>CM062296.1:442173049-442839470 GCA_031216915.1 Pictodentalium vernedei | reverse complement strand
GAATTCTATGACAATCCTATCGTTCTACCGTGTGGGCACACGTTCTGTTATGAGTAAGTATGCAAAAAGAGATGCAGTAATTTAAACGTTCAGCAATTAGGTCTTTGACAGGTACAGTGTAATGTTATTGCTGGCAGACAATGGCGGATCCAGAGAAGGTGATTACCCCTTCTACACACTCGATCACAGGTCCAAGAAAGAAATCAACTACATTTAATTACATGCAACTGCAAATGAGTTTTGTTCAGGGAGTGTGCTGGGGGGGGGGGGGGGGGTCGCCATTGAGTTCAGACTTATAATTTATTTCAACCTTTCATAGCTCGGTGAGATTATGGCAATGAGGGCCGTAAGCTAGCATTTAGATGTACATTTATTCAAACAATTAACCCCTATAGAGTGGCAGATTGCGGAAAAATAAAAACCATAGAAATAAAAGAGAGAAACATAAAAAAGTTTTAAAAGTGTATGACAAACTCTTTTTAAATATCAACCTTATCGAACAATTATTTTTATTTTGTGAGCTCAACTCTGAAAGAACCACCGGATCTTGTTAACCCTTTACCCAACGTTACCGTCAAAACCGGAGGCGCTATTCTCAAAAATCGCCAATTAATTTTCAAAATATTTTCATTTTTTGTCTCAAAAACATAGGTTATGACCCCTCGTTGGAACGAGCTCGTCGAGCTCGTTCCAACGAGGGGTCATAACCTATGTTTTTGAGACAAAAAAATGAAAACATTTAGTTATTCAAGAATTTTTTTGGCAAGTGTCGTCTGCTTTTCATGTTAGGTAAAGGGTTAAAGATGGGATTACATAGTTCAAATTAGTTGGGAAAATCAATTGTTTCTCATTATCAGGTTAAATGTCCCTCTCGGATCTAAAAACTGGAAATTTGCAGTCTCCTTATTTTTTTTTCTTTTTAGGAAATCTTTGCGCATCTTGTCACAAGTGATACATCCCATAACAAAATGAAACTCGTCTTCAATCGCCCTCAAATCGCAGTCACTCTTCTACTGGGATAGGAGGCTGTAAGCCCCCCCCCCCCCCCCCCCCCCCCACCCCACACCGTTCTCCCATAACTTGTTGGGGGCTAGATTATTTTTGATGATCCGAATTTGTTCATCATAATTTCAATTTTGTTTTATTAGTATTACACATTATTGCAGAATTTCCATAGACACTCTCCAATAATTTATAATAAAATAAATTTATGTAAACAAAATATGATTTGCGTTTGACTGGACATTAAACATCAGCAAGGAAAATGTTGATTTTTGATCTCGTATCCTCATTTTTAAAGCCCTGATAGTGGCTTCTAGCTCTTCATCAGTTAAGATAGTGTGGTTACTGATTTAGTGGAGAGTGAAGTCATTTCTAGATTTCTAGTCGCATGTATCAAGTATGGCTCCATGATAGAGTCGGCTCTGAGTGTTAAAAATGTCCTTAAATTGTTTTTGCTTCCATTCTGTCGCCGTTGTAAATGCTAGAAAAGAAATTGGTTTCGTGTCTACCACTCGGCTCTTCCAATGTGTGTATCTATTTTGATTATTTCGACGGTTATTGAGGTGATCAGTTTATGTATGAAATTCTGCATTTTCATTTTGAGAGGTTCTAGGGGGGTTCATAGTTATTTTTATCCGTGTATGCCTCATATTGGGGCCCATTACTCTGGCTAATTCGGTCCAAAATCGCAGAATCATCCAATGCGCAAACATAAGGTTCCTCAGATCGAGTAATGTCTGAAAAGCCAAAGTGTTTGTGTTAGTATTTGACCTGGCATAGAATAGCGCCAATGGTGACTGGATATCTTCCTTATTCCACGCGTACCGCTTAATTAGATTGTTATTCTCACTTCATGTACCAGTTTGACAGATTTGACGTGCACGTTTTACAGGGTGGTTTTTCAGCTTTTCCAGTCATTTCCAAAGCCCATATTTCACTTCCGTAGAGTAAAGTGGGTTTAATCAATTTGTCAGATAATTTTGAATATACTGGCAATGGCGGTAGCAATTAGACTTGAATGTATTAATAAGTGAATAAAGAGTCCTTAGGTCTTTGAGGCTCTATTAATTTTGAACAGCATGTAGTATACCATTGGATGAAACCCTGAAAACTGCAGGTATTCACGTGCTCGAGTTAATCGAGCCAAGATGTAAATCTGGAGAAACTCAATTTTCGTGATCTGAAAATCACACATTTAGTTTTCTTACAGCTAATACTACGATTGTTTATCGTGGCATATGCCTACAATTTTCGTAGACCGTTTTGGAGGCCTATAGGGAGCCGGACCGCAGTACCAGGTCATCTGTGAAAATGTAGGTTGATTAATTGTCAACTGTTAATGGTATCGAACTACAACTTCCATTACATATTTCCCAATATCATCAATAAATATTTTAAAGATGGCCTGCTGAATTTTACAGCCTAGCCTGAGGCCGGTTGTCGATAGCTCTGGTGGCACAAGACCCAAGGCCTTCGTTTGTTCTGGTTGTGAAATAACTCGACTGATACAGTGACGATAAGGTTTGAAGCGTTGCTCTGTTGAGTCTGATATGTTTATAAAGTGGAAAAGAATAATTTGCATAATAATAACGTCCATCCCCTCCCAACACCGCCCACTCTTTAGCAGTGGTCTGGATCCGCTCCTATCTGCAGAATGGATAAAATTGTAAAATCATACAACCATAATGTAAGAAGCTAGAGAGGATTTTGGTTGGGAAGGTACAGCGTCAATGGAGACGGGTGGAATGGTATATAGAGGATATCTAATGTTTTTGAGTGGAGACCGAAAATTATCTCATGAGTGGCCGAGACAGATGTTTATTTTTCGCGAACGCTTGCGCTTCCACTCAAAAACTCTAGATTTTCTTTTTATTATTATTTATTAAGTTACATTGAAAATTACAAATTCGTAATCTAAATATGCGAGACTCGTCAGCAAACCTTGTCAACCTTTGAATATCATGTTGGTGTTAGCTTTTACGGGACTGTGTGGCTTGTAGAGGTGGGGGTTAAGGTCTGGTCTGGAGACGACTTGAAATGGAAGAGTACAATCCGGGAGTAGAGATCTGAGCAATGTATATCATTGCAGTACGATGAAAGGAGCTTTGAAATTAACCTTTTCTTGAACTCTTTCCTATTGCTTATCGATCTGGTGCCCAGTTCTAGTCCAGAGAACGCAAAGACGGGTAGATTTTCCAATGTTTTTGTCCTGGTTCTATATCTGTGCAAGAAGCCGACTTGGCGTGTTATTATATTAGTTTGATTATTTACAGTGGAAAAGAAATTCACAAAGGACGCCGGAAGATTCTCACTATGCCAATCAAACAAGAATAAGTAAGCATGCATGTTATATAGATCTTTTATCTTCAGAATACCATCTTTGAAAAACAGTGGGTCGGTATGAGCATTGTATTTTTCATTATTAATGATTCGAATCGACCGTTTCTGAAATTTAAAAAGTCGATTGCATGCTTTTGCGGCTCCCCATATTGGAATTCCGTAGATGAAGTGATTCTGTATTAAAGTGAAATAAAGGCTTTTCATGGCTGTATGTGGGAGAAGTTTCTTAACTCTAGTGAGACTGAAATTGCCAAGAGCAACTTTCGAGCACACTTGTGATAAATGTGCATTATAAGATACATTTTCATCAATATTTATGCCAAAGAATTTTACAGAATTTCTCATGTATTTTAACAACTGCAAAACAGGATTTAATGGACTTTAATCTTTCCTGAATCCGTATTGATGTGAAAAAAGGCTTCAAATTTATTGAGAAACTTTATGAGTCTTACAAGCATAAGTTTCTCTGGAATTTTAGAAAAACAGGTAGAATACTGATTGGTCAATAATTCGTAAAATTCTTTTCATCACCTGATTTGAAGATGGGTATTACCTTGGCAATTTTCATCCTGTCAGGAACAATTCCCTGGCTGAATGAGCTATGCATAATATGCGCGAGTGGCATTGTAATTAAATTTATTGAATGCTTAAGGATGCTAGATGAAACGTTTTCAAGTCTTGGCTTAATTTGGATTTCATTGAATTTACAATATCGTTTATTTCAAAAGGGGACGTAGGTGTGATGAACAAGTTTTCCTGTAATCTAGCATTCAGGAACTCGTCAAAGGATTTCTGAGGTTTGGGTAGAAGTTTTGATCACCTATATTTGTGAAGAATTTATTGAATTCTTGCGCAATGTCATTCGACGCATGTATCTCTTTGTCACCAAGACTGAAGAACTGGGGTATAGTACTTTACTTTTATTCCTATTAAGCGCGTTATTTAGTATTTTCCATGTTTTCCGCATGTCATTCTTGTTTTCAGTGAAGATGTTTTCATAATACATAGCTTTGCTCTTTTTTAAATTCTATTAAATAGTCGGCAGTAATTTTTGTAATTCCTAACATTGACTTCTGTTGAGGATCTTTATTTCTTATTGAAGATGTTATTCTTATTGTTGGCTGGGATTAAAAGTCCCTTTGTCATCCATGGGTTCGTACGCCACACTGGAAAACTGCAAAATACTGGAAAAATGGTTTTGCTTTTTCCAGTCCTCGAAAAATACTGGGGACATGATCTCAAGTTGGTAAATACTGGAAATATACTTCAGTTGTAGTTTTCGATACCCCTAACCTAATTTACCACTCCAAACAAACACTTGCTAATTTGATAAATTGAAGTTGTTTGGCATAGATAATGCTTGGTACTAGCCGTTGTACAGGTGGCTTCAATTTCTCAGTGAATTTTGAAAACCTGTTGATTTACATCTTCTAAAATATGGCATATGGCCTTTTTTATCACAAGTTTAAGTAGTTGTGTAGTCAAGAACTTTAAATACGGTACTGGACAATTCTCGATGGATAGAGGAAATGTACTGGAAAGTACTGGAATTTCAAGTTTAAGTGTACAAACCCTGTTTAAGGACTACCTTGATAGTTCCAATTTGAGGGCTTAAAATTCATGCGCGACTCAGAATTGCACATGAATCTCTCAAGGAAACAACGAGAATGAACTTTGATTCTCACAAAATACTCATTTGATTCTTGTCATATATTCTGGAAGCATTTTAAAGGCCTGGAAGGGGAGGGGCGCAGTGTCTCAGTAGGTAGAGGTGCAGGCTGCAAGCCGAGAGGTCCTCGGTTCGAATCCAACCTGCGACAACCGCGTCGTGTCCTTGGGCAAGACACTTCATCCCCATTGCCCACGTGGAGGGGGGGGGGGGGGGCGGTGGCAATGTGTACTAAGGCGTACTGCACGTCAATGGTGTCCTTGTCTTCAACCAATGCTTACCTGCTTGTGTGGAGTTAGTACGTCGAGGAGTCTGACAGTTGTTCGCAGTTGGTCGGTGATTCTCTCCGGGTACTCCAGCTTCCTCCACCCGCAAAACTGTCCGACACGAGGTGACCCTGGCTGTCTAAAATGTCTTTAACCCCCGATAAATAAATAAATAATAAATAAATAAATAAATAAATAAATAACCAATTCATTCGTGTTTGACAGTGCCCATTGAGATCTGTCAAGCAAAATTGAATCACGTGTCGTTTTCTTTGCTAAACATGACAAACATAGGCACATAACTATCGGCAGACTGCAGCTTGAGCGCCACAGATTGTATTGAGTAAGCTGCTTCTGAAACCCGTGATCACAGATGGTGCCAAGACTTAACCCATCAAAGTAGATAACATATTACACATGTCATGGGATCTTCGAAACAGAGGCAAACTTCCAAAGTATATTCAGCGACGTTTACGCTCCGACTGAATGGTGCTCATATGACTACTTTTTTCTCCAGAAGCTGACCATTGTTACAGCACCTGGATGGACCAGATAAGAGGTATGTCTCCCGCGGGACATATAAAAGTTCTAGAGAATTTATTAAACTCATCATAAAAAACAAAAACTGGGTACTACACTGTATTATATTTCCTTCTCAATCAACGTCATATTCCTTTCTATCCTAGTCACATCACTACGGACCAAAAGTTTATAAAATGCAAGGCCATGAATCTTATAAATTGGTGCATGAGCACGAGCCAGGCGATGCACACAAAGGGTAGTACAATCAGGGGCCTGGGCAGGATATTTAACTCTTCACATAACATGAAAAGCAGACGACACTTGCAAAAAAATCTTGAATATTATGAATAACTAATTTTTTTTCATTTTTTGTCTCAAAAACATAGGTTATGACCCCTCGTTGGAACGAGCTCATTCCAACGAGGGGTCATAACCTATGTTTTTGAGACATAAAAATGAAAAAATAATGAAAATTAATTGGCGATTTTTGAGAATAGCGCTGGTCGGTTTTGGTCGTTACGTTGGGTAAAGAGTTAATCTAGGATGGGGAGTCCTAGACTAACATGCTGCAGGTACGTCTAGAGAACCGTATAATTCCGAGAATGGGGTGGAGTTTGAGAGGGAAGGGCGTACCCCCCCCTCCCAGAAATGTTTTTTTCCAAATTTCAAACCCCAAGCTTCAGTCTGAGGCCTTCTACGTACTCCCATAGAGCGAATTTATCGCAAAGAGGAAACACAATTTTTTCGGACAAGCGACGAGTATTTTCTGAGTATCGCGCTTAACCAAGGAGCAAAGAACCATTTATACACGTGACTGAATCCCTAGAGGGCCAGAATATTTGAATACCCTGTTTTTATGAGATTGAATCAAACAGAAATTTATCGTTTTGGTCATTTTTAAGTGAACATTTTTTCCAGGAGAATTTAGTTTCTTTTTGTTTTTCTCTTTTCTTTTTTTTTTTGTTTGTTTTTGTTTTTGGGGTTTTTTTTCACTTTTTTTCACTTTTGCTCTATAGGACTCATCCACGTCATTACCCACCGAAATGGTAAATAATTGTACTGGGTAAGCTACTTTTCGTTCACCAGATCGATTCACCATTGAACGTTCAGGATTGAATATAAGGTAGATCAGAAATAAAGGAATTGCCATCAAAGATACAAAGCTTTTCTGAGGCAAAAGATGCAAGAAATTGTATTGGACCTCTTTAACATTCCAATCGCTTAAAGCATCTGACACACCGGGCTATGTACGTCTTCAAAATGCAACCAGGTCTGACCACGAACATTGACTGATTCTTGGACAGCATATTACCGAGACAGACTGCCAAGCATATGTTAAAAGTCAAGTGTTGCCTGTCAATTCAGTTGATTGGAAACAACATTTCAAACATTTCCTGCTCACTATCACCCGAATCGTCGGCGTCACAGTATCTGTCGCAGTGACAGACCCGTGGGGCTGGAGACGCTATAATCCGCTATTTATTTATTTTTAAACTTTTGGTCAATAAAAAAGCTTTCGACCTCTTCCTGGAACAAGCTCATGGAGCAAGTTCCACTGAAGGGTCAAAGGCTTTGGTTTCGAAATAAAGGTTCCGCTTCACAGTTTCGCACTATTGCACAGGGGTGAAATTCTAAACATAGGGCATATGTTGAAACTAAGGCCATGTAAAATTGAGATACATTTTTAGTATCAGATATATGATTACATTAGGCTTTTTGTTGGACAAGAGAATTTGAAGTTTTGGTCCCAAAGTTGGATTCTGATACAAAGGGGTAAATTACCAGATGAATTATGGGAAACAGTGGCTTCGAAAAATTGGCTATTTTTTAAAATGTAATTTTTACACGGGTTTATTACCAGACAGGTAACTAAAAAATGAGACGGAAACATATAAAAAAAAATTTGCATTTTAGAAACAGGGGATGCTCTGTTCCAGGGGTGGGTAGGTGGGGTTGGTGGGAAAATTCTGCTTTTGAGGCTGCTAGGTGGCTGAAAATGACTGGTTTCGGCATTTTTTCATGCAATTTTTCAGGTTGAAGTCTGGCCTTTGACAATAAATTATTCCACCCACATTCAGATTGTTTATTTCTACTTAGTCAGATAGTGTTATATGTTTTTTGTGGATTTGGGAAATGTAATACATGTTATGAGTTAGATAACTAAGCTACAGAATATTTGCATTTGAAGAGAGTGTATGGCATGTTATACTTGGAAATGCCTGGAAAATGTGGAGCGGAACCAAAACGAATATCGTTAGTTTTAGAAAAAAAGGCATGTATTGTCAGCTATTTGCGTTTACTGAAGGGTACTAGAAGTAAATTACAAACCAGCACCCAGGTGGAGAACCTGTACCACCCTCTCACCCAGCCCATCCCTCAAACCAACACTGGAAATCTGTTGAATACAAATAGCCTAGATGCAGTTGTTTATTTCATGGATCCAAAAGAGGCTGGTCATCAAATCCTATGGATCCGCCATTGACCTACTGTCTATGTCCGTGGGTGACAGTCAATTTAGGCTTCAATGTCGAAAGGATAGGCTAATTTACTGAATAAGCCCGCCAACTAGTGTGGCTTCTATTTAACAACAATCTATTTATATCATCTCACCTGACCAGAGCCTCTAAATCAACTTTTTTCATTTCAGTTGCTTATTGGAAATGGGAAAACATGCACGAAAGAATAAAACACACATTGCCCATCACGATCTACAGATTGCATGTCCAAACTGTCGACAGCCAATAAAAGTCATAGCACTCACACTTCGTCAGGTTACCAATAACTATACACTGCAGTCCTTACTTGACACACTGTTGTCAATTCCAATGGTAAAAACAGAGGTAAATGAAAAGGTGAGTAGTTTAGGGGGTAGCACATTGAAATATCACAACCCTTTACCTTTCAAATGGTACAGCGGGCCTTCAAATTCACGCTGGTGTTGGTAGTATAGTACGGTTTCGCAAGGAGGTTGGTGCCGAAAGAAATTTTTTCGGCATGGGTTCGACTAAATTGTGTGTGTGTGCTCTACGATAGTTTCGCTAGGTGGTGCTGGTTGAGTCGAAGGAAACCCTCTTCGCATGGGTTGTGTGAAGCCATTTATAATATAATCGATGTCAGTACGGGGATTGTAATGTTCATCTCTGGGTTGGGAATCTCATCGAGTGACCTCAAGTGAGGTCAGCCACGTCAAACAGTTACATCATGTGGGGTTGTCATGCTATCTCGCTTGGGTGGCCATGTTGCAACGTCATCACTATCACTATGGTGAAACGTCGTGCCATTTCGCATGGGCGTGTTGTTAAGGTAACATGTGTTTCCGCCGTCCATTTTGCTAACTGGAGGCCGCTATCTTGGTTTCTATAGCAGCACGTGGTTACTATATAACTAAAAGATTTCTAATACCACGGGGCTGTGTGTGATTGAATGAAGTGTATCTAATGTGCAAAATGGACCCGACATCTATTAAAAATCACAAAAAATATATATAATTGCTTTTACTATAATATGAACTTTGGTAAAACCAAGAAGCGCGCGCAACTCACAGTGTTTTTCAAATTATAATGACATAAACTTAACAAAATTTAAAACAGTGTTTAAGGGGTCGTCCAACAAAACATTCTGCGTTGTGAACTAATGCATGTACATGCTGTCTTGTAGATTTATTTCGCCCTAAAAACATATCAGCCCTACAATATAAAAATTGGCCTCGAAACGTATTGTCGAAAATTTATTGTTTTTGTTTCGCTGGGGTGCATACATTGTGGAACGGAACTTCTGTTTTGGAAATGGTAATTCATGGACGTTTGTCAGACAGTAGGTTCGTAATAACTGAATGAAAACGACCTTTGCCACAATCCGACCTGTGTGTACTTTTAAGTTACAACAAACGGACGTGTTGTTGATGCTTTTCATTTGGTAACTTTGTTCCAATAACACGCAGTGTTGGTTTGAAGTGAACAGCGTTTTGCACTTGCAAATGCAAAACAGATAAATCACGTGACAGAATACTCCGCAGAATCGAACAACAGCGGGATCCTAACAGCCAGCCAGCAGACGATGAAATCCAATGTGCATATATGGGAACATTTAGCTTTTCGACAATTTCTGTCATTTAGTCAGCAAAGCAAACGACAGTTCAGTTTGTTTGGAAAAACTTTAATTTTGAAAAGCATGTTCAATAAATTATTCACAGTCTGCATGGAATGATCTAAGGAGAAATCTCGTATTACACCGTTCGCTTTTTAGGGGGCGTCATTCGATTTATTCGCTTCTGAAAACGAGAGCTGGGGTTCCCCATGTTTTTACTTCCGGTTTCCGGTTTAGATTGGATGGCATAGCATTCCTTGGTTTTTCCAATTTCACGTACACGTTGTCTATTAGGCTTGCTTCAAAGCAGCCCTTCGGGCTGCTTTTGCGCGCGCGCGCGCGCGCGCGCGCGCTATAATATGTACAGAATGGTGTGCCAATGTCTGTAAATAAACATCTATATAAAAAAAAATTAAAAATTTTTTTTAAAAAAATCACAAAAACCTGTTTGTTTTTTTCCCTGAAACGGACCCGACAAAGTCGCCATCTTGAGCTAGTAAGATTATTTATCTACTGGTGTTTAAGGTCACATACTTATGCACAATGGCTAATCATGACCGTGGCAGTTTTACGGGTGGAGGAAGCCGGAGTACCCGGAGAGAATCACCGAGCAACGACGAGCAGCTGCCAGCTCCCCAACATCGTTACTCCGCACCGCAGCACAGGCAAGGTTAGATTGGTTGAAGACATGTGCCTTAGTACACGACGTCATCGTGCACCCATATGGACAATCGGGGTTAAGTGCCTTGCCCAAGGACACAACGCGGGATTCCGAATCGATCGCTCAGACTGTCACCCATCCTAGGACTAACCGGGCTCAATGTTGCTTAACCTCGGTGATCTGACGATAACCGGTTACTGCAACACCACCTTGCCCCCTAGCTAGTAAGAATATGACGTAGTCATAGTACTATTGGTCTATGGGGAGGGGGAGGGGGTGATTGGATTGAACACGGATATATCTAATTACCAGAAATAACCGGACAGCTGTTTGTCTAGTTCGGATTCTTCGAGAATCCTCGTGTAAAGTATATATGGCCAAAACAATATTGAATTTGCAATATCCCTCTCCCAACTGCCCCATACGTCTCTCCATGACCTTCATGCTGGTCAGTTGCGTGGGAAGTCCAGCCATTTTTAGATTCACGAGTAATCACTACGTGTCCAAGCTTTCATTGACTTTTTGCAATTTTTCACCAACCAATTTGTGTTTGCCGGATGCGAACTGCGCTAAAGGGCCTGACCAGGGTGTTTTATGAAGCTGAACTAACGTTTTGCATGGCAAAGCAGCTTACGTTCTGATTGAGTTAAGGGGTCGCCCAACGTAACTTTGGACATTTTTTTTTTAAATTTCAGAATGCCCTAAATACGAATTAAAGCGGTGAATAACGACATATTATATACCAAAATAATGAGAAAAGTATACAAAACAGAATTTATCCACTTTTTGAATTTTTTTTTTTTTTTTGCTTTTAATGACAAATAAATTGCCAGCCGCATAAGTAACCGTCAGTATTAACAAGGAATAGATCGGTTATTCGAATGTCTGAGTTGTAAATAAAAGACTCCACACTCCATAGTCGGAAAAAGCATATTTATCATTTCATCACCAAGGTGGTGAGAACGTTCAGGCGAAAATGGATGACCACAAACGCTTGATTTTGTTCGGGCGACAAGTTTGTTATGAGTTTCGGGCAAAGTTGGGAGCTGATTTGATTTCCCACGATCTGAAATCTTCAAACATTTCACTGTTCACGTTTTTTTTAATCTGGCGGGCGATGTAATGTACAATTCACGACACATTCATAGGAAAGTATTCAACTGACTATACGATAATTGCGAGATACAGTCCATAACAGCGTTGTTGAGATCAGAAACTGTACAATGTGACGCAAGTGTCAAGAAGGGATTAATACGCCACCGATTCGAACTATTATTATTTGGTTGGTGACGATGATCAAAACACAGGAGCGGAAAAATTATATTTGAAAACAAAAATATATTCACATCAACATATCTTGCAGTCCTCTCAATTGTATATTTACGAAAATATAGTTTTACCGTCGAAGAACTATATTGGTGACGTAAAGAAGGCTTGATGAAGTCTGCAACGAAAAAAGAAGACGAATGTCAAGGAGAATTATCAGAAAGGTTTTTTACTGTTCACCAAATATAGCGAAATGTCGTACCATCGTAAATTTAAATATCTCCCTCGCACAACCGAATTGTGTATAAGACGGATCAACGTCGATTTTGAGCGCTGTTAGCAACAGAAGGTTGCGAAAATCTATGCGTGTTGACACTCTGTGGACAGAAATAGAAAAACAAAATCCGCTAGACGGACAAACATTCACACGAATTACCGAAATGAGACCACAACGTGTCATAAATGTTTAGATAAATGAATTTAATAACCAACACAATTCCGATATTGCTCAGACCGGTAACCCTCCGCCTATAAAATTAATAGATCAGTTATTAATGTTCTTAAATCTCACGAGAAAACAACAGACAGAGGGTCTCACATATTTTTTTCAAGAACGCAGTACACATAGCAATCCCCAAAAGGTGACAAGTGAGCTCCATTTGACACAAACACTTTCCTGGGAGGGGGGGAGGGGGGGGGGGCTCTTCCTTGTATGACTCTACCTCCGGCACTCAAGGCATATGCCTTTTTTTCTCAAAGTTTAACTCTTTTTTTTTTTTGAAGATCCTGGCCACACATGTTCCAAACACTATCAGACAGGTAACCCTCCAAATAAGTGTATCTGCAAAAATCATGTTACATTGCAAAACATTCTTTTCAGACTTCTAGTTCTGGACCTTTCATGCTTCTTACTTCCAACTATAACACTTAATTTATCGATTAATGGGTGAATAGAAAAGTCCTACCATAATCAACATTTTGAGTTCCATAAGCCTTCAAAACAGCTCCGATAAAAGTGTCAAACATCAGATTGGTGGCTTTATACAGAATATTCATTAGGTTGTTGCTTGATAAGTAATAGGAACAAAATCTTCACAAGAAAATTCTGTAGCAATACAATTGAGGGTATTAGCAGGCACTTTGTTACAAATTGTAACAAATCAACTAGTTATAAACAAAATTTTCTAACTCAAAAGAGTGAAAAAGTACCACAACTCTGAAAAAATGTGGGAAGAAACACATGCTACAGCAGCTACACAGGCATTGTTTCCCCATGATGCTCGATCACAACACCAAATATCCTTCAAATTGGAGTAGCAATGGTTGAGATACAAGGGAGAATGTTGGTACATGTAATAATGAATGGGTAAGACTAAGATTAAGAGGACAGGGGTCACCACTGCACGGCCCTAGATGCACCTTTGATTTTCCAACTTCCAGGTCTGGGGCATAATAATCGCAACACACCCACCTTATCAGTTCATAATTTCAGTAAAATAAAAGAAACTATCAATTTGAATTAATTAATAGATGATGGAAAATATTTGGCTTCCTTCGCCTTCTCGTACTATTTAATTACCACAAACAATATCAGTTTGATGCCGACAAACGAAACTGAACGCATGTGGTGTGGTTAAAAAGTAACTCGGCATGAATAATGAAGAAATTGCGAATATTTCGTGTATTTCATTTGTTTAAAAGCCAATTGCAGCTAATATTGACCGTGCATTCGATAATTCGTTTCGGTTTTGACCACACGGCCACGCTGACACTCAGTGACAGCGGTTATGTTTATTGTGATATGCAAATTGGGAGATGGTTTCCGGTGAAGGAGATTTGTCACATTTGTCAGTGTAAAACGATCACAAAAAACACTGATCGACGCTTGTGTTAGTATGGTTGGTTGCAAGAAAAAACTAAATTCTCAGCATCGCCCAAGCGCACCTTATTTAAAAGCACGAATGCATCATTTTCAACCCATCTTCAATCGGTCCTTTGCAGACATCAAACATACCCGCCTCAAATTCCATGGTTACTAGGAAGTAAATAACTTCACAACATCTGGGGGAAATCAACACGCTCAATATAGTTCCAGGTCACTTGGAATATACTTCGTGAAAAAGTGGTTTCTGAAGCATTCTGCTTACTTTGTTATGAATATTGCCTTATTTTATGTGTATCGTCCCGATTTTATACACTCGGTTATTTTTTTACAAGTGGTTCATGTTGTCTTTCTAGTGCGCAATAATTCAGATTTTTTTTGTCAACAAAAAAGTTCAGACGGCCTGTAAACACGAGAGGGAATTTCGAACCATATTTTGCAGTTATGACATTAACAGCTCAAGTATTTGCTGTCACCTGTTTGCAAAACCGCTCATACATTGTCTCGAACAAATAAAGGGCGTGATCACGTCCTTGCATTCTTACGATTGCCCAAATTGAGTATTTCTGCAAGAACCACATCGTAATCACATGACCGGAATAAACATCACTGAAACATGGCCACATCCGGAATATCCAAAATTTGTGTTGGTGTTATTACATTCAAACATCAAAACTCACCTGAGTGTGTGTCAAAAAAATGCTTTCTCCGAGTCTGGAGTATGTTATCATTATATTGAGGACAAGGCTTTCGAATTACCGATTATTTTGTGGTTTTACCGGATCGTTACTTATGCCATTTGCAAATTAATCTTCTTCAAAATCATAAAATTCACTTTTTTTCCTGAAAAAAATTATATGTACCTTTTCTATGCACTTTACTCATTATTTTGATATATAATTTGCCTTTCCTTACTTCTTTTATCTGTTTCTGAGGCATTGGGAAAAATGTCCAAAAATTGACCAAAGTTAGGTTGGACGACCCCTTAAGGTCACATATTTCTGCACAATAGCTAATCATGACAACGACAGTTTTACGGGTAGAAGAAGGGGTTCACCGGGAGAGAATCACTGAGCAACGGCGAGAAACGCCCCCCAACATACTAACTGCACACAAGCAGGGTAGCATTGGTTGAAGACAAGTGCACCCTTGACCTGCAGTACGCCTTAGTACACAGCGCCCCCACGTGGGCAATTGGGGTGAAGTGTCTTGACCAAAGACACAACGCGGTTGCCGGAGGTGGGATTCGATCCGAGGACCTCTCGGCTAGCAGCCTATTCCTCTACCTACTGAGACACCGCACCCCTTAGGTAAAGGATTTAATACATTTTAAATAGACGATTACAAGAAGCAATCTTCTAATTCTAATTACAAAATGGCAATTTGCGTTTTGCTTGAACAGGTCTAGTCTCCTGCGTAGCCCACTTGGCATTCACCTAGAGGCCTGCTATCATTTCAGCCATTTTAAAATGCTGGATCAAATAGAGCAGAAGAAAGACGTTTTTCCGAAGGGAGTAGAAACTGTGCTGTTGTGTGCGTTATATGGCAGCACGTTTTGTAAACTTCTACCCTACGGGTGTGTGAACAATGGGTTGGGTGCGATGTGGGGAAGAAAATAACCTGCAGCATTTAAAACAAGTGTAACCAAGGGATGCACTTGGAACCATTATAATAGCCATGGACCTTATTTCAGATGCATCATGTGAGGACGTGATACCACATCTGGATTTTGGAAATGAACATTTGGAAAATCCTGTTACCTGCACATGTACTTGGGAATTGTATCGGGATTTTCATTCATCATTGTCGATACTTATAATTGTTTTTATTTTAAAGCGAGAAATTGTGTCCTTTCGCCATACCGTATCACGTTGTACGCGAAGTCCCATACGTCCATCGCCCGTGGGTGAGGCCTACCCCCCCCCGCCCCCCGGGGGGGGGGGGGGGCGGAAAAATAAAATCAGCATTGGAACTAAAGGAGGCACAGTAGTGTGGTTGATGTCAAAATGACGGGTATCGGGCGTACTTTACGATACACTATACTGAGATGCCATGCCGCGCTTGGAAATAAACATTTGAAATCAAAACATGAATAATCGACGTGACTCTCGCGCATTAAAACGCGTCGAAAGCTGTTGTTTGGTGGTGAAATGCACTCATTTTTGTTCAAGTCGATAACAAAATCTCTCAAAAAAGATTGGAACAGAAATGGGAAGGATCTGGGCATTTTAATGTACACAACAGGCAATAGCACAATTTCTACTCCCTGCCGATATACGTCTTTTTTCTTCCCTATTTGCGCAGCCATTTTAAATGGCTGAAGCTGATAGCAGACCTCTAGGGAAATACCCGGTGGGCTGCGCAGGAGACTAGAACAGGGCGTCACATATGTAAAAAAAAAAATTGCGACACATTTAAATGTCAGATAAAATCTTTGATTGGGAGCATCGGGGACGTAAATAAGGGGTGCTTGGGGCTGTGACCGCCACCTCAATAATTTTCGAGTCGGACATTAGCCCTTTGAACCCTCGTGGTATCTTCCATGTCAGTTCAATGGTAACAATTGAAAGAGTCCATATTTATTTTGGGGGGTAGATCCATTAATGTTACGGAAATTTACCAGACGAATAACGACGGTAATGAAAAAACACATAAACTACGTGGCTTACAGAATTTATTTATTGGGGGTTTAACGAAACTTAAAGACGGAAGCCGGCGTACCCGGAAAGATCCAATTTACACAATTATGCTGATGGTAACAAAAAATCAGTTTCGACGTCAATAATTGGATGTGTCGGAAGTTGTTCATACCTTTCAGTATGATGTAAATAGTATGTCTCGCACGTTTGGGGCCCTATTTGGATGACCCCGGTGGATGACCCGTGACGTAGTGGCGCCATGTTGTGTTGTCATGGTAACCCGCGTGGGCTGCCATGTTGTGATGTCATCTCCATGGTGATACGTGGTGTGAGTGCGCGTGCGTAGCGCGTGTTGTTAGGGTGATACGTATTTCCGTCGTCCATTTTGTATACTGGAGGCCGCCATCTTGGTTTCTATGGCAACACGTGACTGCTATGTTACCCAATTTTTCTGCAATAAGACGGGGTATGTTTAGAGGGTGTGTTCGATTGAATCGGAGTAAATCCAATTACCACAAACAACCCGACAATCCCTCCAAATCACCAAAATCCACCCAAAATCTCCGAAATTGACTTAATTTGATACGGATTTCCCATTTTATCGATGTAGCACGTAGTGCTATAGTACCGAGAAGGCCTCAAGAGGTAAGTTCGATTGAAGTGGAGTAATTTTCTGGTTCGGATTTTCCCAGAATCCTCGTTTAATTACCCAAATAAACCCGTCAAGTTGTATTATTTCGAATTCTTTCCGAATCCTTTTTTTGGATCCCATGACGTTTTTTCCCATTAAACGACACGTTCCTTTGGTCATTACCCAGAATTCTCTGCTTCTATCTATATATGCAATAGTTTACGTCTATCTGGCCATGTTCCTTTGTTCTAGAGTATACTGCAGTAACGTAGAAGAGCCTATTAGTTGGAACAGTTTTGCTTATTATTACTATATTTAGCTATTCTAGTCTATTCTTGTTAGTTCTGATCCTATTCCGTGTGCTCTTGTTGTTTCATTTATCTAGATCATTTATATAAATTATAACTAACCAATCTGACTGCTTGATTTCCCATAACATGGTACTTAATCTATAGAGTTATCTCCCTTTATTACAACAAAGTTGTATCAGATTCTCATCACATCTATATCCAATGGCAATATCCCCGGGCACCCCAATTTCGGCACCCCTTTTTTGAAAAACATATGACCTTCGGCACCCCTTTTTGTCATATGTGCTTATGTGAAAAAGCACAATGTGACACAATGTGCCCTAGCACATAGGCACATGATTTATGTGCCGATATGTGCTTATGTGAAAAGGCACAATGTGACACAATGTGCCCTAGCACATAGGCACATACGGGTATTTGAGGATACCTATTGCCTGGTATTGTATTATTCGAGGATACCTACTAGAGAATCCCTTTTTTGTCATATGTGCTTATGTGAAAAAGCACAATGTGACACAATGTGTCCTAGCACAAAGGCACATGCTTTATGTGCCGATATGTGCTTATGTGAAAAGGCACAATGTGACACAATGTGCCCTATCACATAGTCACATACGGGTATTTGGGGATAACTATAGCCTAGTATTGTATTATTTGAGGATACCTATCTAGGATACCTTCTGGAGAATCCCTTTTTGTCATATGTGCTTATGTGAAAAAGCACAATGTGACACAATGTGACACAATGTGACCTAGCACATAAGCACATGCTTTATGTGCCGATATGTGCTTATGAGAAAAGGCACAATGTGACACAATGTGCCCTATCACATAGGCACATACGACCAAAATGGGATTCCATAGCCATAGGTGTTTTCCAAAAGGGATTCTTTAAAAGGGATTCCATAAAATGGAATTCCTATCCGACTCCGTAAAATGGGATTCGGTTTTCGAAATAATACAACTTGACGGGTTATTTGGGTAATTAAACGAGGATTCTGGGAAAATCCGAACCAGAAAATTACTCCTCTTCAATCGAACTTACCTCTTGAGGCCTTCTCGGTACTATAGCACTACGTGCTACATCGATAAAATGGGAAATCCGTATCAAATTAAGTCAATTTCGGTGATTTTTGGTGGCTTTTGGTGATTTGGGGGGATTGTCGGGTTGTTTGTGGTAATTAGATTTACTCCGATTTAATCGAACACACCCTCTAGACATACCCCGTCTTATTGCAGAAAAATTGGGTAACATAGCAATCACGTGCTACCATAGAAACCAAGATGGCGGCCTCCAGTATACAAAATGGACGACGGAAATACGTATCACCCTAACGCTACGCATGAGCACTCACACCACGTATCACCATGGAGATGACGTCACAACATGGCCGCTCACGCGAGTTACCATGGTCTCGTTTCCTATTAAAAGGTCATTTCCGAGGTTATTGGATATCCTCAGCCAAATGGCTATTTTGGGCTATAGTTTTAGTTTATGGTGGTGTGGATTTAGTAAATAATTCTCATTAATGGTGATATGACCAAAATAATCTGTTGATGGTCTTGATTCAAACTGTGTATTGTCAAGTGCATTTCAGTTGGGGGTCAAGGTCACATGGAAGTGTTAAATGACTAACCCAGACCTGTTTGGGACCTGACAATTTGCAGTTTACAAATGGGACAAGTTTTGTGTAAATTTGCTTTGAGAAAGCCTTCTGAAAAAATGAATAAGAAACCCATATGTTTTTTATTTGTCAGAATGATCATGCTATGCTGTAAAATCCTCAGTGGAGGAATGAGGAATTCCTATAACACAGTTTTATCACTATTGATGTACGAAATTTGGAGATTTATCCCCAAAATGAGAAAATTTTGACCATTTTGAGCCATTTTCCTAACCATCAACTGTGTCATTCGGCTGAGTGTATTTGAGTGATATTGTAAGATTTTTGGTGTGTACAGTTGTCTCCAGAAAGGGCCATATTCAGACCTTCCAGAAACTATATACATTGTGAGTATTGTGAATAGGGGAGGTAATTCAAATGCGAAATATCCTCGGTCGTGTTAATCAGAAGCTGAACATTTCTTGAAAAGCCGACATTTTCACCTGAATAACTGTAACGAGACCCATGAAAACACAGCATGGCGCAACTACGTCACGTGACTATGACGTCACTTGCGGGGTCATCCAACTAGGGCCCCAAACGTGCGAGACATACTACTGGTAGTATAACGTCGTCGGTTGCTAATGGGTTAATAACATCGTAATTTACTTTGTGACAAAGGTGCGTCTTAGGCGACAAAACATTTACTTCGGCTGTGTGGAGCTGTCCATGCTTTTATTATTGCATTGTAAAAATCACAGCCTGCATATCTCGTTCACTGCATACCAACCTGTGATATTGAGACCGATGAGCGCGATCGCTCAGTGCTAGACTGTTGGTCTTCTATACTACAGGTCTCGAGTTCGATCCCCGCCCGGGACGGCCCGCGTTGTGTCCATGGGCAAGGCACTTTACTCCGGTTGCCTACATGGTGGCACGATGACGCTGTGGACTAAGGCGCACTGCACGTCGATGTTGCACATGTCTTCTACCGCTGTAACCCTGCTTGACCGGAGCTGGAACAGAGTTAAAATCACAGGGTATAAACCGTATAAAACTTCAGCCGGAAGTGCAGATAAGCGAGGCGAGAGATTTCTATTTTTATCTCAAAGTTTCCGTCGCAGCGTATCCAAGATCACCGAAAACAAGATTTTTTTACTGAAAGGAATGACCAAAGAAAGCAAAATCAGTGTGTTATATAAAACAATAGTTAACAATGAAACGACACAACTTAATGGAAAAATCGACTCTTGTAGTATGAAAAAACATCTGCTGATCATCTCGGAAAATGAATTTCTTAGGCAAATTTCTCCTTCAAATATCGTTTTTCACATGTTCGTACAAATGTAACATGTTAAAATCATAGATCGACAGATTCGGCGTTCAATTCCACACACCAGAAACTATCAACCATAACAACGAAGGAGGTTCGGTGCTACTAAAACTGTTCAAAATATAATGTCACCTTATCGATTTTTTTATACGCCAGTTGTATACGCTCGTATCTTCAGTTGATGAGTCGTATACATTTTTTATGCTTGTCAGGTGACCCTTTCGATGTGAGAATCTGGTAAATTTGGAGCCTGTAAGTTCCGAAAGCAAGATAGGCCTATACGCGCACAAGCCGGGTTGAATGCAACATTGCATTGCGTTGAAAAAGCTAACCACAGGTTACCTTTTTCAACGCAGAGAAATAGCCCGTTTTACTGCATTACAGAATCTAACGATAGGCGGTGAACTATATGAAGATGAGACTGGTTTTATGGCATAGCGTAACAATGTCAGATCAAGTTGGACCGCATTATTTACTGTAAGTTGACTCTTTCAGACACAATTTGTTCCAAAACACGTTTTGGGGGTGAAATAATTTTTTGGAGGGCAGTCAGGATTGTTTTGGGCACTCAGGATTCTTTCGGATGAAGTGGACCTCAGCTCCACATCCTCCCCCACCCCACCCAGAAAATAAATATTCCCGTACGCATATGGCAGTATAGATAGCACGTAATTATAATTTTATGAATTTTTAGGCTCAAGCACCAATTTGTTAAGTTCTTAAATCATCGGGTCTGTAAATTTCAGTGAACTACAAAAGGTATAACATAAACTCACGGCTATATTTAAATAGCCTCTTGTGCTTGTGCCCCCCCCCCCCCCCCCCCCAATATTTTTTACCTTCCTGCGCTTCGGTACTGCCGGCCTCCTTAACCCTACCCTATCGTCACTACAGGTCCTGCTGATAATCTCATGATGTGAGTAAATTTGAAATTCTATTTCTAGACAATGGTTGGACTTTGCTTTAAAGAAAAACAAAACAAAGCGTGCCCTCCATACCAAGGTTCACTGAAACTTCCAGCCAAACGTTCTTTTTGAATTCGATATCTTTGTAGTTATGCAAAGCCTTGTTAGACACTTCATGCTTCTGGATTTCCCGAATGACTTCCTCCTTGGAAATTTTATGGTTGTTCGTGCAATTAATTATTGAATTAATTATCAAAATGATTAAAGGTTAAAAAAATAACTTTGAATTTCGACCGCGTTTGAAAAAACTGCAATCAATGAAAACAAACAAATCAGATGTCATCGAGTTCATCCGAACTCAACCGAGCGTTATGTCGTGAAAGCAGAAATTATAAGGTCTGCGAAAATCGTTGGAATGGGTTCAAAACGATCTCGACAACCAGCGCATCGGTCGCGTCTGACGCATCACGGTGGTGTGAATGTTCCTGTACAAACATTACTATTTAAAAGCCCGACGGACGTACGGTCGGACGCGTCGGACGCATCGCAGCAGCGTGAATGGACCTCCAGATGTCATATTCAATATAAATGAAGACGCATCAGAATATTGTCACGTAAAATGCCCCCCCCCCCCCCCCCTCCAAAAAACAAACAAACAACACAACAAAACAAATCTTCGGAGTGGGAGTGGGAAAGGCAGCGAAGAGCCGTGTAGGGGGGGGGGGGGGAGACAACCCGCACATAATCCCCCACGTAAAAGCAGACGTTACACCCCCGCTCCCGCCCCCCCCCCCCCTCCCCACCATTTTTGCAACTAAATACGCTCTGGAAGGGGCAGGCATGTAGCTAAATAGCAGACCCACAAATTCGCAAAGAGGGTGGCTATTAATCTATTATGGGGTGAAGCAGGGCCTTCGCTACTAATGGCTGACCATAGTTGGGCCCGGGGTAGGAAAATTGTGAAGTTCACCCAAACAGGCCGCCAACAAGGTTATTCAAACTGCTCTCCAGTTTCCTTCTTAACCCTTTTGGAAAAAATAATTTTGTACGCCATGTGTCCTGGTCATATCTTGATACACCCAAACCGGCCTCTCGACTCAGCAATTTCATTCAAACCCAGACCGGCCATTACATTATTCTATAAAATACACCTGCAACTAATATATTTTACTGATATATTTTTCCAGTTTGTCATGCCTGTAAACTGAAATTATTTACTCTCATTCAAGAACGTGACCAGGGGGGGGGGGGGGGGGGGGGGGGGGGGGGGGCACATCCCCCCACCTCATGTTGAAATGTGGGTGACAAGTTGAAAAGAGTGGTGGATAAGTTCGCTGGTCTCTCGTGCCAGAAGTCGCGGGATCGCGGATCCCCGGCTGAGAAAAGATATGGAGGTATCTGAGCCCTCTCTGGCAGCATCAGTTGAGGGGTTGATGATGTCACGGCGTGTCGTCCTATTGGGTGGGGAAGTAAAATGGCTGTCCTCTGTACGGAGAGAGACAGACTCCACACAGGCTAAAGATCCAGTCGTAGAACACAACTAATTGGAATTCTCTGCTCCTTTCGTTATCAGACTCGCTTCTAAATTTATTCGTTTGGTTATTTTCTTCGTTTGCGTTTTGTTTCACACTGACCTCTAACATGCAATTTTAAAAATGTAGTTTACATGTATACCATATTTTTCTTTGTTCATAGTAATACGATAACACACGGGAAAGGCGTTCATTTGAATCAGTTCCACATATTTATTTTTAAAATAGAGTATAGTTGATTATTCAGAAGCGAAGGAAGGTAACAATATTAGGGGTGAGGTGGGGGTGGGGCTATCAGACCTAATCCCAAGGGGACCACCATGTATGCTCACCGTGTGCTGTGCAGCAGCATCCGAGCCGCACAGTGGTTAGGTGGTGTGTGTGTGGGGGGGGGGGGGGGGGGGGGGGGGGTAGCACAAGAGGCGATATCGCCGTATCGCATTCTCGGTGGTGAGGGTCTGCGGGCTTTCTCTGGGATATTTTGAAAAATGAGGGCCAAAACTCACATGCTCAGTGATTCTGAGGCTTCTGTGACTGACTCCTCAGATGAGGACTGTTGAACGCTGCAAATTCGAATTCTCTGCTCCTTGCATTATTAGATTCGCTTCTAAATTCATTCGATTGGTTTACCCATTCGTTTGTGTGTTTTTTTCTTTCTTTGGGAGTATGTATTCCCTCTAGGTCATACTAGCATGCCCAACACTCTGTAAAAGTGCGCACGCGCGCGCGTGTGACGGGGGGGGGGGGGGGGGGTAATGTAGAAACCTTAGATACATTGCCCCTCCCCTCCCCCCACACACTTTCAAATTGCTCCCCGGCGCCTGCAAAAGCTCGGGGTTTTCAAGTCATATACAGTAGGTTTAATATATATTCCCATATATTTAGTATCCCGTTTGTATCTCATTCATAGTTTTGGGGGTTTTGGGGTTTTTTTTAATATCTCGAAGCAAATTATCAGTTCGTTCAATACTGAGTCTTATATTCGTCGTTCTGTCATTTATACTCCACGCCGGCATTTACCGGCTCTGTAAGTGTGAAATCTTACCAATATTTTCTCACTTAAAAAACCCTCAAAATATCCACTCAGGTGCAAGGAAACGAGGGTTTGGGGACCCTGAAATTCACAATTTTCCTACCCCGGGCCCAACTATCGTCAGCCATTAGTAGCGAAGGCCCTGCTTCACCCCATAATAGATTAATAGCCACCCTCTTTGCGAATTTGTGGGTCTGCTATTTAGCTATATGCCTGCCCCTTCCAGAGGCGTATTTAGTTGCAAAAATGGTGGGGGAGGGGGGGGGGCGGGAGCGGGGGTGTAACGTCTGCTTTTACGTGGGGGACTATGTGCGGGTGGTCTCCCCCCCCCCCCCCCCCCTACACGGCTCTCCACTGCCTTTCCCCACTCCCCACTCCGAAGATTTGTTTTGTTTTGTTGTTTGTTTGTTTTTTTTTTTGGAGGGGGGCTGGCATTTTACGTGACCAATATTCTGATGCGTCTTCATTTATATTGAATATGACATCTGGAGTCCATTCACACTGCTGCGATGCGTCCGACGCGTCCGACCGTCCGTCCGTCGGGCTTTTTAATAGTAATGTTTGTACAGGAGGCATTCACACCACCGTGATTGCGTCAGACGCGACCGATGCGCTGGTTGTCGAGATCGTTTTGAACCCATTCCAACGATTTTCGCAGACCTTATAATTTCTGCTTTCACGACATAACGCTCGGTTGAGTTCGGATGAACTCGATGACATCTGATTTGTTTGTTTTCATGATTGCAGTTTTTTCAAACGCGGTCGAAATTCAAAGTTATTTTTTTAACCTTTAATCATTTTGATAAGTAATTCAATAATTAATTGCACGAACATCAACCATAAAATTCCAAGAGGAAGTCATTCGGGAAATCCAGAAGCATGAAGTGTCTAACAAGGCTTTTGCAGAACTACAAAGATATCGAATTCAAAAAGAACGTTTGGCTGGAAGTTTCAGTGAAGCTTGGAATGGAGGGCACGCTTTGTTTTGTTTTTCTTTATAGCAAAGTCCAACCATTGTCTAGAAATAGAATTTTCAAATATCACTCATCATGAGATTATCAGCGAGGACCTGTAGTGACGACAGGGTAGGGTTAAGGAGGCCGGCAGTACCGAAGCGCAGGAAGGTAAAACATATTGGGAGGGGGGGGGGGGCACAAGCACAAGAGGCTATTTAAATATAGCCGTGAGTTTATGGTCTATATCCTTTTGTAGTTCACTGAAATTTTACAGACCCGATGATTTAAGAACTCAACAAATTGGTGCTTGAGCCTAAAAATTCATAAAATTATTATTACGTGCTATCTATACTGCCATATGCGTACGGGAATATTTATTTTCTGGGTGGGGGTGGGGGAGGATGTGGAGCTGAGGTCCACTTCATCCGAAAGAATCCTGAGTGCCCAAAAAAATCCTGACTGCCCCCCAAAAAGATTATTTCACCCCCAAAACGTGTTTTGGAACAAATTGTGTCTGAAAGAGTCAACTTACAGTAAATAATGCGGTCCCAACTTGATCTGACATTGTTACGCTATGCCATAAAACCAGTCTCATCTTCATATAGTTCACCGCCTATCGTTAGATTCTGTAATGCAGGTAAAAACGGGCTATTTCTCTGCGTTGAAAAAGGTAACCTGTGGTTAGCTTTTTCAACGCAATGCAATGTTGCATTCAACCCGGCTTGTGCGCGTATAAGGCCTATCTCGCTTTCGGAACTTACAGGCTCCAAATTTACCAGATTCTCACCATCGAAAGGGTCACCTGACAAGCATAAAAAATGTATACGACTCATCCAACTGAAGATACGAGCGTATACAACTGGGCGTATAAAAAAATCGATAAGGTGACATTATATTTTGAACAGTTTTTAGTAGCACCGAACCTCCTTCGTTGTTATGGTTGATAGTTTCTGGTGTGGAATTGAACGCCGAATCTGTCGATCTATGATTTTAACATGTTACATTTGTGCGAACATGTGAAAAACGATATTTGAAGGAGAAATTTACCTAAGAAATTCATTTTCCGAGATGATCAGCAGATGTTTTTTTCATACTACAAGAGTCGATTTTTCCATTAAGTTGTGTCGTTTCATTGTTAACTATTGTTTTATATAACATACTTACTGATTTTGCTTTCTTTGGTCATTCCTTTTAGTAAAAAAATCTTGTTTTCGGTGATCTTGGATACGCTGCGACGGAAACTTTGGGATAAAAATAGAAATCTCTCGCCTCGCTTATCTCATGCACTTCCGGCTTAAAGGTTTATACGGTTTATACCCTGTGTTACGGGTACTCCGGCTTCCTCCACTTGTAAAACTGCCACAGTCACGATTAGCCACTGGCCTTAAACACGAAATAAATAATAAATAAAATTCATTTCCACGAATGTGAATAATGATGGGCCAACCTGACCTCCAGAAATTTTTAAATTAAACACATAAGGGCCCCGATTCACTCTCAAGGGCATTAAATTTTCAAATAAACTTCCGAACCCCCACCAATGGGAGGGGAATACCCCCCTCCCATACCCACCACTATGGCCAGTGTCTGTGGCATATATTGACCCTGGCACCCCCGAAATAATCCCCCCCCCCACCCCCGCCAATAGGGAATCCTAGCCCACTATGGCAACAACATAATCACTTTGGAGAACAGTACACGCTAATTAAATAGAAAGTTAGGACGCCCGGGCGTCAAAATAACAGCATGACATGAATTTATCCACAAATAAATCTGGAAGATCTCTTGACTTTTTGAATTATAATTCCGATTGACTAAGCATTCCAAATACATTACCGAGGTATGCCTTCGATGAAGGCATGTCTTGATGATGTACCTTGAATATTTTACCAGAGGGGTATGTACAACCCGCTTATGTGAAAAAATCCTGCATATGCAAAAACTGCAAATGTGAAAGAAAATCAACCGTGTGTTATAAAATCACACATATGTAAAAAAATGGACCAAATGTAAAAAAAAAGTTTTAAAAAGTGTAACCGCATTTGTGAAAACGGTTTTTACTGCAAATGTAATAAAAAAATGAAACTGCATTTGTAAAAACGTTTTATACTGCATATGTGAAAACTACTCGAACACGAGGATTTAGCATTGAGACTTTCAAATTTATAAAGCTATCCTTAGAGGCAGGAGTTTGGAACATAGTTGGGGTGGGGGGGATGGCTAGGCGGCGGTGGGGGAAATTGTCCAATGATTCTCAAACCAATTGGGTGAGCGATGGCTAGGAGGCGAAGGTGTCCTTACAGGTCCATGTAAGAGAACAATGTCGAAGTGCTTGATTATAGAGCCCAGGTGTAAAAAGTTACTTTAAAGGAGGCTAATTGTCAGGTTTGTTTTCGATTGGAATCAGGGATTGCTCCAAAGTAGTGGGGTGTGTTGGGGGTGGACTTGGTGTCAGGAGGCTACTAGCCGAGCCCCCCCCCCCCCCTCAGGAGGGTCTAGCCCCACTCCTACCTCCCCCCCTCTCCTGTCGGGAAATTTGGCCAGTTGGTCGGGGAGACCATCTCATGTGCGGATCCCGCAGATCTGCCGTGCGTGACTCTCAGATCACCCTAAAAAGTCGAAATTGCATTGTGCATGTTCAGTTTTGCATTGACATACAGAACATGTGGGGCAGACTCCACGTGAAGGGGGCAAATACGTAAAGGATCATATCATTACATTATTATGAGGTAGTCCAAACTTGGACCCAAAAGTCTGTAATATAATTTTTTGGTTTGGAACGTCCTGTGGACGTACCAAATCAAAAAAATATATTACGGACCTTGGTCCAAGTTTGGACTAATTGTAATTGTAATTAGCGCTCCTCCTTTCAAAAAATCCTAGATCCGTATCTGATCTGTGCGTGTGCGTGAGAGAGAGAGAGAGAGAGAGAGAGAGAGAGAGAGAGAGAGAGAGAGAGAGAGGAGAGAGAGAGATCCTTTGTTTGGATGGATGTGTGTGTGAATGGATGGGGGAGGGGGCCAGAGCCCACGTTTGGGGGGAGGGGAATCCCCCCCCCCCCCCTATGCCTTCCTGTATCGCCGCCACTGCTCAAGGTAGCCAACTTCATCGGACCAGTGGTTGCGGAGCAATTTGAAAGTGAGCGGCCGATGCATCCCAGTTGCTGCCGCTTTTGTGGCAGAAACCAAGGATACACCCCCCCCCCCCCCCCCCTCCCCCTTGCTGGTGGGGTCTGGGGACATGCTTGCTTCCCAAGGAAAGTTTGGGGTGGAAAATGACTTTCTAAGGATGCATGTACAGGGACCGATCAGGACTATTTAAAATACGCTCTAGCCCTCGGAGCCTATTTTTTCAATTCATGCGCCAGATTTCAATTTACAGAGTCACACTGCTGTTTGTAACATACACTGCAAGTATGTAATAGCTCTCATCATTTTATTTAGTACACTAAAGCAAACATTAATCTTCACTGTGGTTTCTGATCAAGTCTTGGCTGCCTATTTAGGCAGCCAAGACTTGATCAGAAACCACAGTGAAGATTAATGCTTGGTAATTAAGACTTGAAGTATTAACTTAAGCACTCTACAACAATGATAAATGATAATCATATATATAATGCATGTAAGAGTGTCTCTCTCGATTATCCATCGAAAGAATATCAAAATATGATCTGAGAAGTTACGCGCCAACTGAGAAGCCTATTTCTGAGATTTAAGAGCCAGGTCCTGATGTTTAAGAACCAATACGCACTGGCGCATGCCCAGGTCGGTCCCTGCATGTACAGCGTTCTGACACACCAAGCCGCTTCCCAAAATTGCTTGTTACCTGTGTGAAAATGATGAGTAAAACATGTAATATTTGGTGTAGATTTTGCAGGAGCGATATTTTATGTTGCCACTAATTCCATGGGCTTCAATACTTTACCTGGTGGCAGATAGGTACCCTGTCATTTATAAGTGTAGGCCTACAAACAAGAGTGAAATAGGGGTGAGATTCGAAATCAGACTGCTTAATAACCGACAGATCCAGTTCCCGCCAAGCGATACGCCGTTGCTATACAATTTTCAAACACTCTCCAATAGAACACTATTCTCATCAGATGGGGACATAAATGGCTGACTTCTCTGAAGGTACGAAACAGGATTCCAAACTCAGGTGGGGTGAGTCGGGTTCGTGGTTGGAATCCTGGTGTGCAGGGCCAAGGCAGACGCCGGTCTCAATGTGCCATAAGCTTTTTCTCTGTTCTTTTTCTTTTTACGCATGTAACGGCATTTTTGCAAACATGGACTGAAGAAAAGGTGGGTGACCAAGCCCCCCCCTCCCACCCCCCCTGCGCACCCATTGTCCGAGGCTCCTGCACCGCCAGAGAGAGCATCACACATTGTACCCACCCATTGCTATGATGAACATGCTGCAAGACATGTGGTAGAATATGATAGACGCGCGGATAGTGGGACTACTACCTGTATGTCCAAACTGATTTTGGACAACTCGGCCCCAAAACTCAAACATTGTCATGGAGGAGCATCGAACTGAATAAGTGAAACAGAGGGGGATGTGGAGAGAGGGCAGTGAGTGAAAGGAGCACGAGATGGGTGTGGCATAGAGCAATGGGTAGATGAAGGAGAGGGTCAGGGAGACGGTAGAGAGAGAGAGAGAGACAGACAGACAGACAGACAGACAGACAGACAGACAGACAGACAGACAGACATATTTTGAAAACAGGGCCCTATGATTCTGGACGCATCCCTTTAAACACACAACGCAACTACAACGTTGTAGTTATGCGGTGTGTTCGTTGGGATCATACAAGCAGCAAAACGGCAGTTTTGGGCCAAGTGGAGTGGGGGTGTACCCATCTCGTCGGCGCCGGAGGTCCGGAAAAACTTTTGTTTTTTAGAGTGTCAAAGGGTTCTTCGATTTTTAGCCGTAAACTTAAACTTTACTTTCAAAATATGGTCACTTATTCTCGCGTGGACCCGCAATTTGCGCAACATACAAATGCCTACTAAATTGTCACAAAATATACAAATATGACAGACAGAAACGTATTTGTGGGCCCTTGTTAAAGGTGAACTTGAACTCAGGGACCGGGCCCCCAAAAAAACCCGGGCACCCGGTTTTACCACAATGGCTCCACCCCTCCTATTAATGGCCCCGGAGAACAACGATGAGATGTCGAGATCGTACTGCATCTGAATTGTTCAGATACCATGCCCAAAATGAGAATGGTGAAACTCCGTGCCAATAATGATATCTTTATAAATTTGAAAATCGCAAGATCAAATCCTCATGTTCGAGTTGTTTTCACATAAGATAAGATAAAGTCGAATATGCAAGTCAATATGCAGTAAAAACGTTTTTTACAAATGCAGTTTCATCTTTTATTACATTTGCAGTAAAAAATTTTCACAAATGCGGTTACACTTTTTTTTATCTTTTTTTTTACATTCGGTCCATTTTTTTCACATATGTGTTTTTTATTACATATGCGGTTGATTTTTCTTTACATTGCAGTTTTTTCACATATGCAGGATTTTTTCACATATGCGGGTTGTGCAGGGGTATCGAGTCACCACAGTCGGGACAAATCAGGTTTACACACTAACCTCTGTAATCTTCGCGACGTGCCTGAGAGCACTCACTAAACCTAGCCACTCAAAACCAGGCAAATAACATGCGAAAAGGAAAAATCTCACAGCACATTCTGGTTTACTTTGCAGAAAATGGTAGATGCCAGTACGAATACGAAGAGGGACCTGAACTCATATACTTACAACAAAGAGATATTAGACAGTATGGAAACAGGTGTGATCAATGCCTTTAAACATCCTCATCCAAGGGACTCTGTAATTTATGAAGCGAAAGATGAAATTGATAAAATTCGAGAAGAATTCAAAAAGACCTTACAGGACGACAAAACACTCTCGAAAACGGCTAGCCCAACAACTGACATGATCAGCAAAATCAACCGGAATGACAACGCTCAGTTGGAACAGGAGGATAAAGCCAAAACGCTGGAAATATCCGAGAAAACCAAAGTAATGAACTGCGTTGTAAATATAGCAAAAGCGTCCACTATGGGTGATAGCAATCTTGGTTTCGACCCAGCAATTCTCTCTTACTCTATCAAGCCACATACCCAATTTTCTCTCAAAAGGCAAGGACTTCTGCCTACTCCCGTTCTACCCGTTGGACTTGGTGGCTGGATGTATGCCAGACAGACGGTTAACTATTGACATATTTGGGTGACGAATTTTATAGACAGCTTTAATGTTTTGTATAGGGAGCGTTTCACTAATTTATTTGTCCACGTGATATTATCCTCACTTCCATCCATGTGTGTGTGACGCGGAAGCCGGAAGCCAGATGGAAATATTGGCAAGGGCGTTCTTTTATCTGTAGTCGATGGTTGGGTTTGATTGAGATGAGCCTTTTTTCCGCACTCAAATAATTTGTTTATAGTCAATGGGGTACGTAGGAACCGGGATGGCACGGGACATATGGCCCACAACTGTCTCCAGAGAGAGAGAGAGAGAGAGAGAGAGAGAGAGAGATCTTTATGAACCCGGTGTAACAGGAATGGAAGTCCGTAGGAAAATTAGTCCCTCTGGACTATTATTCCGCGGAATTATAGTCCTAGGTCTAACATTTCTAGGAATAGTAGTCCGCCGGACTACTATTCCTAGAAATGTTAGACCTAGGACTATAATTCCGCGGAATAATAGTCCAGAGGGACTAACGTTCCTACGGACGTCCATTCCTTTTACACCGGCATTGAAATGCTATTGGGAATTGGCAGGAAGGAAAGACACATACTTTTTACTCTTAACTATTTGAACCCTGGTGATATCCTCCATGACAGTTCAACATAGACAATTGCAAGAGTCCATATCCATTATTTGAGGGTAGACCAATTAATATTTTCAACATATATTGAGGGTAGACGAATTAGTATTTTCATCCTTACGGCTGCACGTTGAAAATATCGATTGGTCAAATCCATACATTCACTTAGCAGCCATCCTACCCAATGAAATTATAAAGTATCATGTTTCTGGGTCGGAAAAGCGGGTTTAAAGGTTTAAGATGTGACTGGAAATTCCCTCGTTTGATTTTTTCCACTGCGTCCTCGAAAGTCGAGAAAAATGCACCTTTTTGGTTCCATATTTAACAAATTTCCCCGAAACACATTGTTTGTTGAATATGAATGTGAAGCCAAGAAGTGCGTGAGTCTCAAACATAACTTTGTATATTGTATGGCTTGTTTGTTTGTTGGTGGTTAACGTCACATATTTATGCACTATGGCTAATCGTGACACAACATGGAGATGAAGTCAAGTTTAGTCAATCGTTGATCAACATGTTGCCCATTTTAGAGGACTTTCACCCCAAGCATTGGTGACTGGGTCCTATTTTACTAGTAAAGCGGAACTGGTTTACCACAGTAAACAAGTGCTGCTTACTTCCCGGGGTTCCCACGGGGAATATTGTATGGCTACCATGCCACTAAGACAGGTGAGCCATCACTGATATATATCTGTATGTGGGTGCCATTGTACCCCCCCCCCCCCCCCCCCCCAAAAAAAAAAAAAAAAAAAAAAAAAAAACAATAGAAGAAGAAAAATCGAAATACATCCTAGGTCACTGACAGTCAATACGGTTTAACCCTTTACCTAACATGAAAAGCAGACGACACTTGCAGAAAAAATTCTTGAATAACTATTTTTTTCATTATTTGTCTCAAAAACATAGGTTATGACCCCTCTTTGGAACGAGCTCGACGAGCTCGTTCCAAAGAGGGGTCATAACCTATGTTTTTGAGACAAAAAATGAAAAAATAATGAAAATTAATTGGCGATTTTTGAGAATAGCGCTGGCCGGTTTTGGCCGTTACGTTGGGTAAAGGGTTAAATCTGAAAGTTGTGCCGTACAACTGCTCCCGCCGAATGCAATAAAATGCTTCAACAACTGTTAATTTATAAGTTCGATTTTAACGTGCAGCTGGAAAGCACCTTTTCGACCACTTTTGTTCAGTGGCTACGTAGCCACGGAGGAGGGGGTTGTCGGATGCGGGAGGGAAGCGCTTGCCGCTTTAAACTTTTCGCTTCGCCCCTCACCCCTCATCCCCAAAATTGACCAATGCAACTTTCACATAATATAGAACTCTAAATGGTCTCCAATGAAGGGCTACACATATGAATGTCTCTTATTCGCTCTTTTGAACGCTGAATGTTGCAAAACGTTTTTCGGGGGTGGTGGTGGGGTGGGGTGGGGTCCTAACTAGGATCCTTCGGTCGTTACCTCCCCTCCCACTTCCCCGAAGGAAAGTGGTAGGAAAGGTACAATCAGGGGTCAATACTATAAAACTTTTACAATTGTATTTTCTAGAATTGTATTTTCTAGTTATGACTTTAAAAGAGTTGAAATGAACCATTAGCATTTTAAACTGGCAAATTGCCATATCTTTCAAAATGCTAATGATTCATTTTAGTCAGTTATATTAATACGTAGAAAATACAATTCTAGAAAATACAATTGTAAAAGTGTTATAGTATTGGCTCCTGGGAGCTAGTTAACACTCGGGGAGGCTCAGGGAGGCCCCGAACCCCCACAATGATGTTCCAAGTATCATGTTTGCCCCCGCCCCTCCAACAGAAAAAGAAAAAAGGGCACACTCTACTATCATGGTTACACGCCTGGCTTTATATGGTTTGATTGCAACAGGTAAAGGCTGATCATCTGAAAAATAAGAACTAGCCACTATTCCACTTATAAATATTTCCCCTCCCTTCGTGAAATATACTGAATGCGGGAGAATAGATTTCAAGTGATTATTTGGAATTCCGATATATTAACCCTTTGAACACGAGAGGGCCAATGTAGGTTGGCTGCTTAGTGAATGTGTAGAGTAGACCAATCAATATTTTCAAGGCTGCGCCTTGAAAATATTAATTGGTCTATCCCCAAATAATGGATATGGGCTCTTCCAATTGCTGACACTGAACTGACGTGGAAGATACCGCCAGTGTTCAAAGGGTTAGGGCCTTAAGGGGACATCGAAATCAGAAATATATCGACTCTCAGATTTTGCTTGCATGTGAAAAAGTATGTAAACAAACACAATACAAAGTCAGAAACATCAGAAGCAACGCGAAATTACTTGAATATGAAATTAAAAAACTTGGATGCAGACGAATTTTCGGAAGACATGACATTGTGAAGAGACGAACGAAGTCATCCGAAAGTGACGGAAGTAGGCCCTAAATCTAAGCAATCCAGAAAATAAGCAGACTGTCATCTGCAAAATGAGGTCCTCAGATGGTGGATTTAGTGATGCTACCCTGCATAGCAGGGTAGCATCACTAAATTTACTCTCTGTGAACCTCAATCTGAAACAAGGTCTCAAAACTAAACAGAAAGGTACCCAGAGGATAAACTGGCCCACTGTATTGGATAGCATCATCAAATTCACCCTCTGGGGACCTCAGTCTACAAATGTCAGACCGCTTATTTCCAGGCCTGAACACAACATCGTGACATAATTTCTGAATGCACCCTGTTTTCCGAACGATGGACCTCCACAAACAACCGTGCATTATTTTTTTTTAAAAAAAGGCATTGTAAGATCAACAACTTTGTATTATTTTAAATAAAGCGCTATTATGCTTCCAGAAGACCCCGCAGCACGTTTATCGACAAAGATAATCCGAACCAGATTTCAGTGGCGCATAAGCTATAAATGGAACACGTGCACTTACTTCATGTTTGTCCCGAGAAAGCAAATTTCGATGAAATTGGAAAATAGCATTACACTTTTTGCTGACCTGGACATTTCCCTGAGTGATCGAGTAATCAGATCGGGATGAAAAAAATCTCTTTTTTCATAACGCCATTATATTCTCGGGTTCAAATTAATTTATTTAATCGATACGAACACTTACATACAAATGATATATGAAACATAGGGGTACTTTTGCATAACGAAATTTATGATTTTGTCAAACTTCTTACTTTTGGTCAAATTCGCGGCTTACTGACCCTTTATGTCGTTTGCTCGTTCACTGTCAAATTGTCTTCACTCCAAAATTATGTATACTGTTTTCAAAGGGTAAGGGTGCAAGGGAAACTCTTTTGGACTTACACACATCGTGAACCCTGTCAACCCTGATAGTACCTTCAGTGTGAGTTCAATGGCATCAATTTGAAGAGTCCATATTCGATATTTGGGGGGTAGATCAATTACGAACATGTACTTTTAGAATAGAATATCGATTGGTCAACCTCACACATTTACTAAGCAGCGACCCACTTTATGTCTACAAGTCGTATGGCAGTCTTAGGCCAGAAAAGCGGTCTTTCGTATTTAAAGTGTTAATTACTTGCTTTGTTTTTGCTGTAACGCAGCCTTTGTTTCAATAGAAGGTTTTTCTTGCATGACTTACTCTCCTCTTCAGTCAGTTGTTGGAATGTTTACGGAATATATTTGAAAGTTATGGAAATTGAGAACTTATAGAGGGTGTGTTTTAAATTAATACTTCACTGAACCTGTTGTAGAGTTCTAGAGTAATCGAGGCTGGGAGAATTTATTCATAAATATTTGTTTTGTTACAATTTACTGCGGTTGTTAAAACATTTCGTACGAGTCTCGGTGTCTTAATGACTTATACTCTGAGTGAACACTTTTGAGAGTGAGGATTGTATTAACCTGAAGCCCTCTAAAATACATACATTATTTGACCACTTTTTGTTTTATGTATCAAGTGGCTTGTGTCATGTTGTTTTACTTTTTAATAAATATATTGTTAGCATCAAAAATGAATTTTCTTCCTCTATGTCCTTTGATCACCGTGGGAACCATGGGGACCGGAACAGTTCTTGTCTTGTTTACGTGGTAACAGAGCTCCTTTAGTAATGTAAAAATTGGACCTGATCACCAACGAACGAGTGCAAATTCTTTAACTGGTATAATGCTAAATTATTTTTGGTCACAGATGTCTTTTCTTTGCTAAAATTTATGGGAGAGTATGGGCACTCTCCCATAAGTTATAACAAGGCAAATCCCTACAGATTAAATAATTCCACTTCAAAGATAATATGAGACATATCCACTGAATATGAAGCCTTTGTGTTGTGATACCTACTCTTCAGAATAAATCCCAAATATGGGCTTCCTGCACTGTGCCAGTTAAAGTGGGCGGCACATGTATAAAAACAAGTGGCAATACTTAACTTCATACTTGTGTCGTGGTCATTATATAGACACAGACGTTGGCAATAAACACCAATAAATAAGTCAAACAAAGAATACATTTGGTTCATAGGCAATGGTAAACTCCAATCAGTGACCCCCCCCCCCCCCCCTCACACACACACACACCTCTCAAAGAGCCAGGCAGCAACAAAAAAAGTTTTGTGCAAACAAGAGCGCGATAAAATGCCCATGAAAACACTGATTCTGTGCAAATATCATACAATCTTTTCGTATTACAACATAAACAAGAAACATTTTGCGAACAAAGTAGAGTCTCTCACTAAACGAAGTGACTACCGTATCTCAAAGCAGTTTGACCAGTTATTCACAAAAAAAATAGTTTAAAATAATTTCGAGTTTACTGGACAGGGTTCAATGCTATGGGTGAAAATATATTTCTTCGAAAACATTTGAAAAGCACCCTTCCCACACAAAACACTCCAGTAACAACCAAAAACAGCTTTTTGGACGAATCGTGTGGTACGAAACTCGACTTGGAATAAAATGCCCGTGCTGAGATGATTTTTGAGAGGAACTGCCCGGCACCATCTCCAAGTATTGTCAGTAGTGGTTTTCGATTTTTTTTAAAAAAAAGAACTTCAAGATTTTTTGGGCGAGAGGTGGAGGATGACTGCACTTTGGGATTAAGATCTCTATTTGAAAAAAGCTTGGAAAACTACCCCACCCTCGACACACAAAATAAACGAAGTAGAATGCATAAATGTAGGGTACAAGCATATCGCGAATTGGGTGAAAATATTCACGCAGACATCTCGTCTAATATTGTCGAGGGTAGATCTAACATGACAAAAAATTTTAAAAAGTATTTCTAACTTTGGAGGTGGCATAACACAATACGAATATTGAAACATTGAATGCGGTGAATCCCAGTTTAATAACGAATTCCGCATATTAGTGGTCCTGTATATATACATGTAGTTGCATTTTTTTTTTGATTTTCCAAGTCATTTGAATCGACTTGAGAATTCAATACTGCATGATCTGGTGGTAACTATCCCCCTAGTACACACGCGCGCTAAATAACGTGTCCGTGCCCCTGATTGGTTGAGTTGAATTGCTGCTACAAGTTAGCTTAACTAATGAGCTTGAAGATGCTAAATTGTAGCTACATTTCAGTAAATTGAAGCTACAATTTAGCTAAATAACAGGTTCAATTTAGTATACTGTAGGTATTTATTTATTGGTGTTAAGGTCACATACTTATGCACAATGGTTAATCGTGATCGTGACAGTGGAGGAAGCCGGAGGAGAGAACCACCAAGCATCTACGATCATCTACGATCAACTGTTAGCTCCTCAATATTCTAACTCTGTTCAAGTTCCCTCAAGCAGGGTTACAGCGGTTGAAGACATGTGCACCACCGACGAGTAGTACGCCGCAATACACAGCGTCATCGAGCCCCCGTGTAGGCAACCGGGATAAAGTATTATACTGTAGGTGCAATTCAGCTAGCCTGCAGGTACAATTTATCAAATTGTAGTTACAATTTAGCTAAATTTTGGAGGTACAGTTTACTAAATGGTAGCTGCAATTTGATAACTAATGAAAGTGTCATTGACACTGCAGTTTAACTTGACTGTGTGTAGTGTTTGATGAAAAGGATAATGTTCAACGTTTATGAAGGATTATGAAATACGACAAGAATTGTGATAATTGAGGTTATGTTAATTTCTGTTCCCTGTGTGCTGTTTTCAATAACACTAATTTGAGGTGCACACTGTACTCAAGAATTGAGGTCTGGGTTAATGTGGTCACAGTTAACGTATGTCAACAAAAGTTAACAAGTTACAGTAAAATAATTCCAAAATGAGTCATCCTACCAAGTTACAATGCAATCCCTTCATAAATATAACTCGTAGACTTCGCTAAAGGAATCAAGATCACATGACGGTTCGGCGGTCATGGTGGACCGACCGTGACCAAAAAAGGAAAGTCTCCTCTAGATATCATACCAAGTTATCCTACCAAGTTACAGAGAAATCCCTTCATAACAATAACCTGTGGACAGTGCTAAAGAAAGCTAGGTCACGTGACCATGCGGTGGTAACGGCTGACCGATCGTGACCAAAATAGGGAAGTCTCATCGAGACATCATAGAGTGTTATCTTTCCAAGTTACAATGAAATCGCTTCGTAAATATGAACTGTAGACTGTGCTAAACAAATCTAGGTCACAGGCCTGTGCGGTCGTCGCAGTTGACCTATCAAGGCCCAAATAGGACGCTGTCATCTTAGCATTATACTGAGTCATCCTATATATTTATAATGAAACCCCTTCATAAATGCAAGCTGTAGACTGTACAAAAGTAGTCTAGATAACGCACCCCTGCGGTCGTCACGGTTGACTGAACCCGGCCAAAAGGACGTTCTCGTTTAGACATCATACAAAGTCATCGTACGAAGTTACAATGACATCCCTTCACAAATACGACCTGTAGACTGTGCTAAAGATGTTTGGGCTTCGGGCCCGCGTAGCCGTTACATTTGACAGATTGCGGCGAAAAGGGGCGTTCTCATCTTGACCTTATACGAGGTCATCCTACCAAGTTACAATAAATCCCTACATAAATACGACCTGTAGACTGCTAAAGGTTTTCGGGATTCGGGCTCAGGCAGCCGCCGCGGATGACCGATCGCGACCAAGGGGGGACGTTCTCACCGAGACATGACCTCGAACCTGCATATGAAATTTCGTGATTATCGGACAAGAACTACGTGATGTAGCCTGTGCTAAAGAAAATTTGAACAAACTCACATAAATCCGCGCGCGTGATGGCAATAGTTTATCTTGAAGCTAAAAATTACATGTTGCTAATAAGCCGCCATACATGACAAACCAGACAATGATCCGAGTATTGGTATCACGGAACTAATTATTTTCCTATATGCGACCACTATAATGTTCAGGCGAAAAAAAATATGATCGCATCACATTATTTTTGGCATTCAAATATCTTGGTCAAGTATACCACTTCGAGCAGCCTTTTCTGACCAGAAAATAGGGGTCATGCAAAAAATAAGAGAGAAAAACTGACACGGAGTGAAGTACCGGTCACGTGCACGTAGGGAATTCCCTACAAAAACGCACAAAAAGTAAATTGTATTTTTTAGGTCCAAAAGTCATCAAATCACCATTTTTATCAGGAAAATTCAACAATAATGCAAGATGTCAATAGAATGTTTCAAACGTTTATTGATACAATATATTTTCCCAAGGCTGTTTATTTTTGGAGACTGCATCATTTCCGAGTGCAAGATTTCAAGGTGGGTAACTCTAATTCAAATATTTAGTTCAGCGATACCTAATGCAAAAAAAACTGAAATAAAACTTGGGTCAGACTTTCTCGTCGGATTGTTTTCATGTCACTGTTTTAAAAACTCTTTAGCAGACGGCATAAAATCAGATATGGGGTAATACTTTTTGCCGGTAAAAAGGACGGTATCCGGTAAAAAGGACGGTAAGTGTATAAAAACTACGTTTTAAAGTACTAAATGCACCTCTGAATGTGTGAAAAGTGATTTTTTAAGGAAGCTTACGCAATAATAAGTATATAGAAGGAAGATTTAGTATTGTTTGTTTTATTGTAGACTATTTACAAGACAAAATAGATCATTTTTCCATCGACACTGATGGACACGCCATTTTGTGCAGGGAAAACAACGATTTCGCTGAGGTGCACGACGGGGTGAATATTATCATACTTGCTTGATGGAGGTGTAGCGAATTTTAGATGTTTCTGTTCACTACGAGGGGATTTAACAGAAAGTGTTTTTGGAGAGAAACCATTTATAATTTGAAAATAGTGTACAATAAAACAAAACAATACTTAATCTTCGTTTTATATTGCGCATGCTTCATTAAATTGTCACTTCACACTTTCAGAGGTTCATTTAGTAAAACAGTTTTTATACGCTTACCGTCCTTTTTACCGGCAAAAAGTTGTGTTCAAGCTTTTTTTTTAAACGGGGGTTCATATTTTATTTTCAGTTAGTGTTTCGCCAAACACATGCCGAGGTGATAATAAATATTAAGACCATACATACATCAGTGGATACTAGTTCTAGATTCCTGTAAGTCCCACCTCAGTGATACCCACATGAGCCTGTTAAGACTAGGGCCCCTTGTGCTCACTCCACCAATCCCTATGTGTGAGCTCACGCTCACAGTGGTGGGCCCGGTGGTGGGGGGGGGGGGGGAGTGGAGGGCGCGCTGCGGGGCCCCAAATATGCAAACCGTAACTTACTGTTTTTAACCCCCACGTTTCCTCAGGAGGTACCAGAATCGATCTGAGAGCTTCAGAATATTCCATAGTTGAAATATGCCAGCGTTGTTGATCTTGCCCCCCCCCCCCCCCCTATTTTCGAAATTATGGGAAATGGATTATATATATAGCGGGGCGTAGCCAGGATTCTGTAATGGTGTGTGTGTGTGGGGGGGGGGGGGGGGGCAAGAATGCTTCACTTCACACTTTCGGCAGATGCCTCGGTTGAACATAAATTTCATGCAGGGAACGTGAGACCATGTCTTCTGTCAACAAACAGAATAACTTATAATGTTGTGTCATGATATAGCCCAGATGCTGGCAACGATGTTAAACACCAATAAATAAACAATATTTTCATAGGTGTACAGACCCAGTTTTTGGAGGGGGGCTAAAAGATTTTTCTCGAAAAGTGATACTGCAGGCATTATTGAGGCAAGTGGCCCTTGGGTGGGTGTAGGTGTATTCGTTCCAATGAGGGGCCATAAGCTATGTTTTGGAAGCAGAAACTTCAAATATATAAATAATTGAATGGCGATTTTCGTATATAGCGCTGGCCGATTTTGGCCGTTACAACTGGGTTTTGTACAAAATCATGTTTTTTTGTTGTTTCTTATTTTGATATTACTCGACACGATAAACTCTGTTCAATAAATTATGTTCACAAAGAACTTTGTTGTTTTTTTATAAGTTGCTTGGTAAGCCAGCATGGCGACCAAATTCGAAGACTAGGCTAGTGTCCAATCCCTGTACATGTTAATTCCCTTCTCTGTATTGCCTGCCCAGTAAGCACATACGATTACATTGAAACTGGCATCTGAACACAATCCCTACTGCTGTTCTCTGACACACACTGGCGCTTTAGGCTATTTTGAACTTGCACGAAATTGGGCATCAAGTAATTGGAAGCATTCCAAATCTATTGCGGGCGATTGGAATTAATAACTAATGAATTGTTTACGATAATTTGTCTCTGGGGAGGTCTAGCCCTAGTTCCAAATATCATGATTGCCCCCCCCCCCCCCCACACACCATTACAGAATCCTGGCTACGCCCCGCTAGATATATAATCCATTTCCCATAATTTCGAAAATGGGGGGGGGGGGGGGGGGGGGGGGGGAGCAAGATCGACAACGCTGGCATATTTCAATGGCTTGAACTATGGAATTGGGCGTAAATCCCTCCAACGGTTGTGGGACCTTTCCCGGATATTTTTTTTTCTTCATAATCTGAAGCTCTCAGATCGATTCTGGTGCCTCCTGAGGAAACGTGGGGGTTAAAAACAGTAAGTTACGGTTTGCATATTTGGGGCCCCGCAGACCCCCCCCCCCCTCCCCCACCTGGCCCACCACTGTGAGCTCACACATAGGGATTGGTGGAGTGAGCACAAGGGGTCCTAGTCCAGGCTCATGTGGGTATCACTGAGGTGGGACTTACAGGAATCTAGAACTAGTATCCACTGATGTATGTATGGTTTTAATATTTATTATCACCTCGGCATGCGTTTGGCGAAACGCTAACTGAAAATAAAAATGAACCCCCGTTTAAAGAAAAAGCTTGAACACAACTTTTTGCCGGTAAAAAGGATGGTAAGCGTATAAAAACTGTTTTACTAAATGAACCTCTGAAAGTGTGAAGTGACAATTTAATGAAGCGTGCGCAGTATAAAACGAAGATTAAGTATTGTTTGTTTTATTGTGGACTATCTTCAAATTATAAATGGTTTCTCTCCAGAGACACTTTCTGTTAAATCCCCTCGCAGTGAACAGAAACATCTAAAATTAGCTACACCTCCATCGAGCAAGTATGATAATATTCACCCCATCGTGCACCTCAGCGAAATTGTTATCCTGCACAAAATGGCGCGTCGATCAGTGTCGATGGAAAAATGATCTATTTTGTCTTGTAAACAGTCTACAATAAACCAAACGATACTTAATCTTCCTTCTATATACTTATTATTGCGTAAGCTTCCTTAAATAATCACTTTTCACACATTCAGAGGTACATTTAGTACTTTAAAACGTAGTTTTTATACACTTACCGTCCTTTTTACCGGATACCGTCCTTTTTACCGGCAAAAAGTATTACCCGCACATATATCTATTAGGGATTTGTTGCGTGATTATTTAAAAACAATGCACAGAAATAATAAAAAAAGCTAGGGCGTTGAAACCTCACTGGCTGCTACCCCTCATCGTTCCATGTCCAGCTCGAAACCTTCCACTGCGGTGGAGGGTCCGGAGGACACTGGTTCTTCAAGTAACAGTCCAAACTCTAGCCCATCACACTCTTCCTCGGAAGAGGTGATGGAGAACTGTTTGTGGAGCATGACGTTGAGTCGGACATCGCACCTGTTGCCGTAGCCATTCTCGCTTCTCCAGCTTCTCCCGACCTGAGGACAACTGGGGTGAGCACCACGGATTCCGTGGAAGCTCTCATAGGGATGAAGTTTAGGGACGAAAGACACCGCAAGTTCCTTATGAGCCAAATACCATACATGGCCTGCATCATAAAGGACTTCAGAAAGCTACAGTCAGGTGCCAGGATGCTCTGCACCGTTTTCCCGCTCACCACTCCAGCAGAGGTAAACACTACACCATCATCTGCTGCAAGGACTAGGCCATTAATTCCAAGCCAGTCCCCTAGTCCGCCTACATCAACAACACCTCCTACAGCGATCTCTCCATCATGGACACCTCCTCCAAAGAAGAATCGCCGGAGACATAGACGCCACTGAGTACCACAACTCTTTCCTCCTTTGCCGCGCCAAGATACGAAAGAAAGAAAAATTTAAATACAGTCATTGCTGAGGGCCGAAAGGGACTTGCCTCCACACCGTCCCTGCGCGGCTTCGGTGCGCGAAGCCATGGATTTGATCTGCTGAGTGATGTATTCCTTTCATCATATTTGTGTAGCCGGTCGAAGAGAAATGTTTTTCTTTTTTCTGAAAAAGGCAAAATGGAATTTTTTTGCAAAATGAGATTTTTTCTTCCATTTTTCAATCGGCATTTTAACCTCATTTTTAGCATTAGCCTTTTTAAAACTTTGGGAATATAATCTCCGCAAAAAACATCTAAAAATGCAGTGCTATACTTGGAAATTCCCAACCGTTCGAGCTCTGAGATGACCTCATAGAGGGTGATAGGGTACAAAAATATAATACATCCAATTTTTTTTAAAAAATCGTAGTGTGTTATAGAGATATCGGTAGGTTGGGTTTTTATTTTCTTTTCTACACCATATTGGCGTTTTTACGTCACTTTGAGGTTGAGCCTATTTTCCACATTCTTAACCCTGAGAACTCTAAGATTTTTCGGTCCAGGGCATAATTTCGTTCATAGGGCTGCATACTGCAGTTATTATTTTTTATTACTTTCCAAAATGTGATTTACTGGGATTTCCGGGTTTGATTATAAACGATAACTTCACAAGTGAATTATGCAATCAACAATTGTGTCACGTATCCGTGCACGCAAAGGAAGACGCTTTGCCTTGGATGTCATGGGAACTTTATTGTTTTTTTTAAATAATATAATTATCGTTAATAATGAAAAGTAATAAACAGAGTAATCGCTTAACTGGACTGGTTTCGTGAAATAATTTATTCGAGGCGAGGGACTATAGTAGTGAAGGCTGACACTATAGGCCAATGCATTTAACACTGAATTCCCCATACCCCAATGCTGACACTATAGGCCAAAAATTAACATAGGATTCTCCATAGGGATTTTGGCCTATAGTGTCAGTTTTGTGGCCTATAGTGTCAACATTGGAGGCAGGAAAAAGTTTTTAAAATCGGTATTAAAGCATCTACCACGTTCCTTCTATGTTTTGCGCCTTTTTATTGTTGGAAAAAATCAGGCACAAGAGGTAAAACAAAATTCGCGCAAAATTCTCTTATCTTTGTGTATTTAAACTTCATGTATTTCACCCCCTATTGACTTGGCAGTTTTTTGAGTCTCTGTCAGTTATGTTAAAAGGAAATAACAAATGAAAGTGTCAATGACACTGTAGCTCAACTTGTCAAGACAAAGACATGTACATGTATAGTATGTGACACAGCAATGACAAACATCTAGGTAATGACCTGATAACAAAGGTACATATAAAGTATTGTAACGGTCTGTACATAAATACTGACCGTTGCCTGTAACAAATGTATAGGTAAAGTATTGTAAAGGTGGGTGACAGTCAGATGCTGAACTAGAAAAAATCTTTGAGTCCCAGAGTGGGTCTGACTGAACCCCAAAATATTTGTTCTCATAGCACAGTGATAACAAAGGCACCCCAAAACACACTCGTTCCTGTCCCAAGGTGAAAACAAAAGTACTCAAGAAGTTTTGTGAAGATCAGTTCATAAATACGAGCTGTATAGAACTTGTGACAAAAAACTGATTGGACCTAATTTCGGTACAAAATGGCCACTGGCAGCCATCTTGAATTTTGGACCGTACCCAGAAACACTCATTCTCATCCCAAGGAGATAACAAAGGTACCCAAGAAGTTTTGTGAAGATCGGTTCATAAATACAGCCTCTACCCTGAGCCGTATTGACATGTGTGCTTACATTGTGTAAGTAGCACTGAATAAATCAAAGTTCATCTAATTTGCATAATTTCTGCACGAAAAAAAACCCCTTACAATATGTGATGTATTCCATGTTACTAAACATTCATACAAAAATTTATTAAAATCAGAACTTTCATACAGAAGTTCTATACAAAAGACTGATTGCACTAATTTTGGTACAAAATGGCTGCTGGTGGCCATCTTGAATTTCGGAACACACCCAAAAACACTCGCTCTCATCCCACGGTGATAACAAAGGTACCCAAGAAGTTTCGTAAAGATTGGTTCATAAATATGGCCTCTAGTCTGAGCTGTATAGAAGTTGTGTACAAAAAACTGATTAGACCTAATTTCGGTACAAAATGGCCACTAGCAGCCATCTTGAATTTTAGACCGCACCCAGAAACACTCGTTCTCGTCCCAAGGTGATAACAAAGGTACCCAAGACATTTCGTGAAGATCAGTTCATAAATACAGACTCTAGTCTGAGCCGTATTGACATGTGTACTTACTGTGTGTAAGTCGCACTGAAAAAATCAAAGTTCATCTAATTTGCATAATTTCTGCACGAGAAAAAAACCCGTATTATATGTGATGCATCCCATGGTACTAAACATTCACACAAAAAAATTATTCAAATCAGGGCTTTCATATGGAAGTTCTGTGCAGAAATCTGATTGCACCTAATTTTGTACAAAATGGCTGCCATCGGCCATCTTGAATTTCGGACCGGACCCCAAAACACTCGTTCTCGTCCCACGGTGATACCAAAGGTACCCAAGAAGTTTCGTAAAGATCGGTTCATAAATACGGCCTCTAGCCCGAGCCGTATTGGCATTTGCACTTACAGTGCTGAAAGTAACCCCAAAAAACATCAAAATTAGTCTAATTTGCACAATTTACGTACGAGAAAAAAACCCGTATTATATGTGATGTATCCCATGGTACTAAACATTCATACAAAAAATTATTCAAATCAGAGCTTTCATATGGAAGTTCTGTACAAAAAAACAGATTTCTGCATCGTCGGTACAAAATGGCAGCTGGCAGCCATCTTGAATTTCGGACCGCACCCAAAAACACTCGTTCTTGTCCCACGGTCATAACAAAGGTACCCAAGAAGTTTCGTAAAGATCGGTTCACAAATACGGCCTCTAGCCCGAGCCATAGCAGCTTGGCACTTACAGCTCTGAAAGTAACACTAAGTAAATCAAAGTCAGTCTAATTTGCATAATTTACGCACGAGAAAAAAACCCGTATTATATGTGATGTATCTCATGGTACTAAACATTTATACAAAACTTTATTCAAATCAGAACTTTCATACAGAAGTTCTGTACAAAAAACTGATTTTTGCATCATCGGTACAAAATGGCCACTGGCAGCCATCTTGAATTTCGGACCACACCTAAAAACACTCGTTCCCGTCCAGGGTCATAACAAAGGTACACAAGAAGTTTCGTAAAGATCGGTTCATAAATACGACCTCTAGCCCGAGCCATAGCCAATTGTTGACGTATGGACAGACGGACGGACGGACGGACAGACGGTCGACGGGCCATGACAATAGCTCAAATTTGACTTCGTCAAAGTTGAGCTAAAAATCATAAAAATAGGGTTCGGTGTACATATTCTTCGTTTTTTGAGTTTTTTTTTAGTTTTTTTTCGGTCTTGGAAAAAGTAGGAGAAACCCGTGAAATCATTTGTTCTTACTTGCAGGGGTGGGGGGTACCACGAGCGAAAATTACATGTGGTTGAATGAACATATGATGACAAAGCATATTCATTTGACTTTTTTGAAGTCGGTGGGGTGTGTTCAAGTGAAAACTAGTCTTCAAAATTAACATGGAAAAATGAATAAAAAAAATTGATGGGACAAAATAAAGTGGGTATGAATTTATTGGGTTGTCCAGCTTATAACATTTTTTTGAAAGAAGTATTCCTCAGCATTTTTCCCCGTACAAAATGTTTTTTTTTTTATTTGCGTCTGTACAAACAGCCTTCTGTGTTCTAAAAAGCTGGATGTACAGGTATAGATAAAAATCAATTCAAAATTGCATTTTCCATGAAAGCTGATCCAGCTAACATTCACACATGTCAAGTGTTTTTTCACAGTGGCGGTATTTACCCATTACAAATTAAATACCAGATGTTTTTTACTTTGTGGAGGGAAAATATCGCCAGTGTGAAAAAACACTTGACATGAATAATAGTGTGACATTATTATCGCTTCGGGCGGAACAGTGGAGATGTTTTTTCTCCACTGTTCAGCGACAATAATGCAATTTAAATATACACACTGACTGGCGAAAATTTCACGCTTTTACTATCAGTGTGTATATTAATTTACGCGTGTGCTGGAAAAAACAGATGTATTTGATCTAAAGAGAAAAATCGATTTTTTTTTAAAATCTGACTTGCTGCTGAATAAGATAGAGTTCTTCCCCTTTCACCGAAAAATGTTTGATTCACTTGCCATTTTACAAGTAAAACAGAATTTATTTACCACAGTAAAACAAATACTGCCTTACTTCCTGCCTCCCCACAGAGGCTTACTCTGAGAGTGTAAAAAGGGGGTTTATGTTATTTGCAGTAGTAGGGGGAAAATATTTCGGCCACAACACTCAATGATGTTCTCCAATCATTGAGTGTTGTGGTCGAAATATTTCTATTCACCAGCTAAAAAGGTTTTTATTTCAACTCTTATGCTTACACTTATTACAATATTTTGAAAAAAAAACATGGGTAGGGTGCTGTTTTTTTTTTGTTGTTTGATTTGTGCATAAAGTTACTCTTTTTAAGATGTTGTTGGCCTTTAAAAAGGCCGTTTTTTTCTCTGATCCACTGACAGGGTGGTGAATTACTCAGGCAGTACTTTTCCGTATCGTCCCTGACCACTTGCTATTTTCCCTAGTCTCATCCATATAGGATGGATGAGGGGTTTGTACAATCTCATCTCCCGCATCTTCTAATTTCTTCACCTTTATCCTCTGCTGTGTGGTGGCAGCTTTTCGTTTTCATCCTCCCCGTTTCTTATTTTCATCTTTGGGTTCCAGCATCTGAAACACCACAGGGATGGTTATTTTCTCTGGCATGAAATAAAGTGTTGAAAGTGGTGGCTGTTTCTGGCTCTTCAATTCATCTAATCTGGCCATAATCTTGTCTAAAAGGGAAAGAATTTTCCCCCGCTCCGGCTCATCTGTTTGCATGCCTACTTCTTTCGTCGGTGGATCGGTAGGAAGGAAATCAAAATATTTCCAATGGCCTGCATCCATTGCCCGCAGATCTTTAAAATTGATGGTGGCGAGTTCAGACATCTTTTTCAGTGAAATGATAAAGTCAAGAGAATTTTCCACTAATTTTTACTATTAGGACTTGTTTTCCCTCCTTTTTATTTGGGGGGAACTTTGGCTTCAAAAAATAACCAATGGTAAAAAACCCACCTAAAATCAACCAATCTCAAGAGAAGGCAGCAGAATTGCTCATTTTTTCACAATAAACATTTCTGGCGGATTTTTTCATTCAGGAAGTTTTAGCTCCAACAATATCCAATGGTAAAAAAAACCCGCCTAAAATCAACCAATCTCAAGAGATGGCTGTAGAATTGCTCATTTTTCACAATGAACATTTCTGGCACATTTTCCTTCTGTTGAATTACTATAAATACACCTGGGAAGCTCATAAAGCCACATTTGTGTTATTGTCAGCCATGAAAATCGAATTAAGCATAGAAGTAGAGACAGCAGCACAGGAGAGTGACTGTAGGGAACAGATCATTGATCCCACAGTCATTCCAAGGAAAAATCTACAAGAATTGGCAAAGAAAGGTGGTGCAGAGTAGATTTCAAGCCATGGGGTGGATGAAGCTCAGAAAGCACTCAAACTATTTCTTAGAAGGTTGATGACAGAAAAATTCTGCTATGCCACAGACAGAGTTGGACACCCAAACCACAATATTACAAGAGCCGATGGTCTATGAGCTGCTAGGAAGAGACATGGGATAATCTTGCCAAAATAAACATATATTGTTTATTTTAAAAACATAAACACGGCCTTTTTAAAGGCCAACAACATCTTAAAAAGAGAAACTTTATGCACACTCAACCAATATAATAGAATACAATTGAATTATTTTTTTTTTTAAATATTTTTTTAAATTTTTTTACTTTTTATTTTTTATTTTCATTTTTTATTTTTTATTTTTATTTTTTATTTTTTATTTTTCCACAAAAATATAACATAAAAAATAAAAATAAAAAATAAAATTATTTTTTGTTATTTTTATTTTTCTGATTTTTTTTTAAAAAGCAGTCTATATTCTCAATGCTAAAATTCCTCTCTATTAGTCTCCCCTTACCTGCACCATTCATGTAATGGTTGGTACAGATAGGGGGTTAATTAATACTGATTGCAAACCCATTCTAATCGATTTTTTTCACCCCTGAGTGTACCATCCATGCAATGGTTGGTACAGCCAGGGGGTATTACAAAAAAAACCATTCAAATCATGCAGTGGCGAGCCTCTATAGCACGGGTGAGTAGTGGGTGGTTCACTTGTGAATTTGTAAACAGAGTTTTTTCACCCTTGGCTGTACCAAGGGTGATTAAAAAAACTCTGTCTACAAACCCACTCTAATCATGCACTACTGGCCTTCTGTGGATTGGGTTATTGGTGAATGGTTGACTTCTGAAAATTGTAATCAGTGGTATTTTCCCTTGCCTACACCATCCATTCAATGGTTGGTGGAAGGCAGAGGAAAATAACTCTGAAAAGAAAAAAATATCTAAAACACCATTTTCACATTTTAGAATTTTTATTCCATGAAATTTTACATAAGTGTAGTGTCACTTTGAAAATGTTCACATCTTCTTGGCAAATTTTGCCATTTTAAGTTGAATGTTCTTTTTGGCTTTTCGTTTTCTCGACACTTTCATCGGGAGTGGTTCTGTCTCCGGGAATAAATTTTCTTCATCAACTTCCATCTTTGATTCAGTAGGTATGTCCACATTGTACAATAAAGTATCATCATCATCGTTGAATTCCTGTAACACTGTCTGCTCAACTTTTGGATGTAAGGCAAATCCCACAGTTGGTAAAACAGGTATATTATTTAGAGGATGCATGGAATTAAACCCGTACCCTCTAGTTGTTGAAGGAGGTGGAAGTTCTATCTGTTGCAGAGTCATGTTATTTGCTGTTGATAAATATATTTTCTGCTTCTTATATTCATTCATGTAATGTCCTCGCTCATTGCCAAAAAACACACTCTCCTTTATTGGGGCAAGCCCAACTCCAATGATCTTTTTCTTGACAAATTGAACAACTATCTTTTGGTTGTGTCAACTTATATAACTCATTGACAAGTCTTTTCACTTCACCCCATCTGGATGGCTTGTAGTATATGCTTTTAACATCATTTGTCTTGTCCATTCTTGGATCTGTATTTTTTTTAAAAAAAAGTTCGGAGGAGACTAAAAGCACGTCTTTCAGCCTGGTCAACTCAATCACAAGTGTGTTTCATCCCACTGCCTCCCCTCACTTTTTATACTTTTTTCAATGACCAGGATTTTGTGGGGTTTTTTTTCACTGAAACACAAATTTCTGGTCATTGAAAAACGTATAAAAAGTTAGGGGAGGCAGTGGGGTGAAACACACTTGTGATTGAGTTGATCAGGCTGAAAGACGTGCTTTTCAAAGATGAAGAGGGGATTAGTAGACTACAGCGAATCAGAGGATAGTGACACAGAACCTGTAATGCCCGATGCCAAGAAGTCGAGATTGACTGAGGATGAATGGAATACAAATTCTGCACAGAATTTGTATTCCATTCATCCACAGTTATTGCGCACATCCAGAAAATTTCACTCAAAATCACATGTATGCAAAGTGACTTTGAATCAATTCGATGTCAACAATCCACTCAAGTTTCTAACTGAAATATTTGATTCGTTAGTGAGAGATGTGAAGCGAGAGTATGGCATACAAGACAGAGATCCTGTGAGGATACCCATCCACCATCCAGGTCTTGAGGTAGGTATATTTATTCCTTTTACAAAGGCTATGGGGGTAAATGGTAAAACAGTGTTAGATGAAATTGAAAAAGTTATTCAATCAAATGATAAGTTTACTATACACGATGGTCAGTTATCGTTGGAAGTGACACACACTTCACTACCACATGGGTCTGGCGAAATGCACCCATTTCATTTGCATCTGTTTGCAAAATAGTTGGAAATAAGAAAAGTATTGTTGAAATTAAAAACTCTTGTGATTCCATGTGTCTGGCACGCGCTGTTGTAGTAGGGAAATGCTATGTTGATAAAGATGAATCAAACCTTTGGCGTAAGAAATGGAAAAACATAAAATATTCTGATAGACCGACACAGGAGTGGGAAGCTAAAATATTGATGGATAAAGCAGGCCTCGAATATAATAAAACTTGTGGGTATGAGGAATATCATAAAATTCAAGAGTTACTCTCACCAAACTATGTGATCAAAATTCATCCACAATTTGTCAAAGAAAAGTTTTTATACGAACCACCCCAAACTACAAAAGATAGTAAAGTTATTCATATCTATCACCACGAGAAGCATTTTGACACCATCACTAAAATTACAGGGTTTTTAGGATGTGCTTACTATTGTGAATATTGCAATATAGGGTATAATAACAGAGAACGTCACAGATGTTCGAAAGGCTGTGTATGTTATTCTCCACTACCATGTACGCCTGGACATCCTGTTCACTGTTACACATGTAATAGAGACTTTGTAAGTTCATCTTGTTACAGAAATCACACAACTCTATTAGAGAACCAAGAAAAATCAATCTGTCAATTAGTGAAGAAATGTCTATCATGTAAAATGCACATATATCCAGGGAGCGGAGAACACATCTGCACTGGCTTCAAGAAATGCAAATATTGCCATCAATTAGTCAAAAGCAAACATTATTGTTTCATTCCAAAATACAAACCACCCAAGAAAGACAAATGCCGAAAGTACCCTTTGTGTTTTATGATTTTGAAACAACTCAAGACTCAGGTCTCCATACCCCAAATTACTGTGTTGCACACCGTGCATGCGGGGAGTGTATTTGCAAGCCTATAGATCAAGAATGTATTTTCTGTGACAAAGTTGGAAGAAGGGAATATATTTTTAAAGGAGAATCTACTTTGAGTGATTTTTGCAATTGTCTTTTCAGTAAAGAACATGACGGGGTAACAGCAATTGCTCACAATTCAAGAGGGTTTGATGCACAATTTATCTTAAGACATCTCATTTAAACTGCTACATCAAAACCCGATGTCATCATGAATGGCAACAAAATTATTTCTCTGAAAGCTTGTGGTGTTAGACTCATTGATTCATTGAGTTTCCTTTCTATGAGATTGGCACAATTCCCTAAAACATTTGGTTTAAGTGAACTTGCAAAAGATTATTTTCCTTATCTTGCAAACACACAAGCATATCAAAATTACATTGGCCCTTATTTAGATGCAAAATTATATATGTCTGATTCTATGTCCCCTTCAGCCAGAGAAGAATTCATTAAATGGTACAATCAAAAATGTGCAAGTAACGCCACTTTCAATTTTGCCCAAGAAATGGACATGTACAGTAAATCTGATGTAGACATCCTCCGTAGAGGGTGTGGGGAGTTCAGAAAAAAATTTATTGAATGTGATGGGATAGATCCTTTCAGGGAAGCTGTGACTTTAGCTGATGCTTGTCATAAAGCTTGGTGTTAAAATTCAATGCCAGAAAACACAGTTGCCATCATTTCAGACATAGGATATCCCACTGCTGTTCGATATTCCATGAAAGCCATTAGATTCTTACAGCTACTAGCACAAGAAGAAGGCATACACATTCAACATGCACTAAATGGTGGGGAAACTAGAATTGAAAATTATCATGTAGATGGTTTTCACAAAGAGACAAACACAATCTATGAATTTTATGGATGTATGCATTACGTGTACACTCCATATAAAACCGCACTTCGCGTACCCCACTTTTTGTGTAGAAAAGTGGGGTACCCAAGTGCGGTTAGGAGAGAAGCATTACATAATCAATTAGTGCTCGACGAGAAATTTCTTCCAGAGTCTGAACCTGATTAGCAATATTAGTCTTCAGTCAGCGAATTTTTAAAACCTGCATTTCATAAAATAATGACATAAAAATATTATATCTGTCTTTTCCAGATCATTGTACCCCGGAATAATGTCCGCTTTTAAACAATTCGCTCAATATTTTTCGAGATATTTAACTTGTTTCCACATTAAAATAAAATGTTTTGCCGATATGTCATTTGGATTCCCCCTGTATAATTAAAGGTAAGTTTATCGCCATCGAACATGATCTTGTCCACCTTCATTCTCGAAACATTTCATCGAGACATTTTTAAATAAAATTACCAAATAGAGGAAGTATTTTAAAATAAAACGTATTCTGTGCGTTGCTATGTTTTTTGAACAATGATGTGACATTCTCTGCAGTTTAGGAAGTGGAAGGCACCCACAATGGGATTTTCTTGTCAACTTCCAATATCTGAAAAAGGCCTGAAAAATTGGTGGCGTCACTGGGGGCCGGTAGGTATTTGCCCCTTAAACGTAGATTTTGCCCACATTTGCTTCCCACGTCCATAACACACACACACACACACAAACTCTCTCTCTCTCTCTCTGCCCCAACCCCCCCCCCCCCACCCCACCCCCCGTAACCATGGCATATTCACGCCTCCCATGAGTCAATGATCGACAGTATAGTCTCTCCACTTTTAAATCTGATCCGCCGCATCTGGAAATATTCTCCCTTAAAATTTTATATATTTTCCTTTTTTTACAGCTTGTGGCCCTCATTAACGGGGGAGTGGAGCATTCCAATGAGGGGCCATAAACTATGTGACTGAAACAAAATATGGAAATTCACAACGGCAATGGCCGAATTTGGCCAGCACTCAGGCTATACAAAAATCTGCATTCAAATTTTATTATGTTTAAGTTTTTGTTTCAAAAACATAGCTTATGACCCTTCATTGGAACGAGCTAGTGGATTTTGAGTCTTTCCATTGAGGGGTCCCAAGCTCTGTTTTGAGACCAAAAAATTCAAATTTTTAATTGTTATTAAAGAATTTATCTTGCAAGTGCCACCTGGTCCTATAGGCAGGTGGAGACTATTGGATCACCGGATTTATCTTCCTAGCATTTGGTACGTTTTTTCTTGGAAATAGTATGTTTATTTTCGTGGCTGGAAACTGGGTAGACTGATAACATTTTGGCCAGATGCTGTCGTCTGTATATTGGTGTTTTGATAGTAATAATAATTCTCCCCAGCCAGCATGGGTTTCTTTTCAATTGATGCTTCAAATGCTTCGGCCCTTTGACAGATTAATAAGTAAATTAGAAAAGGTGTTGAACATATGACATACCAGTATATAATTATGCTCAATTAGTTACTTCTGTTCAGTGGCGTGTTAAATTAAATCCTTTGTTTGTTGTTAATCCCCAAGAAAATGTTAAAAGAAACGAAACACTTGCTATGTTTCATCATATCACATCCCCAAAATATAAAAATATTCACGGGAAACATTTTTAAAATCTCCTGAAATTTAGTGCTTGTGCAGTCTCGAGTCCAATGATATTAGCTACAAATACGAGACTTCATTAGTTGAAACTTTGGATATTTAGTGCTTAACACGATGTCTTGATCAAGTAGTCCAATAATATTAGCTATGAACACGCGTCTCATCAAGCTTTATTTATTTTTTATTATTTGTTGCTAATATTATTGATGGACTGTTTCATTATCCACATTATAGTATGATGCCACAACACTACCACCGAGTTAGGGTGAGAACGGTTTGAGTTTTGCCGAATTGAATAGAGCATGCGTTTTGGCCCTAATCTTTTCAAAATCAGCCCCCTCTCCCTCCAAAAAAAAAGAAAAAAAAAGAATGGGAGCCAAAACTCGTTTTATCACCAATATCAGTCACCTCTGATATGACCGATTCCCCGGGTTGAATAAGATGTCACAACGTTGTTCTCATGACCATAAACTCAAGTAAGTATTCCTGGGTGGCGTCATTTCGTTCCCGTGGGGACACACTTCATCGATCGGAATGGTCCCGAGTTGAATTATGATACCGTGTTTTGAAGTAGCTCCAGGAAAAAGACGAGAGAAGCACGGATCGGGTTTACCCAAATTGGATCTGATCTGTGTTTTGAAGATAATCTCCCCCGTGTCTGGGGTTTCATAGCGGCTGTCAGATAGAATAAAAAATGCGTTTTAATTTAACATTTGGGCGGATTATGATGTTATATCCCGGGCGAAAAGCAGATAAATTGCCAGTATGTTCAAAGAGAAAAATGTGTAGTTATCTGTACCCGTCCATTTCGGTTGAGAATCAGAATGTTTTTTTCAACAACAATGACATCGATTAAGCGAGTTCAGACTATTTTATATCATGTAAATCCAATAAATGGAAGAGCCACACTGCTTCATGGGGTCATCAAAATTCACATTTTTTAAAGATTTATTAGAACACAAAACGTGAATTATTGGACCGATTTTGACATTCAAAGGATTCTTTTGATCCAGAAAATTCTCTCCAAAAATATTTCAGGCACAGAAAAAGGATTTTGTGAAGAAAACTTATTATGTAAATTGCGAGGTGTTTTCCCAATCAACACTGATTAGTGAGTAAATACCTGCTGTTATATAATCATACATAACACACTCAGTCGATATTGGAATAATTTTCTTATATGGAGTGTACACGTAATGTGTGGCATGGATGTGAGACTTGCTATCCTGACAGATTCGGGAAAAATCCAATCAATTCACAATTCTATCAATCTCTGTACAACAAAACACAAGATCGCATAAAACATTTCAAATCATTGGGGTATCATATAAGAGGAATATGGGAACACGAATTTGATCATCTATGCAAAACGGAGCCAGATGTTCAAGCTTCTATAGATACATTTTTTCCACACATGGATCCCATTCAGCCACGTGAGGCATTGTTTGGCGGGAGAACAAATGCCATTAAATTACATTAAAGAATTGATGAGAATACAGACACAGAAATTAAATACATAGACATTTGTTCACTCTACCCGTATGTCAATAAACACAGAGAATATCCAGTCTCTCATCCAGTTATTCTTACAAAGGAAAATATAGACACTAACAAAATAAGGCAATACAGAGGGCTTATCAAGTGTAAGATTCTACCACCTCAAAATCTTTTTCTGCCAGTTCTCCCCATTCATTGCAACAAGAAAATGGTTTTTACACTTTGCAAAACGTGTGCAGAACATGAAACAGATCACTGCCAACACACACCAGAACAATGTGCAATAGTGAGTACATGGACATCTGTTGAACTTGCCAAATCACTGGATTTGGGATATACCCTAATTGAGACTTATCAGATTTGGCACTGGGATGAATGGTCTTCAGAGATTTACAAACATTATGTGAACAAATATTTAAAAATAAAGAAGCTAGCGGGTTTCCAGATTGGGTGAAAACAAAAATAGACAAAAACACGTTTAAAAAAGATTATGCACATATTGAAAACATTTATTTAGAAAATGTTGAAAAAAATCCAGGAAAAGATCATTTGCCAAAACCATGTTAAATTGTCTCGGGAAAGAATGCACAAAACAATGTCAAAAGTAAAACTAAATATTTAAATGAAGCCTCAGAATATTTTGATATAATACAGACAAAGACAAAATTGTGAACAATGTGGAATTTTTTGAGCATGATCAATTTGTTTTAGTAAACTATATTGACACTGCAGATGTTTTCACACCACACAATTCAGCAAATGTCGTGGTAGCATCGTTTGTAACCGCGTATGCACGTTTAGAATTGTACAAAGTTTTAGAACAATTAGGAACACAAGTTTTATACTTTGACACAGACAGTTGTATTTACATCCATAATCCCACACTTTGGAACCCCAAAATTGTAAATAGCAGGTTAGGTCAGTGGACAGATGAACATCCAGAGGCAAAAATCACAGAGTTTGTAGGATTAGGGCCAAAGAATTATGGATACAAATACATTAAAGGTGGAGAAATACATACCACATGTAAAGTTAAGGGGATCACATTAGATTTCAAAACATCACAAAAAGTTAATTTTGAGAGAATGGTTGAGTGCGCACGAGACAGAGAGAATTACAAAATAAACGTTGAATACACACATAAAATTAAACGTAATAAAAACAGACAAGTCACAAGTGAAGCACAAACCAAAACATTCAGATCTGTATACACAAAACGTTTTGTTGCAGATAAATATGATACACTCCCCTATGGGTTTAAGGTATAAATATTCGTCACAAAAACTCATTTCAATTTTGAACAGAGAACAGACAAGATGTCTTTACCACTCGAGCCTGCTTTCCCTAATTATTTATCAGAGTTAAAAAGACTTGAAAGTTTTCATTGGACTTCCTACTCAGTCTTACAATCGAAAAAAGAAGAATTAGCCAAAGCTGGATTTTTCTGTGTTGGGGTGGTAAAGTGAAGTGTTTTGTATGTGGACAAGGTTTACATAATTGGGAAGAAAAGGATATTCCTTTACAAGAACATGTCAAGTATTCTCCAGATTGTCCTTACATGAAACTTATTAGAGGCTGTCAGTTATATAAACCACCCACATGTATGCAAACACCTCCCGATAAAATATTAGCAGTCATGGATAATGGGTTCACTTTAAAACAAATATTTTCAACAATGAAAAAATATGATAAAACTCTAGATGATTTTCCAGATTCAAATTCATTATTTGCACTCATGGTCATAGTTGATCAAAGTACATCATCATTTAGTAAAATAATTGGCAATCATGCCGCAGTACATTTCAGAAATAAGTTAAGTGATTTATTTACTGACGGTCCAACAAATGATTTTTGCGACTCTTCTGATACACAAAGCACATGGTGTAATGTAATATCTGATGCACAAAGTACATCAGAGCAGACAAAAGAATCATCGGTTTGATTTCAACCATGGAACCAGTAAGACACATCTTAGAAAACAAGATCACACGTAAGGCATTATTATATGCATTTCAAATGACCACTCCTGGTTATCTAACAATAACAAAAGATTTTATTCAAAATTAATTAGAAAAAGATGGAATGTATGGGGAATTTTGTAATGCGTTACAAATCATGAATGCTTTTTACAAAGATAATGTAAAAAATATTTGGACAAGAGTTATGTGGGATTTTATTATTTATGATGAACAAATCATGACTTATTTATATAGACAATGTATGCCACAAATAGATCAGAGTTCTTCAGAAACCTTATTTGAATTAAAAGCGCCCTTAAAAAGAAAACCCACTCATAGAAATGAAGAAGCTATGGAAATAGAAAGTATATAAGTCAATGTTTTGATATTCCTTTTGGTAGAAAATAAAAATCATGGCAATGAGTGATTGTTTATTGTTTCAACACCCCTGTAATATCTTTATAGCAGGCCCTAGTGGATCGGGGAAGACAGTATTTGTCAAAAAGCTAATTGATATGAAACATGACTTATTTCAATCCCCACCACAAAAAATTGTTTGGTGCTATAAAGAATGGCAAACTACATATGCTTTACTTAAGGGGTCGTCCAACCTAACTTTGGTCAATTTTTTGACATTTTTCCCAATGCCTCAGAAACAGATAAGAGAAGTAAGGAAAGGCAAATTATTTATCAAAATAATGAGTAAAGTGCATAGAAAAGGTACATATACTTTTTTTCAGGAAAAAAAGTGAATTTTAGGATTTTGAAGAAGATTAATTTGCAAATGGCATTAGTAACGAACCAGTAAAACCACAAAATAATTGGTAATTCGAAAGCCTTCTCCTCAATATAATGATAACATACTACAGACTCGGAGAAAGCATTTTTTCGACACACACTCTGGTGGGTTTTGACGTTTGAATGTAATAACATCAACACAAATTTTTGATGTTCCGGATGTGGCCATGTTTCAACGATGTTTTTCCAGTCATGTGATTACGATGTGGTTCTTGCAGAAATACTCAATTTGGGCAATCGTAAGAATGCAAGGACGTGATCACGCCCTTTATTTGTTCGAGACAATGTATGAGCAGATTTGCAAACAGATGACAGCAAGTACTTGAGCTGTTAATGTCATAACTGCAAAATATGGTTCGAAATTCCCTCTCGTGTTTACAGACCATCTGAACTTTTTTGTTGACAAAAAATCTGAATTATTGCGCACTAGAAAGACAACATGAACCACTTGTAAAAAAAATAACCGAGTGTATAAAATCGGGATGATACACATAAAATAAGGCAATATTCATAACAAAGTAAGCAGAATGCTTCAGAAATCACTTTTTCACGAAGTATATTCCAAGTGACCTGGAACTATATTGAGTGTGTTAATTTCCCCTGTCGCTGCGAAGTTATTTACTTCCTAGTAACCATGGAATTTGAAGGCGGGTATGTTTGATGTCTGCAAAGGACCGATTGAAGATGGGTTGAAAATGATGCATTCGTGCTTTTAAATAAGGTGCGCTTGGACGATGCTGAGAATTTAGTTTTTTCTTGCAACCAACCAGAGTAATACAAGCGTCGATCAGTGTCTTTTATGATCGTTTTACACTGACAAATGTGACAAATCTCCTTCACCGGAAACCATCCCCAATTTGCATATCACAATAAACATAACCGCTGTCACGGAGTGTCAGCGTGGCCGTGTGGTCAAAAACCGAAACGAATTATCGAATGCATGGTCAATATTAACTGCAATTGGCTTTTAAATAAATTAAATACACGAAATATTCGCAATTTCTTCATTATTCATGCCAAGTTACTTTTTAACCAAACCACATGCGTTCAGTTTCGTTTGTCGGCATCAAACTGATATTGTTTGTGGTAATTAAATAGTACGAGAAGGCGAAGGAAGCCAAATATTTTCCATCATCTATTATTTAATTCAAATTGATAATTTATTTTATTTTACTGAAATTATGAACTGATAAGGTGGGTGTGTTGCGATTATTATACCCCAGACCTGGAAGTTGGAAAATCAAAGGTGCATCTAGGGCCGTGCAGTGGTGACCCCTGTCCTCTTAATCTTAGTCTTACCCATTCATCATTACATGTACCAACATTCCCCCCTTGTATCTCAACCATTGCTACTCCAATTTGAAGGATATTTGGTTTTGTGATCGAGCATCATGGGGAAACAATGCCTGTGTAGCTGCTGTAGCATGTGTTTCTTCCCACATTTTTTCAGAGTTGTGGTACTTTTTCACTCTTTTGAGTTAGAAAATTTTGTTTATAACTAGTTGATTTGTTACAATTTGTTGCAAAGTGCCTGCTAATACCCTCAATTGTATTGCTACAGAATTTTCTTGTGAAGATTTTGTTCCTATTACTTATCAAGCAACAACCTAATGAATATTCTGTATAAAGCCACCAATCTGATGTTTGACACTTGTATCGGAGCTGTTTTGAAGGCTTATGGAACTCAAAATGTTGATTATGGCAGGACTTTTCTATTCACCCATTAATCGATAAATTAAGTGTTATAGTTGGAAGTAAGAAGCATGAAAGGTCCACAACTAAAACTCTAAAAAGAATGTTTTGCAATGTAACATGATTTTTGCAGATACACTTATTTGGAGGTTTACCTGTCTGATAGTGTTTGGAACATGTGTGGCCAGGATCTTCAAAACGAAAAAAGAGTTAAACTCTGAGAAAAAAGACATATGCCTTGAGTGCCGGAGGTAGCATCATACAAGGAAGAGAGCCCCCCCTCCCTGGGATTTTTTTTGTGTCAAATGGAGCTCACTTGTCATCTTTTGGGGATTGCTTTGCGTACTGCGTTCTTGAAAAAAATATGTGAGACCCTCTGGATGTGCCCTTCTGATCTCAATATGTCAATAAGCCTCCTTGGGGAAAGTACATGCAATAATGGTTATGTAAGGTTGATTTGATGTGTTTTGAATAACAATGTACTTTTAAGTACATTAGATGGTTTATTGCAGTGACAGGTTACAGTTACCCTTATTTCTTCTCCAATAGACATCATGAGTGTATTGGTGTCCAAGAGTTAAACAAAGCTAATATACTTATTGATAAACCAGACAAATTTAACAATTTAATCACTATCAAATTGATGCATGGGATAAAAGGGGTTACAGTGCAAGGGGTTTGTAAATATATTTATTCAACTACAATGTATGACTTTGCAGTGCATTCTACATAGGAGAATATCATATTTTCTTTCCAAACCATTACAGTAACACATACATCTTGATATTGGGAGACACTCTTTTGTCCTTCCATACTTCTTCTGCTGGACTCCTTCAAGTTGACCTTTGTTGAACTCCCCAAATCAAAACATAAACAAAAGAAAATGTCTGCCTTCAATCAGTGAGCACTCCACTTATAACATTTGGTCTCAATCTTCATTACTTTCATGAATTAGGAAAAGATTTCTTCGAGTATGTACTTAAATGTTTATAGAATACAGCTGTTATTTTATTTTGAGGTATTTTATTGTAAAAATTTTGTTCTCTTACTTATGCCATAGCAGACTTTCAGGTGTTGCTATTTACACATGGCAGCAGTTCCATGGCAAATTTCAGTTTCAACATGTTCTATGTTTCATTCCAAGCATTTTGGTATATAATTTATTGGGGTTATTCATTTTGGGCATTTTTTAGACTTGAAAGAAAATTACATGAAATTTGACCAAAGTTAGGTTGGACGTCCCCTTAAAGAAAGTGAGGATATCAAATTCATAGAAGGTATTCCTGATGATGAATATGAAATTGTCAGTGATGTCACTATTCCACATCTTGTAGTTTTTGATGATATGTTAGGCGATAAAGATGAAGAAAAAATTAAATTATAGTTCATGCGAAAAGGCCATCATCGAAATGCAAGTGTCATATACATCACACAAAATATGTTTCAACAATCTAAATCTAGCCGTACCATAAGTTTGAATGCGCATTATATGATTTTATTTCAAAATACCAGAGATAAAGGACAGATTAAAGCGTTAAATCAAGTTCAATTACCCCATTTAAATGCATCTTATCAAGATGCAGTGAGTACTGATCATGGTTATTTATTAATTGATTTTCATCCTAAATCACCTGACTCTTTGAGATTAAGAACCAATATTTTTCATCCTTGGGTGACACAAAATGAACGGGGTCCCATCATTTACACAAAACTATAAAAGCTACACCCCCACATTTTTTTGTATCACTTGGTAAAAAAATTGCTGACATATACACATCATAATGGCAACTTTTATCCGATCATTAGAATGATCGAGTCAGCAGACAAATCCATTTGCAAGAGAAAAATTACTTAAAAAAGGTTTCAAGAAAATTTTAAAATGGTTTACATTAGCAAGTAGAATCATACTCAATAAAAAAATTAAATTGCCAAAACAAACTTTAATATATATGGAAAGGCAGAGACAGGATCTACAACAACTTGCGAATCCAAGAGTAGATCTTGCAACCAAATGAAACATTATTTTAAAACCAGGTAGTGGTGGATTTTTTGGCGGTGTTATCATTCGTAATTTAATTCGATGGGATGGTCATAAGACAAGTAGAAATTTTTATTCACCATTTACAAAAAACAAAGGTAAAAAACAAAAATCACATAAAAAGAAAACCAAAGTGTCTAAGAAAAATTACACGAAAGCAAATGTCTTAGTCACTCCTCAAAAAGAGACAAAAACAAAATCTGTTTTAGTTAGCAAACTTCGAAAACAGAAAAAAGTACCGCCATTAAAGTTAATGCGTGAAACATCTGGTGGATTTAGAGTATCGCATGATCCTATGATGTCTAGACAGAGTATGAGCCATGTACCGCTAAAAGAAAATATTCCAATGACAGCATGATTCACATCTTTGAATGCCCCCAAAACTGTTAAGGGGGTAAGATCTTATTTTTGTTAAAATAAAAACGGATGACACATATGACTACTATATCATTTTATAAATGCTCTTTGTAGAGGTAAGATGGTAAAACAATCTCGTAAAATTCTGCTAGTCAAAAAATATGGTGGGGTGCTAATGGCACTAAGTCAAACTCCACCAGCATTTCAAAAACAAATTATGAAAAATGCACCTAAAGAATTAATTAATTGCGTGGCAGAATGTTGTCATAATCTTTTAAAAGGGAACATACATCTTTCCCCTGCTCAGAAACAAAAATTACACCCGAAACGTAAACAACTAAGATGGCTTGCTAGTAAATCGTTATCACTTAAAAAGAAAAAACAAATTTTAAATCAAAAAGGTGTTTTTTTACCATTACTTGGGTTACTTGCACCCGCTGTATGACTTGCAACAAATCTTGCAAATAAATTGGTGAGTAAAATATGAAGAAAATGGCTATTGTACCTTATCAAATGATGGAAGAAATGCAACAATACAGAAGTGAAAAATCACAGCGTCCAAGATTACCACCTGACCCTCAAATTACTAATACAGCACAGATGCAGAATGAATTATCATCTGTGTTAGAAAATTCAGAATTATCAGAAAGTGAGAGAAAACAAAAATATGGTGAAAATTTACAAAAGTTTCAAATGTCATATAAGAAGGCATTACAACCATCATTGATCATGCCTGAGGTAGACCGAAAGTCATTGTTTTTGCGAGATCGCATTATAGAAAGTGTTCCTGTCACAATGAGGCGTAAAGCAACTTCATTATTATCTGCTTTATCATCTCACCCACACATGAGTTGGGATGATCAGGGTGTTTTTAGCTATGATGGAGAACCCATAAAAGGTTCAAATATCATTCATTTAGTCAATGATGTTCTCAGACATCGAAAATACTTTAAACCAAGAGGCTGGGAAATATTCAATCGTGGATTAAAAGATATAAATATTCCTCAAGATTTTGTTGGCAATCGTGAATGTAGGGTGTGGATGAATAGAGAAGATGGCATACCCAATGAATATCAAAGTTCTCCTGAACTTAGTTGGTTAGATAGTTCTGTTTTAACATCTCCAAAACGTAAACTTCTTCGAGTAAAGAAAACACCTAGACATAGATTGGCAAAAAATAAAATTTCTAATAAATGGGAGGCCTACTGAATAATTTATTAACCGAAATATATTACAATACGAATCACCCCGCAAGCTATAGTGGTATACATAAATTATACAAAGCAGCCCACAGTAAAGATAAATCTGTTACAGTTGATCAAGTTAAAAAATGGTTGAAAGGAGAGAGGACTTACACTTTATATAAACCCATTCGTAAAAAATTTGCAAGACAAAAGACTGTAGGGTGTGGAATTGATCATCAATGGCAAATTGATTTAGCAGATTTACAAAGTTTACAATCTTACAATGACCAATTTCGTTATTTAGTTTGTGTCATTGATGTTTTTTTCAAAATATGCATGGGTTATACCCATACACAATAAATCAGGACAAACACTAACAAAATCTTTCCAAAGACTTTTGAAAACTTCTGGACGTAAACCATTATCTTTACAATCAGATAAAGGTTCTGAATTTAAAAATAAAGAGGTGCAGAAATTTTTAAAGAAACAAAAAATTCATTTTTTCACAACAGAAAACCCCGAAACAAAAGCTAGTATTGTAGCACATTGAAAACCCGAATGTGGAAATATTTTACTCACAAACGTACATTAAGATATATTGATGTATTACAAAATTTAGTTGATGGATACAATCACAGTTTCCATCGTAGTATTCAGAGAACTCCTGCATCTGTGTCAATAGAAAATGAAATAGAAGTAACTCAAAATTTGTATGGTAAAAAAAAGGCAACAGCTATTTGCCAGCATGCTGGCAAATAGCGATTTGAACATTATTCACTATTTGCCAGCAGGACGACTATAAAGTCGAATATATATATAAATTGGAAGTTTTATCTCTCTGTAGGTGTACGTAGTTTTGCCCAAGAAGTATTTTGAGCCACAGGATTGGCCGTGACCTTGACATTGAAACCGCGACCTTGACCTCTTAACTCGGAAATTACTGGTCCGATCGGGAGAAACTTTTGCATTGGTTTGTAGTTGTCACTGTATAGTGTTTTGGGCCAGTTAAATTACGCACGCGCTGTGACATTGGCCCTGAAAGTGTGACCTTGACCTTTAAAATGGTCATTTAAGCCCTGATTTGTTGAACTTCTATATCAGAGGTGTTTCAACATCAACGTCTTTGTGGAAACAATTATAACATGTCTTGGGTTGCCTTTTATGATAACAGACTGAATACATCTAACTGGGATGTAATAATGATCCGAACTGCCACAGATATAATGTGGTCCCTAGAGGGGCTTCGCTGGCAAATAAGACAACTCTCAATGTCAGCATTTCTCGTTTCGTGTGAACTTTCTGCGCACCTTCGCCCATTTGGCATAAATGGAAGACCGAAACTATACAGAAAACCATGGGGTTCTTACTCAGATTATGCTGGCAAATAAAGGAACCCCTAATTTCGTCTTTGTGTTGACAATTATAAGTTGCCTTGTGTTGAAATGGATGGAAACAGACTGCATACATCTAATTAAGATGTAATAATTACTGGAACTGCCACAGATACGATATGGTCCTTAGAGAGACTATGCTGGCAAATAATGGGACCCCAAATTGTATGATTTCGTCATTGTGAAAACAATTTTAAAATGTGTTGGGTTGAAATTCATGATAACAGACTAAATACATCCAAGTGAGGTGTAGTTCTGATTGGAACTGCCACAAATACTGTGTGGTCCCTCGTGTGACTATGCTGGAAAATAATGGAACACCAAATGTTATAATCTCTTCTCTGTGAAAACAGTTATGTGGTGTCTTGTGTTGAAAATCATGATAGCAGGCCGAATAACATTAAAATGAAATGTAATTACAAATGAAAGTGCCACAGATACGATGTGGTCCTATGTGAGACTACACTGGCAAATAACAGAACCCCTAAATTTATAATTTCTTCTTTGCGAAAACAATTATAAGATGAATTGAGTTGGAATTCATGATAATAAACTGAATACATCCAATTAAGGTGTAGTTATGATTGACACAGATATTATGTGGTCCCATGTGAGACTATGCTGGCAAATAAGGAAACCTCATATTTTATAATTTCGTCTGAGTGAAAACAGTTATAAGGTGTATTGGGTTGAAATTCGTGGTAACATACTAAAAACACCCAATTGAGATGCAGTGATAATTGCATCTGCCACAGATATGATATGGTCCTTTGTGTGAGTATGCTGGTGAATAAAGGAACCCCTAAGTATATAATTTTTTATTTCTGAAAATAATTATGTGGTGTCTTGTGTTGGAAATCATAAAAAACAGACCAAATAATATTAAAATGAAATGTAATTATAACTGAAATTGCCACAGATACGATTTGGCCCTATGTGAGACTATGCTGGCAACTAACAGAACCCTTAATTTTATAATTTCTTCTTTGTGAGAACACTTGTAAGGTGTATTGGGTTGAAATGCGTGTTAACATACTAAAGCATTCAATTGAGATGCAGTGATGATTGCATCTGCCACAGATATGATATGGTCCTTTGTGAGAGTATGCTGACGAATAATGGAGCCCCTAATTTTATAATTTTTTCTTTGTGAAACAATTATGTGGTGTCTTGTGGCGAAAATCATGAAAATATGCCGAATAATATTAAAATAAAATGTAATTATAATTGAAAGTGCCACAGATGTGATGTGGTCCTGTGTGAGACTATGCTGGCAAATAACAGAACCCCTAAATTTATAATTACTTTTTTGTGGAAACAATTTTAAGATGTATTGGATTAGAATTCAAGATAACAGACTAAATACATCCAATTGTGGGGTAGTTATGACTGGAACTGCCACAGGTACCATGTGGTCCCATGTGACACTAAGCTGGCAAATATGGAAACCCCACATGTTCTAATTTCTTCTTTTGTGAAACCAATTATAAGATGTATATGGTTGAAAGTCACGATAACAGACTAAATACACTTAATTGAGATATAGTGATGATTGCACTCCAACATATATGATGTGGTCCTTTGTGAGACTATGCTGACAAGTAATGGAACCTCTAATTTTTTTAATTCCCTCTTTGAAAAAATAATTATAAGATGTATTGGATTGAAAGACCTAGAAAGCAGAATGAATACATCCAATTGACACGGAATGATGATTGGAACTGCCAAAGATACAATGTGATGGCTAGTTAGACTATGCTGGCAAATAAGTCAACTCCCAATGTCAGCATGTCTTGTTTCTTGTAAATCTTACAGGACATGTTCAGGCGATCTTACAGACATGTTCAGGACATGTACATTTCCCACTTGGTTCGAATTGAAATGCTAACACTACACAGAAAACACTATGTTCCGTATTAGGACTATGCTGGCAAATAACAAAACCCCTGATTTAATAATTGCTTCTCTGTGAAAACAATTTTGAGGTGCCTTGTGTTGAAAATCATGATAACAGACAGAATAATATTAAAATGAAATGTAATAATAATTGAAATGCCACAGATACTATGTGGTCCTATGTGAGACTATGCTGAGAAATAATGGAAACCACAATTTTATAATTTTTTCTATGTGAAAGTAATTAAAAGATGCGTTGGATTGAAACTCATGATGATAGACTAAATACATACACTTGAGAGGTAGTTATGATTGTCACTGCCACAGATATGACGTGGTCCTTTGCGAGACTATGCTGGCAAATAATGGAACCCAAAATGTTATAATTTCGTCTTTGTAAAAATAATTGTAAGGTGTATTGGGTTGAAATTTGTGGTAACATACTAAAAACATTCAATTGAGATGGAGTGATCATTGCATCTGCTACAGATATGATAGGGTCCTTTGTGAGAGTATGTTGGCGAAAAATGGAACCACTAATTTTATAATTTCTTCTTTGTGAAAACAGTTATGTGGTGTCTTGTGGTGAAATTCATGATAACAGACCGAATAATGTTAAAATGAAATGTAATTATAATTGAACGTGCCACAGATACGATGCGGTCCTATGTGAGACTATGCTGGTAAATAACAGAACCCCTAATCTTATAATTTCTTCTTTGTGAAAACAATTATAAGATGTATTGGATTGGAATTCATAATAACAGATTAAATACATCCAATTGAAATGTAGTTATGATTGGAACTGCCACAGATACTACATGGTCCTATGTGAGACTATGCTGGCAAATAATGGAACCCCAAATGTTCTAATTTCTTCTTTGTGAAAACAATTATAAAATGTATTTGGTTGAAAGTCACGATACCAGACTAAATACATTTAACTGAGATGTGGTGATGATTGCAACTGCCACAGATACGATGTGGTCCTTTGCGAGACTATGCTGGCAAATAAAAGAACCTCTAATTTTTAGAATTTCTTCTTTGTAGAAATAATTAAAAGATGTGTTGGGTTGAAAACTATAGAAAACAGACTGAATACATCCAAATGAGACGTAATGTTAATTGGAACTGTCACAGGTACGATATGACCCTTTGTGAGACTATGCTGGCAATTAATGGAACCCCTAATTGTATAATTTGTGAAAAAAATTATAGGATGTGTTGGGTTGAAATTCTTGATAACAGGTTGAATACATTAAATTTAGCTAGATGTAATTAAGATTAAAACTGCCATAGATACAATTTGCCCCCTACTGGGGTTATGCTGGCAAATAAGACAACTCCCAACGTCGGTGTTTCTCGTTTATTGTCAAGTGTTCGGATTTTTTTTTATGTTGTCTGTGAGGAATCGCCCACTTATCTTGGAATTCCCAGCTAGGATTGTCTGGAAAGCCAAGTGGGCTTTATTGGCAGATAAAAGAAACACAGTTTCCATATTGCTTGTTTAGAAAAAAATATTATAGTTGAGTTGCATAACTGCCCCGATACTGGCCCACAGTCGGTATGGCGGTCACTACTGCTCTGCTTGAAAACAAGAATACCTCGACTTTCTGGACAAAATCCTGTATATTCCTGATTACTATGTTTTTGTAAATTTTCGATTACTATGTCTGGATGACATCAGGTATAATCTGATTACCATGTCTAGGCACCATCTAGCATCAATTTGACTAGCATGTCCGGACAAAATATTGTATAACTTGATTACCATACCTGCATATTGTTGTGTGTTATTGTATTTACTCTATAGCTTGACATCATTTGGTATACTCTTTATTACTATGACTGAACACCATTTTGTGAACTTTTAGTTACTACTATTAGATACCATTTGCTTTACTCTATTTGCATATATAGATACCATTGTGCATTAATGTCTGGATATCATTTTGTATGCTTGGCATTACTCTATCGGAACAATATTGTGTGTAATTTTGGTTAAGATATCTGAACACTTTTTTTTCTTAATTTCTTTGACTGGATACCATTGGATATACTCGATTCGCATATCGAGGCACCATTTTGGACAATCTTGATTTACTGTTTCTGGATATCCTTGTGATATCTTCATTACTATGTTTGGATATTATTGTGTATAAACTTGATTACTATGTCTGGATATCATTGTGAAGAGTCTTGATTTTTGTCTGGATACTGTGGCATATAATCGTGATTGCTGTGTCTTAATACTATTGTGTATAATCGTGATTACTATGTCTCAACGACATTTTTATAATCTTGATTACCATGCTTGGATATCATTGTGTATAGGCAATTTCATATCTAAACACCATGCAGTATAACAGTATTTGCTTTGCTTGAATATCATTGTGTGTAATGTTGATAACAATGTCTGGACAACATTTAGTATAATCTCTATTACTATATTTGGACGCCATTTTGTACATTTGCATCATGTTTAGACACAATTTTGTATATTCGAGATTACTATGTTTCGATACGATTGGGTATACTCTTGACTTCCTTCTCGAAACACCACTCAAATTAATTTGATTGCCATATCTAGACACAATTGTGTGTATATTTTTTTATTACTATGTCTTTATACCATTGAGTACACTCTTGATGACTCTGTCGAGATAGCATTTAAATTAATTTGATTACCATGCCTCGACATAGTTTTGTATATTCTTGATTACTATGTTAGAAATCATTGTGTGTGAGTTCGATTGTGTCTGGATTCCATTGGATACACTCTTCATTATTTTGTCTGGACACCATTTTGCTAAATTTTTATAACTATGCCTAGATATCACTGTGTGTTATCTTTGATAAACATATTGACATAATTTAGTAAACTTTCTATTAAAATATCTGGACACCAATTTTTATATTCCTGATATGATTGGGTATACATTATACCACCTTGTCTAGGCACCATTATGCATTGATTTGATTACCATATCTAGACAAAATCCTGTATAATAATGATTACTAGGTTTCTATACTGTGGGGTATACTCTTGCTTACCTTGCCTACCTACTATTTTGCATTTATGTGATTAGCAGGTCTAGACACAACTTGTAAATTCTCGATCACTATGTCTGGATGACATTAGGTATACTTTTGATTACATTGTCTAGGCACCAAGAAGCAAAATGTTGTATAACTTGATTACCATACCTGCATATTGTTGTGTGTTATCGTGTTTACTCTACAGCCTGACACCATTTGGTATACTCTCTATATATACTATGACTGGACATCATTTTGTGAAGTCTTAGCTACTACGATTGGATACCATTTGCTTTACTCTATTTGCATAAAAAGATACCATTGTGCATCAATGTCCGGATATCATTTTGTATATTTGGCATTCCTCTGTCAGTGTGTATTTTCAGTTAAGATGTCTGAACACTTTTTCTGGATTCTCAATTTCTATGATTGGATACCATTGGATATACTCGCTTTGCATATCGAGGCACAATTTTGTACAATCTTGATTACTGTTTCTGGATATCCTTGTGATATCTTCATTACTATGTTTGGATATCATTGTGTACAAACTTGATTACTATGTCTGGATATTATTGTGTATAGTATTGATTACTATGTCTGAACAGCATTTAGCATATTCTCAATTACTATGTCTGGGCGCCACTTTGAATACTCTTGATCACTATGACTGATTACCATATATGATTTTTACAAAGGGGAAGTAATTTCGATATTGTAGGTTTCATTATTTGCCAGCATAGCCAAGGACATCATAGTATGTTGTGTGGTCTCAGTGGCAATTCATGCCAAGTGGATGGATCTAAACCGATACGTACCACGAAAATCATCGGAACATGTCCTATAAGTTTTACAACAAACAAGAAATGCTGACATTTAAAACTACGTTTTTTGCAGGCATAGTCCCACATCGTATCGGTGGCAGCTAAAGTCATCAGTACATGGCAAGTGTGTGAATTCAATCTGCTATCATGAATTCAACTGAATACATCTTATTTGTATACAATTGTGGGAGCATTGATAGTATTGGCCCCTGATCAAGTAGGTGCATTCAATCTGTTGTTATGAAATTAAAACGAATACGTCTTAAAATCGTTGAAATAAAATAAAAAGAAATTTTAAAATTATGGCTTCCGGTTGATCACAGCATTTTCCTGATAGGAACCACGTAGTATTTTGGATAGTCCCAGAGGTCAATTCATGTCAAATGGGAGAATCAACACTGATACCATAAAGGTTACCGGAAGGTGACGTATAAGGTGTATAATAACAAGAAATGCTGACATTTGGAGTTGCCTTATTCGTTCGTATAGCCCCACTGAGAACCGCATCGTATATGTGGCGATTTCAGTCATCATTACATGTCATTTGAGACATGAGATATGTTTATATGAAATTCTACCAAATGCGCCTCGTAATTGGTGTCATAAAAAGAAATTTAACAATTGATTTGCAAGCAGAGTCCTAGGGGACCCATAGCATTGTTGGCCACCAACAGAAATCAGTTTATATCAAGTGAGTGAATCTACACTGATAGCACGAAAATCATTCGACCATGTCCTATAAGGTTACAAGAAACAAGAAATGCTGACATTGGGAGTTGTCTTATTTGCCAGTACAGTCTCGCAACGGACCACTTCGTATCTGTGACAGTTTTGATCATCATTACATCTCAATTCAATCTGCTATCATAAATTTCATCCCAAAGCATCTTATAATTGTTTTCATAAAACAAATTATAAATTTAGGGGGTCCCATTATTTGCCAGCGTAGTCTCACAAAGGACCACATCGTATCTGTGGCAGTTCCAATCATCATTACATCCCAATTTGGATGTATTTAGTCTGTTATCAAACATTTCAAACCCGGACCTCTTATAACCGTTTCTACAAAGAGTAAATTAAAAAATAGGGGTCCCATTATTTGCCACATAATCTCATGGAGGACCACATCGTATCTGTGGCAGTTGAAAATTTCGTAATTATGGATTTCGTTATTTGCCAGCATTGTTCTAAGGGTTTTGTTATTTGCTAGCATATTTCTAATACGTAACGCGTAGCATTCTGGGTAGTTTCAGTGATCAATTCATAATAAGTGAGTGAAGGTACACCATAGTGTGAAAATGGTCTGAACATGTTCTATATAACCCCACTAGGGACCACATCGTATCAGTGGCAGTTCTGTTCATCATTACTTCCCAATTGGACATATCCAATCTGTTATAAATTTCAACACAAGCCATCTTTTAATTATTTTCACAAAGAAGAAATTATAAAATTAGGGGTTCCCTTATTTGCCATGTTTTTAATTTTGTCTTTGTGGAAACGATTATAAGATGCCTTGGGATAAAACTTATAACACAGACATCTCATAACCGTTTTAACAAAGAGAAAGTTAACAAAAATAGGGTTTCTATTATTTGCCAGCATAGTCTCACAAATAACCACATCGTATCTGTGGCACTTCCCATCATAATTACATCTCAATGTCTTATCATAAATTTCAACCCAAGACATCTTACAATTGTTTTCACAAAGAAGAAATTATGAAATTAGGGGGTTCATTATTTGCCAGAATAGTCTCACAAAGGACCACATAGTGTCTGTGACAGTTCTGGTCATACTTACATCTCAGTTGAATGTACTCTGTCTGTTATCATGATTTTCAACCTATTTATTTATTGGTGTTTAATGACACTCTAACAGTCAGGGTCATGTCGTGTCGGTGACAGGTTTCCGGGGGGAAGAAGCCTTAGTCCCCAGAGAGAGCCACCGAGCAACGACGAGTACCTGCCAACTCTCCAACGTCGTAACTCCAGACTGCACTACGCACTGCATAGCAGTATTAGGCACTACATAGCGAATTTCAACCTAACATATTTTATAATTTTTTTCACAAAGAAGAAATAGTACAAATAGGGGTTCTATTATTTGCCAACATAGTCTCACAAATGACTATATCGTATGTGTGGCAGTTCCAATCATCACCACAACCCAATTGGATGTATTCAGTCTGTTATCAAACATTTCAAACCAATACCTCTTATGACCGTTTCCACAAAGAGTAAGTTAAACATTAGGGTTTCCATTATTTGCCAGCATAGTCGCATGAATGACCTGTATCAGTTTCAATCACCATTACATCCCAATTAGATGTATTCAGTCTGTTATCAAACATTTCAATACAAGACATCTTATAACCGTTTTCGCAAAGCATAAGTTACAAAAATTATGGTATCCGTTATTTTTTACCCTGAATATTTGGGGTCCGATGGGACTTCGAAAATTTTGGACCAAAATCCATAATTTTTTTGTTTTTTGTTTTTTATGCGTTTCTGTCAATTTTAAGATAAAAAAAGCATTTTTTTTTCACACCGAAAATTTGGGGTCCGTGTGGGACTTAGAAAATTTTGGACCAAAATCCGGAAATTAGTTTTAGCGTTTTTTATGCGTTTTAAGAAGAAGAAAAAAAATTTAGGCTGAAAGTATTTTGTTTGGGAAAAAAATCTGTTTTTATGTGTTTATCTCAATTTTGGGACGTTAAAGTGCAGGAACTGGAAATAGAAGGAAAATCCTGTGTATTGTGTGGGCACAATCGCTTCATCTAGTTGGTATATGCTTTTCTTAGGAGGAGCGTATGCAGCTTATTCAAGTCAAGTCCCTGGTTTGATATTTAGACTACCATGTCAGGTGTGCGCCCTCAGGCCCCCTGGGGCCTCTTGTCTTATAATTGGTTTCACAAAGACTAAATTTTAAAATTAGGAGCTCCATTATTTGCCAGCAAAGTTTCACCGAGGACCATATTTCCAGCTGTTCCAATCATAATTACATCTCAATTTAATATATTTAGTTTGCTATCGTGAATTTCAACACAAGAATCTTATAATTCTTTTCTCTAAGAAGATTTTTTTTTTTAGAAAATTAGGGGTTTCGTTATTTGCCAGCACAGCCCTAATAGTCCAGGCACATTAGACATAAAAATGAGAAAGTAAGGGAAAAAATCGGAGAAAGCTGAGTTTTTTATATGTTTCTGGGACACACATTGTGGATAAAGTGTGAAAAGTCCCCGCGAATCCGAGTTGAGCTTTTTTAGTTATAGCGTTTTTTTGATGAAAAAAAAAATTTAAAAAAAAATTCGACCCAGCTCCATATTTCTCATTCTTATTCGCCTTAGTAGGGTGAGAATCATAAATATCGTGCTGAATTATATTGAGAATACATATCCCCAACAGAAAATGCCAACTTTGTACCAATCCTCACACTCAATGGTGAAATATTCACAAAAATGTACAAAATTACGAAAAAAAAATTATTGTTTTCATACACACAACGGTACACAACGTCCATTAAATCAAATCTACGACTACTTTGGGAGTTAAATTATATATCAAAAACTGCAGAAAAGCAGTGGCTTTATAATGATATATAACAATAGTCATTTATTCCATAATGAACTGGTGAAACGTGTGAAATATTAACCATACCCCCTAAACTCAAATTCAAACGGCATCGACTTTTCTCATTCAAATACCGTATTATAGCATCATTGTTTCAATTTCCATGTTCGATTAAATCACGTAATGTGGTGTTCGCCTACACTCAAGATGCATTGGCATGTAATGTGTGCACGCCCTTGATTTGGGTACAAAACTACGAGCAAATAGGTCTTCTCCAGTTGTTCTTGAGAGCAGAGCGCACAGGCGACTGGGAACTCCACACATATTGTGTTCGCAATATGATTCCAGTATTTCACGCAGGTGGTCATTTTGCATACGCAAAAAGTTCTCATCTCTATTTGCAGCAGATGAATGAGCTAACAGAAATAATGCAACAGGATGATTTGAAGTTGTTCACTGAAAAAGGTTACTTTACCATAAGGCGCTCAGATAAATTCTGGGACGGGATATATTCTGATCAGACCATAGAGCAGTGTTTAATGAGAATGTTCAAGCTCCCTGGTGGTCTCACACATGGCAGGGGAATAACCGATAGCACTGTTGCGAAATGGGTACATGGACTACCGCTTTGCCTTCCGATATGTAATGCTCTCGAAAATTTTGTTCATGTTCACACTGGTCATGGCGAACAACATCGGGATCTCCGTCAAAGTTCACAATTGACTGATGCCAATGATATCACCAAATTATTGAACTGGCTCAGAGTGCATTCCCCCTTTCAGAATAGAGATCCACTACAATTAGTCTCTATAGCGACCGGGCTTGTGGCCGACGAAACTGTGAACTGTGACCAAGTTCGCAAAATTGGTGAATGTTGCGTATCGAATGTTGTAAGCAAAACGTTCAACAGCATTAAACTACGACGTGTTGACACTGTGAAGTCTTTCGCATCGATGGCAAATAGCATCAAAGTCCGTGGAAGTAAGGTAGTGATTGACCCCACAATTCTGTTCAACCGCATCACATGTGTTATTCAGCCACAAGCAGAGATGGAAGAGTATCTCATATATGAACTCGCCCCGAAACCACCAGCATTGTTTGATTCTGCTGGAATGAGGAAGACACAGAAAAGCACGCTCGGTTAGATTCTCAAAACATACGGTTCCGAGCAAACTAAAATCCCAGAACATTCTCTGTTTGTTGTAGAGGGTGGATTTTTATTGAGGGCAGTTGTATGGCCTAAACAGTCGTCATATAAGGACATATGTACATCATATTCCAATTATCTAGTGAGACATTTTGGGGCTAACGTCGTGGTTGTTTTTGATGGTCATGCTTGTACAATGTCGACAAAGGGCATGGAACAAGCCCGTAGATCTAAAGACGGGTATTCCATTGATATCAATATCTCACCCGAGTTACCAGCCACCACACCCCAATCCGATTTCCTTGCAAATGCCAAGAACAAAACCCAACTGATCGATCTTCTAATGCAGGAGCTATCTGCTATCAATATTCAGTCCAAGCAGGCTGATGCTGATGTACTGATAGCCGAAACTGCACTTGACATCGCTCAAGATGACAACAATGTTGTCGTTGTGGGAACAGGCACAGACTTGTTAGTCATTCTTACCTCTCGAGTTCAACCGGGATGTAATATTCACATGATGTATTCCATTACCCCAAACTTACTAGTTTCAGTTAGTGAAATAGCAACCAAAATGGGTGACCATAGAAGCAACCTCCTTGTAGCACATTCTATAAGTGGTTGTGACACTACTCTGCACTCTTTCGAGTTGGTAAGAAGAAAGTATTCAGTACAATTGTCTCCGATGTTACTAGCGACTCACAACAGTATGTCAACACAATTTTGGCGGATGACAGTACACCAAGTGCAGTAGCCGCTGCCGGGGAACAACTTCTGATCTTATACGGGAGTAAAACTGTTTCCTCTCTCGACCAATATAGATATGTCACTTACAAGCGTTGTGTAGCAAAATCTAAACTGAATAAACCCATCGACCTAGCCTCACTCCCACCAAGCAGCGATGCTGCACAACAACATGTCTACAGATGTTATCTCCAGGTCCAACAATGACTGGGCACTTCGCTTCCTCCGACGGATTGGGGGTGGTCGCTATACAATGGACTTCTTGTACCGACTGCAGCCACAAAGCCATATGCCCCCGATAACCTACTGAATCTGATCAGTTGTGGTTGCAAGAGTGCTTGCACAAAAAGGTGTGGGTGTAAGAAGGCAGGACTCTCTTGCTCAGGTTTGTGTAATTGCAGTTCGGATTCTTGTAACAACCACAGAAACACTGTCCTGTCGGAAATTTCTGAGTTCGATGAATAATATGTATATAGGTCATGTCATTTCTGTATATAGCGTTGATAATAGTCAATGTAACTTAATCCATGTTGATTGATTTGTACATTCTGTAAATATTATTTATTGATTTTTGTACATTCTGTAAATATTATTTATTGATCTAATGCTGCCAGACACAGACGTGTCTGTTCGGTCCCAAGCCCGAAAATAGTTGAGTTCTCATGCTGACGAATTTTATGCCAAAAGGGGAACTCGGCCAGAAGCAGAGGGGGTCTTCCATAATGTCTATTTTGTAAGCAATGATAAAAATCTTCAAATGGTGGTGGATTTTTTATCGTCTGTCCAACTAACATCCCGTTCTGTACTACGACCCTTTGGGCAAATCCGTTAGGAAAATCGTCATTTTTTGCGTAAATCCGATACTTTTTTGTGAATTTTCAATAATTTTTCGCAGAAATTGTCACAGAATGCACATTTTCCTCTAGGTAAATGTATATTAGACATTATGTAGCTCGAAATACGCGTAAACAAAAAATACAGTTGGATCAATTCGAGGTTACAAAGTTCGTGCGATTTTTTTTTATTTTTTTCAAACGCGTTTTCGAAAAAAGGCTGTAGAAAAAAAAGCTCAACTGGGATTTTAGGGGACTTTTGTCTAATCGTTCAGTGACATGTACTCGACATTCCCTGAAAAAAATCAGCTTTCTCCGATTTTTTTCCCTAGTGAAACCTAATGTTCTTGGGCTACAATAAGGACCACACAGTGTTCTGAGTATTGTGGGTATTCAATTCATTTCAAGTGGGCAAAGGTACACAGAAACTGTTACAATCGTATAAACATGCCCTATAAAATTTACAAGAAATGAGCGATGCTGACCTTGGGAGTTTTCTTATTTGCCAACACAGTCCCACTAGCCATCACATTGTATCTTCGGCAGTTCAAATCATCACCCCATCTCAATTGGATCTATTCAGTTTGCTTTCTGTGGCTTTCAACCCAATACATCTTACAATTATTTTTACAAAGAAGAAAATCTAAAAATTAGAGGTTCCATTATTTGCCAGCATAGTCTCATAAGGGAACACATCATATTTATGGCAGTTGCAATCATCACTATATCTCAATTAAATGTATTTAATCTGTTATCGTGAGTTCCAACCATATACATCTTATAATTGTTTTCACAAAAGAAGAAATTAGAACATGTGGGGTTTCCATATTTGCCAGCATAGTGTCACATGGGACCACGTGGTACCTGTGGCAGTTCCAGTCATAATTACACCACAATTGGATGTATTTAGTCTGTTGTCATGAATTCTAACCCAATGCATCTTATAATTGTTTTCACAAAGACGAAATTATAAAATTGGGGGTTCTGTTATTTGCCAGCATAGTCTCACACAGGACCACATCACATCTGTGGCACTTTCAATTATAATTACATTTCATTTTAACATTATTCGATCTGTTATCATGATTTTCACCACAAGGCACCACATAATTGTTTTCACAAAGAACAAAATATAAAATTAGGAGTTCCATTATTCGCCAGCATAATCCCACAAAGGACCATATGATATCAGTGGCAGCTGCAATCATCACTGCATCTCAATTGAATGTTTTCAGTATGTTACCACGAATTTCAACCCAATACACCTTACAACTGTTTTCATACAGAAGAAATTATAAAATCTGGGGTTTTCTTATTTGCCAGCATAGTTTCACAAAGAACCACATCATATCTGTGGCAATTCCAGTCATAACTACCTCTCAAGTGGATGTATTTAGTCTGATATCATGAGTTTTAACCCAATACATCTTATAACTGCTTCACATACAAGAAATTATAAAATCGGTATTTTCATTATTTCCCATCATACTACCACATAGGGCCTCATCGTGTCCGTGACACTTTCAATTATAATTACATTTCCATTTAACATTATTCGGTCTGTAATCATGATTTTCAACACAAGTCACCACATTATTGTTTTTACAAACAAGAACTTATAAAATTAGGGGTTCCATTATTCGCCAGCATAATCTCACAAAGGACGATATCATGTTTGTGGCAGATGCAATCATCACTGCATCTCAGTTGAATGTTTTTAGTATGTTACCACGAATTTCAACCCAATATACCTTACAAATGTTTTCACACAGAAGAAATTATAAAACTTGGGGTTCCCTTATTTGCCAGCATAGTCTCGCAAAGGACCACATCATATCTGTGGCAGTTCCAATCACTTTCAATTACAATTACATTTCCTTGGAAAGAAATTATAAAAATAGGGGTTCCATTATTTGCCCGCATAGTCTCACATAGGGCCACATAGTATCTGTGGCAGTTCCAATCATAACTACATCTCAATTGGATGTATTTTATCTGTTATCATGAATTCCAACCCAATAAATCTTATAATTGTTTTTACAAAAAAGAAATTTTAAAATTAGGGGTTCTGTTATTTGCCAGCATAGTCTCACATAAGACCACATCGTGTCCATGGCACTTTCAATTATAATTACATTTCATTTTAACATTATTCGGTGGGGGCACAGTGGCTCAGTAGGTAGAGGTTCAGGCTGCAAGCCGAGAGGTCCTCCGTTCGAATCCCACCTGCGGCAACCGCGTTGTCTCCTTGGGCAAGGCAAGACACTTCACCCCCATTGTCCATGTGGGGGCACATATTCTCCAGCATACTCTCACAAAGGACGGTATCATATCTGTGGCAGATGCAATCATCACTGAATCTCAATTGAATGTTTTTAGTATGTTCCCACGAATTTCAACCCAATATACCTTACAAATGTTTTCACACAGAAGAAATTATAAAACTTGGGGTTCCCTTATTTGCCAGCATAGTCTCGCAAAGGACCACATCATATCTGTGGCAGTTCCAATCACTTTCAATTACAATTACATTTCCTTTTAACATTATTCGATCTGTAATCATGATTTACAACACAAGACACCACATAATTGTTTTTACAAAGAAGAACTTATAAAATTAGGGGTTCCTTTATTCGCCAGCATAATGTCACAAAGGACCATATCATATCTGTGGCAGATGCAATCATCACTGCATCTCAATTGAATGTTTTTAGTATGTTACCACGAATTTCGACCCAATATACCTTACAACTGTTTTCACACAGAAGAAATTATAAAATTTGAGGTTTCCTTATTTGCCAGCATAGTCTCACAAAGGACCGCATCATATCTGTGGTAGTTCTAATCATAACTACCTCTCAAGTGGATGTGTTTAGTCTGTTATGATGAGTTTCTACCCAATACATCTTATAATTGCTTTCACATAGAGGAAATTATAAAATTAGGGGTTCTATTATTTGCCAGCATACTCTCACAAAGGACCATATCATATCTGTGGCAGATGCAATCATCACTGCATCTCAATTGAATGTTTTTAGTATGTTACTACGAATTTCAACCCAATATACCTTACAAATGTTTTCACACAGGAGAAATTATAAAACTTGGGGTTTCCTTATTTGCCAGGATAGTCTCGCAAAGGACCACATCATATCTGTGGCAGTTCCAATCATAATTACCTCTCAAGAGGGTGTATTTAGTCTGTTTTCATGAGTTTTAAACCAATACATCTTATAATTGCGCCACATACAAGAAATTATAAAATTGGGTTTTCATTATTTCCCAGCATAGTCCCGTATAGGACCGCATCGTGTCCCTGTCACTTTCAATTATAATTACAATTATAATTACATGTCCTTTTAACATTATTCGGTCTGTAATCATGATTTACAACACAAGACACCACATAATTGTTTTTACAAACAAGAACTTATAAAAATAGGGGTTCCATTATTCGCCAGCATAATCTCGCAAAGGACCATATCATATCTGTGGCAGATGCAATCATCACTCCATCTCAATTGAATGTTTTTAGTATGTTAATACGAATTTGAACTCAATACACCTTACAACTGTTTTCACACAGAAGAAATTATAAATTCTGGGGTTTCCTTATTTGCCAGCATAGTCTCAAAAGGGACCTCGTCATATCTGTGGCAGTTCTAATCATAACTACCTCTCAAGTGGATGTATTTAGTCTGTTATGATGAGTTTCAACCCAATACATCTTATAATTGCTTTCACATAGAAGAAATTATAAAATTACGGGTTCCATTATTTGCCAGCATAGTCTCAGATAGTACCACATAGTATCTGTGGCAGTTCCAATCATAACTATATCTCAATTGGATGCATTCAATCTGTTAACATGAATTCCAACCCAATAAACCTTATAATTGTTTTTACAAAGAAGAAATTCTAAAATCAGGGGTTCTGTTATTTGCCTGCATAGTCTCACATAGGACCACATCGTATCCATGGCACTTTCAGTTATAATTACATTTCATTTTAATATTATTCGGTCTGTTGTCATGATTTTCAACACAAGACACCACATAATTGTTTTCACAAATAAGAAATTATATACTTAGGGGTTCCTTTATTCGCCAGCATACTCTCACAAAGGACCATATCATATCTGTGGCAGATGCAATCATCACTGCATCTCAATTGAATGTTTCTAGTATGTTACCACGAATTTCAACCCAATACAAATTTGGGGTTTCATCATTTGCTGGCACAGTCTCGCAAAGGACCACATCATATATGTAGCAGTTCCAGTCATAACTACCTCTCAAGTGGATGTATTTAGTCTGTTATCACGAGTTTAACCCAATACATATTATAATTGCTTCACATACAAGAAATTATAAAATTGGGGTTTTCATTATTTCCCATCATTGTCTCACATAGGACCGCATCGTGTCCGTGGCACTTTCAATTATAATTACATTTCCTTTTAACATTATTCGGTCTGTAATCATGATTTTCAACTCAAGTCACCACATAATTGTTTTTACAAAGAAGAACTGATAAAATTAGGGGTTCCATTATTCGCCAGCATAATCTCACAAAGGAAGGACCATATAATATCTGTGGCAGATGCAATCATCACTGCATCTCAATTGAATGTTTTTAGTATGTTACCACGAATTTCAACCCAATACACCTTACAACTGTTTTCACGCAGAAGAAATTATAAAATTTGGGGTTTCCTTATTTGCCAGCATAGTCTCACAAATTACTGCGTCATATCTGTGGTAGTTCTAATCATAACTACCTCTCAAGTGGATGTATTTAGTCTGTTATGATAAGTTTCAACCCAATACATCTTATAATTGCTTTGACATAGAAGAAATTATAAAACTAGGGGTTTCATTATTTGCCAGCATAGACTCACATGGGACCACATTAGTATCTGTGGCAGTTCCAATCATAACTACATCTCAATTGGATGTATTTAATCTGTTATCATCAATTCCAACCCAATAAATCTTATAATTGTTTTTACAAAAGAAGAAATTATAAAATTAGGGGTTATGTTATTTGCCAGCATAGTCTCACATAACACAACAACGTGTCCGTAGCACTTTCAATTATAATTACATTTCATTTTAACATTATTCAGTCTGTGGACTTGATTTTCAACATGTGACACCACATAATTGTTTTTCACAAAGAAGAACTGATAAAAATTAGGGGTTCCATTATTCGCCAGCATACTCTTACAAAGGACCATATCATATCTGTGGCAAATGCAATCATCACTGCATCTCAATTGAATGTTTTAAGTATGTTACCACGAATGTTACCACGAGTTTTAACCCAATACATCTTTTAATTGCTTTCGCATAGAAGAAATTATAAAATTGGTGTTTTCATTATTTGCCAGCATAGTCTCACATAAGACCACATCGTGTCCGTGGCACTTTCAATTATAATTACATTTCATTTTAACTTTATTCGGTCTGTGGTCATGATTTTCAAAACATGACACCACATAATTGTTTTTCACAAAGCAGAACTTATAAAATTAGGGGTTCCCTTATTCGCCAGCATACTCCCACAAAGGACATATCATGTCTGTGGCAGCTGCAATCATCACTGCATCTCAATTGAGTATTTTTAGTATGTTACCACGAATTTCAACCCAATACACCTTACATTTGTTTTCACAGAGAAGAAATTATAAAATTTGGGGTTTCCTTATTTGCCAGCACATGGGACCACATAGTATCTGCGGCAGTTCCAATCGTAACTACAACTTAATTGGATGTATTTAATCTGTTATCATGAATTCCAACCCAATACATCTTATAATTGTTTTCACAAAGAATAAATTATAAAATTAGGGGTTCTGTTATCTGCCAGTGTAATCTCACATAGGAACTCATCGTATCTACGGCACTTTCATTTGTAATTACATTTCATTTCAATATTATTCGGCCTGCTATCATTATTTTCAACACAAGACACCACATAAATGCTTTCACAAAGAAGAGATTAGAACATTTGGGGTTCCATTATTTTCCAGCTTAGTCTCACATAGGACCACACAGTATTTGTGGCAGTTCCAATCATAACTACACCTCACTTGGATGTATTTAGTCTGTTATCATGAATTTCAACCCAACACATCTTATAATTGTTTTCACAATGAAGAAATCATAAAATTTGGGGGCCCATTATTTGCCAGCATAGTCTCACTAAGGACCATATCGTATCTGTGGCTGTTCCAGTAATTATTACATCTTAATTAGATGCATTCAGTCTGTTTCCATCCATTTCAACACAAGGCAACTTATAATTGTTAACACAAAGACGAAATTATGAAATTTGGGAGTTCCCTTATTTGCCAGCATAGTCTTAGTAAGGACCCCATGGTTTTCTGTGTAGATTCAGTATTCCATTTATGCCAAATGGGCGAAGGTGCACTGAGAGTTCGAACATTTTCTAGTTCACAAGAAACGAGAAATGCTGACATCGAGAGTTGTCTTATTTGCCAGCGAAGCCCCTCTAGGGACCACATTATATCTGTGGCAGTTCGGATCAGTAATACATCCCAGTTAGATGTATTCAGTCTGTTATCATAAAAGGCAACTCAAGACATCTTATAATTGTTTTCACAAAGACGTTGATGTTGAAACACCTCTGCTATAGAAGTTCAACAAATCAGGGCTTAAATGACCATTTTAAAAGTCAAGGTCACACTTTCAGGGCCAAGGTCACAGCGAGTGCGTAATTTAACTGGCCCAGAACACTATATGGTGACTACTACAAACCAATGCAAAAGTTTCTACTGATCGGACCAGTAATTTCCGAGTTGAGAGGTCAAGATCGAGGTTTCAATGTCAAGGTCATGGCCAATCTTATGGCTCAAGATACTTCTTGGGCAAAACTATGTACACCTGCAGAGAGATAAAACTTCCAATTTATATATATATTCGAGTTTATAGGCGTCCTGTTGGCAAATAGCGAATAATGGTCAAATCGCTATTTGCCAGCATGCTGGCAAATAGACACCCCCTAAAAAAATCTAAAAAGAAAAAAATAAAATGTAAAGTTGGTGATATAGTACGTATTAACAAAACCAAATGTACATTTGAAAAAGGATATTTACCAAATTGGACAAAAGAATTATTCAAAATCACTCATATAAAACATACACACCCACCCACTTACAAACTTGAAGATATGGGTGGTGAAAGTATACAGGGAACATTTTACCCACAAGAAATTCAAAATATAAAAGATGATAAAAAATATATCATTGATTCGGTTCTTGCCAGACGTTCGAGACGTATTGGTAAGAAACTCATTAAGGAACTTAAAGTACATTGGGAAGGTTATTCCACAAAATTTGATAGTTGGATAGCAGAAACAGATTTAGTATAAAAAGAATATGTCACTAAATGAAAATACATTGAGTGGTGAAAGTGCAAGTGTTGAAGTACAAAATCGACAACCACAATTTAATTGTTGTGGAAGTCTTGTTGCAAAAAATCAAGTATCTTATTTCACACAAATAATTGTCATTTATGCAATTATAATTACTGCTATCATTCACCTTAGTTTACAATCACCAAACAAAGAATTGTGGTTAGTATTATTAAGTAGTTCTTTAGGATATATTCTTCCTAGCCCAGGTTTAAAATATTTGAAACCACACGAGAAGAAAAATGAATTCGTTTTACGTAACACTACTGAGTGATAGTTCTATGGATATGTTTCCAAATAACACACAATGTTGTTTTCAAACAAAATTATCTAAACCGATTCATATTAATAAAGAACATTGGGAAGTGGGATTAGTTGAAGTAATTTTACCATCTGAGGCAAGAAATATAACAGATGATGAAACAAATTTTAAAATCATTGTAACAGATTCAAAAATATCAGCACGCATTAATAATATTAATAAATCGTTTTTCAAACATACAGTACGTAAGGGTGTTGCTGCTGTTGAGCTAAGTATTTTGCCGGGGGCATATGCAAATGGTGGACATGTTGTAGAAGCAATAGAATCAGAAATTCAAGACAAACTGGGTGATATTTTTAAAGAATTTGGTGTGTCATTTCATCTTGGTTATTCATCTCGAAATTCACGTGTAAAAATTTCAGGTAATAGTATTGGAACAGTTGGGATTGAATTATCACAAAGTTTGTCAGAAAAATTAGGGTGTAAAGATATTTTTCCAGTAATTTTTCCTAACACGGGAAAGAATGCTTTTAAATATAATGTGGATTTAAATATGGATTTTAATCAACTCTTTATTTATTCTGATATTGCAGATTATACATTTCTTGGTGATATAGAAGCGCCTATTTTACGTGTGATACCCTTTGAAACATGTGACGAATCTCTGCACACTCATAAAGAATTTGATAATGTACATTATGTACCAGTATCAAAATCTTCTTTTGATCATATCACTATAAATATAATTGGGAATACTGGTAAAAACATTCAGTTTTCAAGTGGTAAGAGTGTTGTCAAGTTGCATTTTAGACAGAGACATCAACTCAATTTATAAAATATGTCTCCAGTATATCGAGGTGTGGCGCGGCAATACGGATATGGATTAGGGTCTATTTTTCGTTCAGCAATAAGATCAGCTGTACCATTAATAAAACCAATTGCAAAAAATGCATTTCGAAGTTTACAAAAAGAAGGATTAAAACATGGTTTAGAAACAGCAAATGAATTGCTGAGCAATCGTAAACCATCTAAAGAAGTAATGCTCACTCATGCAAAAGATCTTATGACATCTGTGGGGAAAGCTGCATTGGGAATAAAAAGACAGAAACGAGAACCAAAACATCACCCTGCTGTTCGTTCTCAAAGAGGGAAGACATGTAAAAGGCAATCTTATTCAAAACGAAATTCAAGGCCACTTGATATATTTGATTAAATCATGATGTTACATGGATCTTGCGAACATTTTTGTAGTGGATTTGATCCAGATAATGTATCTCCAACATCAAGTGGTGTCGAAAATATTGGTGAGATTGAGCAATTTCCCATTGCATCTTTAAACAATTCTTCACCGATAGAATTTTTAATCCCCAGACAAACAACCAAGTGGTTAGATCTTGCAGCATCTACACTTGAGGTTCAGTTCAAAATTACAAAGCAAGATGGGAGTGAAATGGAAGATGATACAAATATTACTCCCACAGCATGTTCAGTAAAATTGATGTGACACTGAACGGTAATTTGATAACCACCAATACAGACATGTATCCTTATCGAGCATTTTTTGAAAATCTGTTGAGCTATTCAAAGGATGTGAAAAAAAACACATCTAGCTGCTAGTGAGATGTAGTATATAGATACCCCTGGTCAACATACTGCAATTGCTAAAGATTCCGCAAACAAAGGTTTGATTGAACGTCACAAATTAATTGCAAACAGTAAATCTGTACAACTAAGAGGAAAATTGCATTTAGATCTGTTTGTGCAAGAGAAATATTTACCAAATGGTGTGGAAATGAGAGTTGAAATTCATCGTGCTCTGACTAAATTTTGTCTGATTGGTGGTGTAGATGGAAAAATAGAAATTCAAAAAGCCATATTCAGAATACCGGCCTTGGATTTAATTCCTAAATTTGAAAATGATCTGAATGCACAAATAGATCGAACAAATTATAAAATCCCTATTAGACATACTGAAATTAAAACATTTACCATTGGGGACAGTCTTCGATCAAAAATAGAAGACCATCTGTTTCATAAACAGATGCCAAAACGAATAATTCTTGGCTTAGTTTTGAATAAAGATTTAAATGGAGATATTGGTACATCTCCATTTAATTTTCAACATTTCAATTTGAACAAGTTGGAAATCACAATGGATGGACATGCCATTAAATCACGTCCCTTTGAACCAAATTTCGAAGGTGGACTTTATCTAAATTCATATTTATCATTGTTTGAAGCAGTGGGGTATTTTGGACAAAATGAAACATTTAATATATCAATGCAGGATTATGCAAAAGGATATACCCTCTGGGGAATTGATTTGACACCTGATCAATCAAGCAGTGGACCATTAGCTCACCCTATAAAGTCTGGCAACCTTCGAATAGATCTTCAGTTTGCTGAAGCTCTGGCACAGGTGATCAACGTTGTCGTATATGCAGAATTTGATAGTGAAATACAAATCAATAAGTTCAGAGAAGTGATATTTGACTGTTAACAATGAGTAAATGTGAACATTGCAAAATGCACAGAGAAATGAGAAGAAGAATACAAATAATGAGGCGAGTGAAGACAAAAAATAAAAAACTCTTCCTTAGATTATTTAAAGAAATTGTTGTAAATGAAGTGACACCTTTGATAAAAGAAGAAGTGAATAAACTGTGTTATGGATGTTAAGGAATACCTGGAGCAAAACATGACTTTTGTATAAGAAAGGATGTAATAATATGGATTGAAATGTATTTGAAAGACTGTATGGAAAAAGTGTGTATATCAAGTGTACTATATAAACTGTTGGAGCAAGCAAAAAAATGGAACATTGAAGGATGTTTTACATATATGAATGTGAACTTTAAAATTAACACACAAGAAGACATTCAAAATCGGGCAGATTTAGTAGAAAAAGAGTGGGGATATTACACACCACTTGTTAAAGAAGAAGAAGAAGTTGATTAAAAAAAAGTACAACAGCCCTTTTTAGGGGTAAGAAGAGATGGACACCACTCAACTACAATATGTTCTTGATAATTCTCCAAGGTTATCATCATTGAATGGAAAAGTGTGTTCAAGAGACTTATTACCAAAACAAAAGCATAAACACAGAAAAGCTTATATTGTGAACACAGATTCATCAAAAGAACCAGGAGAACGTTGGGTGGTGATATATTTCAAAGACAATCATTCAGCCATCTACTTTGATTCTTATGGCTTACCACCATTACATAAAGACATATACAATTTCGTAGTGAAAAACACAGATTTGTGGACTATAAACACAATGAGGGTACAAAGTGCTCGTACTGTGGTGTGTGGTATGTACTGTATATTTGTTTTAGATCATCTTGCAAGAGGATATGATTTGAAGACAGTTCTTACTATCAAATTCGATCCAAGAAATTTTCAAGAGAATGACAGAGAAGTCTGTCGATGGTTTGCACAAACTTATAGACATTATTTTATGTAATCATGATCAGGTGTCAAAACAACCCACAGATTTTTTTATAAAAACATTTTTTCTATTGTATAAATTTATTATGTATCACAGATAGGATATTTTAGCATTTTTTCCAAAAATCTTAAGCGATAATGCTTTATTTCAGGACACAATTCTGGCTACACATATTTTCTCAGCAAAATGGAATCTTGAAATAAAGTGGTATCACACAAAAAATCTCGATGTAAAAAGGTTTTGTATAGATAGACAAACTCAGATCTCGGTGTATATATGCTTCTCACTTCATATATTAAACATTGGTACCTAAATTAATTCTTATTGTCTGTTTAAAATGTAGCAGTCCCCACTAGCTCTCCATAGCAGTAAAAAAAGAGAAGAGATACTTCTCTTTTTTCACCATTCTATCTCATAAGTGAAAAAGAGTTAAGAGATACTTCTCTTTTCCTCTGTGGGAAAGAGACTGCATGTTTAACAACCAATCCCTCCATTCAGTAAAGTGTTCTGCGGTTTAAAGTATGGAGAGATTGATTAATAAATATATATTTTGCCAGTATAAAGTAATTAGAACTCTACCCCATAGCTGACACTACAGGCCATGCATTTAACACTGAATTCCCCATACCCCAATGCTGACACTATAGGCCAAAAATTAACATAGGATTCTCCGTAGGCTTTTTACCCAGGGGGTGTCACTATAGCGAAAAACATTTAACACTGAATTCCCCATACCCCAGAACTGTCACTATGGCGAACAAATTAACATAGGATTCTCCATAGGTTTTTTTCACCATAGTGACATTTTTTTCGCTATAGTGACATTTTTGGAGGCAGGAAAAGATTTTAAAAAATTTTTCCTGCCTCCAAAAATGTCACTATGGTGAAAAAACCCTATGGAGAATCCTATGTTAATTTGTTCGCCATAGTGACAGTTCTGGGGTATGGGGAATTCAGTGTTAAATGTTTTTCGCTATAGTGACAGCCTTCACTACTGACTATATTGTAAAACACCCCTACGCATTCGCGCACTCGTGTTTGTACAACGTCCCTCACCTCTCATGTGGCTTACATGTATATGCTAGCTGTCTTTTTGTGGTTTCGCGGTGAAAATTTTTTTAAAAATATTTTTAAAAAATGAGAAAAAGAAATTCGCTAATCAAAAACAAAAAATAAGTACCAGACAGGTTTTAATCAATCATTGAAAATCAACTGGTAGAGTATGTGGTCTCGAGTCTGAAGTGCAGATAACTCTACACAAAAACTTCAATACGAAATATTCAGTGGATGTGCTTCATATTATCATTGAAGTGACATTTTCTAGCCTGTATTGATAGGCCTTGTTAGAATTTATGGGAGAGGGCCTATAGGCATTCTCCCATAAACTGTAACAAAGCAAACACATGCGAACAAAATGTGTCCACCAGAACTAATTTAACACTCTACCAATTAAAGAAATTTACGGAATTCCTGGGAGTGTGGTAGCTCAGTTGTTACGGCATTGAACTTATGGCAAAGAGGGTCGCGGTTCGATCCCCGCTGGGGGTAACTGCGTTGTGTTCTTGGGCAAGGCACTTAATCCAGGTTGTCCACATGGGGGCACGGTGGTGCTGTGTACTTAGGCGTATTGCACGTCGATGGCACACCTGTCTTCAAACAATGCTAAGCCTGCTTGTGTGGAATTAGTACGTTGGGGAGTCTGACAGCTGCTCTCCGTTGCATGGTGGTTCTCTCCGGGTACCCCGGCTTCCTCCAACCGTAAAACCGTTCGACACGAGGTGACCCTGGCTGTTGAAAGTGTAGTTAAACTCCAGCAAATAAAGAAATAAATAAATTCCTGGACGTTTCGTCAGGCCGAACCCGTCATAGTCTAGTCGTTGAAGGCGAAAAAGGAGACCTACCCGGAAAATGTGGTAAGAAACTAAATATTTTGTCGGTGGAAAGAGGGGATATTCCCTGGATAAGATATCCAAAATCTGCATTAGAGAATTTTTTTAAAGCGCTTTGAATCTGGTGGTTTGTGACGTAATGAGTATAGCTCTTACGCTTCAGACCACAGCTTCTTAAATGCATGTAGCTCTACCATTGGAGAAAAACACAGCAGGTTGCTCTGGACGAGGATGCCAGATTAAGACATATCGCACGACTAGTATGTTTCTAATGCGGGTCTGTTTAAATTCCTAATGGTCTACTATCCTTGATGATTTTAAAATTTACTACAAGTAATCTCAGTGGACGATAGGGATTATAACACTGGACATAAATCGAATATGACGAAATGAATGTAGAAGTTATTTTTGTCTTAAACGCAGCCCTATTACTAATATTTCGAAGTGTGTCATCTGAAGCTTTCCAAAGTTTCGGGATGGCGTATAGAGGAAATTTATCTAAGGATCGTGAACTACGACGTACGAACAGGATCATAAATCAGTGAATTAAGCATGATGCTAAAATAATAGAGTATGATACTCAATTAATATAGTATGATACCCAAATAATATAGTATGATACTGAATTAATTCAGTATCATACTCAAATAATTAAGTATCATACTTAATTATTTATGCAGCATTTATAAAATCATACCAAATAATATAGCATCATGCCAAATTATTAGAGTATCATACTAAAAATAACATTTATGATCCTCCCGTACCTGATTTCAGTATCATGTTATTTTATTTATGCTGCATTCATGAAATCATGCACAATAATATAGTATGATGCTAAATTAATTGAGTATCATACTAAAATAATTCAGTATCATACTCAAACAATTTAGTATGATGCTAAATTAATTGTGTGTCATACTGAAGTATCATACTCAAATAATATAGTATGATACTAAATTAATTGAGTATCATACTGAATTAATTCAGTATCATACTCATACAATATATTATGATGCTAAATTAATTGAGTATCATACTGAAAACCTATCAGTCAACACATTCTGCTAACCAATCAGTGGCGCCGATACATACATGCTAGATTTTCTGGCGCCACATTTGAATAACACGATAAGCAAATGGACGACCGACATAAAAATGAATCGGGAAGGTTTTCTTAAAGGCGCGTGTGGTATCGTGTCTACGGTGACCAGTACTTTACAGTCCTCGATCAACGAAGCATCTATTTCAACAGCAAATATGAGACTGGAAGCTTTAGCTAGAAATGTAAATCGAATGGTTGCGAAGTTCCCGGAATGTTCAGCCCTGTTGCCAGTATTAAGAGAGTCTGTGCAGATTGTTGAAGAAATAATTACATTGTTAATGTAGTTATACGTTTTGGGTCCAAATATTCAATTCTCAATGGTCAGCTGGGTGAAAACGTCATGACCAAATGTAATTCATTTTCCAATGAATACATTTGGTCAAACTTTGACCCGCATTTACGGTAGAGCGCAGCTGACAGAATGTAATTCGGGCGGTGTTTGGGCGGGTTTTTGACTTTTAGCACCTCTCGCAGTGATCAACTCCGCTGCTGTTTCGTTGGTGACATTTCCCAACTGTGGCACAAAGCGCGTTACTAAAATACTCGTATCCATTTCTAAAGTTATGAAAATTAAAAATCAGAGTTGTGCGCTTTGTACTTTGTGTGAGGGTGGTTTTTCGCCTCGTTCGTTCGTACATGTTTTATTTCGCATTTCTGCTTTGTTGTTTGGTAAAAAGTAGTTTAAACAGTTACAGAATGTAATTATAAGAATTGAATGCAATTTTTATAATCTTTATTGGAGTATGAACGCGAGGGAATGGGTACAAATTGTATGAATTCGGGATTCATACAATTTGTACCCATTCCCACACGTTCATACGCCAATAAATATGGGTTATATACACATGGTGTTTGTAAAAAATCTTTTATCGCGACGAGAGCATTTTCGGGGGCATAAATAGCTACGAGTCGCGCAGCGACGAGTAGCTATGTAGCCCCCGAAAACGCTTGAGTCGCGATAAAAGATTTTTTACAAACACCATGTGTGTATAACCCTTTTATCTACACCCCCACCTCCCCCACTCCCGTAATAAAACAAGTTTTGATTAACAAATGCAGACCACTAAAAATAATCTAGCCTTCAACCAGATAATCACTAATGTGAAAAATATCTGGTTATTTGTACTTTCCGACGTTTGACGTCACATTTTGAAAAATGTTGAAGAAACTGAATTCCCAGTGACGTTTGAACATCAGGATAATTAAAGTCTCGAAGGGTGAAATAATCTCATTTGAAAAAGTGTAAGTTACTAATTTTTACTCTTTTCCGTCAAATTTTATTTTTACAATTCAGTAAGTTTAATTAATGGCTTTCTTTTTTATTCAATACATTTCGATAAATACGCCCCGTTTTATTTGTTTCGATCCGCGGCAGCGATAATTAGTTATTCAAAGTGTTGAATGAAATAGTACGTCATGCAAATGAGATGGGCGTGAACGTTGTATTCTTGCGATATCACGTGACTTTTATTCTTACTGCAGTAACGATAAAAGATTTTTTATTGACGGCGAGTTTTCGATAACGATAAAAGATAAAACGTTACTGTTTTTACGTATAAAGTAGATAAAGATTATAAACGTTGCATTCAATTCATAAATAAAAACGTAAGAATAAATCTTCGAAAATACGTTTTGGAAAATTGAAACGATCTCGTCGATCAAAATAAGGCAAGACGCGACACACTGAAGGGGGTGGGTGACGGCGGTGTAATACGTACATTGTTTGATGTTTGAAAGAAGGCAATAAGCTACGAAGAACATGGATGCTACGAGCGTGGGGGGGGGGGGGTTCTCACTCCCCGCCACACAAAATCAGGACACAGGTTTTGAAAGGTTAGAAGTTCCCGCGGGACATGCCAAATAGCTGAAACTTCACCCTGCAAAGTAAGTAGCTGTCATAGTTATTAGTGTCAAACACTCGTTTTAATTTTCCTGCTTCCAGTGAAAATTTAGCCTGAAAAGGTTTCCTGAAAATTTCGTGCGGGTGAAATTTTGCAACACTTAGAACACTTGAATTATCAATCGAAAAATTATATTCCAAAGATTGGGGGTGGGTGGGCTTTATGCAAATTCATCTCCAATCGGTTGGAAATTTTGTCTGGCCCAGGTTGGTGGGGGGGGGGGGGGTGCTGTTTAAATGTTTGAAGATGACAATCTTCTTCACCGAAGACCCACCAAACACACAGCATCCACACCCACACAAGATTCAACAATGGGTTATTTATTTATTTATTTATTTATTTATTTATTTATTTATTTATTTATTTATTTATTTATTTATTTATTTATTTATTTATTTTTAAGGTCAAATAGTGCTGCAGAATGGCTAATCGTGACCATGACAGTTTTACGGGTGTAAGAATTGGCGGAGAAAACCACCGAGCAACGAGGAGCAATTCCACACAAGTAGGATTGGCATTGGTTGAAGACAGATGCACCATCGACGTGCAGTACACCTTAGTACACAACGCCACCGTGCTCCCATGTGGACAGTGGGAGTGAAATGTTTTGCCCAAGGACACAACGCGGCTCCGACTGGGCACAGGTGGGATTCGAATCAAGGATCCCTCGTCTTGCAGCCTTCCCCCTCTGCCTACTGAGCCACCGCGTCCCCTGATACACTTGTTAAATTAACAATGCATTTGCTGAAAAACAAAACAACGAGGTGTGCAAACAATGCAACTCAAGAATTCTTTTCGAAATCAAAATTAGTAATTTTGAGTGGATTGGTGGTACTCGCAGAGGTGGAAACACGACACTTGCACCATCGCAAGTACACGCATAACTGCACACACATGTATATACTTAACTACTTTTGGCATACCCATTAACTTACAGATATCTCCTTACACATACATACACGTACACCCCCTATCCACACACATGATCTAAAGCCCCACACCCACCCCTCCCTCCTCCACACATGCACACTTACATTCCTACGTAGATTTTCTAAATTTTTAGTTTACAATGCGAAACTGCCTCGCACCGATGTGATATGGTAATAGTAATTCGGAGATTACGAGTGATGCTTGGTGACACCATCCATTGCAGAGATGGGACTGTTTTATATTTTGTGAGTTGTGTATTAAGTAATAATTAGGCTTTCCCAAACCTAGTTTGGGAAAGACTATTGTTATTCTTCTTTTTCAAAAATTTTTTTCTGAATTTTTTTTTTTAGGCTTTCCCAAACCCAGTTTGGAAAAGACTATTGTTATTCTTCTTTTTCATAATTTTCTTCTCTTTTTTTTCCTCCCTGAATTTTGTCTGTTGAACTGCTCGAAAACAAGCTGTACGATTTTGACCAAATTTGGCACACTTATGTAATGTCATAAAATCTAGTGAAATGCGGTATCGTCATATCTGTGAAAACGCGTGTTTTCAAAATATTCTGCCAAAACCTTCAAAATTTCACCATTTTTCGAATGTCTCAAAACTGTTTACAGTTATTTAGCTTAAATTTTCCACACATTTAGAGCATAATATGATACACCACAATCACCACTCAGATCTTTCAACTTTAACCCCAACTGGGAAAAAATGACATGAATATAGAATTTTTCTTCAAAATTGACCAACTTCAAGGGCAAATTTCTCTAATAACAAGGTTGTTGTAACAATTATTTTGGTTTGGATAGATGCAACAATGATTGCGGAAGAAAGTTACTGTTTACTTTTTAATCTCAGATTTAACCCTCAAGCACAATGAGGGCGAGAATACGAGTACCGTTTGAACATGCCAAAATTAGCCAACTTTGGTTGCTTTTTCCATCATTTTGGAAAAGGGTTAATTTCAAACACTTTTCGTATAGGTATTTACAATTGACCACCGAGTATATCTGCTGTTGTAAGTTTGGTTGTAAAGTTTAACTCTATCCCATTCTGGTTGCATAAAAGTTGGTATCGTCCAAAAAAAACCTCCAATTTGTTCAGAATTTGGTAAGTTTAGGTGACGATTTACTCCATTTTTAATTGCTTGAGCTCTGAATGTTTTTATAGCTGCTTGCAGCAGTCAAAGTATGACAAATTTTGTTGTATATGTTATTATTAAAAATTTAACCCTTGGCAGATTTGAGACTTCCCATAAGGGTACTGTCGGAATATTTGTTATTTTTGCCAACTTCGAGAGCAAATTTTTAAAATTACAAGGTAGTTGTAATAATTATTTTGGTATGGCTAGATGCAACAATGATTGTGGAAAAAAGTTACTGTTTACTTCTTAATCTCACATTTAACCCTCTAGTACAACAAGGGCGAGAATAAGAGTACCGTTTGAAAATGCCAAAATTAGCCATTTTTAGTTGCCTTTTCTATCATTTTGGAAAGGGTTAATTTCAAACACTTTTCATATACGTTTTCTCAACTGACTATCGAGCATATTTACTGTTGTTAGTTTGGTTGTAGAGTTTAACCCTATCCCATTCTGGTTTCATTAAAGTAGGTACCATCCAAAAAAATCCAATTTTTTTCAGAATTTGGTATTTTGAGACTTCCCATAAGGGTACTGTCAGAATAACTGTTATTTTCGCCAACGTTTACATGCACTTTCTCAGCACTGGAGCCATATTGTCTCAAAACCTTTTCGATGAGGGGATTGGGCCTTCATCCAAGAACAATTTTGCTGTTATATATTTTATTCAAAGTTTTAACCTTCACCCAGTTTTCGGGCCTTGAATTTGAGTGCCCTAAAATTCTTCATAAAATTTGCTAATTTGGAGCTCACTTTTCTACCATTTTCGAAAGGAATATCGAAAAATGACTTAATGTTCGTATTTACAATTGCCTACCGTACATATTTGCTAAGTAAGTTTGGTTGTAAAGTTTAACCGTATGCTCGTTCTGTTTGCATAAAGATAGCTGCAGTCCAAAAAAACTCTTGTTTTCAGAATTTGGTAAGTTTAAGTGACAATTTACTCCATTCCTAATTGATTGAGCGCTGAACGTTTTCTATGGCTGTATGCAGCAGTCATAGTATGACAACTTTTGTTTTATATGTCATTATTAAAAGTTTAACCGTGGCAGATTCGAGACTGCCCATATGGGTATGGTCGGAATAATTTTAATTTTCATAAAATCACTGAATATTGATAAGCGTGCAGTGGTAGTTTGGAATAGAATATCCAAACATGCTTTCGAAATTCGGATTCACAGTTCAATTCCAAGAATATTTTCTGTTATAAGGTTGCTGTAAAGTTTAACGCAATCCCTGTCTAAGATGCATAATGGTTGATGCCATCGAAAAAAACTCATTTTTTCAGAATTTCGTAGGTTTAAGTGACAATTTACTCCATTTCTAATTCATTGAGCGCTGAATGTTTTCTATGCCTGCATGCAGCAAGCATAGCATGACCACTTCTGTTTTATACGTCATTATCAAAAGTTTAACCCTTGGCATATTTAGGAGTTCCCATGTGGGTATTGTCGGAATAATTGTTATTTTCGTAAAATCAGTCCCTGAATATATTTTAACCGTGCAGTGGCCTTTCAGTGGTGCTACATGAAGCCGCAAATAGTTAAGGTTGAAAAGTTCATCAAATAGATAAACATAATACCTAACTCAGCCGGTGACAGGTAAATAATGAATGGAAAAGTCGTTGAGTTGAGAATAAAGTAGGGACGAATCGTGCCCTCGGTTTCCACCTGATCCACGGTATTTCCACGCGGTTTCGGCACTTGACAAAGATACTAAACTGTCGGGCAGGGACAGTAGGAAACATTCTGAGAATTTCAAGTTGCTGCCTGGCGTGATCGGGACATAATTGGAATATATCCGACATTGTATCTGTCGGATATATTCCAGTTATGTCCCGATCACTTCACCCCGACCGTCCGCATGGGGGCACCATGACGCCGTGTACTAAGGCATACTGGACGTCGATGGTGCACATGTCTTCAACCAATCTAACCCTGCCTGTGCTACAATGCGGAGGCACTATGTTGGCGAGCTGGCAGCTGCTCGTCATTGCTCGGTGGCTCACTCTGGGTACTCCGGCTCCCTCCACCCATACAACTGTCACCGACATAATATGACCTTGGCTGTTAATGTGTCGTTAAAACCTAATAAATAAATCCAGTACCAGTTTTGCTAGTACAAGTATTAGTACCGCCAAACAAATCATTTTCTGATTAATTTCGTACTTTTCTGTACTCACCTTCCCTGAGTAAGATTGGTATACCTTTTCAATCTCAGATTTAACCCTCAAGCACAATGAGATTGAGAATAAGTGCCCCATTTGAAAATACCGAAATTATCCAACTTTGGTTACTCTCTACTATCATTTTGGAATGGGTTAATTTGAGACACTTTGCTTTGCTATATGCAGAGATGTTTAATCAATAAATCCGGCTTTAGTTATGTTCTGGGACTTAATGAAACATGTGCTTTAGCCACTTAAAAATAGCACTGTCTGCAAAAAATGACTGAGTGAATATTCACTTGTCCAAAAACAAAAAGGAAAGAGCTCTTTGAGCTTTCCATAACTGCTTTCAAAAATCAATGGGGAATAAATTTTGTGTTATATGTTTTGGTGTTCCGTGTTATCCAATACCAGTTTGGCCGTACAAATATGAATACCGCCAGGAAAGAAAGCACATTTTCTCAGTGGTAGACTGTTTGACTTCTATGATAGAGGTCCCGAGTTTGATCCCTATCTGGGACGACCCACGTAATGTCCTTGGGCAAGGCACTTTATCCTGGTTGCCAACATGGGGGCACGATGATGCCATGTACTAAGGTGTACTGCATGTCAATGTTGCACATGTCTTCAACCGCTGGTACCCTGCTTCAGCGGAGCTTGAACATAATTAGAATGTTGAGCTGACAGATGCTCGTCGATGCTCGGTGGTTCTCTCTGGGTCCTCTGACTTCCCTCACCCGTAAAACTGTCACGGTCACGATTAGCCATTGTGGATAAGTATGTGACCGTAAACACCAATAAATAAATGCCGTCAGGGAAACCCTCTGTGAAATCCTTCTGTCAATAAATAGCAAAGTAGTAATGTAATGCAAGAAATATTAACAAGCTGTTCAACATCCCTTTAATCAACTCATTTTGACTTGAACTGTACCCATCACTGTGTATACTAGCTCTCTAGATGGTTTAAACCATATCAAATAAACAATTAATTTGTGTGTGACAGTAACTCATATTAAATGTATTTCATTGTATCTGAAACAGATATGTTGGAAAAATTGTGAAATCATGGAGTAGGAAGCTTTCCCTCGTTTGTTGTCAAATCCCACACATTCAGAAACAGACAGAATGATAGAGAATAAATTAATTATTGACATTTAAGGTAACTTTCAGCATCTACAGCTATATCATGACCATAATATAGGTATTTATTCAAGTCCAGGCATTCATTGCATAGCCGTAGAGGGCTATTTTTCAGGGGGGGGGGGGATGAACCCTTTTAGCCCGAAAAAGTTGAATCTCAGGAGGAAATGCCAAATGTGGGTATGGGAGGGAGGAGGGTCTCCCTCCCATTGAGTACCTGGAGAGAACCACCGAGCAATGGCAAGCGACTCAGACTCCCCAACATACTAACTCCACAAAAGCAGGGTTAGCATTGGTTGAAGACAAGTGCACCCTCAAAGTACCCTTAGTACACATCGCCTCATGTCCCCCCCCCCCCCCTCCCACGTTGAAAATTAAATTGGGATGAAGTGTCTTGCTCAAGGACATAATGTGGTTGCCACAGGCGGGATTCGAACCGAGGACTTCTTGGATTGCAACAATCATCTCTACTTTCTGAGCCACCGTGCTCCCGTAATACGCAGTAACAGAGCTCTTTATGTGTACTTGTGTGATTATAAATGAATAATATTAACGTGGATACGGTTCCACTGAATCATCTTGTGCAGTATAATGGTCAGTTTACTTGCAACTTCTAAGGGATGAGATAGGAAAACAACATTTTGTGTGGAAAACCAAAATGTTTTGTAATTTCTGGCAACTAAATTGTCCGAAATGTTCTCGCATATTGGCTGAAAAATCGGCTCCTTCCTGACTCAGGGGTGAGTTGGGGCACAGTCCTTCATGAAACCCCGGCCCGTACACCCATAATTCATATGTACTATTTTTTTCCAAAGCACAAAGGACATCGCTTGTTTTGCTTTCTATGAAAATAATTGAAGAGGAAATTTTGTGTTAAATGTTTTGGTGTCCTGCTGTATCTCAAATATCTGTTTTGGCTGCATAAAAACTAGTAGCATCACAAAAACTTTGATTTCCACTAAATTTTCTGTTTTCAAAACTGATCGATAGTTTTGTGTACAAAACAGTTTGCCTTTTCACATGCTGTACGGTTTTGACCAAATTTGGCACACTTATGTAATGTCATAAAATCTAGTGAACTGCGGAATCGTCATATCTGTGAAAACGCGTATTTTCAAAATATTCTGCCAAAACCTTCAAAATTTCACCATTTTTCGAATGTCTCAAAATTGTTTACAGTTATTTAGCTCACATTTTCCACACATTTAGAGCATAATATGATACACCACAATCACCACTCATATCTTTCAACATTAACCCCCACTGGCCATAAATGACATGAATATAGATTTTTTCTTCAAAATTGACCAACATCAAGGGCAAATTTCTCTAATAACAAGGTTGTTGTAACAATTATTTTGGTTTGGATAGATGCAACAATGCTTGCGGAAGAAAGTTACTGTTTACTTTTTAATCTCAGATTTAACCCTCAAGCACAATGAGGGCGAGGATAAGAGTACCGTTTGAAAATGCCAAAATTGGCCAACTTTGGTTGCTTTTTCCATCATTTTAGAAAGAGTTAATTTCAAACACTTTTCATGTACGTATTCACAATTGACTACCGAGCATATTTGCTGTTGTAAGTTTGGTTGTAAAGTTTAACCCTATCCCATTCTGGTTGCATAAATGTAGGTACCGTACAAAAAACTACAATTTTTTTCAGAATTTGGTAAGTTTAGGTGGCGATTTACTCCATTTCTAATTGCTTGAGCTCCGAATGTTTTCTGTAGCTGCTTGCAGCAGTCAAAGTATGACAAATTTTGTTCTATATGTTATTATTAAAAGTTTAACCCTTGGCAGATTTGAGACTTCCCATAAGGGCACTGTCGGAATAATTGTTATTTTCGCCAAATTCAAGGGCAATTTTCTCTAATTACAAGGTAGTTCTAACAATTATTTTGGTATGGCTAGGTGCAACAATGATTGTGGAAGAAAGTTACTGTTTACTTCTTAATCTCAGATTTAACCCTCAAGCACAATGAGGGCGAGAATAAGAGTACCGTTTGAAAATGCCAAAATTAGCCATCTTTGGTTGCTTTTTCTATCATTTTGGAAAGGGTTAATTTCAAAAACGTTTCATGTACGTATTCACAATTGACTGCCGAGCATATTTGCTGTTGTGAGTTTGGTTGCAACGTTTAACCCTATTCCATTCTGGTTGCATAAAAGTAGGTACCGTCCAAAAAAATTCCAATTTTTCAGAATTTGGTAAGTTTAGTTGGCGATTTACTCCATTTTTAATTGCTTGAGCTCTGAATGTTTCCGATAGCTGCTTGTGGCAGTCAAATTATGACAAATTTTGTTCTATATGTTATTATTAAAAGTTTAACCCTTGGCAGATTTGAGACTTCCCATAAGGGTACTGTCGGAATAATTGTTATTTTCGCCAACGTTTACATGCACTTTCTCAGCATTGGAGCCATATTGTCTCAAAACCTTTTCCATGAGAGGATTGGGCCTTCATCCAAGAACAATTTTGCTTTATATATTTTATTCAAAGTTTTAACCTTCATCCAGTTTTCGGGCCTTGAATTTGTGTGCCCCAAAATTCTTCATAACATTGGCTAATTTGGAGCTCACTTTTCTTCCATTTTTGAAAGGAATATCGAAAAATGATTTACATATTCGTATTTACATTTGCCTACCTAGCATATTTGCTGTTGTAAGTTTGGTTGTAAAGTTTAACCCTATGCTCGTTCTGTTTGCAGATAGGTGCAGTCAAAAAAAAAACTATCGTTTTTCAGAATTTGGTAAGTTTAAGTTACGATTTACTCCATTCCTAATTGATTGATCGCTGAGCGTTTTCTATAACTGTATGAAGCAGTCATAGTATGACAACTTTTGTTTTATATGGCATTATTAATAGTTTAACCTTTGGCAGATTTGAGGCTGCCCATATGGGTACGGTCGGAATAATTGATATTTTCATAAAATCACTGAATGTTGATAAGCGTGCAGTGGTAGTTTGGAATAGAATATCCGAAAATGCTTTCAAAATTCGGGTTCACAGTTTTATTCCAAGAATATTTTCTGTTATAAGGTTGCTGTAAAGTTTACCGCCATCCCTGTTTCAGATGCATAAAGATTGGTGCCGTCGAAAAAAAAACTCCCCTTTTTTCAGAATTCCGTAGGTTTAAGTGACAATTTACTCCATTCCTAATTCATTGAGCGCTGAATGTTTTCTATGCCTGCATGCAGCAAGCATAGCATGACAACTTCTGCTTTATACGTTATTATCAAAAGTTTAACTCTTGGCATATTTAGGAGTTCCCATGTGGGTATAGTCGGAATAATTGTTATTTTCGTAAAATCAATCCCTGAATATATTGGTAACCGTGCAGTGACCTTTCGGTCGTGCTACATGAAACCGCAAATAGTTAAGGTTGAAAAGTTCATCAAATAGACAGATATAATGCCTTACTCAGCCGGTGACAGGTAAATAATGAATGGAAAAGTCGTTGAATTGAGAATAAAGTGGGGACGAATCGTGCCCTCGTTTTCCACCTGATCCACGGTATTTCCACGCGGTCTCGGCACTTGACAAAGATACTAAACTGTCGGTCAGGGACAGTAGAAAATATTCTGAGAATTTCAAGTTACTGCCTTGCATGGTTGGGACATAATTGGCGTATATCCGACATTGTATCTGTTCAATTTGAATGTCTGACTAGAGAATTGTAATTTGTTGGACAAATTACGGGCTTTCCCAACTTTTTAATGTGAAAAGGCAAACTATATTGTACACAAAACTATCGATCAGTTTTGAAAGCAGAAAATTTAGTAGAAATCAAAGTTTTTGTGATGCTACTAGTTTTTATGCAGCTAAAACAGATATTTGAGATACAGCAGGACACCAAAACATTTAACACAAAATTTCCTCTTCAATAATTACAGAATCTTTTCATAGAAAACAAAACAAGCGATGTCCTTTGTGCTTTGGAAAAAAATAGTACATATGAATTATGAGCGTACGGGCCGGGGTTTCACGAAGGACTGTGCCCCAACCCACCCCTGAGTCAGGAAGGAGCCGATTTTTCGGCTAACATGCCAGAAAATTTCGGACAATTTAGTTGCCAGAAATGACCACAAAACATTTTGGTTTTCCACGCAAAATGTTGTTTTCCTTTCTCATCACTTAGAAGTTGCAAGTAAACTGACCATTATAGTGCACAAGTTGATTCAGTGGAACCGTATCTACGTTAATGTTATTCATTTATAATCACACAAGTACACATAAAGAGCTCCATTACTGCATATTACGGGAGCACGGTGGCTCAGAAAGTAGAGATGATTGCTGCAATCCAAGAAGTCCACGGTTCGAATCCCGCCTGTGGCAACCACATTGTGTCCTTGAGCAAGACACTTCATCCCAATTTAATTTCCCACGGGTGTGTGTGTGTGTGGAGGGTGGGGGGGGGGGGGGGGCATGATGGCAATGTGTACTAAGGGTACTTGGAGGATGCACTTGTCTTCAACCAATGCTAACTCTGTTTTTGTGGAGTTAGTATGTTGGGGAGTCTTGAGTCGCTTGCCATTGCTCGGTGGTTCTCTCCAGGTACTCAATGGGAGGGAGACCCCCCCCCTCCCTCCCATATCCACATTTGGAATTTTCTCCAACTTTTTCGGGCTAAAAGGGTTCATCACCCCCTCCCCACCCCCCCCCCCCCCCTGAAAAATAGCCCTGTACGCCTATGCAATGAATACCTGGGCTTGAATAAATACCTATATTATGGTCATGATATAGCTGTAGATGCTGAAAGTGACCTTAAATATCAATAATTAATTTATTCTCTATCATTTTGTCTGTTTGTGAATGTGTGGGATTTGTCAACAAACGAGGGTAAGCTTCCTACTCCATGATTTTACAATTTTTCCAACATATCTGTGTCAGATACAATGAAATACATGTAATATGAGTTACTGTCACACACAAATTAGTTGTTTATTTGATATGGTTTAAACCATCTAGAGAGCTAGTATACACAGTGATGGGTACAGTTCAAGTCAAAATGAGTTGATTAAAGGGACGTTGAACAGCTTGTTAATATTTCTTGCATTACATTACTACTTTGCTATTTGTTGACAGAAGGATTTCATAGAGGGTTTCCCTGACGGTATTTATTTATTGGTGTTTACGGTCACATATTTATCCACAATGGCTAATCGTGACTGTGACAGTTTTACGGGTGGGGGAAGTCGGAGGACCCAGAGAGAACCACCGAGCATCGACGAGCAACTGTCAGCTCAACATTCTAATTATGTTCAAGCTCCACTGAAGCAGGGTACCAGTGGTTGAAGACATGTGCACCATTGACATGCAGTATGCCTTAGTACGTGGCAATCATCGTGCCCCCATGTTGACAACTGGGATAAAGTGCCTTGCCCAAGGACATTACGTGGGTCGTCCCAGATAGGGATCAAACTCGGGACCTCTATCATAGAAGTCACACAGTCTACCACTGAGAAAATGTGCTTTCTTTCCTGGTGGTATTCATATTTGTACAGCCAAACTGGTGTTGGATAACACGGAACACCAAAACATATAACACAAATTTTGTTCGCCATTGATTTTTGAAAGCAGTTATGAAAAGCTCAAGAGCTCTTTCCTTTTTGTTTTTGGACAAGTGAATATTCATTCAGTCATTTTTTGCAGACAGTGCTATTTTTAAGTGGCCAAAAAGCACATGTTTCATTAAGTCCCAGAACATAACTAAAGCCGGATTTATTGATTAAACATCTCTGCATATAGCAAAGCAAAGTGTCTCAAATTAACCCATTCCAAAATAATAGTAGAGAGTAACCAAAGTTGGATAAATTGGGTATTTCCAAATAGTACACTTATTCTCACTCTCATTGTGCTTGAGGGTTAAATCTGAGATTGAAAAGGTATACCAATCTTACTCAGGGAAGGTGAGTACAGAAAGGTACGAAATTAATCAGAAAATGAATTTTGTCTGACGGTACTAATATTTGTACGAGCAAAAACTGGTACTGGATTTATTTATTGATTTATTTATTAGGTTTTAATGACACATGAACAGCCAAGGTCATATTATGTCGGTGACAGTTGTTACTTGTATGGGTGGAGGGAGCCGGAGTACCCAAAGAGAACCACTGAGCAATGACGAGCAGCTGTCAGCTCCCCAACATAGTGTCTCCGCACTGTAGCACAGGCAGGGTTAGATTGGTTGAAGACATGCGCACCATCGACGTGCAGTATGCCTTAGTACACGGCGTCATGGTGCCCCCATGAGGACAGTCGGGGTGAAGTGATCGGAGTAGTGGTTTAGGTACCCGATCGTCCCTTGTCACCCGGAGCTTTGGGGGTGCAACTAGTGTTAAATTCCCATAGGAACCGGAGCCGTTTGGGGGTGCAACTTTGGGGGTGCAAAAGTACGGTCCCATACATCTAGATCTGGTAAATGGTGTACGTACTGCATGTATAGTATGCTATGGTATGTATAGTGATATATGTACGCATGGGTGTATAGGTATATATTATGGGTAAGTGATGGAAAGATGATGGGAAAATTGGGTTTTCTTGAAAGTTTTTCCCGCGAAACGGTTGACGTTGCTATTGACGTCGTGACGTCATGATGCGCACAGGCGACGTCATAGAGATGTTGACCACTGTTATTGTCCAGTATACAATCTGACATAACGTTATTCGGGTCAGTGGATGTCGGGCTTCTCGTATGGGGTGGCGGCGACATAGTAGTAGTGGTATATATGCATGTAGGTACCAAGTTAGCCCTTAGTACTATTAATCCACCTTATGCTTCATATTATCCTATGTCTGATATAGCTAAGTCAAGCAGTAGGGTGGGTGGGTGGTAGTGTGGTATTGCGAGATAGTCATTGGTGATTTAGATTGGCAGTACAGGATGAATGATCTGTTGGTCTATTACCCCCCTTTGTACTATTAACCTACCGAATCCTTTGTATTATCTTATGGCTGGTATTGGTAGTTTAGTGTTAGGCCAGGCAGTATTATGCTAGGTAGTTTAGAACGGGTGGCGTAGGATGCATGGTATATACCCCTGTAGGTCCAGTCCTCGATATTATTAACCAGCCGATTGCTTTGTACTATTCAATGACTGGTATAGGGAGTACGTTATGACAGTTCAAGTGGTATTGTGGAGTGGGGTGGGGGTAATGCCTGGCAGTATAGAACAACGGTATAGTATGGACGACATATATCTCTGTGGGCCCATGCAGGTCCCTTGTTAGCCCTTAGTACTATTAATTCACCTGATGTTTCATGTTATCCTATGACTGGTATAGGTAGTATGCAATGCTAGGCATAGGGGTATTGTGGGTAGGGGTACTGCCTGGTAGTTTAGAACGGTACTATAGTATGGGCGGTATATACACCTATAGGCCCCCTGTTACTGCTTGGTACTATTAACCAACCGATTGCTTTGTTTTATTATATGACTGGTATATGTAGTACGTTATGGTAGATCTTGTGATTTTGTGGGGGTGGGGGTAATGCCTGGCAGTATAAAACAACAGTATAGTATGAACAATATATAGCTCTGTGGGCCCCCGACAGCCGTTGATACTACTAATCGACTTAATGCTTTATGTCACCCCATAACTAATATAGGTAGTATGTAATGTGGGGCCAGATGTTATTGTGGGTGGGTGGGTGGGTGGGTGTAATGCATGGTCGCCTAGTGTGGTAGTGTAGGGTGTACGCGTTCTTCCCCTACAGGTCCCATGTTAGTCCTTAGTACTATTAATCCGCCTAATGCTTCATGTTATCCTATGTCTTGTATAGGTAGTATATAATGCTAGGCCAAGGGGTACTGTGGGTAAGTGTAATGCCTGATGTTAAAACACGGAATCCAAATTTTACGGACTCGGCTAGGAATCCCAATTACGGAATGATTTATATGTATACACTGATGGAACATTTTGAAGGCCTGGGCGAAGGTATACCTAGGAAGTAGTGGTACAAGTCAATATTAATGGATGGTAGTTTAGTCAATAGTACTGGTACAAGGTCGCAATGGAACAAGCCTGCTGTAGAAGCTAATGGTAGGACAGATAGGCCATAGACCTGTAATGGCATTGGAGATTTGGCGACAAGATGGAAGCGGTTGGGAAGACTACATTAGACCCATTGAGGGCTTTTACGTAGCCTAATGCGACAAAAAAAGGATTCTCCAAAAGGTATCCTCAATAGGTATCCTCAATAGGTATCCTCAAATAATACAATACCAGGTCATAGGTATCCTCAAATACCTGTATGTGCCTATGTGATAGGGCATATTGTGTCACATTGTGCCTTTTCACATAAGCACATATGACCAAAAGGGATTCTCCAGTAGGTATCCTTGATAGGTATCCTCAAATAATACAATGCCAGGCCATAGGTATCCTCAAATACCCGTATGTGCCTATGTGAAAAGGCACAATGTGACACAATATGCCTTTTCACATAAGCACATATAGGCACATGCTTTATGTGCCGATATGTGCTTATGTGAAAAGGCACAATGTGACACAATATACCCTATCACATAGGCACATACAGGTATTTGAGGATACCTATGGCCTGGCATTGTATTATTTGAGGATACCTATCGAGGATACCTACTGGAGAATCCCTTTTTGTCATATGTGCTTATGTGAAAAGGCACAATGTGACACAATATGCCCTATCACATAGGCACATACGGGTATTTGAGGATACCTATGACCTGGTATTGTATTATTTGAGGATACCTATTGAGGATACCTATCGAGGATACCTTTTGGAGAATCCTTTTTTTTTGTCGCATTAGGCTATGTAAAAGCCCTCAATGGGTCTAATGTAGTCTTCCCAACCGCTTCCATCTTGTCGCCAAATCTCCAAGGCCATTACAGGTCTATGGCCTATCTGTCCTACCATTAGCTTCTACAGCAGGCTTGTTCCATTGCGGCCTTGTACCAATACTATTGACTAAACTACCATCCATTAATATTGACTTGTACCACTACTTCCCAGCTATACCTTCGCCCAGGCCTTCAAAATGTTCCATCAGTGTATACATATAAAGCATTCCGTAATTGGGATTCCTAGCCGAGTCCGTAAAATTTGGATTCCATGTTTTAACATCAGGCATTACACTTACCCACAAGTACCCCTTGGCCTAGCATTATATACTACCTATACAAGTCATAGGATAACATGAAGCATTAGGCGGATTAATAGTACTAAGGACTAACATGGGACCTGTAGGGGAAGAACGCGTACACCCTACACTACCACACTAGGCGACCATGCATTACACCCACAATAACGTCTGGCCCCACATTACATACTACCTATATTAGTTATGGGGTGACATAAAGCATTAAGTCGATTAGTAGTATCAACGGCTGTCGGGGGCCCACAGAGCTATATATTGTCCATACTATACTGTTGTTTTATACTGCCAGGCATTACCCCCACCCCAACAAAATCACTAGATCTACCATAACGTACTACATATACCAGCCATATAATAAAACAAAGCAATCGGTTGGTTAATAGTACCAAGCACTAACAGGGGGCCTATAGGTGTATATACCGCCCATACTATAGTACCGTTCTAAACTACCAGGTAGTACCCCTACCCACAATACCCCTATGCCTAGCATTGCATACTACCTATACCAGTCACAGGATAACATGAAGCATCAGGTGAATTAATAGCACTACGGGCTAACATGGGACCTGCAGGGGCCCACACAGATATATATCGTCCATACTATACCGTTGTTCTATACTGCCAGGCATTACCCCCACCCCACTCCACAATACCACTTGAACTGTCATAACGTACTCCCTATACCAGTCATTCAATAGTACAAAGCAATCGGCTGGTTAATAATATCGAGGACTGGACCTACAGGGGTATATACCATGCATCCTATGCCACCCGTTCTAAACAACCTAGCATAATACTGCCTGGCCTAACACTGCCTGGCCTAACACTAAACTACCAATACCAGCCATAAGATAATACAAAGGATTCGGTAGGTTAATAGTACAAAGGGGGGTAATAGACCAACAGATCATTCATCCTGCACTGCCAATCTAAACCACCAATGACTATCTCGCAATACCACACTACCACCCACCCACCCCACTGCTTGACTTAGCTATATCAGACATAGGATAATATGAAGCATAAGGTGGATTAATAGTACTAAGGGCTAACTTGGGACCTACATGCATATATACCACTACTAATATGTCTCCGCCACCCCATACGAGAAGCCCGACATCCACTGACACGAATAACGTTATGTCAGATTGTATACTGGACAATAACAGTGGTCAACATCTCTATGACGTCGCGTGCGCATCATGACGTCACGACGTCAATAGCAACGTCAACCGTTTCGCGGGAAAAAGGTTCCGCTCCACAGTTTTCCAGGCATTTCCAAATATGACATCCCATACACTCTCTTCAAATGCAAATATTCTGTAGCTAAGTTATCTAACTCATAACATGTATTACATTTCCCAAATCCACGAAAAACATATAACACTATCCGACTAAGTAGAAATAAACAATCTCAGTGTGGGTGTAATAATTTATTGTCAAAGGCCAGACTTCAACCTGAACAATTGCATGAAAAAATGCCGAAACCAGTCATTTTCAGCCACCGAGCAGCCTCAAAAGCAGAATTTTCCCACCAACCCCACCTACCCACCCCTGGAACAGAGCATCCCCTGTTTCTAAAATGCAAAAAAAAATTATATGTTTCCGTCTCATTTTTAGTTACCTGTCTGGTAACATACCCGTGTAAAAATTACATTTTAAAAAATAGCCAATTTTTCGAAGCCACTGTTTCCCATAATTCATCTGGTAATTTACCCCTATGTATCAGAATCCAACTTTGGGATCAAAACTTCAAATTCTCTTGTCCAACAAAAAGCCTAATGTAATCATATATCTGATACTAAAAATATATCTCAATTTTACATGGCCTTAGTTTCAACATATGCCCCATGTTTAGAATTTCACCCCTGTGCAATAGTGCGAAACTGTGGAGCGGAACCTTAAAGAGAAAACAAGAGTGATCTCCCATTGGATTTCACTCGGGCAAAAGAATCTGGAGTCTATCCTGAGTTGAATGAACAAAAACCACAAGTCTCTATTTTCAACCAGTAAAAAGATACAGCATGGCCTTTCTGACTGTCGAATAGCTTTTCCAGCCAGTTTTCACCTGATTTTCACAACCACACCACACCACACCACACCACACCACCTCAACCCTCACATTTCTCTGAGCCACTTCAGAGAGCATTTTTGTTTTTACTACCAGCCACGTTGACTAACCAGGTCCTGCCAATAGCACTGTTAAATACAATCAAAATGTAAAACAATAAGCAGTGATAACCATAGCTTTTGGGGGGGGGGGGTGTTGATCTCTAGATATGAAAGCGTTCAACAGCTTGACGGACGGATGACACTCAGACATGACACCAATGACCAAACTTAAAAAGTAGACACCATGACTGCAAACCTCTGGTCAACAATAGCAACCAGGCTGTCCATAACTGCATATATTTGCCATGAATACAAGGTTCGGTGTTTAGGAAAGGCAGTGCTCTACCTTAATGTTTTCGAAATCTTGACGAAAATTCAAAACAAATGCGAAATTAGGCTACATCAATATATTTCTCCAAATTTCCACTTATTTCCATCCAGTTGTGCTGAGATATCACTTGGTGAATGTTAACTACTACTAACAATTGCATACAAACCAAAAATAATGAAAAGTTTTTTGAAAAATTGTGTATTTATAACTCAAACACAAATAAGGAACTTCCTGGTTCAAGCATTGACACCGACGGCAGAATGCTCTTTAAGGTTCCGCTCCATAGATTTCCAGGTATTTCCAAATATGACATGCCATACACTCTCTTCAAATGCAAATATTCTGTAGCTTAGTTATCTAACTCATAACATGTATTACATTTCCCAAATCCATGAAAAACATATAACACTATCCGACTAAGTAGAAATAAACAATCTCAATGTGGGTGGAATAATTTATTGTCAAAGACCAGACTTCAACCTGAAAAATTGCATGAAAAAATGCCGAAACCAGTCATTTTCAGCCGCCGAGCAGCCTCAAAAGCAGAATTTTCCCACCAACCCCACCTACCCACCCCTGGAACAGAGCATCCCCTGTTTCTAAAATGCAAAAAAAAAAATTATATGTTTCCGTCTCATTTTTTAGTTACCTGTCTGGTAACATACCCGTGTAAAGATTACATTTAAAAAAATAGCCAATTTTTCGAAGCCACTGTTTCCCATAATTCATCTGGTAATTTACCCCTATGTATCAGAATCCAACTTTGGGACCAAAACTTCAAATTCTCTTGTCCAACAAAAAGCCTAATGTAATCATATATCTGATACTAAAAATATATCTCAATTTTACATGGCCTTAGTTTCAACATATGCCCCATGTTTAGAAATTCACTGTGCAATAGTGCGAAACTGTGGAGCGGAACCAAACTTTCAAGAAAACCCAATTTTCCCATCATCTTTCCATCACTTACCCATAATATATACCTATACACCCATGCGTACATATATCACTATACATACCATAGCATACTATATACATGCAGTATGTACACCATTTATCAGATCTAGATGTATGGGGCCGTACATTTGCACCCCCAAAGTTGCACCCCCAAACGGCTCCGGTTCCTATGGGAATTTAACACTAGTTGCACCCCCAAAGCTCCGGGTAATAAGGGTCGATCGGGTACCTACACCACTACTGATCGGGACATAATTGGAATATATCCGACAGATACAATGTCGGATATATTCCAATTATGTCCCGGTCATGCAAGGCAGCAACTTGAAATTCCCAGAATGTTTCCTACTGTCCCTGCCCGACAGTTTAGTATCTTTGTCAAGTGCCAAGACCGCGTGGAAATACCGTGGATCAGGTGGAAACCGAGGGCACGATTCGTTCCTACTTTATTCTCAAATCAACGACTTTTCCATTCATTATTTACCTGTCACCGGCTGAGTTAGGTATTATATTTGTCTATTTGATGAACTTTTCAGCCTTAACTATTTGCGGCTTCATGTAGCACCACTGAAAGGCCACTGCACGGTTACCAATATATTCAGGATTGATTTTACGAAAATAACAAGTATTCTGACTATACCCACATGGGACTCCTAAATATGCCAAGGGTTAAAATTTTGATAATGACGTATAAAACAGAAGTTGTCATGCTGTGTTTGCTGCATGCAGGCATAAAAAAACATTCAGCGCTCAATGAATTAGGAATGGAGTAAATTGTCACTTAAACCTACGAAATTCTGAAAAATGAGTTTTTTTTTCGCCGGCATCTACCATTATGCATCTGAGACAGGGATTGCGTTAAACTTTACAGCAACCTTATAACAGAAAATATTCTTGGAATTGAACTGTGAATCCGATTTTCGAAAGCATTTTCGGATATTCTATTCCAAACTACCACTGCACGCTTATCAATATTCAGTGATTTTATGAAAATTAAAATAATTCCGATCATACCCATAAGGGCAGTCTCGAATCTGCCAACGGTTAAACTTGTAAAAATGACATATAAAACAAAAGTTGTCATACTATGACTGCTGCATACAGCCATAGAAAATGTTCAGCGCTCAATCAATTAGGAATGGAGAAAATCGTCACTTAAACTTACCAAATTCTGAAAACGAGAGTTTTTTTGGACTGCACCTATGTTTATGCAAACTTTACAACCAAACTTACAACAGCAAATATGCTTGGTAAGCAATTGTAAATACGATCATGTAAATCATTGTTTGATATTCCTTTCGAAAATGGAAGAAAAGTGAGTTCCAAATTAGCCAATTTTATGAAGAATTTTAGGTCACTCAAAATCAAGGCCCAAAAACTAGGTGAAAGTTAAAACTTTGAATATAATATATAACAGCAAAATTGTTCTTGGATGAAGACCCAATCCTCTCATGGAAAAGGTTTTGAGACAATAAAGCTCCAGTGCTGAGAAAGTGCATGTAAACGTTAGCGAAAATAACAATTATTCTGACAGTACCCTTATGGGAAGTCTCAAATCTGCCAAGGGTTAAACTTTTAATAATAATATATAGAACAAAATTTGTCATACTTTGACTGCTGCAAGCAGCTTTAGAAAACATTCAGAGTTCAAGCAATTAAAAATGGAGTAAATCGCCACCTAAATTTACCAAATTCTGAAAAAATTGGAATTTGTTTGTCAGTACCTACTTTTATACAACCAGAATGGGATAGGATTAAACGTTACAACCAAACTAACAACAGTAAATATGCTCGATAGTCAATTGTGAATACGTACATGAAAAGTGTTTGAAATTAACCCTTTCCAAAATGATAGAAAAGGCAACCAAAAATGGCTAATTTTGGCATTTTCAAACGGTACTCTTATTCTAGGCCTCATTGTGCTAGAGGGTTAGATCTGAGATTAAGAAGTAAACAGTAACTTTCTTTCACAATCATTGTTGCATCTAGCCATACCAAAATAATTATTACAACTACCTTGTAATTAGAAACAATTGCTATTGAAGTTGGCGAAAATAACAAATATTCCGACAGTGCCCTTATGGGAATTCTCAAATCTGCAAGGGTTAAACTTTTAATAATAACATATAGAACAAAATTTGTCATACTTTGACTGCTGCAAGCAGTTATAGAAAACATTCAGAGCTCAAGCAATTAAAAATGGAGTAAATCGTCACCTAAACTTACCAAATTCTGAAAAAATTGGAGTTTTTTGTACGGTACCTACTTTTATGCAACCAGAATGGGATAGGGTTAAACTTTACAACCAAACTTACAACAGCAAATATGCTCGGCAGTCAATTGTGAATACGTACACGAAAAGTGTTTGAAATTAACCCTTTTCCAAAATGATGGAAAAAGCAACCAAATTTGGCTATATTTGGCATTTTCAAATGGTACTCTTATTCTCACCCTCATTGTGCTTGAGGGTTAAATCTGAGATTAAAAAGTAAACAGTAACTTTCTTCCGCAAGCATTGTTGCATCTATGCAAACCAAAATAATTGTTACAACAACCTTGTTATTAGAGAAATTTGCCCTTGAAGTTGGTCAATTTTGAATTAAAATTCTATATTCATGTCATTTTTGGCCAGTGGGGGTTAAAGTTGAAAGATTTGAGTGGTGATTGTGGTGTATCATATTATGCTCTAAATGTGTGGAAAATTTGAGCTAAATAACTGTAAACAATTTTGAGACATTCGAAAAATGGTGAAATTTTGAAGGTTTTGGCAGAATATTTTGAAAACACGCGTTTTCACAGATATGACGATACCGCATTTCACTAGGTTTTATGACATTACATAAGTGTGCCAAATTTGGTCAAAATCGTAAGCTTGTTTTCGAGCAGTTCAACAGACAAAATTCAGGGAGGAAAAAAAAAAAAAAAAAAAAAAATAGAGAAGAAAAATTTTGAAAAAGAAGAATAACAATAGTCTTTCCCAAACTGGGTTTGGGAAAGCCTAATAACGAAATAAATTATCTGTAGCCGTTTGTGTTATGCAGGTTCTGCTTAGAGCGCCTCGCTACTTTTTGATTGCAAATGCTGCTTGTTTAGCGAAGTGACAAAGTTACTTATGCCAACAAAGTTTGAATTTTAGTCATCGAAATAAATGACTTCACTTTATTGTGCAATAAATTAAGTAATTTTCTCTTGAAACACTCGCAAATTAATTGACGTTACAATCTTTCCAGTTGTCGCGATATGTGTATGGAAGGATATTCTCAGCACCTCCTTTCTCGTGCGCTCCCGCTATCGGCCCCGTTTTGTTAGGTCGTTTCTGGCAGGTCGTTTTTATAACACTCTGTGACAGTCATGGCCAAACGTCGTCGGGTTTTTTACCGAAATAATCTCAATGATGACTCACGAGTTGTCGGGCATTACGCACTACCTATACCAGTCACAGGATAGTATGAAGCGTTAGATGGCTTAGCATTACAAAGGATTAACACCAGAAATACAGGAGTGCTACCACAGTAGACAACCATGCATTATCACTACCCCATCCACACAATACTGCTTGGTCTATCATTATGTACTCCCTATACCAGTCATGGAATAACACAAAGCAATCGGCTGATCAATAGTACCAACGGTTAAGATGGACCCACAGGTGTATATACCGCCATATACCGCCCATACTCTACTACCGTTTTACACTACCAGGCATTAACCCCCATGCCATAATACTGTCTAGACTAGCATCACGTACTACCTATATCAGTCATCGAATAATACGATGCATTTGGATGTACAAATAGTACTAAGGGGTAACAGGGGGCCCACAGGGATACAGAACGTCCATCATATACTATCACACAAGGCGGCCGTATATTACCCAACTTTCCTCGAAATACTTCCTGCCCCAGCATTACATACTACCTATACCAGGCATAGGATAGTACAAAGCAATCAGTGGGTTAATACAAGGATTAAGCTGGGATCTACAGGAGTATATAAAGTCCGCACTATACTACCAACGTAAACATCCAAGGACTGTCTCACAATACCGCACTAAACGACCATGCATTACCCCCACCCAGTAGTCCCCAGCCAGCTCTATCTTTAGTCTCCAAAAGTTCCATCTAGCACCCTAACAACCATCCCCCTCCCAACCAGACCTTAAATCTCAAACCTTCATAAATGCTGACATCAGTTCCACAATAGTCATTATTTCGTACTACCAATAGATTAAATCTTGGTACTATTGATCAACAGATTGCTTTGTATTGTTCTATGATTGGTATAGGTAGTACATAATGCTTGGTCAGGCAGTGTTGTGGGATGTGATGGTGCATGGTTGTCTAGTGTGGTAGTATAGCAAGAGCGTTATATGCCCCTCGTTAGCACTTTGCATTATTACTAATCCTGAGCAACACCCTGGTTGGAAGTGTTGCCCATTTTATAAGGAAATTGATTCTTGGATGAGTTTTACCGCTGAACTCGATGATGTCCGCCTGTACGTGGTCGCCACGGTAAAGAATGCTCCGAGGGTGTGTTTGATTTCACAGGAGTGTTTTACGGGTTCGAATTTTATTTGAACTCTCCTTTGAGGGCTAAGTCGAAGCCAATACTGAGTATTCCTGGGGTATTTTGAGGGCGTCATCTTCGATTCTTGGGGTAATGCTGGAATGATTCAGATAGTGCGTTGTGTTATTACGTGATTATGGGATGTGTTCGATGGAATAGGAGTATGCCGGACTCTTGTATAGCACTGTTTGTATCCAAATCGTCTATCGCGTGGACTTGGACAGAGTCAGGGCAAAAGATGAGAGAATCACAGCCCTTGCCCGGCGAACCACCACCGGTTTCAGCTGAGTACGGATGGCAAAACGACTGAGGAGGGACCAGGTCCGACTTTTCTTTGAATCTGGATCCTAGCGACGTGAGCAGGCTCAACAGTGTGTAGACATCTGACTCCAGAAAGGCAGCATTGGAATGTCTCTGGAGGATATCGTCTGGATATGCCGAAGTAGTCACCTGGACCGTGTGCGATGTAAGGCTAACACATGCGACATCTGTCGGGTGAAGGCCCAAGGAGCCAGGTTGAGGCCGAAGGGCATGGCCTTGAACTGTAAACTTGCCCCAGAAAAGCGAACCTGAGATATTTTTGCAATGTCCGATGAACTGGAACATGAAAGTAAGCGTCTCGCAGGTCGATGCTGGAAGCGAAAACTCCCTGGTGAATGAAGAGGCGAACCGACATGAAAGTCTCCATGCTGAACTTAGGAGCAATGATAGACTGGTTCAGGATACTCAGATCGATAACCGGTCGGAGTCGGCCGTTCTTCTTCGGCACGAAGTACAGGCGGGAATAAAATCCCACTGAATGAATGTTCTTGATGACCTCGATCACCCCTTTTGACAGGAGGTTGTCTATCTCCGTGATCAAATGTTCCCAACGTGTAACGTCTAAAGGAACTTGTGTTGGAAGAGGCACTCTCGACAGAGTTGGATGCCTCCGGAAGGATATCCGCAGCCCAGACCGAACAATATCTATCACCCAAGGATCGGATGTGATTGTGGCCCAATGGTCTACAAATTCTGACATCACTCATCAAATCTGGGACGAATCTAGGTGAGGACCTTCATTTCTAGCCTCGGCGAGGCCCGCGAGAGGAGAAACCACCCCCTCTACTATATGAAGAATCCTGAGTCATCCATCTAGCCTGCCGACGCTTAACTTACCATGTGAGTAAGTAGAAGCGGCGGCAGGAGGATCCGCCCTTGGATTCGCAGAGAAAGCAGAAGGGCGTTTGTTAGGCTTTGGACGGCCCCTGCCTCCAACAGAAGGCTGACCAAGCTGACGAAGCAGCAGCTGATCTATAGAATGGCGTAGGACGTCATCCCGGACCGTTGCTACGGAACCATGGAACAGTTGCGGATCCGTCAAAGAAGCAGATCGGAGAGCAGCGCGCTGTCCCTCAGGAAGGGGAAGGCGTGTGTCCAACACAGTATCCCTGCGAACTATGAGTAAGTAGAAGCGGCGGCTAGAGGATCCGCCCTTGGTTTCGCAGAGGAAGCAGAAGGGCGCTTGTTAGGCTTTGGACGGCCCCTGCCTCCAACAGAAGGCTGACCAAGCTGACGAAGCAGCAGCTGATCTATAGAATGGCGTAGGAGGTCATCCCGGACCGTTGCTACGGAACCATGGAATAGTTGCGGACCCGCCCAAGAAGCAGATCGATGAGCAGCGCGCTGCCCCTCAGGAAGGGGACGGCGTGTGTTCAACACAGCGTCCCTGCGAACTAATTCCAAGTTAGCCGTTACAGGCATGCGTGTGCATAAGCGCCTTGGAAAGCACACGTAAAGGAGCCTGTACATCGTCAAATGTATCTGGAGGCAGCTAAGCAGCTAAAGCAGAAACGGCGTGATCTGAGAGAGAAAGCATGCCCAGCATTTCTCTCGATAAGCCCAACGGGGACTCCAGAGTGGTCATAGGAATAATGACTGACTTGGGCTTGGAAAGGCCGTGGGAGGTGGTGTCCTGGTCCAAGACCGTTAAAGTCTGGCAGATTGGCAGAATCGTAGGAACGATAACGCCCTGGAGGCAAAAAAGTGTCAACCCTGGTGAAGAACGAAGTCTTCATAGCCTTGGAACTCAGCGATAACAATGTCGGCTGGTTTGACGGTTTGAGATCTGGAACGAACCCAAACACAAAGTCAAGAGCTGCCCCCAAATCAAAAGACTATTGGCTCTCGACGTCAGGTATGTCTGACTCATCCCGTGAGTCGGAAGACACATAGTCCATTATGGGCAAACCAGACGATGCCCCCCATGGTGTAGGCACACCTGAGGGATCAGAAAGCGGCCTGCTTCAAATCCCGGGAGGTGGCGCCGCAAGGGGCGCCTGGAAACCACTAGCACCCTCACTGGAAGCAACGGGAAGGCTCTTGGAAAGAACATGAGTGAGCAAGGAGAGGGCCTCTCTAAGCTCACGGCCAGTGTCGGCCGGTTCGACGTGCGAACGAACCGGCAAAGTGGCTTCACGCCTGACCCTTTTAACTAGCAATGGGTCACGGTCCTCAAATACACCCGACGCGGGGCGACTGAGAGATCACAGCAGAGCCCCTTCCGACTTCGCCGAGTTGAAGTCAGGGAAGGCTGAGACCGATACTCCATGTCCACACTACCAGAGATGCATCTCTGCAGACCCCTGCAGGGATAAGCCCAGGCCGGCTGAAACGGTGACCGATGACATTGCAGACGAAGCAGCAGTAGCAGCGGATACGACGGGAGCTGTTGAAACTGGTGGAAAATGGGAGAGAGCAACCGAGTTCGGCTCCAAAAGAGGAGTCACAACCATAGTGACAGCCTCAGATGTAGACTCTCACCAGACGTGGTCGTGTCGGGAGGCGCCGAACGACAGCGCCCCCTCCCTCACCTCCCCCGCGGGTGAACGGCCGCGAGAACGCACCACAAGCTTGGGCAAAAAGGCATTGCCCTCAAGGAACTGTCCCGGGCATAACAGAGCTGAAAGCAGTAGAAGAAAAAGGTGAACTCAACAAACGTGGAAAGTAGAACACCCCCAACTACGAGAGAAAGGTGGCAGAAAATAAAAGACCGTCGGGAACACAACTGAACCCAGATGGCCGACAGAGACCCCAAAAACACCCTCAACAGAGAGGAGAATCCTGTCCATAAAGCCCCCCCCCCCCCCTGACACCTAACTCCAGTAATAATAATATAATAATAATAATAATATCGATAATAATATCGAAAAGGATAACATAAATTCATCAACCGAAATAAAATCATTCCGAACCGCACGGTACGCGAAAATCGCGGAACACGCAGAATATATAAGCTACAATGAAAATGTGGTTGAAAATAATAACGAGAATATATACAACACAGTCCTGTTATTATACGATCCCCAGACCCATAATTCCAGTCACAGGTAACCACTATCAACGAGTTGAATTATCACTGTTTCTTAAAGCAAATATGGACGTCTCACCACATAGGCGGACGAAAAAAGAATGATTCATTAGTTACTGCCTGCGCACTGGTTGCCAGAAGCCGTGGATTTGTACTAAGTGAATAGCATCCCCTACTGGGTGTGCGCCGGTAGCACTCGACCCGGTTTTGGCTTATTTTTTCTTGTTGCGTTTGCACCATTTTTCTTTCCCAAATCGCTAAGAACTCCGTTTCCGTCGTCCATTGTACTGGATGCCACCTTTTTGTTTTCTATGATGGAACGTGGTTGCTATGAGATCAGGAGGTTTGGGTTTGTAGCTGTACTGGAGGTGTGTTCCTTTGTTCAAACGTGTACTCCATGTCAGAATAGTTGTCTACTACTTCGAACTTATTTTGTTACTATTTTAGCTTTTGAACCGATTCTACTGATCACAAACCCAGTCTATCTACTCCTGTTCTTTTTATCGAAAAGCCTACATCGAAGAAGCAAATCGTTCCACATTAAAGAAACTGACCAATCAGATCGCTCCATTCACTTACGCCCAGCCCACTATCTGTCCATTGACCTGTGAAACGAGGCGTGGTATCTGTCGATGGAAAATTGCGAGATGTGCTTGTGCGGATATTGCAGAATGTGTAACATTATCTAAACATGAAGGATTTGCCACGCAATAGTGCACTGTGCCTTTAAACATACGTCACATGGGCACATGAGGGTTTTGAATCCTAAATGATCCCCTAAATTCGTGGTTCCTAGCTCCTGTGACAGAACGTGCCAACCTAGTTTTCACAGATGTGCTTGTCAAAGTACACAAGGTGTACCATTTTTAGCTTTTTATTCTCCTCTGCCTAATCCTATTAAACGTCATTTCGACTACTACTTTTCTTGGGCTGACTCTTTCTGTATTGCAATTCTTCATCTGACCAAAGCGATCTCCCCCTTTCGACCAAATTGACAAGTCAGGTAGCTCCATTCTCATAAGCCAGCCACACCTACTTCTAGTACATACAAAGTTATCTCACTCGTATGATAATAGACATGGGTGATTCTTGATTGGTCAAAGGAGACAAATAGTCGTTTGAGATGTCACCTGTACGACTCGACGACTCATCTGGATAGAGCCTTCCCAACCATCACATGAATTCTTGGCGCCCACATAGCGATTGGGACCTACATCCTGACCATGACTTCCTTCCACTTCCACACCTACTGGTTTGTACCATTACTACCACTACCCACCACGTGATCATCATCCACTACTGCTGTTTTTGTCCAGTATCTTTTTCAACATCCACATGCCTCCGCTAGTGCAGTTTCTACCTTGTACTTTGTCAACTAACACATCAAACTTCCATCACTTTCCCGCTGATACTATTTATTTATTTATTTATTTATTTATTTATTTATTTATTTATTTATTGGTGTTTAAGGTCACATACTTGTTCACAATGGTTAATCATGACCGTGACAGACCGTGACAGTTTTACGGTGGAGGAAGCCGGAGTACCCGGTGAGAAGCACCGAGCAACGACGATCAGCTGCCATCTTCCCAACATCGTAACTCCGCACTGCAGCACAGGTAGGGTCAGATTGGTTGAAGACATGCGCACCATCGACGTGCAGTACACCTTAGTATACTGCGTCATCGTACCCCCATGTAGACAATCGGGGTTAAGCGCCTTGCCCATGGACACAACGCGGGAGCGCTGATACTAAAATATATTTTCATCACTACCTCCTGGTGGTGCCCCCAATAGATTCCACCATTGGGCCTCTACTACTGGCTTGTACCACTAAAACGACCATCTGTCCCATAACATCATCTATCACTACTGCCTCCAGCTCGTTTTGATCACTTCCATTGGCTTCCACCACTACCACAGCCATCCAGTCTTCCTTCGCCCTTCACTTCTTCAAAAGCCACTACTGCACACATATTCGGTCACTATCCCACCGATACTAAAAGTTATTCCTATCACTGCTCATTATAGTATCACCAGTGGATTTCACCATCGCGGCCCTTCTAGTGGCGTACACTATGACTAGTTTTTATTATTACTGTCGCCGGCCACCAGCCTAATCGCTATAACTGCTAAGATCATATTGTACAAGTTATTAGGCCAATCATTTCATTGTTTCCATCATACCTGAACACTGAGAACAGCCAAATAGTCGTTAGAAAAGCCACTCGGATCGTGTGACTACCCGTCTGACTCAACAACTCTTCTGGGAAAATCTATAGTCAGATGGTAAATAAGGATGCAGATAGTGGGATACCACGCAACCTGGACTATGTTTTCTTGGAATGATACAAAGAGACTTCTCGTCCGTCTCGACGACCTTTCTGAAAAGAGTCGTGGAGTTGTTCAAGAAGTCACTCGAATCGAGTGCCTCCTCGAACGACGCGGCGACTTTTCTGGAACAAAATGAGATATCAGAGCCACGGACATGTCATAAAAAGGATTCCGTAAGTGGGATTCTGTTAGTGAGATTCCGTAACCACATGCACAGTGCTGGAAATGAACAAAATTGACGGGTGCAGTTTTAAGATCCCGTTAATTCAGAGACGGGAGTAAATCGCACCCGTAAAATGTTAGTATATCAATTTTCGAGGGAATACTGTCACTAAACACCAGAAACCTTAACCCTTTAAATGAACTCTAGTGGTATCTTCCATGCCAGTTCAATGGCAGTAATTAGAAGAGTCCATATTCATTATTTGGGGTAGACCAATCAATATTTTCAACGTGTAGCCTAAGGACTGTACGCTGAAAATGTTGATTGCTCTACCCCACACATTTACTGAACAGCCATGTTATTTAATGACGTCATGACGAATCATGTAACTGGTTTGAAAAGCGGTCGATTGGGTTCAAGGGACTAAATGTATAAGGAATTGCTGAATTGTGACAGTAACTTTCCACTGGCTGCACAGTGCTGCTTCGACAAAACAACACACATTTAGATGCCCTCACAGTACATTAGTGCTCCATAATATTTTTCAACGAATGCATTTTTTAGCTGCCGTAAAATAGAAAACACGGGTGCTGACGGGAGCAATTTCCAGGACTGCATGCATTTCAAACCACTACCTCCGATAATGATCCCCAGATAGTCTACTCAGGTCCACACCAGTCGCCAAGCAATAGTTCACTCCACACCAGTCAACATGGGCCCATAAAATAGTCTACACATGTCAATGCAAGTCCACGTAAGTCCACGTGATTGTCCATATAAGTTCACGCGATAGACTATTCGGATACAAACAGTGCTATACAACAGTCTGGCATACTCCTATTCCACCGAACACATCCAATAATCACGTGATCAGGTTTATACCACTACGCACTATCTGAATCATTCCAGCATTACCCCAAGAATCCAAGATGACACATTCCAAATAGCACACTAATACTCAGTATAGTCTTCAATATAACCCTAACGGAGAGTTCAAATAAAATTCGAATCCGTAAAACACTCCCGTGAAATCCAGCACACCCTCGGACCATACCCCACACGATTATAAGCCTTTCTTTTCTGTAACAACCACGTACAGGCGTACATCATCAAGTTCAACGGTAAAACTCAACCAAGAATCAATTTCCTTATAAAATGGGTAACATTTCCAAGCAGGGTTTTGCTCAGGGACTGACACAAAGCAGCCCGAATGAATCAGAATAAAGGTTTAGCACAATAAACGTGCATTTTCTGAGAAAACACTTTTACTATCATCCGTGAAGTATTTGCAGCACAAAAGATGTTCGATATTATATTATAAAGTGCCAGACAATTCTCATTGTCAAACTTCAACAGTCAAATCACGATAAGTTGTTTATTAATGTGTTAGGGAAACTGACACAAATTACAAAAAGCTGTTTATTTACATCCTCAACCACAGGGACAGGAGGGTCAGTTAAACAAAAAAAGAAATATTATTCTCAAAATATATAAGGAACAGAGATAGCTGTCAAGTTTCAGCCACTGTTTTACCGAAACATCGGTTTTCTTTCGTGGTTTCGTGATGGATTTTCGAATATAGTGCTCAAATTAACTGAGTTCTGTGTTCGGGAATCTGGTACGAAACTACGAAGGGTAGTTTATTAATGTGTTCGGGAACCTGACACAAAATTGCCAAAAACTATTTATTTCCATCCCCAATCGCATTGACAGAAGTGTTAGATTTTTTAAGTGTTGTTTGATCAACACATGTTTTCTGCTTTGTTGTATATTTTTGCCAAATGACCCCCCCCCCCCCCCACCCCCTACAGTCTTCATGCCAGTCAAACAGGGAAAGAAATATTTTTCTAAAAGCCTCCCCTGCCTTATAACTGTTATGGTGAAGTGCCAGACTATACTCATTAGAATTAGAATCTGAATCCCTAGGGGAAACGGCGGCGTTGTATGCTAAGGCCTACTGCACGTTGATGGAACATTTGTCTTCAACCAATGCTAACCCTGCTTGTGCGGACTTGGTACCTACGGGAGTTCCACAGTTGCTCACCGTTGTTCGGTGGTTCTCCCCGGGAACTACGGCTTCCTCCACCCGTAAAACTGTCCGACACGAGGTGGCCCTGGCTGTCGAAGGTGTCGTTATCCCAGTAAATAAATAAATTTAAAGTTTGAACATGTTTTGTATAGAAATTTACCACTGGAGCTGCACCGACCCTTCAAACACAAGACACAATTGTTACTTAATACACTACTCACAAAATATAAAACAGTCCCATCTCTGCAATGGATGGATTTTAGTCACCAAGCGTCACTCGTAACCTCCGGATTACTTTTACCATACCACATCGGTTTGAGGTAGTTTCGCATTGTAAACTAAAAAATTTAAAAACAATCTACGCTGGAATATAAGTGTGCATGTGTGGCGGGGGAAGGGGTGTGTGTGTGTGGGGGGGGGGGGGCTTAGAACATGTGCGTGGATAAGGGTGTATGGGTATGTATGTGTAAGGAGATGTCTGTAAGTTAATGGGTATGTCAAAGATGGTTAAGTATATGCATGTGTGTGAAGTTATACGTGTAGTTGCGATGGTACAAGTGTCGTGTTTCCACCTCTGCGAGTACCACCTATCCACTCAAAATCAAAGTTACTAATTTTGATTTCGAAAAGAATTCTTGACTTGCATTGTTTGTACACCTCGGTATTTTGTTTTTCAGCAAATGCATTGTTAATTTAACAAGTGTATCAGGGGACGCGGTGGCTCAGTAGGTAGAGGGGGAGGGGGTGGGACTGCAAGACAAGGGATCCTTGAACGAATCCCACCTGCGCCCTGCCGCAGACGCGTTGGGTCCTTGGGCAAAACACTTCTCCCCCACTGTCCACATGGGAGCACGGTGGCTTGTGTACTAAGGTGTACTGCACGTCGATGGTGCATCTTCTTCAACCAATGCCAATCTTGCTTGTGTGCAGTTTGATGCTTGAGAGCTGACAGTTGCTCGTCGTTGCTCGGTGGTTTTCTCCGCCAGTCTCTTCCACCCGTAAAACTGTCATGGCCACGATTAGCCTTTGTGCGGAAATATTTGATCTTAAACATAAATAAATAAATAAATAAATAAATAAATAAATAAATAAATAAATAACCCATCGTTGAATCTTCGTCTGGGTGTGGCTACAGGGTGTTTGGTGGTTCTTCTTCGGTGGAGAAGATTCTCATCTTCAAACTTTTAAACAGCACCTCCCCCCCCCCCCCCCCAACCCGGGCCAGACAAAACTTCCAACCGATTGGAGATGAATTTTCGTAAAGCCCACCCACCCCCAATCTTTGTGATATAATTTTTCGATTGATAATTCAAGTGTTCTAAGTGTTGCAAAATTTCAACCGCACGAAATTTTCGGGAGACTTTTTCAACGTAAATTTTTACTGGAAGTAGGAAAATTAAAACGAGTGTTTTGCACTAATAACTATGACGTGGCGGGGAGTGAGACCCCCCCCCCCCCCCCCAGTTGTAACATCCATGTTCTTCGCAACTTATTGCCTTCGTTCAAACAATTGACAGATTACACCGCCACCACCACCACCACCCCCCCCCCCCCCCCGCACCCCCCCCCCCCTTCAAGTGGTGTCGCGTCTTGCCTTATTTTGATCGTCGGGATCGTTTCAATTTTCCAAAACGTGGTGTTTTCGAAGATTTATTCTTCAACAATCTTCACAGACTCTCTTAATACAGGCAACAGGGTTGAACATTCCGGGAACCTCGCAACCATTCGATTTACATTTCTTGCTAAAGCTTCCAGTCTTATATTTGCTGTTGAAATAGATGCTTCGTTGATCGAGGACTGTAAAGTTCGGGTTACCGTAGACCTGATACCGCGCGCGCCTTTATGAAAACCTTCCAGATTCATTTTTATGCATCATACTATATTATTTGTGTATGATATTGAATTAATTCAGTATGATACTCAATTAATTTGGCATCATACTATATTATTTGAGTATGATACTTAATTATTTTAGTATGATACTCAATTAATTTGGCATCATACTATATTATTTCAGTATGATACTTAATTATTTTAGTATGATACTCAATTAATTTAGCATCATACTATATTATTGTGCACGATTTCATGAATGCAGCATAAATAAAATAGCATGATACTGAAATCAGGTTCCCGCACGGGAGGGTCATAATTGTTTTTTTAGTAGGATACTCTAATAATTTGGCATGATACTATATTATTTGGTATGATTTCATAAATGCTGCATAAATAATTAAGTATCATATTAACAAGTCCAGGAACAGCGCTAAAGTCCTGTTTTTTCATATTTATTGTTTTCTAATGTGGTGCATAGTTTTTAAGGAGTTGGAGGGCTGGGTGAATGGTGCTATGGTGTTCTCTAAACCCCTACTAGTGGGGGTATAAAATGTTGAACCTATTCTGAAAATTTGTAATTCTCGTCTTCATGTTTCCATTACTTTTGAAAACGCGGGAAGTATACTTACAGGTCTGTAATTGGTAAATCTGTGCTCATCGCCTGCTTTGAATATGGGTATCACCTTTGCGGTCTTCGTCCTATCTGGTACCTTGCCATTAATTAGAGAATTATTAACATGTGTGAGGGGATCCAATACTTCGTTTATTGTTTGTTTGAGAAGACTGCTTGTTATGCTATCGCAGTCTTTAGACAATCTGGGTTTCATTTTGTTTGCTACTCGGCTGACTTTTGTGGGATTTGTGGGTAATAGATAGAAGTTGTTGGTGATATTGCTATTCATGTAGTCTAAGTAGGACTTATTTGGTTTCTGGATCTGGTCGGATATAGTTTTTCCAATGCGATAAAAAAATTCTTGAATTCGTTTGCTATGTTATTGGTTTCTTTTATATCTATATCGTTCTGCATAAAGAACGATGGTAATCTTGCTTCTCACTTTCCTTTGTTTATAGCTTCGTTTAAGATCTGCAATGTTCTTCGCATGTTGTTCCTATGTTCGGTTAAGATGTCTCTACAAAACATTGTTTTGCACTGCTTTTTGACCTTGTTTAAAGATTCTACAATAGTTTTTGTAATTTAGTGCGTTCCGTTCGTTTGGGGAGGGGGGGGGGGGGCTTAAGTTTTTTCTTATAGTGACAGAGCACTAGTTGCATGTCGGTAACAAGGCTGATAGTAGCGGGTAGAAGTGTCAATAGTAGCGGTGGGACGAGTGCCTGCACTAAAGGTATAAGACAGCAACAGTTATTGAATCTGTCTATCTCTCTATTGATGAGAGTAGATCCCAGCAGTGCTACCACTCTACTATTCTAGTGGTGGGGGTAGATCGAAGTAGTGCTGCCAATCTAGTGATGGGAGTAGATCATTGTAGTGACACAGACCCGTAGACGTGTTAGAAGAGACTACTGACGGTTGTTGTAGGTAACAGCATGGTATCTCAGTTATTAATATCGGCAAAAATCGATAAACAAAGCTAACTATCCTCTGCAAACTACCCTGAGATAACTGTCCTCAAGTACGTATCCCTATCGAGTCAGATCACATCGCCGTATATTTAGTATTATTAGTATTCTCAGCTACACATTTACATGTGCCCATGTGCATTGTCAAAAATGTTTTTGAGATACGTCGCGACCTGTGATCACATGGGAAAATTCCGGTCTGTGTATTTATGTGTTGTGCTTATATTGTTAACTACCACACCATCACATCTGGGTACGATCAACAGTCTCTCATACACATTGAACCCCAGCAAACACTCTGTCAAAGAAGTGTATAAACTGATCCGGGTACAGATGAACGGCGTATATGAGTCTTCTAAAACTTAGACTAAGGCGGATGTCTATAAAGTTCAGAGATAGACAGCAAGCTTGTACAGATGCTACATGTAAGTCGATAGTCATGTTGGAAGACGCAAGCACATGGCAGATTGTGTAGCCATACGAGCTGCGGTTGTCATCAGAGGTAGTGTAGTAGGGGTAGAAAGTAGTTGCATTACCAGTATAAAGCATTAGTCCAACTAGGAGAGGGATAGTTGACAGTGGAAGTAGTCTCGAAGCCTCAGACCCATGACGTCTGTTATAGCCAGGAGCCACGGGATGGTCAACTATCTGAGAGCTAATCTCCAATAACCTCCACCCACATCAGTCCATAATAGTTCCCACAATCCCATCCCCCGAACACTAGTCCACTAACCATCAGTCTTCAGTCCCCAAACATCCGTATGTACTTGTGTGCTGTAGGGTTTCGAGGAACATTGTGACCTATCCCATAAACTCATCTCGGTCTTTCAAGCATCTGACTATGTACCACATGTGCTGTGTTGGATAGACGTTAGTAGGCAAAGGTCACAAATGCATCAATTTGTCGAGGGACTGTATAGCCAGTTGCAGGCTAAGTGGAACTGAGCAATCGTACTAAATCTGCGAAGTATCTGTAGAGGACAGAGGTCGGAACCATGTAGAGATAGCTAGTAGCCAAAAGAGGAAGGAAAATGAGAAAGTAGTAACAAAACACTAAATGTACTCAACGTCTGGGACCTTCTTCTCTACGAGAGTTCACTTCGGGCCACGCAAACGGGCCTTGGCCACCCCGTACTTCATTAACGACCTTATTGCACTACGTTCTACTCAAGATGGCAGTCTTGAAAAGTCCATTTGAGTACTGTATTGTAGTTGTCGGATTGATGCTGGTAATTAAATATCCTCGTATTTTTTCGAACGAACAAGCCAAACACACCCCTACTTCATACTAGCCTTTATATCAACCACGTGCTGTCATATAATTCAAGATGGCGGCCTTCGACACACAAAATGGGCGATGAAAACACGCACTGACCTAATAACAGGCCTGCGCATAAGCACTTATACCACGGCAATGACATCACATTAAGTCTGTTCATGTGGACTACCATTGCAACACACGTGACAGCCACAGTCCGAAGCGACATGACCTCACGTGAGATCCGTGATGAGATTCGAATGTTCGGTTAAAGCGTGTGGGTTGCACTACATGCGTTAAACATCACCCAAATACAAAGTAATGTAAAATATTTTCCCCAACGCAAATTTTAGCGAGTTTTGAATATACTGTTCCGGGGTAATTTCGCGTCGACTGACACCAAAAGTAGCTGGTTACAGTTTTTCCTGGTCGAACCCTTCAACAACCAGACTACTAGGCTCGAAAGTCTCGTTGAGAAACGACATAGTGTGGAGAATGTTCGTTCTCTGCTCTATTGAAGCAGCATTGATCGGTCACACTAAAAAGCGTCCAGGGACGTGTATGCAATAGTTAAAAGGCCTCAAGGAATGCCCAAGAGTCCTCTGGAAGGACCAAGGAGAAATTAACTTTTTGTCCAATGACACCACTTTTACAAAGGAAGTGGAGATAAAAGTGAACAAGTCTTGCCATCCAATAACAACGCCCGAAACTATCGTCAAGCACTTAATACAAGGTTTTTGATTAAAGTGAAATAAAAGAGATAGGAAACTTGAGTTGGAAACGAGTAACAGATAAAAATCTAAACAATGTATTTATTTATTTGGAGTCAACTACTAACTCGACATTCAGGGTCATCTCGAGTCAGGCAGTTTTATAGGTAGAGGAAGACGGAATACCCAGAGAGAATCACCGAGCAGCGGCGAGCAACGATCAGACTCCCTAACGTACTAAATCCACGCAAGCAGACTTGGCACACAACAATGACGTAACCTGGGGCACTCTCCACATGTTCAAATCAGACCCCCCCCCCCCACCCCACCCACCCCCCTCTCATAAAAAGACTGACAGGAAAACCGAATAAATACAACTGATTTCACGGCACAGCCGACAGGCCAACGGTTAGTTACGATGTCTTAAAAAGCTAGTGATTAAAGTTTAATCACGCATATGGTCACAGGGTAAAAATACAATTGTGGTTTTATAGGATTGCTCTCAACTCCGTGCTGATAGCTCATGAAGTGTTGTTGTAGGACGTGTGATGTGTAGTCCTTTAATTTTCAAGGGTGAACATTGATGACTTTTGTCCATACCTGATACCAGCTATGCATGTGAGCAATAAACACTGTATGTGCAGTATAACCTTGAAAAAAACTGTGATCTCTACATAAAAAAATGGTTTAATTTTACAGTCAATAAAAGTATTTCGAAATTTTAAGAATTACTGAACAACTATTGTGCCCCTGCCCCCCCCCCCCCTCCCCCAACACACACACGCCAAATAAAAAATATACGACTCTTCTTACGTGCCTGAGTAGGCTATACAGTGTGACCGTTTCCCCCACGTGGGCAGTCTGGATTATGTGTCTTTTCCAGGGACTCTAAGCAGTACCGCTGGCCAGGATCAAATCGTAGACCTTCCGGTCTCCTTACTTAAATAGAGAAACATAAATGTGACCAAAGATGGTGCGGGTATTTTGGGGTGCAGTAATTTCGTACCCAAGACGATTTCGTTCCTGGAATTTTGAATAATTCCTTTCCCATTTTAGTATGTAATTTCATACCAAAAAAACAATTTCGTTCCCCCAAAAATATTATTGATGCTATTTATTTTTACAGCCACAATTTCGTATTTGCAGTAAAATAAAGTTAAAAAAACATTTATATTTAAACAATATTTACCGGATTACTGTAGTCAGTAATACATTTCACTGTACGAATCAGGGAGAGGCCACCAAAAATTTGCAACACGTGACGTGGGGGTGGGTAGGTCTCTTGGGCGCGCCAAAAATGTGCATTTCCAACTTGTGCAATTTTTAAAATTTTTTAAAAATATATCAATATATCAGCTAATACATACCATCATTTGTGTTTCAAACCTTAAAGATGATGTACATCACACTCTTAACATAAATACAACATCAGGAGGCTTTATATGTGAGAATATTGGGCTTAAACTGGGAAAATGTCACACGTTAGTAGGGGGTGGGTGTCTTGTTCGAAATGCAGAAAATGTGCAGACAATATTTTGGGAACAATTCAAATGAAAGTTTGTTCCCGTATATGTACACCTGCTCTGGCCAAGCCTGATAATGAACAGCTTGTCATTTGTAGATTGGGGCCCACAGCAGCCCACAGAGGTTTAAATTGGTGGTACCAGTTTAACCCTTTACCTTACATGAAAAGCAGACGACACTTGCCAAAAAATGATTGAATAACTAATTTTTTGTCTCAAAAACATAGGTTATGACCCCTCATTGGAACGAGCTCGTTCCAATGAGGGGTCATAACCTATGTTTTTGAGACAAAAATGAAAAAATAATAAAAATTAATTGACGATTTTTGAGAATAGCGCTGGCCGGTTTTGGCCGTTACGTTGTTTAAAGGGTTAAGAACATTATGAAAACCCCCTAAAGACAGCTGTGCCTACTAAGTTTATAAGCTTATTTTGGAATTTAATGGGGGAGTGGGGGGTGGGTGTCTGAGAACGGTAGTAGAAAATTTGCACGTAGTGGGTGGGTGGGTGTAAATTGGAGCCGAATAAAAAATAGGACTCACGTCTTGCAAATTTTAGTACCCCCCCCCCCCCCTCCCGTATGAATGATGAATAATCGTTGGTGTGCAGTATGTGTTATACTGGTTAAAACATGGAGATGAACAAACAAAATGAACTCCTGACAGATTGTTCATAGTGTGTATACATTCCTCTATCAATCTGTTTTATCAGGTTTTTACCGTTAACTCCTGTTTGGTGTCAGGTGACAAGATGAAACAAGTTTCCTTTTTTTGTTATTACGTCTCGTCGACAGACGGAAGATTTAAAAGTAGTAACTTAGAGTTTTTATTTTATTTCAATCTATAACTCATCTATGTTTCCATTTTATATGCTAAAATAACACCAAATCAGGTTAATTACGGATTAAGTAGACATATCCAACAGAGCTTAATCGCCGCAATCACTAATTTAAGAGTATATTGGCCCATAATGTCTACATTGCAATAAGTTGTTATATTTTACTCTCCAATTAACCTAATTAAACAACACAAATCCATGATCTAAAGTTTGCGATGGGGAAGGTGGAACCAGAAACTAATGTACTTTATTTCAGGATAACAAAATCTATAATAATACCCATTTCTTCTTTCATTTTAGGTAAAGGACTAACATAACATTTCTCTCTTTCGGATGGACAGAAGTTAACTTCTGATTAGTCTGTGTGAAACACACAGACTATTGTTTTTGCACGGATTTTTTTTCTTTTTTTTTTTCTTCTTTTTTTTTCTTCTTCTTCTTCTTCTTCTTCTTCTTCTTCTTCTTCTTCTTCTCATCACTTTTTTTGTCCGCAAGATAACTCGAAAACGAATTGCCCTATCTCGTTGATTTTTGGCATGCTGATAGACAGCCACAAGTTCTCGGCACTAAATATTTTTCAGATTCCTGGGGTATTAGGGTTCTCCGTGGGGGTGTTTTGAAAGTGTGTCACGCCCATATCTCAGGCGTGGTATGACCTAGGGACCTGGGACCAACACCAAATGAGTCGACACTCGATGGACGTTCAAAATATGGGTCAAGGTCACGGAGGTCATCTAGGGGTCATTGAGTGCATTTTTCAGAATTGCTGGAAATCACATTTTTGACCCCTAAAGTATTCCTGATGCACACACATGCATTTTGATGTAAAAAAAGTGGGCGTGGCCAAAATGTTTGAAAGTGGGTCACGCCCATATCTCAGGCGTGGTATGACGTATGGACCAACACGAAATGAGTCAACACTTGATGGAGATTCAAAATATGCGTCAAGGTCACGGAGGACACCTAGGGGTCATTGAGTGCATTTTTCAGAAGTGCTGGAAATCACATTTTTTTACCCCCTAAAGTATTCCTGACGTACACACATGCATTTTGACGTAAAAAAGTGGGCGTGGCCAAAAATTTAGAAAGTGGGTCACAATGATTCAAAATATGGGTCAAGGTCACGGAGGTCAACTAGGGGTCATTGAGTGCATTTTTCAGAATTGCTGGAAATCACATTTTTTGACCCCCTAAACTATTTCTGACGTACACACATGCATTGTGACGTAAAAAAAGTGGGTGTGGCCAAAATTTTTGAAAGTGAGTCACATCCATATCTCAGGCGTGAAATGACGTATGGACCTGGGACCAACACCCAATGAGTCGACACTTGATGGAGATTCAAAATATGGGCCAAGGTCACAGAGGTCACCTAGGAGTCATTGAGTGCATTTTTTCAGAATTGCTGGAAATCACATTTTTTGACCCCCTAAAGTATTCCTGACGTACACACATAAACTGACATAAAAAAAAGTGGACGTGGCCAAAAAATTGTTGAAAGTGGGTCACGCCCATACCTCAGGCGCGGTATGACGTATGGACCTGGGATCAACACCAAATGAGTCGACACTTCATGGAGATTCAAAATATGGGTCAAGGTCACGGAGGTCAACTAGGGGTCATTGAGTGCATTTTTCAGAATTGCTGGAAATCACATTTTTTTCCCTTAAACTATTTCTGACGTACACACATGCATTTTGATGTAAAAGAAGTGGGCGTGGCCAAAATTTTTGAAAGTGGGTCACGCCCATATCTCAGGTGTGGAATGATGTATGGACCTGGGACCAACACCAAATGAGTCGACACTTGATGGAGATTCAAAATATGGGTCAAGGTCACAGAGGTCACTTAGGGGTCATTGAGTGCATTTTTTCAGAATTGCTGGAAATCACATTTTTTGACCCCCTAAAGTATTCCTGACGTACACACATGCATTTTGACATAAAAAAGTGGGCGTGGCCAAAAATTTTTTGAAAGTGGGTCACGCCCATACCTCAGGCGTGGTATGACGCATGGACCTGGGACCAACACCAAATGAGTTGACACTTGATGGAGATTCAAAATATAGGTCAAGGTCACGGAGGTCAACTAGGGGTCATTGAGTGCATTTTTCAGAATTGCTGGAAATCACATTTTTTGACCCCCTAAAGTATTCCTGACATACACACATGCATATTTACGTAAAAAAGTGGGCGTGGCCAAAATTTTTGAAAGTGGGTCATGCCCATATCTCAGGCATGGTATGATGTATGGACCTGGGACTAACATCAAATAAGTTGACACTTGAGGCAGACTCAAAATACGGGTCAAGGTCACTGAGGACACCTAGGGGTCATTGAGAGCATTTTTTCAGAATTGCTGGAAATCACATTTTTTGATCCATAAAGTATTCCTGACATACACACATGCATTTTGACGTAAAAAAGTGGGCGTGGCCAAAATTTTTGAAAGTGGGTCACGCCCATATCTCAAGTGTGGTATGACCTACGGAGCTGGGATCAACACCAAATGAGTCGACACTTGATGGAGATTCAAAATATGGGTTAGGGTCAAGGCGGTCACCTAGGGGTCATTAAGTGCATATTTCATAATTGCTGGAAATCACATTTTTTGACCCCCTCCGCCCCCCCCCCCCCTAAGCATTCCTGAGGTCCATACATGCACTTTTATGTTAAAAAAGTGGGCGTAGCCAACATTTTTGAAAGTGGGTCATGCTCATATCTCAATCGTGATATGATGAATGGACCTAGAACTAACACCAAATGAGTCGACACTTGATGGAAATTCAAAATATGGGTCAAGGTCATGGAGGTCACCTAGGGGTCTGCCTGAAAGTTGTCACCAAAGTCATCAAGTGCGTATTATTCAGAAATACTGGGAAATGAATTTTATTACACCTTAATGCATTTCTAAAGTTTATGAACGCATTTCATCACTCAAATTAGTGGGCAGAGCCCAAAATGTCCATTTCTGATTCGAGTATCGAACCCTTTGAATGCTGGTCACATGTATGCCTTTTCTGGTTTCTTATAAATAACTGTTCTGATTCCAGTATGAATATCTGTAAATACTGTTAACGAAAACCCACTTCTGATTTGTTTAAAAATATTTTACTCCTGAAAATAAGCCTCTATAAATTCTCTTTCTGTATAGTTTATTCCTGATTCTTTAACCCTTTTCACACAGAGTTGAATTTACTGGGTGCAGTAAATTCTGTTTCTCTAGTTTCTATTCTATTTCTTTTGCAGAAGTCGAGAAACTAACTAGAGAAACAGAATTTACTGCACCCAGTAAATTAAAATCTGTGTGAAAAGGGTTAAAGTATCAGGAATAAACTATACAGAAGGAGAATTTATGGAGGCTTATTTTCTGAAGTAAAATATTTTTAAACAAATCAGAAATGGATGTTTGTTAATAGTACCTATTTACAGATATTCATACAGGAATCATACCATTTTTGTAAGAAACCGGAAAAGGCATATATGTGACCAGCATTCAAAGGGTTCGATACACGAATCAGAAATGGACATTTTTGGCTCTGCCCACTAATTCGAGTGATGAAATACGTTCATGAACTTTTGAAATGCATTATGGTGTAATGAAATGCATTCCCCAGTCTTTCTGAATAATATGCACTTGATGACCTTGGTGTCCTCTTTCAGGCGGACCATATATTGAACCTCCAGCAATTTTTAAATCAGTCTGTATATTCCCATGTATACACCCACTTTAAAGAAATGGCTCCACCAACTACAGACCTGTCATTTTTGGGCGATGATAGCAAATATTTATTATGATTTAGAAGCCTCTAAGGCAATCAGCCTACTGTATCACACACAAGGCCTCGAACTAGCTGAAAAAAAACAAAGTTGAGATAGGACGATTTGTATTTGAGTTATCGAGCCGACAAAGGGTGCATAGACTCTATATCGGGGATAGTGCCATAAAAGACTTAAAAGCCCCAAGAGCTAGTTTAAAGGCCTACCCTTAAGAGCATCTAGTGCCCTAAACAAGGCATACATAAAATAAGATGGTGGAATCTTGAATCATGGCATGTGCGTAAAGAGCGGCAATATGGCAGGAAGCGTGCAAAAGGTTCTACAGTCATAAGTTAAATGCTGTTGTTTGTGAAGTATGAAGAGGGTGGTGAAGTATGAAGAGGGTTAAAGACAGACCATTTAAATATTCCATTTCATTAATTCATAATTGTGATAAGTGTTTCGAGAAAGCCGCTTACCACTCGGCCCGAAACCTGTTGATCTTGACTTATGATTGAGAATGAAAAAAAAAAAATTAAAAAATGCAATGAAAGGTGAAGGGTTATTTATTCAACTACAATTAATCAAGTGTTGTAAGATAGATCTGTATAATAAACAAATTTTCTTGCCACTCAAAGGGTTTCTTTCAACTTGGTTTGGGGATGGAATTGAATTCTGATCTGACAGCTGATAAGAGTAAATGTGCGTCAGGCTGTCAGCTATTGCAACTTCTCTCTAATTTGATTGTTAGTCTGTGTGAAACACACAGACTATTGTTTTTGCACGGTTTCTCCTTCTTCTTCTTCTTCTTCTTCTTCTTCTTCTTCTTCTTCTTCTTCTTCTTCTACTACTTCTTCTCCTGGTCTTCTGTCTTCTCATCACTTTTTTGTCCGCAAGATAACTCAAAAACGAATTGCCCTATCTCGTTAATTTTTGGCATGCTGATAATCAGCCATAAGTTCTCAGCCACCTATGTTTTTTCAGATTCCTGGGGTATCAGGGGTGTCTGTATGGGTGTTTCGAATGTGGTTCACGCCCATATCTCAGGTGCGATATGACATATGGACCTGGGACCACCACCAAATGAGTCGACACTCGATGGAGAATCAAAATATGGGTCAAGGTCACGGGGGTCACCTAGGGGTCATTTTTCATAATTGCTGGAAATCACATTTTTTGACCCCCTAAAGCATTCCTGGCGTACACACATGCATTTTTACGTTAAAAAGGTGGGCGTGGCCAATTTTTTTTGAAAGTGGGTCACGCCCATATCTCATGTGTGGTATGATGTATGGACCTCGGATCAACCCCAAATGAGTCGACACTCGATGGAGATTCAAAATATGGGTCAAGGTCATGGAGGTCACCTAGGGGTCATTGAGTGCATATTTTTTTGACCCCCATAAAGCATTCCTGATGTACACACATGCATTTTTTACATTAAAACAGTGGGCGTGGCCAACATTTTTGAAAGTGGGTCACGCCCATATCTCAGGCATGGTATAATGAATGGACCTGGGACCAACACCAAATGAGTTGACACTTGAAGGAGATTCAAAATATGGGTCAAGGTCACGGGGGTCACTTAGGGGTCATTGAGTACATTTTTCATAGTTGCTGGAAATCACATTTTTGACCCCCTAAAGCATTCCTGACGTACACACATGTACTTTTTACATTGAAAAAGTGTGCGTGACCAAAATTTTTTAAAGTGGATCACGACCATATGTCGCCTGGTATGACGTATGAACCTGGGATCAACACCAAATGAGTTGACACTCAGTGGAGATTCAAAATATGGGTCAAGGTCACGGAGGTCACCTAGGGGTCATTAAGTGCATTTTTCATAATTGCTGGAAATTACATACATTTTTTTACCCCCTAAAGTATTCCTGACGTACACACACATGCATTTTGACGTAAAAAAGTGGGCGTGGCCAACATTTTTGAAAGTGGGTCACGTCCATATCTCAGGCGTAGTATGATGTATGGACCTGGAACCAAATGACCAAATGAGTCGACACTTGATGGAGATTCAAAATATGGGTCAAGGTCATGGAGGTCACCTAGGGGTCATTGGGTGCATTTTTCATAATTGCTGGAAATCACATTTTTTGACACCCCAAAGCATTCCTGACAAAACACATGCATTTTTACATTAAAAAAGTGGGCGTGGCCAAAAAGTGGGCCACGCCCATATCTAAGTTGTGGTATGATGAATGGACCTGGGGCCAACACCAAATGAGTCAACACTTGATGGAGATTCAAAATATGAGTCAAGGTCACGGAGGTCACCTAAGGGTCATTGAGTGCATTTTTCATAATTGCTGGAAATCATATTTTTTGAGCCCCCAAAGCATTTCTGAGGTTCATACATGCATTTTTTACGTTGAAAAAGTGGGCGTGGCCAAAATTTTTTAAAGTGGGTCACGCCCATATCTCATGCGTGGTATGATGTATGGACCTGGGACCAACACCATGAGTCGACACTCAATGGAGATTCAAAATATGGGTCAAGGTCACGGATGTTACCTAAGGGTCATTAAGTGCATTTTTCATAATTGCTGGAATCGCATTTTTTGAGTCCCCAAAGCATTCCTGAGGTCCATACATGCATTTTTACGTTAAAAATGTGGGCGTGGCCAAAAATGTTAAAAGCGAGTCACGCTCATATCTCAATCATGGTATGACGAATGGACCTGGGGCGAACACCAAATGAGTCGACACTTGAAGGAGATTCAAAATATGGTCCAAAGTCACGGAGGTCACCTTGGGGTCCGCCTGAAAGAGGTCCCCTAAGTCATCAAGTGCATACTATTCGGAAAGACTGGTAAATGCATTTTATTACACCTTAATGCATTTCTAAAGTTTATGAACATATTTTATCACTCAAATTAGTAGGCAGAGCCCAAAATGTCCATTTCTGATTCGTGTATTGAACCCTTTGAATGCTGGTCACATATATGCCTGTTCTGGTTTCTTATAAAAAATTGTTCTGATTCCAGTATGAATATCTGTAAATACTATTAACGAAAATCCATTTCTGATTTGTTTAAAAATATTTTACTCCTGAAAATAAGCTTCCATAAATTATCTTTCTCTATAGTTCATTCCTGATACTTTAAGCATTTTCACACAGACTCGAATTTACTGGGTGCAGTGAATTCTGTTTCTCTAGTTTACTTTATTCTCTTGTATACTGTTGTATATAAATATAAACAGCTATTTCTTTACGATGCTTTTCTGTTACAAAGAAATTAGGGGGTATAAAAACCTCTGTGGCCCAATGTACCACTCCCAAAGATTCCCTGATAACATAGCTGGGCCAGTACTAGTGACAGGCTACCAGTATGCCAAACAGTCCCAGGACAGACAGATTATTAATTTATTTATTTATTGGTGTGTAAGGTCACATATTTCTGCATAATGGCTAATCATGACCTCGACAGTTTTACGGGTGGAGGAAGCCGGAGTACCCGAGAGAACCACCAAGCAACGGCGAGCAACTGTCAGCTCCCCAACATACTAATTCCACACAAGCAGGGTTAGCATTGGTTGAAGACAGGTGCACCATCGACGTGCAGTACGCCTTAATAAACAGCGTCATCGTGCCCCCACGTGGGCAATGGGGGTGAAGTGTCTTGCCCAAGGACACAACGCGGTTGCCGCAGGTTGGATTCGAACCGAGGACCTCTCGGCTTGCAGCCTGCACCTCCACCAACTGAGCCACCGCGCCCCCAGGACAGATGATTTGTTTTTGAGTGGAAATATTCATACAGAAATCAGAACATTTTCATAAGAAACCAGAAAAGGCATACATGTGACCAGCATTCAAAGGGTTTGATACACGAATCAGAAATGGGTGTCCCATTCCACGTAGAATTAAATGTTAAGAAAATAAAGCGGGAAACATTAAGTTTCTCAGCTGAGAGTACCTGCTTTTGCACTCCGGAGGGATGGAACGACACAAATCAGAGACATTCTCTTAATGGCACTTTGGCACCAAAGGTTTCTGCACTCTCGGTGAGACCGAGCCGAGCGCAGTGAAAGACTATAGAACTCCTCTAACAAATGAGTTTAAACAGTCATAGCACTAACACAGTTAACAGTACAGTCAACCATGTCAGCATTGGATTGTTGCCGGCACCCTGACAGTTTTGTGATAGGTTTTAACAATTATTTAGTGCAGTTTTATGTAAGGGTTAACTTTATTCTGCCTGAAATAAAATATGTGCAATCCACATTGAAGTCTTGAAAGGGTTAAAAGCATTGAACTGAATAAGATAGGTTTCAACAAATTTTACAATTATTCAGTGCAGTTTTATGGAAAGGGTTAACTTTATTCTGCCTGAAATAAAATATGTGCAATCCACATTGAAGCCTTGAGAGGGTTAAAAGCATTGAATTGAATAAGATAGGTTTCAACAAATTTTACAATTATTCAGTGCAGTTTTATGGAAAGGGTTAACTTTATTCTGCCTGAAATAAAGTATGTGCAATCCACATTGAAGTTTTGAGAGGGTTAAAAGCATTGAACTGAATAATTTATAATTTATCTCCTTGTAAGACAAAGGGTTTCTCTCGGTGAGACCGAGCCGCGAGCAGTGAAAGACTGTAGAACTTCTCTAACAAAATGAGTTTTAAACAGTCATAGCACTAACACAGTTAACAGTACAGTCGACCATGTCAGTATTGATAGGTTTCAACAATTATTCAGCGCAGTTTTATGGAAAGGGTTAACTTTATTCTGCCTGAAATAAAATATTCCATAACTTTTCCATGTCGGCATTGCATTGTTACCGGCCCCCTCACAGTTTTGTGATAGGTTTCAACAATTATTCAGTGCAGTTTTATGGAAAGGGTTAACTTTATTCTGCCTGAAATAAAATGTGTGCAATCCACATTGAAGTCTTGAGAGGGTTAAAATCATTGAACTGAATAAGATAGGTTTCAACAATTATTCAGTGTAGTTTTATCGAAAGGGTTAACTTTATTCTGCCTGAAATAAAATATGTGCAATCCACATAGAAGTCTGGAGAGGGTTAAAAGCAGTGAACTGAATAAGATAGGTTTCAACAATTATTCAGTGCAGTTTTATGGAAAGGGTTAACTTTATTCTGCCTGAAATAAAATATGTGCAATCGACACAGAAGTCTGGAGAGGGTTAAAAGCAGTGAACTGAATAATTTATAATTTCTTTCCTTGCAAGGCAAAGGGTTTCTCTCAACTTAGTTTCAGGAACGTACATCCCATTATGATGACAAGGTCAGATTTCATTTTGACAGCGGAGAATTTACTGTATCAGGAAATTGGAGGCTGTGAAAACCCTGTGGCCTACTGGGCCATATTCAATGGCTCTAGCGACCTGAAAAACATAGGTGGCCGAGAAGTTATGAATGTCTACCAGTAGTATGCCCCCAGTATGCCAAAAATCAGCGAGATAGGACAATTCGTTTTTGAGTTATCGTGAGGACAAGGAAGTGCATAGAAGACAGAAGATAGGGGAAGAAGAAGAAGAAGAAGAAGATGAAGTCTCGTTTAGTATCCCCACTTGGTGTGAAAAGGTAACGAAAACCATTCCTGAATGGTGCCCGACTGGAAACCATTCTTGAATGGTTTCCGACCAAATATAAACAAGCATCACATTAAAAACCCATTTAAAACTAGAGAAACATAATTTACTGCACCATTAAATTCAAGTCTGTGTGAAAAGGGTTAAATATCAGGAATAAACTATACAGAAAGAGAATTTATGGAGGCTTATTTTTAAACAAATCAGAAATGGATTTTCGTTAATAGTATTTACAGATATTCATGCTGGAATCAGAACAATTTTTTATAAGAAACCAGAAAAGGCATATATGTGACCAGCATTCAACGGGTTCGATACACGGATCAGAAATGGACATTTTTGGCTCTGCCCACTAAGTGATGAAATACGTTCATAAACTTTAGAAATGCATTAAGGTGTAATGAAATGCATTTCACAGACTTTCTGAATAATATGCACTTGATGACTTTGGTGACCTCTTTCAGGCAGACCCCTAGGAGACCTCCATGACTGTGACCCATATTTTGAATCTCCATCAAGTGTCAACTCATTTGGTGTTAGTCCCAGGTCCATTCATCATTCCAGGATTGAGATATGAGCGTGACCCACTTTCAAAAATTTTGGCCGTACCCACTTTTTTAACGTAAAAATACATGTATGGACCTCAGCAATGCTTTGGGGGGTCAAAAAATGTGATTTCCAACAATTATGAAAAATGCACTCAATGACCCCTAGGTGACCTCCGTGACCTTGACCCATATTTTGAATCTCCACCGATTGTCGACTCATTTGATGTTGATCCCAGGTTCATACGTCATAGCATGCTTGAGGTATGAGCGTGACACACTTTGAAAAATTTTGGCCACGCCCACTTTTTTAATGCCAAAAATGCATGTGTGTACATCAGGAATGCTTTAGGGTGTCAGAAAATGTGATTTCCAGCAATTATGAAAAATGCACTCAATAACCCCTAGGTGACCTTGACCCATATTTTGAATCTCCATCAAGTATTGACTCATTTTGGCTTGGTCCCAGGTCCATACGCCATACCATGCCTGAGATATGGGCGTGACCCACTTTCAAAAAATTTTGGCCATGCCCACTTTTTTAATGTAAAAAATGCATGTGTGTACGTCAGGAATGCTTTAGGGGATAAACAATGTGATTTCCAGCAATTATGAAAAATACACTCAATGACCCCTTGGTGACCTCCGTGACCTTGACCCATATTTTGAATCTCCATCAAGTGACGAATCATTTGGGGGTAGTCCCAGGTCCATTCATCATACCACCCTTGAGATATGAGCATGACCCACTTTCAAAAATTTGGGCCACGCGCACTTTTTAAATGTAAAAAATGCATGTATGTACGTCAGGAATGCTTTAGGGGGTTAAAAAAAATGTGATTTCCAGCAACTATGAAAAATGCACTAAATGACTCCTAGGTGACCTCTGTGACCTTGACCCATGTTTTGAATCTCCATCGATTGTCGACTCATTTGGTGTTGATCCCAGGTTCATACGTCATACCATGCCTGAGATATGGGCGTGACCCACTTTCCAAAATTTTGGCCTGGCCCACTTTTTTAATGCAAAAAATGCATGTATGTGCGTCAGGAGTGGTTTAGGGGTCAGAAAATGTGATTTCCAGCAATTATGAAAAATGCACTCAATGACCCCTAAGTGACCTCCGTGACCTTGACCCATATTTAGAATCTCCATCGAGTGTCGGCTCATTTGGGCTTGGTCCCAGGTCCATACGTCATACCATGCATGAGATATGGGCGTGACCCTCATTCAAAAAATTTGGCCATGCCCACTTTTTTAATGCAAAAATGCATGTGTGTACATCAGGAATGTTTTAGGTGGTCAAAAAAATGTGATTTCCAGCAATTATGAAAAATGCACTCAATGACCCCTAGGTGACCTCCGTGACCTTGACCCATATTTGGAATCTCCATCGAGTGTCGACTCATTTGGGCTTGATCCCAGGTCCATACGTCATACCACGCATGAGATATGGGCGTGACCCACTTTCAAAAAATTTTGGCCACGCCCACTTTTTTGATGTAAAAAATGCATGTGTGTACGTCAGGAATGCTTTAGGGGATAAACAATGTGATTTCCAGCAATTATGAAAAATGCACTCAATGACCCCTTGGTGACCTCCGTGACCTTGACCCATATTTTGAATCTCCATCAAGTGACGAATCATTTGGGGGTAGTCCCAGGTCCATTCATCATACCACCCTTGAGATATGAGCATGACCCACTTTCAAAAATTTGGGCCACGCGCACTTTTTAAATGTAAAAAATGCATGTATGTACGTCAGGAATGCTTTAGGGGGTTAAAAAAAAATGTGATTTCCAGCAACTATGAAAAATGCACTCAATGACTCCTAGGTGACCTCTGTGACCTTGACCCATGTTTTGAATCTCCATCGATTGTCGACTCATTTGGTGTTGATCCCAGGTTCATACGTCATACCATGCCTGAGATATGGGCGTGACCCACTTTCCAAAATTTTGGCCTGGCCCACTTTTTTAATGCAAAAAGTGCATGTATGTGCATCAGGAGTGCTTTAGGGGTCAGAAAATGTGATTTCCAGCAATTATGAAAAATGCACTCAATGACCCCTAAGTGACCTCCATGACCTTGACCCATATTTAGAATCTCCATCGAGTGTCGGCTCATTTGGGCTTGGTCCCAGGTCCATACAACATACCATGCATGAGATATGGGCGTGACCCTCATTCAAAAAATTTGGCCATGCCCACTTTTTTAATGCAAAAATGCATGTGTGTACATCAGGAATGTTTTAGGTGGTCAAAAAATGTGATTTCCAGCAATTATGAAAAATGCACTCAATGACCCCTAGGTGACCTCCGTGACCTTGACCCATATTTGGAATCTCCATCGAGTGTCGACTCATTTGGGCTTGGTCCCAGGTCCATACGTCATACCACGCATGAGATATGGGCGTGACCCACTTTCAAAAAGTTTGGCCACGCCCACTTTTTAACCCAGAAATGCATATGTGTACGTCAGGAATGCTTTAGGGGGTCCAAAAAATGTGATTTCCAGCAATTATGAAAAATGCACTCAATGACCCCTAGGTGACCTCCGTGACCTTGACCCATATTTTGAATCTCCATCAAGTGTTGACTCATTTGGTGTTGGTCCCAGGTCCATACGTCATACCACGCCTGAGATATGGGCGTGACCCTGACCCACTTTCAAAACACCCCCATGGACACCACTAATGCCCCAGGAATCTGAAAAACACAGGTGGCCGAAAACTTCTGACTGTCTATCAGTATGCCAAAAATCACCGAGATAGGGCAATTCGTTTTCGAGTTATCTTGCGGACAAAAAAGTGATGAGAAGACAGAAGCCAGGAGAAGAAGAAGAAGAAGAAGAAGAAGAAGAAGAAGAAGAAGAAAGAAAAAAAAAGAAACTGTGCAAAAACAATAGTCTGTGTGTTTCACACAGACTAAAAAATACCACAGACAAATAGATTTCGATGAATTTTGCCACGTACTACGGCAAGCCGGCAAGCCGGAAGGGAATTTCAACTTACGACTTACGAGTTATGACTTACGACTTATGCCTTATGACTTACGAGTTGGAATTTCAACTTACGACTTACGAGTTATGACTTACGACTTATGACTTATGACTTACGAGTTGGAATTTCTGTTTGTCTGTTTGTTCCTCTACCCCTCCGAGGTCCTTGGGCGGATCTTCACCAAACTTGCAGGGTGTATATAGGTTGACCCATGTAGTAATTGTCCTTGAGGGGCTTCTGCATAAAATTTTGAAACACAAAATCCTTTATCATTCTACACTTTCAATATTCTCCATGCTGAATGAGTCGTCGTTGCTCGGTGGTTCTTTCCGGGTACTCCGGCTTTCTCCACCAATAAACCTGCCACCGACACGATATGCCCTTGGCTGTTAATGTGTCGTTAAACACCAATAAATAATATTAAATAATAATGCTGAATGAGTGTATGTTGTTGATGGCCTCAAGACTACCGTTTGTAGTTTTTTGCATATAATTTTAAAGCACAAAACCATTTAGTATTTTTGTCTGTTTGTTCCTCGATTCGCCTAGGTCCCTGGGTGGATCTTCACTAAACTTGCAGGATGTATGTAGGTTGAAACCGGAATTGCCTTTGAGGGTTTTTTCCATGCAATTTTAAAACACAAAACCATTTACCATATTATACCTTCTATATTCTCCATGCTGAATGAGCTGACTTCCATGGGACTTGCAGGGTATGTTGTTGATGGCCCAGAGATTATCCTTTGGAGTCTTTTGCATATAATTTTAAAACACAAAACCATTTACTATATGCACAACCCCCAGGGGTAGTTTTGCCCGTATAAATGATCTGTATTTACGGAAATATCCTTTACCTTTCTACCTTCCCATAATAATACCAATATATCTAGCATGTTGCTGTATCATTGGGTGGGAGAATATGTGTGTTGCAGCATCAGCATCCACATGGTGACCAGAACCTTCAACTCCACAGTTAAACCATTGATTTTTTTTTATTGTTTTATATTGTTGAATATACATTTTTTGTTGATTTTGTTACAATTTATATCAAAGTATTGAAGTTATGTAATTGGTCATCTTACGGTAATAAAGATTCTATATCAAATATAATAACTCTTCTTCTGATTGTTTATGTTATTTAGGTCTAGTCCTTAGTCCCTAATTTATGGTCTTTCAGACTGTGAATTTTGATTGTCAGTATTCAAGTCATTTTGTTTTCAACCTTTCCGAAAATTAATTTTTTCTCAGTGTCATCATTTTGGGCAAAAGAACAAAAAATCCCTGCAAGTATATTTTTACATATAGTATGCTTTTCTTTAAAAGTGATATTGGAGTTGCAGTAATTTTTATTTGAATAAGTCGTCAATTTTCTGGTGTTACCTTAGTTTTACATTCTATTCATAAAATTATGGTATACCTTCATCTTCACATTGTCATTTACAGTATTGTGGTCGTTTTACGAAGTAAAACAAATTCAGTATATCGTAATTTACACATTGTCTATTTTTTGTTTTACCGTTAGAAAAATTATGGTATAGCGTAATTTCTACGGTGTTGAGATCTTTTTCACGGTATAACAATTTGCGGTTTACATCAATTTTACAGTATTGTTTATGGTATAATAGTTTAGGGTATACCGTATTTTGACGGTATTGTTGTATTTTTACGGTATGACAGTTTACAGTATACCGTAATTTCAACGGTACAAATACTGGCAACTGGATTGCCGGTATACTTTTACCATAAAAAATACGGTATATTTTTACAGGGTAGGTGACACGAGAAGAAAGTTGTATAGACGGAGTGCTATATCGTTACAGGCCGGGGGTTGTACTAACCCCGCAAATCCTTCTCTCACCCCACTTAGACGCCAACATTTACATTCTGTAACATTGACCTACAGATAGCATAACATATGGAACGACAGGAAAAGATTATACATTCATGTTAGTATAAGAACTTGTATGCAAGAAGAGGCATAACAAAAACTAAACCGAATTTTTGCTTATTACTATACAATGGAATACATCAAAAAACATACAAGGGATAACATCAGTCAGCGACGAATACCCTGCTCTATGCTTTTGGCGCACCAAACTTAGCCCCGCGAGCTTTATATTCATCAACAACAAAGAGTTACACCCACCCCACGGGAGCAGGACGTTTCGTACACGGGCATTTCGTACACGACAATTTTTGGACGTTTCGTACACAAAGTGCCAGGATGTTTCGTACACACATCTTTTTATCACTCTTCTTTGAATAAAATTGATTTATTTTAAATAAATCCATGTTTATCTTAAACAAAATGTGATACATGCAAAACACAAAAATGACATGTTGTTTTTGTATTTCTCTGATTTTATTCCAACACGATTTTTATTTACTTTGTATTTACAGCAAATTTTTGTCTTGTTTTTTTTTTCTTTGCCCTTAACAATAGTACTACTCTGTGGTTTCATTTCAAAGGAGCCTAAAAAGATTTCTCCGAAATGAAATCACAGACTAGTCCTATTTTGATTAGCAATTAGGTTCAATTGTTACCTGTTTTTCAAGTGACCATTGTAATAACATAGCAGCAATATGCATCCGGCAAATTAACCATTATAATCCTTACACCGAAGGTGCAAAGGGACGACGAAGGATTCTTGGAATCCCGTATGACCCAATTAGCTATTTTGTCCTTGTTCGTTTGTTTTAGACTGCGCAACATGAAAAGCCAGTTTGCAATTTGGGGTATGTGGACTTGATAACTGATTGGGGAAGGTGTTACTCAGCACCTGATATTACAATTAGTATCTAATATTTTGTTTATCATAACCTACTGTATATCAGAAGAAGAGAAATCCAAACAGTAACGCTGGTTTGGAAGCAGCTACAGCATTGTCGCGCCGCAGCGGTTACAAAAAGGAAAAACATGCCACCAATATGTGGTTTTTTGAAGGCTGGAGGTCATCCGTCAGCCTAACGAGGGAGATTGGATGCTGTGTCCTCACTAACTTACATGCGACTTATCTTAAAAATCAAATAGTGAATCAAACAAAAAATCAAAGAGATCAAGGAAATGACTCTATTTAATATGTGATCAAAAATCAACATCATGTACAAAACAGGAAAAATTTTATATAATGAAACTAAAAAATAATTTTAAATAAAATAATGAATAATTTTATAAAACAAACTTATATTTAAATTGTGTACGAAACGATCACCTTGTGTAGGAAACGTTCAAATTTTGTGTACGAAGCGTCCTATTTGTGTACGAATCGTCGCGTGTACGAAACGTCATGTGTACGAAACGTCAAAGATTCACACCCCACAACACTGTCCAAATCGATAAAAAAAAAGTCTCCAAGTCGAACGATTTGTTGACGCTTATTCTCTTCCTGTGATATAGTGACTCAATACAAAAGACCATGAACTTGAAGAGCTCTTTGCCACCCCCCCTTCCCCCCCCCCCCCCCACCCAGCCTCCCTCAACTTTGTAAATCACACCATACTGGGAAATCCGTTTGCTCCAATAAAATTACCACGCTGGCCTCTAGAATATCACGATGCATTCAGAAATCGTTCCTGAGTTTTATCTTTACAATCGGTAAGAAATCATTTTGCAGTCGGAGCAAAGAGCGCAAGAGAAGTTACTCGTGTGAGGTGTTATGTGTGGGGGTAGGGGTTATGATCACTTACGGAGGATTTTAACTGGATATTCCTCTTCTTTCTCAAAACTTGAAGGCGTTCTTTAATTGAGGCTAGATCTGTAAAACAAAATGTACATTCCATTATTTCGCAACCTACCTGATTACCCCAGTAGTATACTGAGGGGGGGGGGGGGGGGCGTTTGGATCTTCAGCTGGTGGGCATAGTGGTCATCGTCATCTGTACACTTCGGCGTGACGACATAATGCGTTGCATGTTGGGTACAGTATATTCTCGTACGACTCCAATGCTGAAACCTATTTACTCATACGTACCACACACTAGGCACTTATTGCGCACTCATTATGAGTTTTGTGGGAACGATGGCTCCAGATAGAATCATGTCAAAAGACGAGAGTCCTTAAACCAGACACATTAAAAATTTAGGGTTAGACCTGGGAGGTTAACCGAAAACCGAGTTGTTTTATGTTATTAAAACTAGAAACCGAAACCGAACCGAATACTATTTCAATAACCGAAATTTCAGGTTATTAATGTGGATGTGCAGACAACATGTGGAAGAGAATCAATCAAGTACTAGTACATGGCAAAACTTGAGAATTGAAGAATTTGTTTTTCCATCTGACATGTTATTTCTTCACGAAACACTAAAAAAAATACTAGAATTTCACATCTTTACCAACTAATTTAAATATTTTCTAAAAAACTCATACACATATGCACATCATTAGAACCAGCTCATTGAGCTGGTTCTAACGATATCCATATTTGTATGTTTTAATTAAAATCTGAGTAGTAACTATATAATGATCGATGCTAATTAAAATCTGAATAGTAACTATATAACGATACAGAGAAGGCTTATACATGTGAGAGGTTGTTCAAACAGAATCAGAATATTGATTTTTTCCTACATGATAACCGAAACCGTAACCGTAAACCGAATCGGAATCCTTTAATCAAAACCGAGTTGCAAACAAAACCGAAGCAAAATTTCATAACCTCCCAGCTCTATTGATGGTACCCATCAAAGTGTATCCACCAGGAGCAAAAAAGGGACCGAGACTGGAAGCCGCAGGGAAGCAATTTTTCCAAGATGTCCCTTAGTAATACTCAAAATACTTCTGCTATACTCCCGACTCCTTTCCCTAATCCTCTGACCTCTTTTCCTTCTATACCTCTCTTTAATTCCAAGGAAGTCCTAATCTAGCATTCTACATATCTGCACCAACACAGTTTACTGTATTAAAAGGTTATATAAGAAATGGAATTTTGTTTATTTTGAAGTTTTCACCTCTCATATTCCTAAGCTTCAAATTAAATATACGCAAATTATACATCAAAATGTCGTAAGTCATAAGTCATAACTCGTAAGTCGTAAGTTGATTTCCCTTCCGGCTTGTAACTCGTAAGTCATAAGTCGTAAGTCATAACTCGTAAGTCGTAAGTTGATTTCCCTTCCGGCTTGCCGTACATTCTGTCTGACTATTATTATCTTTTGTGAACGAAATTACTTCTTTTTATTGTGTACGAAAAGGCTTTTGGCACGAAATTACTCGGGTACGAAATGGTTTGGGGCGTAAAATTACCTGCAGCCTTTTTTGTTGGTCCCAGGGCATTCCCGGGCACTTCTGGGCGTTGCGGGAGTTTTTTTAGTAGGACCCTTATGGAACCCTTTTCATAAACATCGGAAACGGTTGTTTGGCGGATCACACATGGAATTTTTCAAACGTCGAGTGAAAATGTTTTATCCCCTTTTATGGCAAAGGACCGCGTTTGCTACGCTACAAGATTGTGCACACTTCTTATTGTTCGATACTAATTGCTGACAATCCATTGTTTGATTAATACTGCACAATGTCTTCGCGAACATTTGCAATCACTGTTGGTGAAATGGGTAATTCGGATTCTCAGAAAGAATTGGAGGAGCTACTTGAGAATTGGTCAAGAGAAAATAATTCATCGTACAACCCCCTTAGTACAATTAAAAGGTACCAGTTATGATGAATTGCTTGAAAAAAATGGGCGCTATATGTTTGTTTGCTCCCATATTAAGGGATTGAAATAGGGATTCTAAATCTTCGTGCGTCAGTTCGACGAATTACCCCAAAAACACGATTCAGAAAAGCTTACAATACGTGGAGAGTGGATTATAACTAAATCACCCGTGGGGTGGAGTTATCACCCACTGCATCACTTTCAAGTTCTGCAAATATGAACAAAAAACACAAGAAATGTTTCAGCCAATGGACCTCCGGGTTTAACCCAGAGGTCCATTGGCTGGAACTTTGCCTACAAGTGATGTTTAGGTAAAGCTGAAGAATAGGTGACTTTTCCATTTACATAAAAACAACGCATTTTCTCACTGTTTTTCTGTATTTTCCTATTAGGCCTAAAAAAATAAAAAATATGTTTCTCAGGCCCTCCCGCATGGTCCTTTGGGCTGCCGCATGCTCTCTTTTTATAACCAATTTAACTTTAAAAAAATTAAAATTAAATGGTTTATGTCTGATATTTTACCCAAGTTAAAAAAAATTGATGAATTTGTCCCTTGAGTGCAAGAAGGCTTTGAAATGCTTTAGCATTGCAAAGCCTTCTGGCTCTCAAGGGATGAAATACACCACCACCCATGCTATTCTGTAGATAATGGGGCTTAAAACTTGAAGCAAGAACATGAATTTTTGATGGCAAAGAAGTAATTACTGAAATAAAAAATAAAATAAAAAACCGCTTGCCCGCATGCAATTTCACAAATAATGGCCTGAGAAACAGAAGATCTACTTTGTGTGGCCTTACTAGTCATGTTTTCGATTAAATGACCGAAAGATATTCACTTTTACTGACAATTATAACCGCTCAACAATTGTTTTTACCTGTGCGATTTGCGACATTCACATTCATCTTTCCTCCATGTTTTTTTGTGTTTTTCGGCATCTGTTCTGTGTATTGGTTGTTTTTGGTATGCTTGTTTGTTCTGTTCCTGACATGCTGACATGGTCTAGGGTCAGTGTAATGAGGGCTAGGGTTAACTTACCGGTAAGCTAACCCTCACTACACTGACACTAGACCTACAATCGCCAGCCAAAGAGAAAACGAAATTTATGTAAATGCACACTTGAAAATGGCGAGAATGCAGAAGAATCTCTGGCACCGTAACATTAAGTAAAAGGGTTTAAATTATCTCTAATCTCAGTCAATTTGCAATTATTGCACAGATGGTATCTCCACTCTGCAGGTGATTTAGTGATAATGCACTCTCCACGTACTGTAGTTACATAAAAAATACAACTAGTTGAAGCCCAGTTCAGGTGGCCCAAATCAAGTCACGTTGAACTGTACTCATCCAATCTAGTATTGCCTGTAAAATTGAGAAAAATGGGACTTTAGGTGCTATATAAGTAATAGACTTTTGTTTATTTTGAACTTCCCAACTCTGCTCTGGTATTCCTAAAATTCAAATTAAATATACACAAATTGTGCATCAAAATGAAGGTTGGGATGGATAGAACACAAAAAATATATGAAATCAACTCATAGATCTGAAAGCAGGCACCACTGGTTCCTGGAAGTTTGCTACTGTATTCGCACCAGAACTGATAATAAAATTATATTTCCCGAGAACAACTTGTGGCCAAATGTGCTTCACATATCCAAGAACAAAGCTAGGGCATCAAAATTCTTCATAAAACAGTGGCAGAGCTGCCTGGAGCACAAAAAGGTGGGCCGGATTGCGGATCTTCACAAGTGAAGGACTGAAATGTCCATAATTCAACAGAGAGAGAAAGAGAAGAGAGAGAGAGAGAGAGAGAGAGAGAGAGATTATATTATATTTTTTCCTGAAGAGCTTGTCCCAATAACAGACATCCACGGGTATAATTTTAGTTTCTAATAAACAACTAAATTTATATATAATTTCCATCCGGAAAAAATATTATTTTTTCTTCCTCCCAAAATATTATTTAGTTATTTCAAGAGAAAATAATATAATAGTAGTTGTTACAGACACTGATGTGTATTCGACAGAAAGCTATATTTATGAACAGGACCAAAAAATTGTCACCGGGGTTGAAAAATAAGGACAAAAACGTCTACTTAATAGCTCACCTGACTGAAAGTCAGGGTGAGCTTTTCTGATCACTTTTCGTCCGTCGTCCGTTGTGAAGGTGGTGTTTGGGCCTTTTTCTCCCAAACCACTGGCCGCATATTAATGAAATTTCATGTGAGTAGGGGTTATATAAGGGCATTTTGTTTTTTTGTGAAATTAGGTTTTGGCTCATATTGAGCAGAGGGATGGGGCAAAAATGCCCCCCAAAAAGACGACTTACATATAAGCTTAAAGCTTTCTGTCGAATCCCTCCTTTAAATAGTAACAAATTTCCCTGTCTTTAGTTGTTTCATTATAATACTGTATCTATGTTGTTCATATTTTTTTTGTTACTCAACAATTGTTGTATGCATTTATCAATTATTGAATAAATATTGTTTAAACTAAAAATGCTCCAATTCTTAAAAAATCTTCTTCTCAAGAACCAGCAATAGCAGAGACTTGATATTTAGTATGCAGCTTCCTTTAGAGGTGTAGACTCAAGTTTGTTCAAGAGAAGTTTGTCGGGCATTATTTGCCTTCATTATGGGAGGGGCAAAAATTTTGGCCACGCCTAAAATTTCTATTTTCAGAATCGTCAGGTCAATTTGAACCATATTTGATATGAGATGATAATGGGTCATAAGTAGTTGATTGATACAAAAAAAAAATTTCTCATTGCCCCATGGGAACCTCGGGAGCTAAAAATAGGAGAAACCTTAAACCTCCCATATCTCCAAAACTACACGGCACAGAGAATTCTTTTTTTGTATAAAGCTTACTTTTATCCAGTAGAATAGAATGGTTAAAAAAAATCCCTATCGGTTTGATCACAAGGTACTTTTTTCAGGACTTTGAAAAAGTGCTGAGTCAGCACTTTTTAACACTGTAGGCAATGGGAAAAAGATTAAAAAATCTTCTCCAGATCCAGCAGGCAGAATCTTTTGATATTTGGTATGCAACATTGTAGGGTGGATCTGATTCAAGTTTGTTCAAATCGGCCCCCCTGGGTTCATATTTGGGCTCAGTATAGGAGCCCGATTTCGAACTTAGTGCATTGCAGGCAAATTTCTTAAAAAATCTTCTTCTCCAGATCCAGCAGGCAGAATCTTTTGATATTTGGTATGCAACATTGTGGGGTGGATCTGATTCAAGTTTGTTCAAATCGGCTCCCTGGATTCATATTTGGGCTCACTATAGAAGCCCGAATTCGAACTTAGTGCATTTCAGGCAAATTTCTTAAAAAATCTTCTCCAGATCCAGCAGGCAGAATCTTTTGATATTTGGCATGCAACATTGTGGGGTGGATCTGATTCAAGTTTGTTCAAATCGGCCCCCTGGATTCATATTTGGGCTCACTATAGAAGCCCGAATTCGAACTTAGTGCATTTCGGGCAAATTTCTTAAAAAATCTTCTCCATATCCAGCAGGCAGAATCTTTTGATATTTGGTTTGCAACATTGTGGGGTGGATCTGATTCAAGTTTGTTCAAATCGGCCCCCTGAGTTTATATTTGGGCTCAGCATAGAAGCTCGAATTCAAACTTAGTGCATTTCAGACAAATTTCTTAAAAAACTTCTTCTCCAGATCCAGCAGGCAGAATCTTTTGATATTTGGCATGCAACATTGAGGGGTGGATCTGATTCAAGTTTGTTCAAATCAGCCCCCTGGATTCATATTTGGGCTCACTATAGAAGCTCGAATTCGAACTTAGTGCATTTCAGGCAAATTTTTAAAAAAATCTTCTTCTCCAGATTCAGCAGGCAGAATCTTTTGATATTTGGTATGCAACATTGTGGGGTGGATCTGATTCAAGTTTGTTCAAATCGGTTCCCTACATTCACCCTACATTCATATTTGGGCTCACTATAGAAGCTCAAATTCGAACTTAGTGCATTTCAGGCAAATTTATTTGAAAATCTTCTTATCAAGATCCAGCAGGCAGAATCTTTTGATATTGGGTATGCACCATGCTTACAGGGGTGAGATTCAAGTTTGTTCAAGCCAAGTCCCTAGGTCCATATTTGGACTCACTGTGGGAGCTTGAATTGTAACTTAGTTCAAAATGAGGAATTTTCTTTAAAAATCTTCTTCTTCAGATCCAGCAGTCGGAATGTTTTGATATTTGGTGTGCAGCATCCTCAGGGGGTGAGATTCAAGTTTGTTAAAGCCAAGTCCCTGTGGGAGCCCGAATTATAACTTAGTTCAAAATGAGGAATATTCTTTAAAAATCTTCTTTTTTTTTAGATCCACTGGTCAGAATCTTTGGATATTTGGTATAAGCTTTTCTCAGGAGGAGCAGATGCAACTTGTTGAAATCAATTCTCTGGGTTGATATTTAGGCTACCATGTCAGGTGAGCGCCCTCAGGCCCCTTGGGGCCTCTTGTTCTCTTTTTCAACAGCAATTTTTACAATCAACCGGGCCGAAATGACCGTCTTCTCTGAAATGATAGCACGTCACGTCCCACATTCGAGGGGCCTCTCACTGATCGCACTTGGGAACGTGATGAGCTGGAGCTTTGGGACTTCTCCCTTCTTCCGCAAATTGTCTTCCCAGTTCAGAGCTTTTGTCTGGATTGGGCTATTGATAACCATCATCGAAATTTAAGCCTGTCCATTAAATATCCAACAAGTCTGGATTTAAAAAAATGAAGCCCGCAATTTTAAATAGGGTGACTGCACGAAGGCATGACGTAAAATTTGTTAAAAAAAAACATCGGTATCTTTTAAAATTGCTTTATTCGTTGCGCGCATTGTAATCGAGCTTCCCGTTTTCGTGTCAGATCAAGTCGATTACAACTGTTCAACATGCGCGCATTGTATTTGCGGGAAGTGCGAATTGTATGCCCGCATACAGGATGAATTACATGGCTTTAATGCGCGCATGATATTCTCACGTGTACTTCACATATTGCACGAAAAGTGGGACAGGACTTTTACTTTTAACTGTAGGTTGGAGACATGTGCACCCCAGCGTGCCCCCCCCCCCCCCCCCCCCCCAACACACACACATACATGGGCTATATCAGGGTAAATTGCATTGCCCAGGAACACAGGAGCAGGTTGACTAATTTCCAAATAAATGAAAATTAAGTGACAGCAGCATTTTCGTAATTAAAAGTTCTACAATCTGCAAACTCCTTCAGCTTCTCTGACCATTTTTAGCTCAACTTTGACGAAGTCAAATTTGAGCTATTGTCATGGCCCGTTGTCCGTCTGTCCGTACGTCAACAATTGGCTATGGCTCGGGCTAGAGGTCGTATTTATGAACCGATCTTTACGAAACTTCTTGTGTACCTTTGTTATGACCCTGGGACGGGAACGAGTGTTTTTAGGTGTGGTCTGAAATTCAAGATGGCTGCCAGCGGCCATTTTGTACCGATGATGCAAAAATCAGTTTTTTGTACAGAACTTCTGTATGAAAGTTCTGATTTGAATAAAGTTTTGTATAAATGTTTAGTACCATGGGATACATCACATATAATACAGGTTTTTTTCTCGTGCGTAAATTATGCAAATTAGACTGACTTTGATTTATTCAGTGTTACTTTCCGAGCTGTAAGTGCCAAGCTGCTATGGCTCGGGCTAGAGGCCGTATTTATGAACCAATCTTTACGAAACTTCTTGGGTACCTTTGTTATGACCCTGGGACGGGAACGAGTGTTTTTGGGTGTGGTCTAAAATTCAAGATGGCTGCCAGTGGCCATTTTGTACCGATGATGCAAAAATCAGTTTTTTGTACAGAACTTCTGTATGAAAGTTCTGATTTGAATAAAGTTTTGTATAAATGTATAGTACAATGGGATACATCACATATAATACGGGTTTTTTTCTCGTGCGTAAATTATGCAAATTAGACTAACTTTGATTTATTTAGTGTTACTTTCAGAGCTGTAAGTGCCAAGCTGCTATGGCTCGGTCTAGAGGCCGTATTTATGAACCAATCTTTACGAAACTTCTTGGGTACCTTTGTTATGACCGTGGGACAAGAATGAGTGTTTTGGGGTGTAGTCCCAAATTCCAGATGGCTGCTATCAGCCATTTTGTACCGACGATGCCGAAAACTGAAAGCTCTGATTTGAATAATTTTTTGTATGAATGTTTAGTACCATGGGATACATTACATATATTACAGGTTTTTTTCTTGTGCGTAAATTATGCAAATTAGGCTAACTTTGATTTATTTAGTGTTACTTTCAGCACTGTGAGTGCAAATCCCAATACGGCTCGGGCTAGAGGACGTATTTATGAACCAATCTTCACGAAACTTCTTGGGTACCTTTGTTATCACTGTGGGACGAGAAGGAGTGTTTTTGGGTCCAGTCTGAAATTCAAGATGGCCGCTAGCAGCCATTTTGTTCAAAATTAAGTGCAATCAGATTTTTGCGCAGAAATTCCAAATGAAAGATCTGATTTGAATAAATTTTTGTATGAATGTTTAGTACCATGGGATACATTACATATAATACAGAGTTTTTCTTGTGAATAAATTATGCAAATTAGGGGTCCGGGTGGGACTTAGAAAATTTTGGACCAAAATCCGGAAATTAGTTTTTTGGTTTTTTATGCGTTTTGGTCAATTTTAAGACAAAAAAAAAAAAAATTTTTTACACTGGAAATTTGGGGTCCGGGTGGGACTTAGAAAATTTTGGACCAAAATCCGGAAATTTGATTTTTGTGTTTTGATGCATTTTGGTCAATTTTAAGAAGAAGAAGAAAAAATTTTAGTCTGAAAATATTTTGTTTGGGACTGAAAATTTCCACACAAAAATAATAATCTACAATGATTGGTCTTAATCTGTAGTCCATTACAGTCACCTTGTAATTCTTTTATTATTGTTGACTGGGCCAAAACAAATACTAATTCCTGTCATATTCATTATTCAGTTGTCTTGGTCACAGCAAGTACTAATTCCTGTCATATCCAAGTTGAGCTACAGCGTCATTGACTCTTTCATTGAAGTTCTCAAGCTAATAAATTTTTACAGTATGGGTTCCAAGCTAAGTAGCCACAGGGGGTGGGGGGGGGGGGCATGTGCCCCCCCCCCCCCCAAAAAAAAAACAAAACAAAACAAAAACATTGAGCTGTGCCCCCAAAAGAGAGAGAGGGATGGAGAGAAAGAGGGAGAGGCCAGGAGAGGAGAGAGATGAAAAGTGATAATAGAAGTATATAAAATGCAAAGAGAGACCACGCTGCAGAAGCGATGTCGCATTTTCAGTAGGGCTGCCATATACCTGGTCACTGATTAGGCTAACCGGAGCGGAGCTTGCCAGGATTCCTGGCAAGATCTGCTCCGGCTAGCCTAATCAGTGACCAGGTAGGCCCCTAAATTAAAAGACAGCGGGCTTCGGGGGTCGGTTGGCTTCATATATATCTCTCAATGAAATCATGCAAATGTGGATATCATTGGACCGGCTCGGTGAGCTCCAATGATATCCATATTTCCACTGTTGTAATATGCAACATTCAATATATTTCAGATTTTCGGAGCCCAATTTGTGTGAACTTTCTGGGCGTTTTCTGCCATTTTGTTGGATAAAGGATCAATGTGCGTTCAATTCCGATAATCGCGAGGGAATCAGCGACAAGCCCTTATATTATTGTAACTGTTAGTGAGTCGTGGTGAGATATATTTTAGTTTTTCTGCACAAACTGAAATCGGAACACAGCACTCGAAGTTTGTCAGCTAGCATTTGGATCGCTAACTACTTTTAAAACACAAAATACCAAGTGGTAGGCCTAGACTTTCACTGCAAGTTGCTCATGAATTTGTATGGTCGCCGAGTGAATTCGACCAGTTACATGTATTTTATTTGTTTTTTCTCTTAACTTTCTTATAGCTCGGAACACTACATTTGAAAAAAAAATTATTAGCAAATTTCGATGAGAATGTGGAAATGATCATGTGGTTGGCATTTTTGCACTATCCGAAACAACACATGCAAATAATTCGTTTCATATGTCATCACAGTAAACAAAATTGAGTTTGCTGCGTTTCCTCGTTTTTTGCAGTGCGTGATCCGCTGATGGGTAGTTGACCGAGGCACGTTGATCGAAGTTTATTTCATCTTTTCGTGTCTGATTGGTCTGGACTTTTTTATAATTAGATTGCATATATTCTAAGTTCTAACCTTCAAAATGACACCAAACACCATAAACCTTGACTTTGTTCAGCTGGTGAACTTCGTGTTTGGTTTTTGTTTCCGTTTCAGTTCTTGGAAAAACTTCCCCAAATCGGAAGGGGTTTGTACTTCCTACTTTCATTTTCAGTATTAAATGGCAGACTTCACAGGTGATATTCTTCCGGTTGTTAAACATTGCCCATACCTTCATGACTGTGGACTCTGTTCATAAATCAAACAATCACTTTTAATTCAACGTGTTCATTCATGACTGAGTGATCCGCTAATGGGGCTGATCCGCTATTGGCACCTTGACTGTAATTTGTGTATATTTTATTTCAATTGAAGAAATATAAGAGGTGGTAATTTCAAAATAAACAAAATTGTATTACTTATATAGCACTTTAAGAGGACGTCCAACCTAACTTTGGTCATATTTTAGAAACTTTTCTCCAAAGGGGGAATGGTCCATTTGCATCATGGCTGATTTGCACCATACCATGGTCGATTTGCACCATACTATGGTTGATTTGTACCACCGTCTCTGTAGATTTGAACCAATGTCTCGCTTCATGTTCAACCAATGATCGGAACCGGCCACCACAATTGGCCGATTGTGGACAATTAGATGTCAGCAGCTCATGGAACATCGGTTCAACTGATTGTTACCAAGCATTTTGTGATGATTCATTAACCACATTTTATTATCTTCTGCAATTGTTCAATTGTTTATGTAAAATGATGTCAATGATACAATTCATTAAAGTTGAGAAATAACCACAATGTGTATTCTTAATCTCTCTGGATGCCCCTTTGCGGGATATACTAGTTAAATAACATGTAAAGCTTACAACTGAGCATGTTTGCGGCAGTTGCCAGTTCATACTGGAAAAGTGAAGGTTGCACTCCATTGACTCAGGTCCCAGTACAATTACCAGTCGCCCTCCCTTGGGTGGTAAATGTGGCTCTGAGAGCCACATTTACTGCCCAATTGTATGCAACTGGTAATTGTACTGTGACCCCAGTCAACAAAGTTTAACACTGTGAAAAATGTTCAGTTTAATGTTCTTTCGTGCCTCGACTTGTCCAGTAGTGCACAGCATTACAATCAGAATCAGACGATTGTGAGCAGAAATAACCATTAATCGGTCAGTGACCATTTTTGCCAATCAGTTGAGCACTAGTCTCGATCAATTTGAATCACTGGACTGTTGATTTGCACCATTCAGAAACTCTGTATACATGTATATCTGTTCTGAAGCCAGATTCTTAAAAGTTACACAAATATCTCTTCAGAAAATCACTTCGAGAGAGACTAAACACCACCTTTGCATACCATTGTTAATCGGGGGTGGGGTGGGGGGGGAGGTGATAAAAAAATGGGAGACCTTATCTGTTTAAATCTAATATTTATTAAAGCACATGATAGCACAGTTACAAAAAAATGTCTTAAGGGCATACAAAGATGGATATCATTAGAACCGTCTGATTGAGCTGGTTCTAGTGATGTCCACATCTGTATGGTTTTTATTACAAAATTGTGAGATTTTTTAAAATCGTGAAATTCAATTCTTATTTTTTAAGCTGTGTTAGGTGAAGGGTGAAAGCACAGTTCAAATAAAACAGCCTGCTCATTTTCAGCAACAGTTTTGATGTTGGAACGCCATGCAATGTTCTGTTATTTGTTAAAGAATCACTGCCAAGATCATTCATTAAAGAATAACAGAACAGTTCATGGCATTCCGAGTAACATCTGATATCTAAACTGGCAGTCATAGCCCCCCTATATTTAGATAACTGACAGTCTGATATAATAATTGATTATCAAAATAACAAGAGGCCCCACAGGGCAGGAAGTGCTCACCTTGAACAGAACTCGATATAAACAGAGTCCAAGAGTAAATTTACATTCAATTCTACTGGTCCTAAGGATGCTTCATACCAAATAACAGTTCTCTACTTCTATTTTTAGCTCTTGGGGTTCCCATGGGGACACAAGAAAATTTTATTTTTGCATGAGTCAAGTACTTTTGACTCAGTGGTACAACATACCAAATTTGGTTCAAATCGGACCATCGGTTCAGAAAATATAAATTTTGGGCAGGACCAAAAACTTGCCCCTCCCATTATAAAGGCAACTATTGCTTCACGAAGTTTGTTTGAACGAACTTGATTCTACATCTCAAAAGGAAGATACACACCAAATATCAAGTCATTGTACCCACTGGTTCATGGGAAGAAGATTTTAAAAAATTTGGAGGATTTTTCCCCACCTCCTCCCTATGGGGCTGGGCAAGTTGATTTGAAAAAAAAAACCCCACAAAATGCGATGTCAGAACAAGTAATCACCTCAAATTTAACTAAAGTTGGTTAAGTGGTTTAGGAAGGGCGGGTGCAAAGGGTCGGAGTCACAGGGCTGTAATTGTAATTGGTAATTGTAATTACCTGTAATTAATTATTTTTTTTAAAGTAATTGTCTGTAATTGGTAATTGAGGAATTTTTCAATTACTTGTAACTGTAATGTAATTAATTACACCGGAAATTCTCCTGTAATTGCAATTACTTTTCAATTACTTTCAATTACATTGATCAAAAAAGTGTTTTCAAAACTTACATTCAGTGTTCAAAAATTCACCAGCACATTTGGAGTATGTTTCAATATTTATGTCTCTCTTCTAACAAGACTGCGGTTTCAGTATCACCATAAATATGCCCACATCTCTAAGCAAACACAGAGTAGAATTCTTGTAGTTATGCACAATTCCTAGTCATCTTCCAGTTTGAGGTTCTCGGTGATCTCAACCTACTGCCAGTCCGCCCACTCAAACCAAATAATATTATTGGCTCTCGCTTCCGACTCGTGGATTCATGAGCAATAAAGTTATGAAGCAAATAAAGTTATTTCAGACCCACATCGTCCCTGAGCACCTTCGGCACGCTGAAACTATTCATTCATTCATCACTTATTCTCATTGTCACTTAGTGTTTCATGATAAACATGTCTAGAATAACTTTGCATTTTGAAACTCGGGGGAAAATTCAGCCCTGTGAATATAGGGTAGGGAAGATTTGGTCCTGGTGGTGGACCGGATCTTTTCACTTTGAGTTTATTTTTTATAAATTTATATTTTATGAAATTATTTAGAAAATTTATTATTTGAATATGTTTTAATGATTTTAGATCAGAATTTTATATATTTTGTGAAAATATTTTTTTCAATGGGTTTTGATAAGAATTCTGTCTATTTTGTGAAAAATATTTCTTACTTCTTTGCTTGAATGTAATCCATTAATTGAAAAACCAACATTTTAATCCAAAACATTAGAAACCAAAACATGTCCAGTCACTACTAGAACTATTCCATCAATTGACTTGAAACATTTTGTTCAATGTCTGTCGGAATTGTTTTTTTTTAACTTCGACGGTGACTTCTCTAAATCAGAAATGTTCTTTGTTATTGTCACTTGGAAGTTTTGGCGGTACTTCGCAAGTTGTTTCTCACATTGTCAGTGTCCGTTTGTTGTTATTATGATATTCTGTATAGATTTCTTTATTGTTGTTGATTGACTCTTGGAAGTTACCGCCGAGCTTGTTTCTTTCTTTACTGCAATAACTACCCCCCCCCCATGATACCTGGCATCACATAACCTGAAGATGAATTAATAAGCAAATAAAGTTATTTGGGTCGCAAGTGATTTCAAACCCCACAACATCTCGTGTGTCACCTTTGATGTGCTGAAACTTTTCATTCATCCACTTTCAAATCCCACATTGTACCTTTGCACCTTTGGCACTCCGAAACTTTTCATTCATCTTGAATCTGAAACATTGCACACAAAATGTTAAAGGAAATAAACTGCAACTGACAAGGAAATAGATTTACAATGGACCAACTATAGAGACGTAGATGTTAAAACGACCGAATGCCTCCATCTTTAAAAATAAAATTTACAGACTTGGAAAAATTAAAAAATAACTTTTGTATTTACATCAATATATCTTTAAAAGATTATACTTGTACCACCACCAGTATTTTGTGTGATGTTTTGTATATATGTGCACAAGCCTGAATATAAGCAACCTGTCATTTTCAAAATGGGGTCCCAGATGCTATCCTATGCAGTTTGCCAATTTGTCCTCTAGGTCCATCTTTCTGTTTTGGCTTGAGACCTTGATTCAGACTGAGGTTCACAGAGGGTACATTTTGTGATGCACAGCAGGGTAACATTTCCAAATTCACCATCTGGGGGCTTCATTTTACAGATGACCGTCTGCTTATTTTCAGGCTTGTATGTGTATACCGGTACATGTAATATGTAAAATTGTAGTGTTTGAGTTTTTGTGTTGTGAAATAATGTTATCTAACGTCACTAGAATTAATAAATAATTACCTTAAACCGCTTGTCCATAATATTGTCAATTGCCAAACTCCCAGACAGAACATGAATAGACTAATTAGCAGTAAATCACTGAGTACACATGCCGAATCTTCCTGGCCGAATCTTCCCAGGGCCAAAAAATCCAAGGCCGAATCTTCCTGATCCTGGTGCAAACACCATGAAACGATGTTCTTGGACGACGGACGGTGAGCGATCACTATAGCTTATCCCGATTTTCATTCAGTCAGGTGAGCAAATAATATCCACTAGCATTAATATACCAGTAGGCAGTCTGTATAATTCCAAGCACCGTTAATTCTCATATATTTACGAAATATATATTTTTGGAAATTAAACAAAAATAATACATCAAATTATTGAAGTAAAAATCTAAAGATATACTTTTACATGTATAGCATATGTTATGTCAATATTAAAAAAATATTTTTAGATAATAGAAAGTTTATTTGGGGGTTTAAATATTTATAGAGAAAAACGGTCAATACTCACTCTTATTTTTAGTGATGCATATTAGTGGTGTAAATCAACCATTTTTAGCTTAACTTGACATAGTCAAGATAAGCTTTTGCCATCTCGTGTGCGGAAGTCTGTTAGTCTGTGAGTCTGTTAGTCTGTGAGTCTGTGACGTCTGTTCACATTTTCCTTTAGCATGGGCTACGCAGTTCTTGTCTGATCGTCACAAAATTTCATATGCAGGTTTGGGGTCATGTCTAGATGAGAACGTCCCCTTTTGGTCGCGATCGGCAACCAGTATGGCTGCCCGAGCCCAGAACCCAAAAACGATTAGCACAGTCTACAGGTCGTATTTATGAAGGGATTTCATTGTAACATGGTAGGATGCTTCTGTGTAATGCCTAGATGAGAACGTCCCCTTTTGGGCATGATCTATCAACCGTGATGGCTGCCCAGGCCCGAAACCCAAAAACTTTTAGCACAGTCTGCAGGTCATGTTTAATGTGGAGGGATTTCATTGTAACTTGGTAGGATGACTCCTTATGATGTCTAGATGAGAATTTCCCCATTTGGGCATGATCTGCCAACCGTGACGACTGCCCGAGCCCAAAACCCGAAAACCTTTAGCACAGTCTACAGGTCATATTTATTGAGGAATTTTATTGATTGTAACTTGGTGGGTTGACTTCATACAATGTCTAGATGAGAAAGTCCCCTTTTGGACGTGATTGGGCAACTGTGACGGCTACAGGAGCCCGAAGCCCGAAAACCTTTAGCACAGTCTACAGGTCATATTTATGAAGGGATTTCATTGTAACTTGGCAGGATGACTCCAAATAATGTCTAGATGAGAATGTCCCATTTTGATCGCGATCATGCAGCCTTGATGGGTGCCCGAGCCCAAAAACCTTTAGCATAGGCAAAAGGTCATATTTATGGAAGGATTTCATTGTAACCTGTTAGGTTGACTCCATATAATGCCTAGATGATGATATCCCCTTTCGGTCGTGATTGGTCAGTTGTGATGGCTATAGGTGCCCGAAGCCCGAAAACCTTGAGCATAGTCTACAGGTCATATTTATGAAGGGATTTCATTGTAACTTCATAGGATCACTCCAGATGATGCCCAGATGAGATTGTCCCCTTTGGTTGCGATCATTCAACCATGATAGCTGCCCGAGCCCAAAGCCTGAAAACATTAAGCACAGTCTACAGGTCACATTTATGAAGGGATTTCATTGTAACTTGGTAGGTTGACTTCATATAATGTCTTGATGAGAACATCCCCTTTTGGACATGATTGGGCAACTTTGACGGCTAAAGGTGCCCGAAGCCCGAAAACCTTTAGCACTGTCTACAGGTCATATTTATGAAGGGATTTCATTGTAACTTGGTAGGTTGACTCCAAATAATGTCTAGATGAGAACGTCCCTTTTTGGCCCTGATCATTCAGCCTTGATGGGCGCCCGAGCCCAAAAACCTTTAGCATAGGCAAAAGGTTATATTTATAGAAGGATTTCATTGTAACATTGTAAGGTTGACTCCATATAATGCCTAGATGATGACATACCCTTTTGGTCCTGATTGGTCAACTGTGAAGGCTACAGGTGCCCGAAGCCTGAAAACCTTGAGCACAGTCTACAGGTCATATTTATGAAGGGATTTCATTGTAACTTGGTAGGTTGACTCCAAATAATGTCTAGATGAGAACGTCCCTTTTTGGCCATGATCATTCAGCCTTGATGGGCGCCCGAGCCCAAAAACCTTTAGCATAGGCAAAAGGTTATATTTATAGAAGGATTTCATTGTAACATTGTAAGGTTGACTCCATATAATGCCTAGATGATGACATACCCTTTTGGTCCTGATTGGTCAACTGTGAAGGCTACAGGTGCCCGAAGCCCGAAAACCTTGAGCACAGTCTACAGGTCATATTTATGAAGGGATTTCATTGTAACTTCGCAGGCTCACTCCAGATGAGATTGTCCCCTTTGGTTGCGATCATTCAACCATGATGGCTGCCCGAGCCCGAAGCCCGAAAACCTTTAGCACAGTCTACAGGTCATATTTATGAAGGGATTTCATTGTAACTTGGTACGTTGACTTCATATAATGCCTAGATGAGAACGTCCCCTTTTGGACACGATTGGGCAACTGTGACGGCTTCAGGGGCCCAAAGCCCAAAAACCTTTAGAACAGTCTACAGGTTATAATTATGAAAGGATTTTATTGTAGCTTGGTAGGATGACTCCAAATACTGTCCAGATCAGAACGTCCCCTTTTGGTCACGATCATTCAGCCTTGATGGCTGCCCGAGCCCCAAAACCTTTAGCATGTCTGTAGGTCGTATTTATGGAAGGATTTCATTGTAACTTGTTAGGTTGACTCCATATAATGCCTAGATGATGACATCCCCTTTTGGTTGTGGTTGGTCAGCTGTGATGGCTATAGGTGCCTGAAGCCCAAAAATCTTGAGCACAGTCTACAGGTCATATTTATGAAGGGATTTCATTGTACCTTCATAGGATCACTCCAGATGATGTCCAGATGAGAATGTTCCCTTTTGGTTGCGATCATTCAACTATGATGGCTGCACAGTCTTCAGATCATATTTATGAAGGGATTTCATTGTAAAATCTTCTTCAGATCCCCCACTCAGAATTCTTTCATATTTGGTATACAATACCTTGGGGATGGGCGTGGGGGTGGGGAGGGGGTGTCATATTCAAATTTATTTAAATTGAGTCTCTGGTTTAATATTTGGGCTCCCTGAGTCCAAATTTTAACTTAATGTAATTTGAGGAAATTTCATTAAAAATCTTTTTCAGATTCACCAGTCTGGTCTGAATGCTTTCATGTTTGGTATACAGCATCTTTGGGAGTGGGTTGGTGTTGGGGTGTGTGTGTGTGTGTGTATCAGTTTCAAGTTTGTTCTAATCAGGTCCCTGGGTTATTATGTGGGCTCTCTATTTGATGGGGGGAGGCAGTGACATAATAACCATTGGAAGTTTGGCAGTGCTTGTCTAGATTTATAAGCAGTCAGAAAGACCCAGGATAATAAACCTCTGACATGGACTCTACAGTTATGAATAATTTCACAACTTCATTCCTCTGTAGTGTTGATGAACCATGACTAACTGAATGTGATCCAAAATAGCTCTTTGAACCACTTTGTCAGGTGGGTGATTAAGGCCCCTTGGGGCCACTTGTTTCTGGGAGCATAAAAATTTTTTGCTCCCATCCCAACATCCCACCAAAGCGACATATAAAATTTGAAAAAGATCAGATGAGAGGTGTTATCTGTAGGGTGTGCTAATGGAATTGTTGACAATTTATTTACCAAACAACATATTACAGTACAGTTGCCGTGGAGTGGTTTTAATCCACGTATGGGCAGTGATGTCCATGCATAGGTTTACCAGGTAATAAAAATCACCAGCAAAATTTTAATTAATGAATCACAAGGTTGTGCCCGGTTCTTTATTAATTGAATTTTTGAAGATTATTCCTGTAAATAGTAATTGGAATATTGGAAATATTGCCTGACCTGTGACCAGTCCATGGCAACCGTACAGAATTATTGTTCAAAAGTGAAGGTAATCAAAGACAAAAAAGCTGAGCCCCAAATAGGAAACATGCTAAAATAAACATGTACAGTCTTGGATTTGTCTCTGTTAAAAGTATTCCAAGTTTTTTCAGCTTGTAGAGTATTTTTCTTTCTTTTTTATTGTGTGAATGTTACTTTCAGCTTTAAAAATCAAGAAAATCCCTTGAAAATTGAAGTAGCTAAGCTTGTAATGTGGCACATTTAAAGCCCTGAGCCTTGAAAAACATGTGCCCAAAATATAGCAATCAAAAGGCCTTCATGTATATGTTCGTAAAAACTGATTGTTAGTTTTCTTCATTTTTTTTTCAGAGTTGCTGAACTTTTGGAAAGAGAAACAGAAGCTTACTATAAAAGTGACCCAGATCCCTTTGATGACCGACATCCAGGTTAGAAACCTCTTTAAGAAAATATGAAATTTTGTCAATGCCTTTCTTTTAGGCATTGAAGATTTTAGGATATCTGAAGATTTTCTTTCTCCTATAATTTGCCCCAAACACAAAACGGCTGCCTGTTTTCTTTTTGCCTACATTATAAAAATCGCAATAAAATTTGCTCCTGGTATACATATGTTAACTCTTTAAAATAGAAAGAATAGAGTAGATATTATTGCAAATTTACATCCACAAGGATGCATCAATGATGAGCCGATAAGAAAAAAGCCCCATCGGATAAATACAAATGGTTTAAATACACAATCATCCCATTTTTCCTGTCAGATGTCCAATGATCCCACACTACCTACCTCCTGTGGGAAACCTGGAAAGGTGAGCAGTGCTTAAATAGGACTTGGATCTGATGCTTGGGATGGAAATCCTGTACAGTAAGCAGCATAGGTATCAACCACTGGCTAAATTTGATTTGATACCTATGTTGTGGTCATGATGTAGCCAAAGATACTGAATATGACCCCAACACCAGTAAATAAATAATAATAAATAAATAGAGGTTGTTACGGTATGGAAATATTATTGATATTGGTAACAGAAGGAAATCTGAGAATCAGCAACAATAACTATGAATTTATCTATTTTGAAATTTAATTTAAAAAAAATTAATATAAAAAAAAAACGATACAAAGATCTTTTACACTAATTGGTTTACAGAAAATAAAAACAGTGGTACTTATCAATTATTGAATTAGTCCACATTACAGTTTGACAGAATCCAGCAATCCAGTGGTGAAGAATATTGTGAAGAAAGTTATCAGCTGGTACATGTAGTATTAAATCTAAGAATGTCTCTTCAGAAACAGTATCCCGTAGATTTGTAATAAAATTTTCACTTAGAAATTTCAGCAGTCTCCAATAAAATATAATAAAATGCTCCACAAAATTCAAATGGAGTAAAAATCCAAGAAGTATTGGTGCCACAGGTAATTTCCAAATAATCCAGTAGAATCCTGGCTTTTCACAAAATATTATTCTGTTTCACAGAAAGTATAAATTCTCTTTTCCAAGACGAATAGATTCTCTTCAAAATTCTCTTTTGGAATCAATCTTCCAAAATCACAAAGAAGCACTGCTTCTATAATAAATGCACTGTTCTGAAACAATAATAATCTCCAATGGAAACAACTGAAGTGAGTCTTTCTGAAATGGCTTTCTAAAAGAATGAGTTTTTTTTTTTTTTTTGAATTCTGTTGACAAACCTTTATATAGTAACCAGATAGAATGTAATAGAAGATGAAATGTCTACAATGTTCTGTCAGTTTCTATCAGTCTCCAGGTGATTCTGTCACAATCCAAGTAAACAAGGTCCCTGACCTACTTAAACAATCAACAGCAATATGTACAATAATTGTAGATCAGTGTAACAAAGATGTAAACAAGGTCACTGAGTGCAAATGAGTCAGACCAGTCAGAAAATGCAGCAATAATAAAAAAAATATCTTTCTCATATAATTATCTACTAAGGATATATCAATCTCAATATAATATGGGGGCTATAACACACCCCGCCTTAAAAGAAAAAGTTTGAAGGTACTGAAAACTTTTTATATAATTTTAGCAGTCTCTGACTGGTTTACAATACACACACACCATAATCTTCACAATTCTTTTTTTTTTTTAAATAAACATATATACACTTGAAGTGAATAGGGACCGATCATTTCATTTTAAATTAGGATATTCTGGAAAGAGCATCAGCTACTACATTATCTCTTCCCGAAATATGCCTAATCTCTAAATTATATTCTTGCAGGGCTAAACTCCACCACAATAATCTTTGATTTTTGTTTTTCATTTTATTGATAAAAGTTAAGGGGTTATGGTCGGTGTAACTGTAATTGGGCATAGGGTGGTTCCTAGATACACATCAAAATGGGTTAATGACAAAATTAGAGCCAAAGTTTCTTTTTCTGCTGTAGAGTAATTCTTTTGATGTTTGAGAAATTTTCTGGAGAAATAACATACAGGGTGATTTATTTATTTATTTATTTATTTATTGATGTTTTAAGGTCACATATTTATGCACAATGGCTAATCATGACCGTGACAGTTTTACGGGTGGAGGAAGCCGGAGTACCCGGAGAGAACCACCGAGCAACGACGAGCAGCTGCCAGCTCCCCAACATCGTAACTCCGCACTGCAGCACAGGAAGGGTTAGATTGGTTGAAGACATGTGGACCATCGACGTGCAGTACGCCTGAGTACACGGCGTCATCGTGCCCCCACGCGGGCATTGGAGATGAAGTGTCTTGCCCAAGGACATACAGGGTGATCAGTACCTTGGGAATCTTCCTGGGCAATATACCCACCTGCTCCATTGTCACTTGCATCTATAAATAATTTGAAGGGCTTTTCATAATTGGGACTGGCCAGGACAGGGGAATTATTTAATAAAGTTTTTATTCTGTTAAAGGATTTCTGGCACTCCTCAGTCCAAACAAACCTAACCCTTTTGCTCATTAAACTGGTCAAAGGGGCGATAACATCTGAGAAATTTAAACAAAATTTTCTATAATATCCAGCCATGCCTAAGAATCTCATGAGCTCTTTTTTTGGAGTTTTGTACTGGAAAATTTACAATGGCATCAACTTTTGCCGCAATCGGCCTCACCTGCCCCTGACCCACAACATGACCTAAATAATTTACAGTTGCTTTGCCAAATTCTGATTTTACCAAGTTAATAGTTAGGTTAGCTTGGGTCACTTTGTCAAACATTCTTGAATATGCTTTAGATGATCAGCCCAAGTTGTATCTGTGTGTATAATAACATCATCAATATAAGCTTCACTGTGATCTAGGTCTGCAATTAAGTGGTTAACCATGCGCTGGAACGTTGCCGGAGAGTTTTTCATGCCAAAAGGGGTTACTTTATATTGATATAACCCAAATGGGGGTAACAAAAGCAGATATTTCTTTTGCTTTTTCTGTTAAAGGGACTTGCCAATAACCCTTTAACAAGTCAAATTTTGTCACAAATTTAGCATGGCCAAGTTTGTCAATGCAGTCATCAATTCTTGGAATTGGATAATTGTCTGTTTTGGTAAGGCTGTTCACTTTTCGGTAATCCGTACAAAATCGGTAACTCCCGTCAGGTTTTGGGACGAGAATACAAGATGAACTCCAGTTGCTATGGCTAGGTTCTATGATATCATTGTCCAGCATATACTGTATTTCCTTTTGCATATCTCAGCTTTGAAATGGTTCAATCTATATGGATGCTGTTTGATGGGATTTGCCTCTCCTACATCAACATCATGAAAAATAACAGATGTCCTACTAGGCACATCGGGAAATAAGTGTTGATATTTGAAAATTAAATCAACTAAATCTTTTCTTTGGTCAGGCAGTAAATAATCTATTTTATTTTGTAGATCTCTCAGCACATCTGAGTTCTGTAACTTAAGAGGTACATTTTCCCCGCCTTCATGAACATCCTCCACAGGATTTTCCAGCTCATCTATGTGGGTGACTGTTGAGACTGGTAGAGAGTTTGGTTCTCTCTCATAATATGTTTTCAACATATTTATATGGCACAGCTGAGTATTTTGGAGTCTATCAGGAGTCTCAACAACATAATCAGTATCACTGATCTTGTGCTTAACAATATAAGGGCCCGAATATCTTGCTTGTAAAGCATTGCCCTTTAAAGGGAATAATACTAACACCTTGTCCCCAGGTTTAAAGGTGCGAAATTTCGCCTTCTTATCATACCAGGTCTTCATATGACTCTGGGCTTTCTGTAAATGTTTATTTGCCATTTCTCTGGCCTGGTGCAATTTTTTCTTAAAAGTGGACACATAGTCCAGAAGAGAAATTTCAGGTGGCTCTTCCTCGAGCCATTTCTCCTTCAAAGTAGTGAGTGGACCCCTCACTGAGTGTCCAAACACTAATTCAAAAGGGCTGAACCCCAGAGATTCCTGTACAGTCTCACGGACTGCAAATAAGAGGAGATGTACTCTTTCTCCCAATCCTTCTCATTATCCTCCCCATAGGCCTTTATCATGGTCTTCAGTGTTTGATGAAAGCGTTCTAGAGCTCCTTGACTTTCGGGATGATAGGCACTTGATGTGTACTGCTTAATTTTGAGCTCATACATCTCCTGCTGAAAAATGTTTGACATAAAATTTGAGCCTTGGTCTGTTTGCACTGACCTGGGTAGACCGAAAGTTGTGAAAAATTTGATCAAGGCCTTAACTATAGTCTTAGTTTTAATATTTCTTAGAGGAATAGCCTCAGGAAATCGTGTAGAAGCACACATGATGGTAAGAAGATATTCATTTCCAGATCTTGTTCTAGGCAATGGGCCAACACAGTCAATAATAATTCTACTAAATGGCTCCTCAAAAGCAGGGATTGGTTGAAGGGGAGCAGGAGGAATCTTCTGGTTGGGTTTTCCTACAATTTGACAGGTGTGGCAGGTTTTACAAAATTCAACAACACCCTGTCGAAGCTTGGGCCAGTAAAAACACTGTTGAATATGAGAGTAGGTTTTCCTAACTCCCAAATGTCCAGCCATTGAATTTTCATGAGCCAGGCTTATTATTTCATTCCGGTATTTAGTGGGGACAACTATTTGATAAATAACCTCCCAATCGCTATTGGAGGGTACTTCTGGTGGTTGCCATTTCCTCATGAGTACATCGGATTTTTTAAAATAACAGACAGGGGAGTTTTGGGCTTCTGCCTCTGTTAGAGCCCTTTCAGTGGCTCGGCAAGGTCAGGATCACTTTCCTGTTCCTGAATTAAAGATGTCCGGGAAATGACATTCAAGAAGGTCCCCCTATCACTGTCAGGTGTAGTGGCCTCTTTACAATTTCTGGAGGAGTCATCACTTTGACTCAAAAATGTCTGAGACAAATCAATGTCTTCAGAATCCGTAATTCTGTTACTGTTCTTATCCTCAACTTTGCTGTTCAAATCATTACAATTGAGGTTATTATCAACCTCAGCTTTCTTTGCCATGGACCGAGTCACAGCACATGCTGGAAAGGCAAAAGGAAAACATTCCTTCAAATTAATAATACTTTCATCTGTGCTCGGCTTATCCACCACTTGAGGTTCTACAGTGACTTTGTCACCAGCTAAGTCATTTCCCAAAAATAAAGAAATACCTTTTACAGGTAGAGTAGGTCTGATTCCTACTGTCACAGTCCCATTTACTAAACTACTTCTCAAATTTATTTTATGAAGTGGGACATTTAAAGAGTTTAACTCAATACACGATACTAGAACTTGTGCCCCTGTAGCACTTTCTTCAGAAAATGGCAAAATGCCTTCTAACATTAAAGACTGAGTAGCCCCTGTGTCTCTCAGTATTTTTATTGGTAAGGAACAGTGTTTATCCCCCTCAAGGGAAACAAAGCCTTCAGAAATAAATGGCTTATAATTTTCTAAAGCGTCTTGCTTTATAACATAATTTTCAGGGCATGGAGCACATGCTAGTGCATTCTGTGAAGTTGAGGACTCATTTTTCCTTTTTAACAGCCAGCAATCAGATAGTAAATGCCCTGGTTTCTTACAATAATTACAAGTTTTAGTTGAACTGTTGGGTCGTAATGGTGTAGGACTGGCATTAGATGACTTATTCTCATTAGGCTTCCTATTAAATTTGGGTGGTGAAAAGTTTGGAGGATTGGAAGGATGAGTTTTATCTGAAGTTGGTCTAGGTCCACTTTGAAAAGAATTCTTGTGAAGCCAAAAATTTGTAGAGTTACGACTCATTTTATGAGTTAAGGCATAGTTATCTGCTAGTACTGCTGCTCTCTTCAAAGTGTCAACTTTTTGTTCATCAAGGTGGGCCTTTATATCTGAATGTATCTTTCCTTTAAACTCTTCAATAAGCATCATTTCCTTTAATTTTGTGTAATCTTTCCCTATTTCTTTTGAATGGCACCACCTGTCAAATAAATTTTGCTTCTCTCTGGCAAATTCCACATGAAGTTTGATTTTCATTTTTATAATAATTTCTGAATTTCTGCCAATAGGCCTCTGAGCAAGTTGGAATAAATCCTCCTTCTTAAGAGATTCTAAAAGGGCCAAACTAGGAGAGCTTTCAAATTCAGATATAAATTCTGTCACAATAAATACCATGATGAAAAGGTTTGCTGCTTCTCAGATTATATGAATAATAATACTGAAATTTTCTAAGAAAATTTAAATGTTTTGAAAGTGAGCCAAAATAATAATTGCAATATGCAAATAAAGCTTTCTCGTAATCTTATATTCAATCTCTGCAACAAGCCCCCAATTTCTGTTACGGTTTGGAAATATTATTGATATTGGAAACAGAAAGAAATCTGAGAATCAGCAACAATAACTATGAATTTATCTATTTTAAAATTTAATTAAAAAAAAATTAGTATAAAAAAAAACGATACAAAGATCTTTTACACTAATTGGTTTACAGAAAATAAAAACAGTGGTACTTATCAATTATTGAATTAGTCCAAAGTACAGTTTGACAGAATCCAGCAATCCAGTGGTGAAGAATATTGTGAAGAAAGTTATCAGCTGGTACATGTAGTATTAAATCTAAGAATGTCTCTTCAGAAACAGTATCCCGTAGATTTGTAATAAAATTTTCACTTAGAAATTTCAGCAGTCTCCAATAAAATATAATAAAATGCTCCACAAAATTCAAATGGAGTAAAAATCCAAGAAGTATTGGTGCCACAGGTAATTTCCAAATAATCCAGTAGAATCCTGGCTTTTCACAAAATATTATTCTGTTTCACAGAAAGTATAAATTCTCTTTTCCAAGACGAATAGATTCTCTTCAAAATTCTCTTTTGGAATCAATCTTCCAAAATCACAAAGAAGCACTGCTTCTATAATAAATGCACTGTTCTGAAACAATAATAATCTCCAATGGAAACAACTGAAGTGAGTCTTTCTGAAATGGCTTTCTAAAAGAATGAGTTTTTTTTTTTTTTGAATTCTGTTGACAAACCTTTATATAGTAACCAGATAGAATGTCCTAGAAGATGAAATGTCTACAATGTTCTGTCAGTTTCTATTAGTCTCCAGGTGATCCTGTCACAATCCAAGTAAACAAGGTCCCTGACCTACTTGAATAATCAACAGCTATATGTACAATAATTGTAGATCAGTGTAACAAAGATATAAACAAGGTCACTGAGTGCAAATGAGTCAGACCAGTCAGAAAATGCAGCAATAATAAAAAAAATATCGTTCTCATATAATTATCTACTAAGAATATATCAATCTCAATATAATATGGGGGCTATAACAAGGTTCACGATTTCATACTAATTTTTGAAGACATTGCAAGCCAATAAAAACATTCAACACACAAGATATAGTTAGTTAAATTTGTAGTCCATTTATAATTGGAAAATTGTATCATTGGCGAGATGTCCAGGTAAAAAAGGGTGACGAGGCAGATTTTCTATGACGATGGAGGTGCCTGAGAAATGAGATTTTTTTTTTAATAGCAGCAGATGAAATGGTTTTGTGCACCAAAGGCATGCATGGACACTGTGGACAGCCCTGTCAATCTAGAAAATCAAGGTGTGCAAATCAGTTGCCCTCCTTAGATTGCTTGGGAGTGTAATTGCACCTGGAATTTTCAATGCAAAAACTTGTATGCTATTTTGGTTCTATTCACTTCAAGGTATTAATATTGTGACTGAAAAATAGTACTACATTCAGCTACATAGTGGAAAAATTGGCACACACATCTTCTCATTCAAAATGTTGCATTCAGTTCTTATGTGACTGTCTTCTACTCTCAAAATGTATTGAAATGCGACACAGAATGGGTCATGAATTATTGCAAATCAATGCAACATTGACAAATCGTCCCCTGAGTTCTAATGTGTTCTGTGTGCCAGTATGCACATAAAACACATTGAAACTCAAGGGACGAAATGATAATAGATTTTAAATAAAGGCCATCACAAACAGGTCTGGCATTCCAGAAAATCAAGGGGTGCAAAAAATTTCCCTCCTCATTTTTTTCTAGGCGTGCAATAGGCGTGCAGCACTCCCACACTCCTAAAGAATGCCAAGCCTGCTGTGGGGCAAACCCGTTTCGGCCCTCTTTTACTGTAGAATATATTTTTAATACCCCCAGTTTGCCCTGACTTTTAAGTTTGAAGAAAGGGATATCTGAAGATATGGTTGTCTGAAAAAAAGTTAAGGTACATGTAGTCCTTTTTATGCCCCATGAGGGATTCTCTCGGAGCAACATGTTTTCACCTTGTCCATCCACCCAGAATCTGTCTATTAACTTTGGTTTTCCATTATATAACTAAAGAACTGGTTATTTGATCAAATCATAATTTTAGGAGTAACTTGTGGATGACTAGACAATGCTTCCTTTCGATTTTGGTCCTGCTAGCCAATTCAATATGGCCACCATGGCAGCCATATTGAATTTGGTTTTTGTCCAATAACTAGTGAATGCTAACTCAAATCATTTTTATGTTTTTAATTATGCATTATTGGTGTCTAGAGGAAGCTACCTTTCGATTTTAGACCAATCAGCTGAACCAAGATGGCTGTCAGTGGCCAATTCATTATGGCTTCCATGGTGGCCATCTTGAATTTGGTTTCCATCCAATAACTAATGAATACTGACTCGAATCAATTTCAGTTTTTGGTTATGCATTATTGGTGTCTAGAGGAAGCTTCCTTTTGACTTTGGATCTGCTAGCCAATTCAATATGGTGGCCATATTGAATTTGGTTTCTTATCAACCTACTCACAATTGTTTACTACAGGCTTGCACTACAGTGGAAGTCCCTAACTCGGATAAAATACTCTCTATTTTTGTCTTTCCCAAGCAATTTGGGAAAGAAAAGTGGTGCAAAAGCACCAATAAAAATAAGCCAAAACTGGGTCGAGTGCAACCGGCGCAGACCCAGTACGGGACGCTCTCTCCCAAGTACAACTCCACGACTTCCGTTGCCAGTGCACATATACCGTCTCTAAAGACTCATTCTTTTTAAAATCCGCTTCGTGTCGAGATGTTTTTGCACGCTTATCAGTGTTCCACCAGCTCGATGTTTGATGATTCCTGATTCATTATACCACAGTGTATCCTTTGTATTCTCAGGAACAGTGTTTTATATATTCTCTTTTCTATTATATGTCCATAATGTATATTTATTTGCTCTCTCTCGAGTCGCGCGCGAATTTCGCGTGCCATGCGGTTCGGACTTACATTTTTTCACAATTATTGTTAATGCTTTTTTTTGCAAAATTTTCTAATTGTGTTAGAGTTAGGTGTCAGCGGGGTACCACTCCTGCAGTGTTTCTTCTTTCTTTTGAGAGTAGTCTTCCTGTTGGGTGGTTCCCGGTCGACCTTCTGGGGTCTTTGTTTCTGTCACCTTTCTCTCTTCTTTGGGGGTGGTCTGTTTTCTCATCTCACCTTCTCTGCTCCTCTCACCTCTATCATGCCCAGGACAATTCCCTGTGGGCAATGTCTGCTGCCAAAGCATGTGGACGATGTACATTCGTCTTGTTCCTCCTGTAATGGGCCGAGCGGCCGTGTGGTGTCTGTGGAACATGGTCTTCCACCTTCTGGGCGTCAGTAAACCGTGTTGTTCGTTCTCGTGGCCGTGCCTCCCGCTCCCGCGGGAAAGGAGAACGTGGTCGTTCGGGGCCTCCCGAGTCGACTTTGTCTGGTGAGAGTTATTCCTCCTCCGTGGGGGATGTGCAGTCTTTTCCTGTGGTGGATACTGCGGGAGCCGTTGAGTGTTCTGGTGTAGAGATGCCTGGTTCCGGGACTACGGTCCCCCTCCAGTTGACATTTGAGGCTGTCACTAGGGTTGTGACTCCTCCTTCGGAGCCGAGCCGGTGTGCTCTCTCCACTATTTCACCAGCCTCAACGACTCTCGACGTATCTACTACTGCTGCTGGCCCGTCTGCTTCGTTATCTGTTTCAGCCGGCCTCGGCTTTTCGCTGCAGGGGACTGCAGGACTGTCCGATACTGTAGACGTGGGATATCGGCCTCAGCCTTCCCTGACTTCAACTCGGCGAAGTCGGAAGGGGCTGCCAGCCGAGCCCATCGCTGTGGTCTCTTCGCCGTCGAGCACCACAGTTGTGTCTTTGGATTCGGATGTTCGTAGTGGAAACACTATGAACTCCGTGGCGTTTCCGTCTACTCACTCTGGTCACACGACCAGTTTTGGGGGACCAACGCCTTTTGTGCAGCCTGGACCTTCTGCCCCGCAGAGGTCCGCGGTGACTCTCATGAGTTCTCGCAATATTGATCCTCGGGGTGCATCGTACCCCTATACACGTCTGCCTTCAGATGTTTCGGCTGCCGCCCGTCGTCCCGCGTCGGGTGTTTTGGAGGATCGTGACCCTTCGCTGGTTAAGAGGGTCAGAGGTGAAGCCACTTTGCCGGTTCGCTCCCCTGTCGAACCGGTCGGTACAGGCAGTGAGCTTAGGGAGGCCCTCTCCTTACTCACTCAGGTTCTTTCTAAGAGCCTTCCTGTTGTTTCCAGCGAGGCTATGGGTGGTTTCCAGGCGCCTCCTATGGCGCCGCCTCCCGGGATTGGAAACATGCCGGTTTCCGATTCCTCTGGTGTCCCGACACCATGGGAGGCGTCGGCTGGTTTGCCCACGATGGGCTATGTGTCTTCTGACTCTGGGGAGGAGTCCGACATGCTTGAGGTCGAGGGCCAGCAGTCTTCGGACTTGGGGGCGGCTCTTGCCTTTGTGTTTGGGTTTCTGCCTGAGCTCAAACCTGCTAACCAGCCGACAGTGTCAGCCTGGCCGCGATCATCGGTCGCGCGCCAACAGCCTATGGAGCAACCTGCTTCTGGGCGCCTTCGACCGTGCCAGTCGGTACAGGTGGTTGAGGCTTTTTCAGCATTGGATGCCAAGCTGAATTCCAAGGCTTTGAAGACTTCGTTCTTCACCAGGGTTGACACCTTTTTGCCTCCTGTGCGTTATCGTTCCTACGATTCCGCCAATCCGTCAGTCTGCCAGGCTTTGACGGTTCTGGATCAGGACTCCACTTCCCTCGGCTTTCCAAGCCCAAGTCTGCCGTCATTCCAATGACGACTCTGGAGTCCACGTTGGGCTTATCTAGAGAGATGCTTGGCATGCTTTCTCTCTCAGATCACGTCGTCTCAGCTTTGGCTGCTTATCTGCCTCCAGATAAGTTTGACGAGGTACAGGCTCCTTTGCGTGTGCTGTCCAAGGCGCTTATGCACCTTACTCACACGCATGCCTGTAACACGGCCAATTTGGAATTAGTTCGAAGGGACGCTGTGCTGGACACAGGACGATCCCTTCCCGAGGAGCAGCGTGCTACTCTTCGATCTGCTTCTTTGGCAGGTCCGCAACTTTTCCATGGTTCCGTGTCGACGGTCCGGGATGACGTCCTACGTCATTCCAAAGATCAGCTGCTGTTTCGTCAGCTTGATCAGCCTTCTCGGGGAGGCAAGGGACGTTCCAAGCCTAACAAGTACCCTTCTGCTTCCTCTGTGAAGCAAAAGGCTGGTCCTTCTGCCGCCGCCTCTACTTCTTACTCACGGGGTAAAGGTAGGGGTCGGCAGAATCGAGGGAAGTCTCAGGATTCTTCATTTAGCAGAGGAGGTGGTTTCTCCTCTCGCGGGCCTCGTCAGGGCTCGAAATGAAGGTCCTCACCTCGACTCGTCCCAGGTTGGAGGAAGGATAGCAGAGTTCGCAGACCATTGGACCACCATCACATCCGATCCATGGGTGTTAGATGTTGTTCGGTCCGGGCTGCGCATATCCTTCCGACGGCACCCCACTCTGTCAAGGGTGCCTCTTCCAACCACAGTTCCTTCAGACGTTTTACGTCGGGAACTTTTGTCCACGGAGATTGCCAATCTCCTGGCAAAGGGGGCGATCGAGGTCGTCAAGAACGTTCAGTCAGTGGGTTTCTATTCCCGCCTGTTCTTGGTGCCGAAGAAGGACGGCCGACTCCGACCGGTTATCGATCTGAGTATCCTGAACCAGTCTATCATTGCTCCCAAGTTCAGCATGGAGACTTTCAGGTCGGTCCGCCAATCAATTCACCAGGGAGATTTCGCAGCCAGCATCGACCTGCGAGACGCTTACTTCCACGTTCCGATGCATCGGGCATCACGGAAGTATCTCAGGTTCGCTTTTCTGGGGCGAGTTTACCAGTTCAAGGCCATGCCTTTCGGCCTCAACCTGGCTCCTTGGGCGTTCACCAGACTGATGTCGCATGTGATAGCATTCCATCGCACACAGTCCAGGGTGACTACTTCGGCATATCTGGACGATATCCTCCAGAGGCATTCCAATGCTGCCTTACTGGAATCAGATGTCGCCACTCTGTTGAGCTTGCTCACGTCGCTAGGATTCAGAGTCAACGAGGAGAAGTCGGACCTGGTCCCTTCTCAGTCGTTTTGTCATCTGGGGATGTCTTTCCAAACCAAATTCAATTTGGTGGCTGTTCCCCAGGCCAAGGCTGTGATTCTCTCAGCTTTTGCTCTGACTCTATCCCAGTCCAGGTCCGCGACCGCTCGGAGTTTTCTCCGGCTGATCGGTCTCTGCGGTTCGGTGACGGATCTCATTCCTCTAGGTCGGCTGCGTGTCAGACCTCTCCAACACTTTCTGCTCAGTGGAGACCGAATGTAGATTCTCTGGATCAGGTGCTTCCGTTTCCGGACTCTCTGTATCCTCACCTTCTTCCCTGGACAGATGTTCAGTGGATTACGCAGGGTGTTCCGCTGGACTTACCCACGTCCGATCGCGTTCTGACGGCAGATGCCAGCGATCTCGGATGGGGTGCGACGTTGGATCCTCTCGGTCTTTCCCTACACGGGATGTGGGACCAGGATCAAGCAGCTCTACACATCAACCAGAAGGAGCTTCTTGCTCTTCTTCTGAGTTTCAGGCAGTGGATCCCTCACCTGTCGAATCGCCAGGTCCTTCTACTATCCTACAATTCGACAGTGGTTGCTTACATTCGGAACCAGGGCGGCACGCACTCGCTTCCGATGTACGAGTTAGCTCGGGATCTTTTACTGCTCGCTCAGGATGTTCACGCCGGAGTGGTTGTTCGTCACATTCCCGGTCGTCTGAACGACCTAGCCGACTCCCTGTCCCGACAGGGCAGGGTTATTTCCACCGAGTGGATGCTTCACAGGGCAGTGTTCCAGTCGCTTTGCGATCTCTGGGGACGTCCCCACATCGACCTCTTTGCGACTCGTTGGAACCATCAGGTGGACACTTTTGTGTCCCCGTGTCCAGATCCTCTGGCTTTTGCCGTGGACGCTCTGTCACTCGATTGGAACGGTCTAGTCGGCTACGCCTTCCCGTCGGTTCCGATTCTTCCTCAGGTTCTCGCCAAAATTCGAACCTGCAGTTGTCGAATCATTCTGATCGCTCCCCTGTCGCCTCAGCGGGTGTGGATCAATCAGTTCCACTCGCTGATGGCGGCGGTTCCGGCACGTCTCCCGCTACGTCGCGACCTTCTTTGTCAAGGTTGCCCGAGGAGGTTTCACGTCGACCCGACTTCATTGTGCCTTCACGCATATCTTTTGTCAGGTCCTGTCTCCTCCGTAGAGGTTTTTCGAGACGAGCAGTGGAGTGCATTTCTTCTTCAAGGAGGCACTCCACTGGTTTAGCTTATGCAGCTAAATGGAAGGTCTTCTGTCGATGGTGTGCTGATCACTCTGTTGATTATGCCAATCCTTCGATTTCACAGATTGCGGAGTTTCTGGTATATCTGTTTGATTCTCGGGGTCTCCAGCCTGTTACCATCAAGGGTTACAGGTCTATGCTTTCAGAGACTTTTTCTTATGTGGGGAAGCGTCGCATCGGCACTAATCCTTACCTCTCCAAGCTTGTTCGGCACTTTTCTTTGAAAAGGCATCGGACTTTGCAGCTTACTCCACGATGGAATCTTTCGTGGGTGCTGCTTTGCTTGGGGGGGGGGGGGGGGGGGGGGGCGCCGTTCGAACCTTTATCCCAGGTGGATATGCATTTTCTCACATATAAGACGGCTTTTCTGATGGCATTTGCTTCGGCTAGACGGGTTAGTGAGCTTCACGCCCTCTCGGTTGACCCGGCCTTTTTTTAGGAGCTCTCCCAACAGTGTTACTTTTACCACTGATTGCTCCTTTTTGGCTAAGAATCAGTTACCAGATACTACTCCTCCTCCTATCTGTATCAGGGCTCTTCCCTCTGTTGAGGGTACTCGCCCTTTGCTCTGTCCGGTCCGTGCTGTTCGCATTTATCTTGATCGGACACGCTTCATACGGAAGGGCAGAAAACGTTTTTTTTCTGTCTCTCATTCCAGGTCGACAGAAGATCTCTCCTCAATCCATTTCTCGATGGATTTGTCTTGCTATTCGTACGGCTTATAGTCGTTTAGCAGCTGGCGATTGTATTACCAATCGTATTTCTGCCCACGAGGTGTGGGCACTGTCTACCTCTTGGGCTTATTCTAACTCCGTCAAGTTGTCGGATGTTATGCAGGCAGCCTACTGGAGAAATGCTTCTACTTTCTCCACCTTTTATTTACGCCAGTTGCAGGAGCAGTCGGAGGACCTTTTTCCCTGGGTCCTCTTTCTTCTGCTCAGGCTGTTGTCTGCCATAGCCATTAGGCTTCTTGAAGGTCAGTTTCAGCCTTGTGCTGTTACTGTCCTTTTTCTGTCTGTGTGTCACACAGGCTCATATGTCTCTTTTCATTGTCCTTTACCAATGATTGCGACATTATGGTTGATAAGCCTTGGGACCTCTTCCTTCTACTTCACGGTTCCAGTGCACTATGGTTATGTGGGGGTTGGTTATGCGATTCCCTCCAGCCTTTTGTCTATTCATCCTGTAGTAAACAATTGTGAGTAGGTTGATAAGAAATCTAAATTTTATAGTAAATTTCCTTTCTTATTATACCTACCACAATTGTTTACATGGAGGCCCTCCCGTCTTCTTTACGGGTAAAGAATCTTTCCTCCCCGCTGATAACATAACTCTAACATTTACGGATTCAAAAAGAATGAGTCTTTAGAGACGGTATATGTGCACTGGCAACGGAAGTCGTGGAGTTGTACTTGGGAGAGAGCGTCCCGTACTGGGTCTGCGCCGGTTGCACTCGACCCAGTTTTGGCTTATTTTTATTGGTGCTTTTGCACCACTTTTCTTTCCCAACTTGCTTGGGAAAGACAAAAATAGAGAGTATTTTATCCGAGTTAGGGACTTCCACTGTAGTGCAAGCCTGTAGTAAACAATTGTGGTAGGTATAATAAGAAAGGAAATTTACTATAAAATTTAGATTTCCATCCAATAACTAATGAATGAAAACTGAATCAATTTATCAATTGTTGTTGGGGTGGGGGGGGGGGGGGGGGGGGCGACGCATTATTGGTGTCTAGAGGAAGCTTCCTTTTGATTTGGTTATGCCCCTGAGAGACTTACCTTCAGAGCTGGGAGCTTAACTGCAACCTCGGGTCGGGATCAATAATGAGAGACTACCGAAAATTATAACCGCACTCCAATAAAAACAACTGCAAATTCGGTGTTAGAATTTCAGGGCCATTTAAGATACGGCACGTAATATTGAGGAACTATAACTTGCGACTTGCTTTTCAGTTATACTGTCCAGTACATTTATTTCTACACATAATTTTGAAAGCTTGAACATCAAAATCGGTTTCAAATTCATAGTTGAAGTCTGATGGAAATTTAGAGTTACAATCACCTAAATGAGCAACTTTTACTTGATAAAATTTAGAGGGTTGATATTATTTTTTAGGGTTGGTTGGGTTATCCTACACACACTTTGTTTTTTTTTTTTGGCTGACGTTTTATAACATAACAGGCATAGATATGTTATAATTATTTATTCAACCGATTCAACAGAAAATGCCCTGTTAGTTGTTAGTACACGTTGTAATTATAGGACCGATCTGATAGGTATACATGTATACAGATAGTTTTTGTATTCATGCATACCTATCAGATCGGTATACATGTATACCGATCTGATAGGTATACATGTATACAAAAACTATCTGTATACATGGGGGGAGGAGAGGGGGGGTTTGGGGGGGGGTTGTATTTCCAAAACTTTGTAAATCATATCTAGTATTTACACGAAAATAACCACATACATCTGCATATTCTACATCATACAGGTGCACATAAATGTTGCCAGGCAGAATTAAATGCCAGGCATAATTAACATGTTACATACGGCCCTTGGAAATATGGAAAATCACCAAAATATCAGTTTTCCAGAGTTTTTTTGGAAACGCTTCAACGGAATGGTTTCATTTTTGGTAAACTACTATAGAACGATGACTTACAGATCAAGTTTGAGTTTCATGCTGATTGCATTATTCTTGTGTGAGTTACGGCCCTTGGAAATATGGAAAAGCACCAAAATATCAGTTTTCCGGAGTTTTTTTTGGAAGTGCTTCAACGGAATGATTTCATTTTTGGTAAACTACTATAGAACGATGACTTACAGATCAAGTTTGAGTTTCATGCTGATTGCATTATTCTTGTGTGAGTTATGGCCCTTGGAAATATGGAAAAACGACAAAATTTCCGTTTTCCGGACTTTTTTTGGAAACGCTTCAACGGAATGATTTCATTTTTGGTAACCTACTATAGAAGGATGACTTTCAGATCAAGTTTGAGTTTCATGCTGATTGCCTTATTCTTGTGTGAGTTATTGCCCTTGGAAATATGGAAAAGTGCCAAAATATCAGTTTTCCGGACTTTTTCTGGATACGCTTCAACGGAATGATTTCATTTTTGGTAACTTACTATAGAACGATGACTTACAGATCACGTTTTATTTACACTCTGTCCATCCATCCGTCAGTCTGTCAGTCAGTCTATCAGTCGTACTTTAGTTTTCCGGACTTTTTTTGAAAACGCTTCAACGGAATGATTTCATTTTTGGTAACCTACTATAGAGTGATGACTTACAGATCAAGTTTCATTTACATTCTGTCCATCCATCCGTCAGTCTGTCAGTCAGTCTGTCGGTTATACTTTAGTTTTCCAGACTTTTTTTGGAAACGCTTCAACGGAATGATTTCATATTTGGTAACCTACTATAGAATGATGACTTACAGATCAAGTTTCATTTGTACTCTGTCCATCCGTCAGTCTGTGCTTCAACCGAATGATTTCATTCTTGGTAACCTACTATAGAACGATGACTTACAGATCAAGTTTGAGTTTCATGCTGATTGCATTATTCTTGTGTGAGTTATGGCCCTTGGAAATATGGAAAAGCTCCAAAATATCAGTTTTCTGGACTTTTTTTGGAAATGCTTCAATGGAATTCATGCTGATCACATCTAGGTTATAACAATTGTATAATTATTAATGCTCATTAGTCCGGTAGGGGACATTGTATTGCTTCAGCGATACAAGCGCTCTTGTTCAAAATTACTTTCTCAAAAACTGTATGATCTACACCATTTGCAGTGCATAGAAAAGTTGGTAGCCAATGTCACTGACTGATTTGACGCTCAACAGGTTAACATCTTCCTCTCTGACATACATCCTTCTATAAACACCAAAAATTAACAGCAATGATACCTTTATTTTTTCACTTGAGAAGCGGGGAAATGAGCTCTCCGTGGTTCATATTTCACAAATTTTCCTGGGGGTTCACCAGGGGGTATCCCCCTCCTGCCTCTCCCCCAGGCTCGGCTACGCAGAGCGGGCCACCAAAGGTGGCTGTGCTGTCCTCTACAAGCCCCCATTTACAATACCCCCCCCCCCCATATCATAAGCTTCCTATGCCCCTGGCTGTTGGGGTCATATGTCATGCTTTGCATTGCTCTTGTTTCAGGTTGGCTTAATTTTCAATGTTCCTACAGGGCCTAAGATTCAAGGAATGGCCATGCATTTGACCAAGGGTCATTCAAGGCCTTGAAATCCAGAAAAATGTGTCAAGAGGCCTTGAAAAGCATTGGATATTCCCGAAATAAAATGCTGATGAAGCACGTAATCATTTAGCTTTGTAGTTCATGAGGGCATTGTTCAAACTAGGACCCTCCGGTCTTTATCCACTCCTCCCACTTCCCTAATAGGAGGTCCTAGTTAGGACTAATAAAAACAGTGCCTTGAAAATCCTTGTATTTGGCTATTTTAGGGTCTTGAAAAATGCTGAAATATAATGAGAAACAGCCTTGAATAGCCTTGAATTTTATGAAAACCATCGGAATACACTTCAAGAAAATCACTTCATGTAAAATCGTTATCCTGAGTTAATTCCATTATTCACGCTTCCAAGATGATAAGAGTTCTAAGCTTGAGCATTTGTTTAGCACATATTCAATTCCCAGAATAATACCAATTAGTAACCTGATAATTCTATCATAAATATGTTGGCATTCCAGTTACTAGAATCGATTTTATGCCCATTTTCATGGCTTCATTTTCAGATTGTTTCTCTGATGTGAATTTCCAGCTATGGGGGAGGGACTGGAGATGTTTCCCCTCCCTGACCCTCCCCAGTCTGAAATTCACTACCCTACACCCATTCCCTCAAACGGAAACCTCTAGCCATGTCCCTGAGTAGGAATAACAGAGAGAGTGATATACATTGAAAGAAATGAACAAAAGATAGCAAATTAGCAGCCTGTCATGGTCATTGACATGCACAATTTCCATCAGGTACCTCTTGAACCTCTGGTACATGTATGCAACTGTGGCCTCTTACTTGCTCACCTGACTGAAAGTCAGAGTTAGCTACATGTACAGTGATCACTAATTCACTCTTCATTATTCGTCTGCTGTCTGCGAATGTTGTAGTCACAACTCCAAACCACTGGACTGATTTCAATGAGATTTCTCACTTTTTAATTCCAATTAAGCTGCTTCTCCCTATAGAGAGGCAGGGATTCTTTTGACCATCTGCAGAGGCCATTTATGGGATGCTTTCCCAATGACATTTGGGCAGGATTTTTCCCAATTCATAACCCCAGATTTCCCAATCTGAGTTCTCAGTCAAATAAAAATTTAATCCACAACAGGTGACCTGAACTGGGTAGTTATAAGGCCTCAGAAAACTGGTTTTCTGAGGCCTTATGACCACCCACTTCAGGACATCAATTGTACATTAAATTTAAATTGCTTGCATTACAAAGTCTCTTAGTTCAAAGGCAAATGACAAATTCTTCTTTAATAGTGTAAAAACAGTTTGACAGAGACTGTGTGAACATGTTTCCATGTGACTGCTTGTCATAAAACTTACTTATAGTATTCATGCAGTTGCTCAGGCATAGGTCATGATGTTCTCTGTTAAATTTGAATGACAAATTTCTTAATCTTTGGATGTTTTTTGGATGTTTTTTCCTTTCCCCCCCAAAAAAGAAAGAAATTCCCTATTGGAGCCCCCATGCCGCAAATTTTCCCAATATCACAGGCCCCAGACCATTTCCCAATAAGGGTGGAAGAATCCCCGTGACACAGTTTATAAGAATCCCCCAAATTCAAACAAAAAATTTTCTCATGATCCATTGGATAGTATGAATTGATATTTGTATCCCAGCAGAGCTATATAGTATTCCTTGTGTATGTCAGTCAGTCAGTCCATCCATTACTGCACTCACACCTTTCAAGACAGTGATCTGAAATTTGGCAAAATGCAAAACTACATTCAGACTCAGCACATCTCCATGTTAGAAGGTCAGTCGACTCTATATGCTTTTCTCACAGTTTAATGCACAACAGGCGCCCTGAACTAGGTAGTTATATGGTAGTTATCTCTGGGGAGGGGGGGGGGGGGGGGGTCAGATATAAATTTGTTCAACTTGAGTAACTTAGGAAATTTCATGTGTTTTTGGCTTTAGTGATCACTCACTGTCTGTCGTCCGTGAACATGGTCAAGCACTGTGAATGACAGGACGGTCTTGTAGTGTAGAATGCTTATGTAATGTTTTTTGGAGTGGCGCCCTCTAGTAGATGGAGTCAGAATAACACTAAAATCGGCTTTTCTCCACTTAAAAACTTATTTCATGTTTGGTATACTTAATTTGAAACATCGTAAAATGTGTCTGATACAGAGAAAAAACACAGTGTACTGAAAGCAAATTTTGTTTAAATGAGATATACTCATCTACGAAAAATACATTTCAAAAATTCCAAGTATGAATATAATCCCTGAAACGACGAGGCGAAAACAAGACATCACCCATATTTTTATACTGTACCAATGACCCAGACTTAGCTGGTGCTAACTCCTACAAAACCAGGGCCAAACACAAATTTTGCCCCCCAATCCCCAAAATTTGCATCCAAAACAAAAAGAAATCATGTCCTAAAGGACCTCCATAGTACGCCTCTACTGCGCATGCGCAGTGACGCAGTCATCCCGAAATTGGCGCCAATTATCATTCTCTGTTTGGCCCTTCATCAGTCAACATCTCACTGATCTTTGTGCTTGTAAATCTCAGTTTAAAGGATGCCAGACACGTAATTTTTGGAGAAAATGTGATTCTAAGGAGGATAGAAGGAGGAGAGGAAAAAGAAGTGGCAAAAAATAATCAGGGCTGTACTTAAAATTTTTTGATGAAATTATGTTAAGTTGCCTATTTTCGAGGCATGGGCCTCTTGTTGTCATTCTTGCTATTTGTTGCACTGCTTATTCAGTGTTTCCTCTCCCCTAGCCTTCTAAAGTTCCCCCTGGCAATTCTCCCATGCTTTTGGCATATTTTTGAGAAGTTTCATTTCTAAAATTTCCTGGGAGAGTTGCTTGGTTACAGAATGTTTTCTGTTATTTTCCCCATAGTTACGTTTTCACCCATAGGTGTATAACGTTTGTGTTCTGCATCTTCCATCTGATGTTCTACAGATTCTCCCCTGGGAGTCTCTGTTTTGCATCAGATAGAGTGTAATTGATGACTGATTCCGGGCCAGTTTTTTCAGTGCCTGGAGTCATGTTTTCTAGTGTGTTTACACTGTTTGTTTTCATTGGCAACAGCCTTTTTTGAGGGGGGCGATTTAACCCTTATTTCGTCACAATTGGCAAAAAACTGTCAAAATTGGGGTTTATCGGCACTTTCTCGAAACACGTCTTGTAGATTTTTTTTAAACATTCATCATTGCTAGACCTGCCTGTGATACGACCTTTGATACACACGACATATCAGGCGATGCATATGGTAACCCTCCACAGGCTGCCAAACATCGACATTTTGATGAAATTGGCTGTTTTCAGGCCCCCAGAGCACCCAAACGATACACGAGAGATAAACATAACTTCCTTTATTTGAAGTGGAATTCACCGGAGATCATTTTTGTAAGTAATAATGGTGTTCAAAAAACCAAGCATTAACCCGTTTTGGGCTGGTTAAACAGCAATACCCCCAAAAAGCTAAAAAATTCAGGTTTTCCGTGGATTTCTCTAAACGAGTCTTGGAGATTTTCATGAAAAAAATGTCACTCCCAGGCCTTGATGTGACAATAGAAGTTGCATGGACAAAATACTTCGGTGAGCATTTGTTAACCCTCCACGGGCTGCTAAAAGTCAAAATTGTGATAAAATGGGCTGTTTTTGGACGCCAACGGCACCCAACGGGTACACCACAAAGAAAAGTGATTTCTTTTATCGAGCGCACAATCTATAGGGAAACATTTTTGTAAGTAGTAAGGGTATTCAAAAAATGAAGTCTTAACCCATTTTGGGCAGGCTAAAGAGAGAGACCCCTTAAAATCTAAAAATTCCCATTTTCTGTGGATTTCTCTAAATACATTCCATAGGTTTTCAAGAAAAATTGACTACTTGCAGGTCTTTGTGTGACATTACAAGTGGCATGGACAAAATATTCCGCTGAGCGTTTATTAACCCTCTACAGAATGCCAAGCATCATAATTTTGTTGAAATGGGCTGTTTTCGGACGCACACAGCACGCAATGTATGTCCGAGAGTTACACATAATCTCCTTTGTTGGAAGTGGAATTCACTGAGGACCATTTTTGTAAGTAATAAGGATATTCAAAAACCCAAGCGTTAACCCCTTTTGGAGTGGTTATTAGCGATACCATCAAAAGCTAAAAAAAAATCATGTTTTCCGTGGATTTCGTTACAAACATCTTGTAAGTTTTCAACAGAAAATGGCCATTGATAGGTCTTGGAGTCACATTACCGGTTGCATGGATAAAATATTCCAGTAAGCACTTGTTAACCCTCCATCGGCTGCTAAATGTTAACATTTTGAAAAAATAGTCTGTTTTTGGACACCAACAACAACAAATGGGAATGCCACAGAGATACATAACTTCTTTTACCGGATGCAAAACTGACAGAGAAAAATTTAGTATGTAGTAAGGGTATTCAAAAAATCGAGGTCTTAACCCATTTTCGCCTGGTTAAGATGTACCCCTTAAAAGCTTAAAATTCCAGTTTTCTGTGGATTTCTCCAAAAAATCTAGTAAGTATTCAAGAAAAATTGACCATTTGCAGGTCTTGGAGTGACATTACAAGTTACATAGACAAAATATTCCGGTAAGCGTTAGTTAACTCTCCAGAGGCTGCAAAGCATAGAAATTTTGAGAAAATGGACTGTCCTTGGGCACCCATTGCACGCAATGTGTACCTGCGAGATAAACATAACCTCCTTCTTTGGAAGTGGAATTCATCAGACCAAGCATTAACCCATTTAGGGCTGGTCTTAACCCGTTTTGGGCTGGTTAAACAGTGGTACCCATCAAAGACTTAAAATTTCATGCTTTCCCTGGATTTCTTAAAAAACATCTTGTAGATTTCAAGAAAAAATGGCCATTCACGGGTCTTCATGTGACATTACAAGTTACATGGACAAAATATTCCGTTGATCATTCGTTAACTCTCCACGAGCTGCTAAACATCAAAATGTTGATAAAATGGATTGTTTTCAGACACCAAGAGCACCCAATAGATATGTAACAGAGAAATATAACTTCTTTTACTGCGCGTAGAATTCACAGAGGATCAGTTTTGTAAGTAGTAAGGGTATTTAAAAGAATGAAACTTAACCTATTTTAGACTGGATAAGGAGAGATACCCCTTAAAAGTTTAAAATTTACATTTTCTGTGGATTTCGCTAACTGCTTGTTGGCGATTTTCAAGAACAATTGGACATTGGCAGGTCTTACAAATTGCATAGATAGAATATTCCGCTAGTCGTTTGTTAATCCCGCTACAGGCTGCTAAATGGCAACATTTTGATAAAATCGGCTGTTTTCGGGCAGCAAATGGGTATGTAATAGGTAAACATAACCTCTTTTATCAGATTCAGAATTCATGAGGGATAATGTATGATAGTATTAAGGGTATTCAAGGGAGCGTGGTGGCTCAGTGGTAGACTGTTGTACTTCTATGCTAGAGGTCCAGAGTCCGATCCCCGTCCGGGACGACTCACGTTGTGTCCTTGGGCAAGGCACTTTAGCCCGGTTGGCGACATGGGGGCACGATGACGCCATGTACTAAGGCATACTGCACGTCGATGGTACATATGTCTTCACCCTCTGTAACCCTGCTTGAGCGGAGCTTGAACACAGTTAGAATGTTGAGGAGCTGACAGTTGCTCGTCGATGCTTGGTGGTTCTCTCCGTGTACTCCGGCTTCCTCCACCTATAAAACTGTCATGGCCACGATTAGCCATTGTGCATAAGTATGTGACCTTAAACACCAATAAACAAATAAATAAATAAATAAATAAATAAATAAATAAATAAATAAGGGTATTCAAAAACCAAGCCTTAACCCTGATTATAGGATTAAAGACAGACAGCCCATGCCGTGTACGCTGCCTACATTACTTGTAAAATCGACACCCCCAATAAATCTTCTGCGAGGCGCCATTTCGGACCCGACCACCTGACGGTTCTGACCACATCAAATAACACACCTTCGTTGTATTTAGCAGCATGGATTTCCCCAAGAAGCAAAGACAAAAATACGTCTGCGGAAAATAATGGCAAATATTTTATTTAGCCTGTATTTTGTCCGTATAGAAAATTTCTCACCCATATATACCTAAAAATGATTCAATGATACAATTGGACATATTTCTCTCATAAAACGTGAAAAAACACTTGATTTATTGCATTTTAGGATTGCGCATGTATATTCTTAGAAGAATCTCTGTCTGTTATTAAACTACGGCGTGTCTTTGATCTCGTTTGGGACGATCAGTGATTAGCACCTTTTCGACAAGAGCCATCGAAATTGAAAATAAAAAAAATAATCAAATTTCACTAAAACCTTTTGCAGAATCGTGTTTTTCAGAAAACGCTTTCGCGATTGCGTATGTCGTTTTCAAAATTCGGATCAGTAAGCACGAAATTATAAATATGTTGTTGTCAATAACAGAATTGAAAGCATGTCGGTCAAACTTGCATGACGTCAGAACTCGACTTGGGTTAAATACTGCGGTGTAGTGAAAGGACGAGAATAAGAAACGCTGATATCGCAGTAGGCTTTAAAATGTCCATGGAATGGTCCTAAAATCAAGTTTATATTTGCAGCTTTATTGCAAATAGGTTTCCCGTTGTTTCTTGTTGAAATGTTATTTCCGTCAAGGCCAAGTACCATAGAAAATTTGAATACTGGGCAGTGGGATAGGACACCTGCCCCATGAACAACTGCCTCCTATTAAAATTAATTAGCGGGGACATCCCCCCCCCCTCCCCCCCCATATGCTGTTTATTTTACCTAGGACACCTGCCCCCTGCTGTTTTTTTTTACCCAGGACACATGCCCCCCCCCCCCCCCTTCCCCCCCCCCCCCCCTACTGTTAGATTAGATTAAACATATTTTATTTGCCATTTGACAATGCAAATCAGGATTGGAGGACAAGTGCTTACCACTTAGAAGCCCCTCCGTTCCTGTACAGTCACTAATAATTTACAATATGGCAGAACATATTCCATAAATAACAGAATCTATCAAAATCTAAATATTATAAACATTATAGACAAACACAAATTAAACTGAGAGAAAGAGAGAGAGAGAGAGAAGAGAGAGAGAGAGAGAGAGAGAGAGAGAGAGAGAGAGAGAGAGAGAGAGAGATAAAAAAAAATAAATAGAATATAAAGAAAAAAAGAAAACATGAAATACAACATTAGATCCGTGATGATGCCCGCCACCCACCCATTTGCATTCTGTAGTATCTTGGCCGTAATGGGAGTCTAAATTAACATCTTGATTACAGCCACTGAGCAAAGGTTTTCACTTCTGGGGATGTTCACACAACTGTTTGTTCACCAAGTACACCTGCCCTGCCCCCGTTTGTTTGCTAACGGGCCCCTCCCCATTGACCTTTCTATTTTTAGAAGCACCCAGGCCGACGGGGAGAGGGCGTTGTTGGGAGCATGGCTAGATTTTGCTATAAAATGGGGTTGAAGGAAGGTACCCTCAAATCTGGGTCAAAAGTGGCGAAAATGACAAAAGGCTACGACAACGTATGGTGACGGTATAAACTACAGGCGATCTGGGCGATGTACAGACGAAAAATAATACCTTGGAGCCGGTTAGGCAATTTGGCACAAAAAACTCCGACTTTATGCTCAATCGCTGCTCTACAGTAGTCTACAACAGTCCCCAAGTCCATTCCAAACTGATAGAGTCGGGACGAATAGTACTCTCACTTTCCACGCGATGCGTGGTGTTCTTCACGCGGCCTCGACACTCGCAACAGATGCCAAACTGTCAGCCAGGGTGCGTAGAACAAGTTATGAAAATTAGAAGTCGCTGCCTTCAGCGGTCTAGACACGGTTCATGTTTGTGAGAAGTGCAATTTTAATGTCTAATTGGCAAATTTTCAATAATCGTTTCCCGCCAAAAAACCTACTCACCGCCAATTTCTTTTCACTTCAACTTCTGACGATTATCTAAGTTTTAAAGATAGTGTCAGGATACCCCTCCCCCGCCGCTCTTTTGGAGCTGTTTAGGCAATGTGGCACCGAAACCTGGGTCATTATGCTCAATCGCAGCTCTACAGTCGCCTACAACACTGCCCATGTCCATTCTAAACTGATAGAGTCGGGACGAATAGTACTCTCACATTCCAAGCGATGCGTGGTGTTTTCCACGCGGTCCGGACACTCCAAACAAATCCCAAAATGTCGGCCAGGGTTCGTAGAACAAGTTCTGAAAATTTCAAGTCGCTGCATCCAGCGGTCTGAACACCGTTCGTGTAAGTCAGAAGTGCTATTTTAATGTCCAATATGCAAATCTTCGTCAATCTTTTCCTGCCTGCCAGAAACCCAATCACCGCCAATTTCTCTTGACTTTAAACTTCTGAGATTCTCGTAGGTTTAAAGGTTGTGTTGGGATCCCTGGTGGCTGTCTTAAAGAAGCAACTTCCATTTACAGTCAACTCTCCACCAGTCACACACAATTGTAACATTTAAGTGGACTTACTCCAACGAGGAGGCACTGAAGGATTCTGCGCCCATTTCCGACGTCTTTTTTCGAACTGGCTTGAAAAGGGAGGACCAAATTCAACCAATTACCTCCTCTCTCCAAAACACCATATCTCAGCCAATTCTAGGCAGATTTTCATGAAATTTTCACTCCTTGTTCAGGAATAGTTGTGGCATCGCTTTCCATGAAGAGCGACATGAATTTCGCATTTCGTCACATCGAATTGGAAAAGAGCGTATGCGCAGGGATTTCTCTGAAAACATCTTGGAAGATTTTAAAGAAAAATGGCCATTTGCAGTTCTTAGTGTGACATTACAAGTTGCATGAAAAATATTCCTGTTAGCACTTGTTAACCCTCTACAAGCTGCCAGACATCAATATTTTGGATACATTTGAGATAAAATGGACCATTTTCAAATAGACACAGCACTCAGTGGGTATGTGTGAAACAAACATAACTCCTTTTGTGGGTCATTAACTTGTCGGACGACGATATTGATATTAACCCACTCCACCGTTAATGATGGTTTTTACCTAAACAATTTTCTTATCAAACTGAGTCATTTGAGACTACTATACTCACCTTTCTCATAACATCAATGAAGGAACTTCAGTGAGACAGTTAAAAACAATTCATCAGACACTGTGGGGTCATGAAGAATCATGGAATCTCATCGGGAAAAGCCATGATTCTCCAGAATCATAAAGTCTAGTTTTTAGTCAAGTTGTGACGAAGTCAAACTCGACTTATAGTTTGATGAATGGTGGGCGGGCATAAACAATTGGTTTCCAGATGATAACTTTATAATGGTTCAACCCATGTTCATGAAACTACCTACTTCATAGGTAGGTTGGTATCGGTGAGGGGAAGAACTCTATTAATTTTGGACTTGCTTGGTCAAAGGTCAAGGTCACAGTGACCTTGAACATAGTAAATTGTAAACAATTGGTTTCCGGATGTTAACTTGACTACGGTTCAACCCACATTCATGGAAAACTATGATATCAGGTGTTACCAAATTTCAGTTCTGTTTTCATTAACATGCATGATATTTGTCTATTTTTATGTATTAGCTCACCAACAATAGTTGTGTGAGCCTATGGCTTAGCCCTCATGTCGGCGTCATCTGCATCGGCATCTGGATTCATTCATTTTGAACTTTTGTGTGCAGGTTTTCATTTTTTTTTTTTCTATTTTGCTTTTTTTTTTTTTATGTCAGCATTACTTTTCAGGGATAGTAATATTTTATTCAACCCTTTCCATGCTTAGTTACTTGAATTTTGGACTTTTGTGTACAGGTTTTTGACTTTTCTGTGCAGGTTTTTGACTTTTGTGTACAAGTTTTGAAATTTTGTCTTCAAGTGGAGTTTTACTTTACTGGCATATTGCCATGGTGGTTACCTTAACATTTCAGGGAATTTTTCTCAATTTTAACCCTTTGAAAAAATGTGATACTTTTTTGACTTTTATGTGCAGGTTTTGAGGTTTGTCTTTCTTTTCTTCCAAGTGGATATTTTTCAAGTAGAGTTTCACCTTACTGGCATATTGCCATTGTGGTTACTGTGACATTTGCAGGGTATTTTTCTCAATTTTAACCCTTTGAAACAAATGTGATACTTTTTTTTTACTTTTATTTGCAGGTTTTGAGGTTTGTCTTTCTTTTCTTCCAAGTGGCGACTTACCTTGTAGCATATTGCCCCATGGTTCCTATTTTATGTTTGGATGCTTCTTGGGGCTATTATTATATTATTTAACCCTATAGCTACTTATTTACCTTAATTTTGGACTTTTGTGTGCAGGTTTTTGACTTTTGTGTACAGGATTTGATATTTTTTTTAAGTGGAATTTTACCTCACTGGTGGTTACTGTGACATTTTCAGGGTATTTTTCTAAATTTTAACCCTTTGAAACAAATGTGATACTTTTTGGACTTTTATGTGCAGGTTTTGAGGTTTTTCTTTCTTTTCTTCTAAGTGGATTTTTTTCAGGTAGAGTTTCACCTTACCGGCATATTGCCATGGTGGTTACTGTGACATTATCTGGGTATTTTTCTCAATTTTAACCCACTGAAACAAATGTGATGCTTTTTTTTTACTTTTATGTGCAGGTTTTGAGGTTTGTCTTTCTTTTCTTCAAAATGGAGACTTACCTTGTACAGCATATTGCCATGGTTCCTATGTTAGCATGCTTCTTGGGGCTATTATTATATTATTTAACCCTTTAGCTGCTTATTAGGCTTTTCCCTCTGGAAAAGACTATTGTTTTTCTACGGATTATTATTATTTTTTTTATTTTTTTTTTTAGGCTTTTCCCTCTGGAAAAGACTATTGTTTTTCTACGGATTATTATTTTTTTTTTTTCTTTTTTTTTTTTTTTTTTAGGCTTTTCCCTCTGGAAAAGACTATTGTTTTTCTACGGATTATTATTTTTTTGGGTTTTTTTTTTTTTTTTTTTTTTTCCCCCACACATTTTGTCTGTACGATTCAGAAGCCATTTTCGAACCGATTTTCACAAAATTTTGCACACGCATAGAGGGGCACAAAATCTAAAAATGTACCGAAGCGGATTTTTCGATTTAACCCTTATTTCGTCAGAATTGGCAAAAAACTGCCAAAATTGGTGTTTATCGGCACTTTCTCGAAACACGTCTTGTAGATTTTTTTTAAACATTCATCATTGCTAGACCTGCCTGTGATACGACCTTTGATACACACGACATATCAGGCGATGCATATGGTAACCCTCCACAGGCTGCCAAACATCGACATTTTGATGAAATTGGCCGGTTTCAGGCCCCCACTGCACCCAAACGATACACGATAGATACACATAACTTCCTTTATTGGAAGTGGAATTCACCGAGGATCATTTTTGTAAGTAATAAGGGTGTTCAGAAAACCAAGCGTTAACCCGTTTTTGGCTGGTTAAACAGCAATACCCCCAAAAAGCTCAAAACTTCATGTTTTCCGTTGATTTCTCTAGACGAGTCTTGTAGATTTTCAGGAAATATTTGTCACTCCCAGGTCTTGGTTTGACATTACAAGTTGCATGGACAAAATATTCCGGTCAGCATTAGTTAACCCTCCCCGAGCTGCTAAACATAAAAATTGTGATAAAATGGGCTGTATTTGGACACCAACAGCACCCAAACGGTATACCACAGAGAATGTGGCCTTCAATTATCGGACGCAAAATTGATCGGAAAATATTTTTGAAAGTGGTAAGGGTATTCAAAATTCGACGTCTTAACCCATTTTGGGCTGGTTAAAGAGAGATACCCATTAAAATCTTAAAATACCCGTTTTCTGTGGATTTCTCTAAAAACATCTTGTAGGTTTTCAAGAAAAAATCGGCTATTCGGAGGACTTGGTGTGACATTACAAGTTGCATGGACAAAATATTCCGATCAGCATTAGTTAACCCTCCCAGGGCTCCTCAACGTCAAAATTGTGATAAAATGGGCTGTTTTTGAACACCAACAGCACCCAATGGGTACACCACAAAGAAAAGCGCCTCCTTTTATCGAGTGTACAATTTATACAGAAACATTTTTGTAAGTAGTAAGGGTATTCAAAAGTCGAAGTCTTAACCCATTTTGGGTAGGCTAAGAGAGATATCCCTTAAAAGCTTTAAATTCCCATTTTCTGTGAATTTCCCTAACAGTAACTTGTAGGGTTTCAAGAAAAATTGACTATTCGTAGGTCTTTATGTGACATTACAAGTTGCAGGGACAAAATACTCCGGTGAGCGTTTATTAACCATCTACAAGCTGCCAAGCATCGTAATTTTGTTGACATGGGCTGTTTTCGAACACACACAGCACCCAATGTATGCACGAGAGGTAAACATAATCACCTTTGTTGAAAGTGGAATGCACAGAGGATCATTTTTGTAAGTAATAAGGGTATTCAAAAAACCAAGCGTTCACCCCTATTGGGGAGGTTAACAGGGATACCCATCGAAAGCTTAAAAATCGTTATCCCTGGATTTCTTTACAAACATCTTGTAGGGTTTTCAAGAGAAAATGGCTGTTGATAGGTCTTGGTATCACATTACCAGTTGCATGGATAAATTATTCTGGTAGGTATTTGTTAACCCTCCATGGGCTGCTAAATGTCAAAAATTTGGAAGAAATAGTCTGTTTTTTGACACTAACAACATCAAATGGAAATGCCACAGAGAAACGTAACTTCTTTTACTGGACGCAAAACTGATAGAGAAACATTTTTGTAAGCAGTAAGGATATTCCAAAATCGAGGTCTTAACCCATTGTCGACTGGTTAAGGAGATATACCCCTCAAAAGCTTAAAATTGCCGTTTTCTGTGGATTTCTCAAAAAAATCTAGCACGTTTTCAAGAAAAATTGAGCATTTGCAGGTCTTTGATTGACATTACAAGTTGCATGGACAAAATATTCCGGTAAGCAATTATTAACCCTCCAGAGCCCGCAAAGTATAGACATTTTGAGAAAATGGGCTGTTTTGAGGCACCCATAACACCCAATGTGTACCTGCGTGATAAACATAACCTTCCTCATTGGACGTGAAATTCACTGAGGATCATTTTTGTAAGTAATGAAGGTATTCACTAAACCAAGCATTAATCCGTTTAGGGCTGGTTGCAGAACGATACCCCTCAAAAGGTTAAAAATTCATATTTTCCGAGGATTTCTCTAAAAGCCTCTCATAGGTTTTCAAGACAAATATTGGCCATTCTGATTTGAGACTACTATACTCACCTTGTATGAACTCAAAAGTAAGTGTATATTTATTTATTATCAAGAATAACCGCCCATAAGTTCCACTCTCACTGTGTCCCGCTTCATAGGTCAATTCCACGGTGTCCCACGACAGCGGTCGATTTATCCAAGCAAAATTACCAAGGTTACCACCTCCTCCCTGCCTCTTTATCCAACCAAACACACATTGAAAGGTACGCCTCACCTCGTATTCCACACTGCCCTGCATGATATCATTTATTATTTATTTATTGGTGTTTAAGGGCATATACTTATGCACAATGGTTAATCATGACCGTGACAGTTCTACGGGTGGAGGAAGCCACAGTACCTGGAGAGAATCACCGAGCAACGTCGAGCAGCTGCCAGTTTCGCAACATCGTAACTCCGAACTGCAGCACAGGCAGGGTTAGATTGGTTGAAGACATGCGTACCGTCGACGTGCAGTACGCCTTAGTACATGGCGGCATCGTGCCCCCATATGGAGAATCAGAGTTAAGTGCCTTGCCCAAGGACACAGCATGGGAGTCCAAATTGATCGCTTAGATGGCCACCCATCCAATTACACTGCCCCTCCTCCGCCCCAGGGTGACGACGTGGCAGTATATATCCATCTTACTTACGCTATGTTGTGCCTAAGGAACCTTACAATAAAAGGTGGGGGTCCACAACATGGGAAGGGGGGCAGGTATATTTACTACTCTATGGCGGTCATCAAATGTAGTGGTGCATGGCGCCAACATTTCCCCGGCAGTGGGGCTAGATATATACTAGTTTGTAAGACGGCTGTACTCCCCTTCTCCGTCCCAGGGTATATTTTATCTACACGTATGTACAAACAACACTTCCTATTTACGTATGTAATTATTGTAGTCTATAACATCATGTTTGTCGTTGTATGTATGGATATCTTCATTGTAATAAATAAAACTAATCCTACGGGGAAAAACCAATTGGAGAGAAATTTACTTCTGCTGTTAACAGACAGGTGATAGGTGAGCTCTACAAGGTGTGAAAAAATGACATAATCATGCATAACAACTGTGGTCTAATAGCAGATAATTGATACAGGGAATATACATGACATGCTTAAGAATTTAAAGTTCACATTTTCTGTGGATATCTTCAAGTGGTTCTTGCAGATTTTCAAGAACAAATAAACCCTGGAGAAGAATTATTCTCGCAAGCCTTCATTAACCCTACACAAACCGTCAAATATCAAAATTTTAGATAAATTTGAGATACATTGGGCTATTTGCATTAGACACTGATTCTCAGACGCTGATATTAATATTAACCCTCTCCACAAACGATGATGATTTAGCCAAAACGTTCTTTTATCACACTGGGTCATTTGAGACTGTTATACCCACTTTTCTCAAGACATCAATAAAAATACTTTAATGATACAATTAAAAACAATTCTTCAGACACTCCAGGGTCATAAAAAATCATGGAATCTTGTCGGGAAAAGCCATGATTCTCCAGAATCATAATTTTTCTACGGATTATTATTTTTTTAGGCTTTTCCCTCTGGAAAAGACAATTGTTATGGAGTGACAGTTCAAGTTGCATGGACAAAATATTTCGGTAAGCATTTGTTAACCCTCCAGAGGCTGCCAAGCATAGACATTTGGAGAAAATGAGCTGTTCTTGGGCAACCATAACACCAAATGTGTACCTGCGAGATAAACATAACCCCCTTCATTGGAAGTGGAATTCACCGATGATCATTTTTGTATGAAATGAAGGTATTCACAAAACCAAGCATTAACCCGTTTAGGGCTGATTACAGGAAGATTCCCCTCAAAAGGTTAAAAATTCATGTTATCCGAGGATTTCTCAAAAAACATCTCGTAGATTTTCAAGAAAAAATGGCCATTCTCAGATCTTAGTGTGACATTACAAATTGCATGTACACAATATTCCTGGAAGCATTTGTTAACCCTATGCAGGTTCTCAAACATCAAAATGTTGCTGTGTTTGCATACCAACAGCACCCGAATTTGAGAGGAGAGATCAAAATAATTGGAAGTAGAATTCACTGAGAATTATTTTTGGAAGTAATAAGAGTATTCAAAAAACAACACTTAACCCGTTTTGGGCTGGATAAACAATGATACCCATCAAAAGCTTAAAATTCGTGTTCTCCCTGGATTTCTCTGAAAACATCTTGCAGATTTTAAAGAAAAAATGGCCATTCGCAGTTCTTGGTGTGGCATTACAAGTTGCATGAATGAATATTCCCGTTAGCACTTGTTAACCCTCTACAAACTGCCAGACATCATTATTTTGGATACATTTGAGATAAAATGGACCATTTTCAAATAACCACAGCACTACGTGGGTATGTGTCAAACAAACATAACTCCTTTTGTCGGTCATTAACTTGTTGGACGACGATATTGACATTAACCCACTCCACCGTTAATGATGGTTTTTACCTAAACAATTTTTTTTTATCAAACTGAGTCATTTGAGACTACTATACTCACCTTTCTCATAACATCAATGAAGGAACTTCAGTGAGACAGTTAAAAACAATTCATCAGACACTGTGGGGTCATGAAAAATCATGGAATCTCATTGGGAAAAGCCATGATTCTCCAGAATCATAAAATCTAGTTAGGCTTTTCCCTCTGGAAAAGACTATTGTTTTTGTACGGATTTTTTTTTTTTTTTTTTTTTTTTTTTTTTTTTTTTTTTTTTGGGGGGGGGGGGGGGGGGGGGGGGGGGGGGGGGGGGGGGGTTCCACACATTTTTGTCCGTACGATTCATTTTCAAACCGATTTTCACACAATTTGGCACATGCATAGAGTGGCAAAAAATCTAAAAATGTACCGAAGCATAATTTTTGATTTAACCCTTATTTCACCAGAATTGGCAAAAAACTGCCAAAATTGGGATTTATCGGCACTTTCTCGAAACACGTCTTTAGGATTTTTTTTAAATATTCATAATTACTAGACCTGCCTATGACACAACCTTTGATACACACGACATATTAGGCGATGCATATGGTAACCCTCCACAGGCTGCCAAACATCGAAATTTTGATGAAATGGGCCAGTTTCAGACCCCCACAGCACCCAAACGATACCCGAGAGGTAAACATAACTTCCTTTATTGGAAGTGGAATTCACCGAGGATCATTTTTGTAAGTAATAAGGGTGTTCAGAAAACCAAGTGTTAACCCGTTTTGGGCTGGTTAAACAGCAATACCCCCAAAAAGCTCCAAACTTCATGTTTTCCGTGGATATCTCTAAACGAGTCTTGTAGATTTTCAAGAAAAATTGGTCACTCTCAGGTCTTGGTGTGACATTACAAGTTGCATGGATAAAATATTCCGGTCAGCATTAGTTAACCCTCCCCGAGCTGCTAAACGTAAAAATTGTGATAAAATGGGCTGTTTTTAGACACCAACAGCACCCAAACGATATACCACAGAGAAAGGGGCCTTCATTTATCGGACGCAAAATTGATCGGAAAATATTTTTGAAAGTGGTAAGGGTATTCAAAATTTGACGTCTTAACCCATTTTGGGCTGGTTAAAGAGAGATACCCATTAAAATCTTAAAATACCCATTTTCTGTGGATTTCTCAAACAACATCTTGTAGGTTTTAAAAAAAAATCGGCTATTTGCAGGTCTTGGTGTGACATTACAAGTTGCATGAACAAAATATTCCAGTCAGCATTAGTTAACCCTCCCCGGGCTGCTGAAGGTCAAAATTGCGATAAAATGGGCTGTTTTTGCACACCAACAGCCCCCAAAGGGTACACCACAAAGAAAAGTGCCTTCTTTTATCGCGCGTACAATTTATACAGAAACATTTTTGTAAGTAGTAAGGGTATTCAAAAGTCGACGTCTTAACCCATTTTGGACAGGCTAAAGAGAGATACCCCTTGAAAGCTTTAAATTCCCATTCTCTGTGAATTTCCCTAATGGTAACTTGTAGGGTTTCAGGACAAATTGACTGTTCGTAGGTCTATATGTGACATTACAAGTTGCATGGACAAAATACTCCGGTGAGCGTTTTTTAACCATCTACAAGCTGCCAAGCATCGTAATGTTGTTAACATGGGACTGTTTTCAGACACGCACAGCACCTAATGTATACATGAGAGATAAACATAATCTCCTTTGTTTGAAATGGAATTCACAGAGGACCATTTTTGTAAGTAATAAAGGTATTCAAAAAGCCAAGCGTTAACCCCTGTTGGGGAGGTTAACAGGGATACCCATCAAAAGCTTAAAAAATCGTTTTCCCTGGATTTCTACAAACATTTTGTGGGGTTTTCAAGAGAAAATGGCCGTTGATAGGTCTTGGTGTCATATGACCAGTTGCATGGATCAATTATTCTGGTAGGCATTTGTTAACCCTTCATGGGCTGCTAAATGTAAAAAAAATTGAGGAAATAGTCTGTTTTTGGACACCAACAACATCAAATGGAAATGCCACAGAGAAACGTAACTTCTTTTACCGGACGCAAAACTGATAGGGAAACATTGATATTGATATTAACCCATTCTACCATTAATGATGGGTTTTACCTAAACATTTTTTTATCAAACCCAAACCGAGTCATTTGAGACTACTATACTCACCTTTCTCATAACATCAATGAAGGAACTTTAGTGAGACAGTTAAAAACAATTCATCAGACACTGTGGGGTCAAGAAAAATCATGGAATCTAATCGGGAAAAGCCATGATTCTCCAGAATCATAAAGTCTTTTTTTTTTTTTGTTTTTTTTTCCACACATTTTGTCCGTACGATTCAGAAGCCATTTTTGAACTGATGTTCACGAAATTTTGCACACGCATAGAGGGGCACAAAATCTAAAAATGTACCGAGGCGGAATTTTCGATTTAACCCTTATTTCGTTTGAATTGGCAAAAAACTGCCAAAATTGGGGTTTATCGGCACTTTCTCGAAACGTGTCTTGTAGATTTTTTTTATACATTCGTCATTGTTAGACCTGTCTGTGTTCTCCGTGGGAACCCCGGGAAGTAAGCAGCACTTGTTTACTGTGGTAAACCAGTTCCGCTTTACTGGTAAAATAGGACCCAGTCACCAATGCTTGGGGTGAAAGTCCTCTAAAATGGGCAACATGTTGATCAACGATTGACTAAACTTGACTTCATCTCCATGTTGTGTCACGATTAGCCATGGTGCATAAATATGTGATGTTAACCACCAACAAACAAACAAACAAACCTGTCTGTGACACGCCCTTTGATACACACGACATATCAGGCGATGCATATGGTAACCCTCCACAGGCTCCCAAACATAGAAATTTTGATGAAATAGGCCGGTTTCAGGTCCCCACTGCACCCAAACAATTCACGAGAGATAAACATAACTTCTTTTATTGGGAGTGGAATTCACCGAGGATCATTTTTGTCAGTAATAAGGGTGTTCAAAAAACCAAGCGTTAACCCGTTTTGGGCTGGTTAAACAGCAATACCCCCATAAAGCTAAAAAATTCGTATTTTCCGCAGATTTTTCTAAACGAGTCTTGTAGATTTTCAAGAAAAATTTGTCACTCCCAGGCCTTGGTGTGACGATAGAAGTTGCATGGACAAAATATTGCGGTGAGCATTTGTTAACCCTCCACGAGCTGCTAAAAGTCAAAATTGTGATAAAATGGGCTGTTTTTGGATGCCAACAGCACTCACTTGGTGTACCACCGAGAAAAGTTCCTTCTTTTATCGGACGCAAAATTTATGGGGACACATTTTTGATAGGGTAAGGGTATTCAAAAGTTGAAGTCTTGACCCATTTTGGACTGGTTAAAGAGAGACACCCCTTAAAAGCTTAAAATTCCCATTTTCTGTGGATTTCTCTAAAAGCAACTTGTAGGTCTTCAGGAAAAATTGACTATTTGTAGGTCATTGTGTGACATTACAAGCTGCATGGACAAAATATTCCAGTGAGCATTTATTAACCCTCTACAGGCTGCTAAGCATCGTAATTTTGTTGAAATAGGCTGTTTTCAGACCGCACACAACCCAATGCATACCCGAGAGATAAACATAATCTACTTTGTTGGAAGTGGAATTCACCGAGGACCAAATTTGTTAGTAATAAGGGTATTCAAAAAACCAAGCATTAACCCCTTTGGGGATGGTTAATAGCAATACCCATCAAAAGCTTAAAAAATCATGTTTTCCCTGAATTTCTTTACAAACGTCTCGTAGGGTTTCAAGAGAAAATGGCCGTTGATAGGTCTTAGAGTCACATTACCAGTTGCATGGATAAAATATTCAGATAAGCATTTGTTAACCCTCCATGGGCTGCTAAATATCAAAATTTCGAAAAAAATAGTCTGTTTTTGGACACCAACAACATCAAATGGGAATGCTGCAGAGAAACATAACTTCTTTTACAGGACGCAAAACTGATAGGGAAAATTTTTAGTAAGTAGTAAGGGTATTCAAAAATTGAGGTCTTAACCCACTTTCGCCCGGTTAAGGAGATGTACCCCTTAAAAGCTTAAAATTCCCATTTTCTGTGGATTTCTCCAAAAAATCTAGTAAGTATTCAAGAGAAATTGACCATTTGCAGGTTTTGGAGTGACATTACAAGTTGCATGAACAAAAGATTCCGGTAAGCGTTTTGTTAACCCTCTAGAGACAGCAAATTTTGAGAAAATGGGCTGTACTTGGCCACCCATTACACCCAATGTGTGCCTGCGAGATGAACATAACCACGTTCATTGGAAGTGGGATTCACCGAGGATCATTTTTGTAAGTAATGAAGGTATTCATAAAACCAAGCATTGACCCGTTTAGAGCTGGTTACAGGATGATACCACTCAAAAGGTTAAAAATTCATGTTATCCGAGGATTTCTCTAAAAACATCATGTAGATTTTCAAGAAAAATTGGCCATTCTCAGATCTTTGTGTGAATTACAAGCTGCATGGACAAAATATTCCAGTAAGTATTTGTTAACCCTATCCTTGTTCTCTAACATCAAAATGTTGAAAAAGTGGGCTGTGTTTGCATACCCGCAGCACCCAAAGTTAAGAGGAGAAATCAACATAAGTGGAAGTAGAATTCACTGAGAATTATTTTTATAAGTAATAAGCGTATTAAAAAACAACCCTTAACCCGTTTTGGACTGGATAAACAATTATACCCATCAACAGCTTAAAATTCATGTTCTCCCTGGATTTCTCTGAAAACATCTCGCAGATTTTTAAGTAAAAATGGCCATTCACAGTTTTTGGCGTGAAATTACAAGTTGCATGAATAAATATTCCTGTTAGCACTTGTTAACCCTTAACAAGCTGCCAGACATCAATATTTTGGATACATTTGAGATAAAACAGACCATTTAGATAAAACAGACCATTTTCAAATAGATACAGCACTCAGTGGGTATGTGTCAAACAAACATAACTCCTTTTGTCGGCCATTAACTTGTTGGACGACGATATTGATATTAACCCTCTCCACCGTTAATGATGGTTTCTTATCAACCTACTCACAATTGTTTACTACAGGGTTGCACTACAGTGAAGTCCCTAACTCGGATAAAATACTCTCTATTTTTGTCTTTCCCAAGCAAGTTGGGAAAGAAAAGTGGTGCAAAAGCACCAATAAAAATAAGCCAAAACTGGGTCGAGTGCAACCGGCGCAGACCCAGTACGGGACGCTCTCTCCCAAGTACAACTCCACGACTTCCGTTGCCAGTGCGCATATACCGTCTCTAAAGACTCATTCTTTTTGAAATCCGCTTCGTGTCGAGATGTTTTTGCACGCTTATCAGTGTTCCACCAGCTCGATGTTTGATGATTCCTGATTCATTATACCACAGTGTATCCTTTGTATTCTCAGGAACAGTGTTTTATATTCTCTTTTTTCTATTATATGTCCATAATGTATATTTATTTGCTCTCTCTCGGGTCGCGCGCGATTTTCGCGGGCCACGCGGTTCGGACTTAGATTTTCACAATTATTGTTCATGCTTTTTTTGCAAATTTTTATAATTGTGTTAGAGTTAGGTGTCAGCGGGGTACCACTCCTGCAGTGTTTCTTCTTTCTGTTGAGAGTAGTCTTCCTGTTGGGTGGTTCCCGGTCGACCGTCTGGGGTCTTTGTTTCTGTCACCTTTCTCTCTTTGGGGGTGTTCTGTTTTCTGATCTCACCTTCTCTGCTCCTCTCACCTCTCTCATGCCTAGGACAATTCCTTGTGGGCAGTGTCTGCTGCCTAAGCATGTGGACAATGTACATTCGTCGTGTTCCTCCTGTAATGGGTGTTCGGCCGAGCGGCCGTGTGGTGTCTGTGGAACATGGTCTTCCACCTTCTGGGCGTCTGTAAATCGTGTCGTTCGTTCTCGTGGCCGTGCCTCCCGCTCCCGTGGGAAAGGAGAACGTGGTCGTTCGGGGCCTCCCGAGCCGACTTTGTCTGGTGAGAGTTATTCCTCCTCCGTGGGGGATGTGCAGTCTTTTCCTGTGGTGGATACTGCGGGAGCCGTTGAGTGTTCTGGTGTAGAGATGCCTGGTTCCGGGACTACGGTCCCCCTCCAGTCGACATCTGAGGCTGTCACTAGGGTTGTGACTCCTCCTTCGGAGCCGAGCCGGTGTGCTCTCTCCATTATTTCACCAGCCTCAACGACTCTCGACGTATCTACTACTGCTGCTGGTCCGTCTGCTTCGTTGTCTGTTTCAGCCGGCCTCGGCTTTTCGCTGCAGGGGACTGCAGAACTGTCCGATACTGTAGACGTGGGATATCGGCCCCAGCCTTCCCTGACTTCAACTCGGCGAAGTCGGAAGGGGCTGCCGGCCGAGCCCATCGCTGTGGTCTCGTCGCAGTCGAGTACCACAGTTGTGTCTTTGGATTCGGATGTTCGTAGTGGAAACACTATGAACTCCGTGGCGTTTCCATCCACTCACTCTGGTCACACGACCAGTTTTGGGGGACCAACGCCTTTTGTGCAGCCTGGACCTTCTGCCCCGCAGAGGTCCGCGGTGACTCTCATGAGTTCTCGCAATATTGATCCTCGGGGTGCATCGTACCCCTATACACGTCTGCCTTCAGATGTTTCGGCTGCCGCCCGTCGTCCCGCGTCGGGTGTTTTGGAGGATCGTGACCCTTCGCTGGTTAAGAGGGTCAGAGGTGAAGCCACTTTGCCGGTTCGCTCCCCTGTCGAACCAGTCGGTACAGGCAGTGAGCTTAGGGAGGCCCTCTCCTTACTCACTCAGGTTCTCTCAAAGAGCCTTCCTGTTGCTTCCAGCGAGGCTATGGGTGGTTTCCAGGCGCCTCCTATGGCGCCGCCTCCCGGAATTGGAAACAGGCCGGTTTCCGATTCCTCTGGTGTCCCGACACCATGGGAGGCGTCGGCTGGTTTGCCCACGATGGGCTATGTGTCTTCCGACTCTGGGGAGGAGTCCGACATGCTTGAGGTCGAGGGCCAGCAGTCTTCGGACTTGGGGGCGGCCCTTGACTTTGTGTTTGGGTTTCTGCCTGAGCTCAAACCTGCTAACCAGCCGACAGTGTCAGCCTGGCCGCGATCATCGGTCGCGCGCCAACAGCCTATGGAGCAACCTGCTTCTGGGCGCCTTCGACCGTGCCAGTCGGTACAGGTGGTTGAAGCTTTTTCAGCATTGGATGCCAAGCTGAATTCCAAGGCTTTGAAGACTTCGTTCTTCACCAGGGTTGACACCTTTTTGCCTCCTGTGCGTTATCGTTCCTACGATTCCGCCAATCCGTCAGTCTGCCAGACTTTGACGGTTCTGGATCAGGACTCCACTTCCCTCGGGCTTTCCAAGCCCAAGTCTGCCGTCATTCCAATGACGACTCTGGAGTCCACGTTGGGCTTATCTAGAGAGATGCTTGGCATGCTTTCTCTCTCGGATCACGTCGTCTCAGCTTTGGCTGCTTATCTGCCTCCAGATAAGTTTGACGAGGTACAGGCTCCTTTGCGTGTGCTGTCCAAGGCGCTTATGCACCTTACTCACACGCATGCCTGTAACACGGCCAATTTGGAATTAGTTCGAAGGGATGCTGTGCTGGACACAGGACGATCCCTTCCCGAGGAGCAGCGTGCTACTCTTCGATCTGCTTCTTTGGCAGGTCCGCAACTTTTCCATGGTTCCGTGTCGACGGTCCGGGATGACGTCCTACGTCATTCCAAAGATCAGCTGCTGTTTCATCAGCTTGATCAGCCTTCTCGGGGAGGCAAGGGCCGTTCCAAGCCTAACAAGTACCCTTCTGCTTCCTCTGTGAAGCAAAAGGCTGGTCCTTCTGCCGCCGCCTCTGCTTCTTACTCACGGGGTAAAGGTAGGGGTCGGCAGAATCGAGGGAAGTCTCAGGATTCTTCATTTAGCAGAGGAGGTGGTTTCTCCTCTCGTGGGCCTCGTCGGGGCTCGAAATGAAGGTCCTCACCTCGACTCGTCCCAGGTTGGAGGAAGGATAGCAGAGTTTGCAGACCATTGGACCACCATCACATCCGATCCATGGGTGTTAGATGTTGTTCGGTCCGGGCTGCGCATATCCTTCCGACGGCACCCCACTCTGTCAAGGGTGCCTCTTCCAACCACAGTTCCTTCAGACGTTTTACGTCGGGAACTTTTGTCCACGGAGATTGCCAATCTCCTGGCAAAGGGGGCGATCGAGGTCGTCAAGAACGTTCAGTCAGTGGGTTTCTATTCCCGCCTGTTCTTGGTGCCGAAGAAGGACGGCCGACTCCGACCGGTTATCGATCTGAGCATCCTGAACCAGTCTATCATTGCTCCCAAGTTCAGCATGGAGACTTTCAGGTCGGTCCGCCAATCAATTCACCAGGGAGATTTCGCAGCCAGCATCGACCTGCGAGACGCTTACTTCCACGTTCCGATGCATCGGGCGTCACGGAAGTATCTCAGGTTCGCTTTTCTGGGGCGAGTTTACCAGTTCAAGGCCATGCCTTTCGGCCTCAACCTGGCTCCTTGGGCGTTCACCAGACTGATGTCGCATGTGATAGCGTTCCATCGCACACAGTCCAGGGTGACTACTTCGTCATATCTGGACGATATCCTCCAGAGGCATTCCAATGCTACCTTACTGGAATCGGATGTCGCCACTCTGTTGAGCTTGCTCACGTCGCTAGGATTCAGAGTCAACGAGGAGAAGTCGGACCTGGTCCCTTCTCAATCGTTTTGTCATCTGGGGATGTCTTTCCAAACCAAATTCAATTTGGTGGCTGTTCCCCAGGCCAAGGCTGTGATTCTCTCAGCTTTTGCTCTGACTCTGTCCCAGTCCAGGTCCGCGACCGCTCGGAGTTTTCTCCGGCTGATCGGTCTCTGCGGTTCGGCGACGGATCTCATTCCTCTAGGTCGGCTGCGTGTCAGACCTCTCCAACACTTTCTGCTCAGTCGTTGGAGACCGAATGTAGATTCTCTGGATCAGGTGCTTCCGTTTCCGGACTCTCTGTATCCTCACCTTCTTCCCTGGACAGATGTTCAGTGGATTACGCAGGGTGTTCCGCTGGACTTACCCACGTCCGATCGCGTTCTGACGGCAGATGCCAGCGATCTCGGATGGGGTGCGACGTTGGATCCTCTCGGTCTTTCCCTACACGGGATGTGGGACCAGGATCAAGCAGCTCTACACATCAACCAGAAGGAGCTTCTTGCTCTTCTTCTGAGTTTCAGGCAGTGGATCCCTCACTTGTCGAATCGCCAGGTCCTTCTACTATCCGACAATTCGACAGTGGTTGCTTACATTCGGAACCAGGGCGGCACGCACTCGCTTCCGATGTACGAGTTAGCTCAGGATCTTTTACTGCTCGCTCAGGAGGTTCACGCCGGGGTGGTTGTTCGTCACATTCCCGGTCGTCTGAACGTCCTAGCCGACTCCCTGTCCCGACAGGGCAGGGTTATTTCCACCGAGTGGATGCTTCACAGGGCAGTGTTCCAGTCGCTTTGCGATCTCTGGGGACGTCCCCACATCGATCTCTTTGCGACTCGTTGGAACCATCAGGTGGACACTTTCGTGTCCCCGTGTCCAGATCCTCTGGCTTTTGCCGTGGACGCTCTGTCACTCGATTGGAACGGTCTAGTCGGCTACGCCTTCCCGCCAGTTCCGATTCTTCCTCAGGTTCTCGCCAAAATTCGAACCTGCAGTTGTCGAATCATTCTGATCGCTCCCCTGTCACCTCAGCGGGTGTGGATCAATCAGCTCCGCTCGCTGATGGCGGCGGTTCCGGCACGTCTCCCGCTACGTCGCGACCTTCTTTGTCAAGGTCGCCCGAGGAGGTTTCACGTCGACCCGACTTCATTGTGCCTTCACGCATATCTTTTGTCAGGTCCTGTCTCCTCCGTAGAGGTTTTTCGAGACGAGCAGTGGAGTGCATTTCTTCTTCAAGGAGGCACTCCACTGGTTTAGCTTATGCAGCTAAATGGAAGGTCTTCTGTCGATGGTGTGCTGATCACTCTGTTGATTATGCCAATCCTTCGATTTCACAGATTGCGGAGTTTCTGGTATATCTGTTTGATTCTCGGGGTCTCCAGCCTGTTACCATCAAGGGTTACAGGTCTATGCTTTCAGAGACTTTTTCTTATGTGGGGAAGCGTCGTATCGGCACTAATCCTTACCTCTCCAAGCTTGTTCGGCACTTTTCTTTGAAAAGGCCTCGGACTTTGCAGCTTACTCCACGATGGAATCTTTCGTGGGTGCTGCTTTGCTTGGGGGGGCGCCGTTCGAACCTTTATCCCAGGTGGATATGCATTTTCTCACATACAAGACGGCTTTTCTGATGGCATTTGCTTCGGCCAGACGGGTTAGTGAGCTTCACGCCCTCTCGGTTGACCCGGCCTTTTTTAGGAGTTCTCCCAACAGTGTTACTTTTACCACTGATTGCTCCTTTTTGGCTAAGAATCAGTTACCAGATACTACTCCTCCTCCTATCTGTATCAGGGCTCTTCCCTCTGTTGAGGGTACTCGCCCTTTGCTCTGTCCGGTCCGTGCTATTCGCATTTATCTTGATCGGACACGCTTCATACGGAAGGGCAGAAAACGTTTTTTTCTGTCTCTCATTCCGGGTCGACAGAAGATCTCTCCTCAATCCATTTCTCGATGGATTTGTCTTGCTGTTCGTACGGCTTATAGTCGTTTAGCAGCTGGCGATTGTATTACCAATCGTATTTCTGCCCACGAGGTGCGGGCACTGTCTACCTCTTGGGCTTATTCTAACTCCGTCAAGTTGTCGGATGTTATGCAGGCAGCCTACTGGAGAAATGCTTCTACTTTCTCCACCTTTTATTTACGCCAGTTGCAGGAGCAGTCGGAGGACCTTTTTGCCTTGGGTCCTCTTTCTTCTGCTCAGGCTGTTGTCTGCCATAGCCATTAGGCTTCTTGAAGGTCAGTTTCAGCCTTGTGCTGTTACTGCCCTTTTTTCTGTCTGTGTGTCACACAGGCTCATATGTCTCATTTCATTGTCTTTTACCAATGATTGCGACATTATGGTTGATAAGCCTCGGGACCTCTTCCTTCTGCTTCACGGTTCCAGTGCACTAGGGTTATGTGGGGGTTGGTTATGCGATTCCCTCCAGCCTTTTGTCTATTCAGCCTGTAGTAAACAATTGTGAGTAGGTTGATAAGAAATCTAAATTTTATAGTAAATTTCCTTTCTTATTATACCTACCACAATTGTTTACATGGAGGCCCTCCCGTCTTCTTTACGGGTAAAGAATCTTTCCTCCCCACTGATCACATAACTCTAACGTTTACGGATTCAAAAAAGAATGAGTCTTTAGAGACGGTATATGCGCACTGGCAACGGAAGTCGTGGAGTTGTACTTGGGAGAGAGCGTCCCGTACTGGGTCTGCGCCGGTTGCACTCGACCCAGTTTTGGCTTATTTTTATTGGTGCTTTTGCACCACTTTTCTTTCCCAACTTGCTTGGGAAAGACAAAAATAGAGAGTATTTTATCCGAGTTAGGGACTTCCACTGTAGTGCAAGCCTGTAGTAAACAATTGTGGTAGGTATAATAAGAAAGGAAATTTACTATAAAATTTAGATTTTTACTTGAACAATTTTTTTTTATCAAATTGAGTCATTTGAGACTTTTATACTCACCTTTTTCATGACATCAATGAAGGAACTTCGGTGAGACAGTCAAAAGCAATGCATCATACACTGTGGGGTCACGACAAATCATGGAATCTCATCGGGAAAAGCCATGATTCTCCAGAATCATAAAGTCTAGTTTTTTTGTATTTTTTTTTTTTTTTTTTTTTTTTTTCCCACACATTTTGTCCGTACGATTCAGAAGCCATTTCCAAACCGATTTTCACGAAATTTTGCACATGCATAGAGGGGCACAAAATCTAAAAATGTACCGAAGCGGAATTTTCGATTTTAACCCTTATTTTGTCAGAATTGGCAAAAAACTGCCAAAATTGGGGTTTATCAACACTTTCTCGAAACATGTCTTGTAGATTTTTTTTATACATTTGTCATTGCTAGTCCTGTCTGTGACACACCCTTTGGTACACACGACATATCAGGCGATGCATATGGTAACCCTCCACAGGCTGCCAAACATCAAAATTTTGATGAAATAGGCCGGTTTCAGGTCCCCACTGCACCCAAACAATACAAGAGAGATAAACATAACTTCCTTTATTGGGAGTGGAATTCACCGAGGATCATTTTTGCCAGTAATAAGGGTGTTCAGAAAACCAAGCGTTAACCCATTTTGAGCTGGTTAAACAGCAATACCCCTATAATGCTCAAAAGTTCGTGTTTTCCGTGGATTTCTCTAAACGAGTCTTGTAGATTTTCAAGAAAAATTGGTCACTCTCAGGTCTTGGTGTGACATTACAAGTTGCATGGATAAAATATTCCGGTCAGCATTAGTTAACCCTCCCCGAGTAAAAAAAAACGTAAAAATTGTGATAAAATGGGCTGTTTTTGGACGCCAACAGCACCCAAACGGTATACCAGAGAGAAAGGGGCCTTCATTTATCGAACGCAAAATTGATCGGAAAATATTTTTGAAAGTGGTAAGGGTATTCAAAATTTGACGTCTTAACCCATTTTGGGCTGGTTAAATAGAGATACCCATTAAAATCTTAAAATACCCGTTTTCTGTGGATTTCTCTATCAACATTTAGTAGGTTTATAAGAAAAAATCGGCTATTTGCTGGTCTTGGTGTGACATTACAAGTTGCATGAACAAAATATTCCGGTCAGCATTAGTTAACCCTCCCAGGGTTGTTGAAGGTCAAAATTGTGATAAAAAGGGCTGTTTTTGGACACCAACAGCACCCAAAGGGTACACCACAAAGAAAAGTGCCTCCCTTTATCGAGCGCACAATTTATACGGAAACATTTTTGTAAGCAGTAAGGGTATTCAAAAGTCGACGTCTTAACCCATTTTGGGCAGGCTAAAGCGAGATATCCCTTGAAAGCTTTAAATTCCCATTTTCTGTGAATTTCCCTAACGGTAACTTGAATTCCCATTTTCTGTGAATTTCCCTAACGGTAACTTGTAGGGTTTCAAGACAAATTGACTATTCGTAGGTCTTTATGTGACATTACAAGTTGCATGGACAAAATACTCCGGTGAGCGTTTATTAACCATCTACAAGCTGCCAAGCATCGTAATTTTGTTAACATGGGGCTGTTTTCAGACACACACAGCACCCAATGTATACATGAGAGATAAACATAATCTCCGTTGTTGGAAGTGGAATTCACAGAGGACCATTTTTGTAAGTAATAAGGGTATTCAAAAAACCAAGCGTTAACCCCTGTTGGGGAGGTTAACACGGATACCCATCGATAGCTTAAAAAATCGTTTTCCCTGGATTTCTTTACAAACATTTTGTGCAGTTTCCAAGAGAAAATGGCCGTTGATAGGTCTTGGTGTCATATGACCAGTTGCATGGATAAATTATTCTGGTAGGCATTTGTTAACCCTCCATGGGCTGCTAAATGTAAAAAAAAATTGAAGAAATAGTCTGTTTTTGGACACCAACAAATGAAAATGCCACAGAGAAACGTAACTTCTTTTACCGGATGCAAAACTAATAGGGAAACATTGATCTTGATATTAACCCATTCTACCATTAATGATGGGTTTTACCTAAACATTTTTTTTATCAAACCCAAACCGCGTCATTTGAGACTACTATACTCACCTTTCTCATAACATCAATGAGGGAACTTCAGTGAGACAGTTAAAAACAATTCATCAAACACTGTGGGGTCATGAAAAATCATGGAATCTAATCGGGAAAAGCCATGATTCTCCAAAATCATAAAGTCTAGTTTTTTTTTAGGCTTTTCCCTCTGGAAAAGACTATTGTTTTTCTACGGATTATTATTTTTTTTTGGGTTTTTTTTTTGTTTTTTTTTTTCCACACATTTTGTCCGTACGATTCAGAAGCCATTTTTGAACCGATTTTCACAAAATTTTGCACACACATAGAGGGGCACAAAATCTAAAAATGTACCGAAGTGGATTTTTCGATTTAACCCTTATTTCGTCAGAATTGGCAAAAAACTGTCAAAATTGGGGTTTATCGGCACTTTCTCGAAACACGTCTTGTAGATTTTTTTTAAACATTCATCATTGCTAGACCTGCCTGTGATACGACCTTTGATACACACGACATATCAGGCGATGCATATGGTAACCCTCCACAGGCTGCCAAACATCGACATTTTGATGAAATTGGCTGTTTTCGGGCCCCCACAGCACCCAAACGAAACACGATAGATACACATAACTGCTTTTAATGGAAGTGGAATTCACCGAGGATCATTTTTGTAAGTAATAAGGGTGTTCAGAAAACCAAGCGTTAACCAGTTTTGGACTGGTTAAACAGCAATACCCCCCAAAAGCTCAAAACTTCATGTTTTCCGTGGATTTCTCTAGACGAGTCTTGTAGATTTTCAGGAAATATTTGTCACTCCCAGGTCTTGGTGTGACATTACAAGATGCATGGACAAAATATTCCGGTCAGCATTAGTTAACCCTTCCCGAGCTGCTAAACGTAAAAAATGTGATAAAATGGGCTGTTTTTGGACACCAACAGCACCCAAACGGTATACCACAGAGAAAGTGGCCTTCATTTATCGGACGCAAAATTGATCGGAAAATATTTTTGAAAGTGGTAAGGGTATTCAAAATTCGACGTCTTAACCCATTTTCGGCTGGTTAAAGAGAGATACCCATTAAAACCTTAAAATACCCTCTTTCTGTGGATTTCTCTAAAAACATCTCGTAGGTTTTCAAGAAAAAAATCGGCTATTCGCAGGTCTTGGTGTGACATTACAAGTTGCATGGACAAAATATTCCGGTCAGCATTAGTTAACCCTCCCAGGGCTCCTCAACATCAAATTTGTGATAAAATTGGCAGTTTTTGGACACCAACAGCAACCAATGGGTACACCACAAAGAAAAGCGCCTCCTTTTATCGAGTGTACAATTTATACAGAAACATTTTTGTAAGTAGTAAGGGTATTCAAAAGTCGAAGTCTTAACCCTTTTGGGTAGGCTAAGAGAGATATCCCTTAAAAGCTTTAAATTCCCATTTTATGTGAATTTCCCTGACAGTAACTTGTAGGGTTTCAAGAAAAATTAACTATTCGTAGGTCTTTATGTGACATTACAAGTTGTAGGGACAAAATACTCCGGTGAGCGTTTATTAACCATCTACAAGCTGCCAAGTATCGTAATTTTGTTGACATGGGCTGTTTTCGGACACGTACAGCACCCAATGTATACACTAGAGATAAACATAATCACCTTTGTTGGAAGTGGAATTCACAGAGGACCATTTTTGTAAGTAATAAGGGTATTCAAAAAACCAAGCGTTAACCCCTGTTGGGGAGGTTAACAGGGATACCCATCGAAAGCTTAAAAATCGTTTTCCCTGGATTTCTTTACAAACATCTTGTAGGGTTTTCAAGAGAAAATGGCCGTTGATAGGTCTTGGTATCACATTACCAGTTGCATAGATAAATTATTCTGGTAGGTATTTGTTAACCCCCCATGGGCTGCTATATGTCGAAAATTTTGAAGAAATAGTCTGTTTTTGGACACTAACAACATCAAATGGAAATGCCACAGAGAAACGTAACTTCTTTTACTGGACGCAAAACTGATAGAAAAACATTTTTGTAAGTAGTAAGGATATTCAAAAATTGAAGTCTTAACCCATTGTCGACTGGTTAAGGAGATATACCCCTCAAAAGCTTAAAATTCTCGTTTTCTGTGGATTTCTCCAAAAAATCTAGCACGTTTTAAAGAAAAATTGACCATTTGCAGGTCTTTGAGTGACATTACAAGCTGCATGGACAAAATATTCCAGTAAGCAATTATTAACCCTCCAGAGCCTGGAAAGTATAGACATTTTGAGAAAATGGGCTGTTTTGGGGCACCCAAAACACCCAATGTGTACCTGCGTGATAAGTTAACCTTCCTTATTGGAAGTGAAATTCACTGAGGATCATTTTTGTAAGTAATTTTTGTGTTCACAAAACCAAGCGTTAACCCGTTTTGGACTGGTTAAACAGCAATACCCCCCAAAAGCTCAAAAAATCATGTTTTCCGTGGATTTCTCTAGACGAGTCTTGTAGATTTTCAGGAAATATTTGTCACTCCCGTGACATTACAAGATGCATGGACAAAATATTCCGGTCAGCATTAGTTAACCCTCCCCGAGCTGCTAAACGTAAAAAATGTGATAAAATGGGCTGTTTTTGGACACCAACAGCACCCAAACGGTATACCACAGAGAAAGTGGCCTTCATTTATCGGACGCAAAATTGATCGGAAAATATTTTTGAAAGTGGTAAGGGTATTCAAAATTCGACGTCATAACCCATTTTCGGCTGGTTAAAGAGAGATACCCATTAAAACCTTAAAATACCCTCTTTCTGTGGATTTCTCTAAAAACATCTCGTAGGTTTTCAAGAAAAAATCGGCTATTCGCAGGTCTTGGTGTGACATTACAAGTTGCATGGACAAAATATTACCGTCAGCATTAGTTAACCTTCCCAGGGCTCCTCAACATCAAATTTGTGATAAAATTGGCAGTTTTTGGACACCAACAGCAACCAATGGGTACACCACAAAGAAAAGCGCCTCCTTTTATCGAGTGTACAATTTATACAGAAACATTTTTGTAAGTAGTAAGGGTATTCAAAAGTCGAAGTCTTAACCCATTTTGGGTAGGCTAAGAGAGATATCCCTTAAAAGCTTTAAATTCCCATTTTATGTGAATTTCCCTGACAGTAACTTGTAGGGTTTCAAGAAAAATTAACTATTCGTAGGTCTTTATGTGACATTACAAGTTGTAGGGACAAAATACTCCGGTGAGCATTTATTAACCATCTACAAGCTGCCAAGTATCGAAATTTTGTTGACATGGGCTGTTTTCGGACACGTACAGCACCCAATGTATACACTAGAGATAAACATAATCACCTTTGTTGGAAGTGGAATTCACAGAGGACCATTTTTGCAAGTAATAAGGGTATTCAAAAAACCAAGCGTTAACCCCTGTTGGGGAGGTTAACAGGGATACCCATCGAAAGCTTAAAAATCGTTTTCCCTGGATTTCTTTACAAACATCTTGTAGGGTTTTCAAGAGAAAATGGCCATTGATAGGTCTTGGTATCACATTACCAGTTGCATAGATAAATTATTCTGGTAGGTATTTGTTAACCCCCCATGGGCTGCTAAATGTCGAAAATTTTGAAGAAATAGTCTGTTTTTGGACACTAACAACATCAAATGGAAATGCCACAGAGAAACGTAACTTCTTTTACTGGATGCAAAACTGATAGAAAAACATTTTTGTAAGTAGTAAGGATATTCAAAAATTGAGGTCTTAACCCATTGTCGACTGGTTAAGGAGATATACCCCTCAAAAGCTTAAAATTCCCATTTTCCGTGGATTTCTCCAAAAAATCTAGCACGTTTTAAAGAAAAATTGACCATTTGCAGGTCTTTGAGTGACATCACAAGCTGCATGGACAAAATATTCCAGTAAGCAATTATTAACCCTCCTGAGCCTGGAAAGTATAGACATTTTGAGAAAATGGGCTGTTTTGGGGCACCCAAAACACCCAATGTGTACCTGCGTGATAAGTTAACCTTCCTTATTGGAAGTGAAATTCACTGAGGATCATTTTTGTAAGTAATGAAGGTATTCACAAAACCAAGCATTAATCCGTTTTGGGCTGGTTACAGAGCGATACCCCTCAAAAGGTTAAAAATTCATATTTTCCGAGGATTTCTCTAAAAGCCTCTCGAAGGTTTTCAAGACAAATATTGGCCATTCTCATTTGAGACTACTATACTCACCTTGTATGAACTCAAAAGTAAGTGTATATTTATTTATTATCAAGAATAACAGCCCATAAGTTCCACTCTCACCGTGTCCCGCTTCATCGGTCGCCAGCGGTCGATTTATCCCAACAAAATTACCAAGGTTACCACCTCCCCTCTGCCTCTTTCTCCAACCAAACACACATTGAAAGGTACGCCTCACCTCGTATTCCACACTGCCCTGCATGATATCATTTATTATTTATTTATTGGTGTTTAAGGGCATCTACTTATGCACAATGGCTAATCTATGGGTGGAGAAAGCCGCAGTACCTGGAGAGAACCACCAAGTAACGACGAGCAGCTGCCAGTTTCCCAACATCGTAACTCCGAACTGCAGCACAGGCAGGGTTAGATTGGTTGAAGACATGCGTACCGTCGACGTGCAGTACGCCTTAGAACATGGCGGCATCGTGCCCCCATATGGAGAATCAGAGTTAAGTGCCTTGCCCAAGGACACAGCATGGGAGTCCGAATTGATCGCTCAGACAGCCACCCATCCAATGATTAACCAGGCTCAACGTTGCTTAACTTCGGTGATCTGAAGAGAACCGGCTACCACAATGCCACCGCTCCGCCACTGCATGATAAGAAAGCAGTAAATAACGTTAGCTACAATGGGATCAGTTACTTATAATATCAAATAGTGTTGACACTATAGCGTTTCCCCAACAGTGTGTCCAGGTGTATAATAGTCTGTAAAACGGCTATACACTGGCCCTCCTCCGCACCAGAGTGGCGACGTGGCAGTATATATCCATCTTACTGACGCTATGTTGTGCCTAAAGAACCTTACAATAAAAGGTGGGGATCCCCAACATGGGAAGGGGGGGGGCAGGTATATTTACTACTCTGTAGGTTATCAAATGCAGTGGTGCATGGCGCCAACATTCCCCCGGCAATGGGGCTAGATATATACTAGTTTGTAAGACGGTTATACTCCCCTTCTCCGTCCCAGGGTATATTTTATCTACACATATGTGCAAACAACACTTCCTATTTTCGTATGTAATTATTGTAGTTTATAACTTCATGTTTGTTGTTGAATGTATGGATATCTTCATTGTAATAAATAAAACTAATCCTACGGGGAAAAACCAATTGGAGAGAAATTTACTTCTGCTATTAACAGACAGGTGATAGGTGAGCTCTGCAAGGTGTGAAAAAATGACATAATCATGCATAACAACTGTGGTCTAATAGGAGATAATTGATACAGGGACTATACATGACATGCTCAAGAATTTAAAGTTCACATTTTCTGTGGATATCTTCAACTGGTTCTTACAGATTTTTAAGAACAAATAAACCCTGGAGAAGAAGTATTCTCGCAAGCCTTCATTAACCCTCCACAAACCGTCAGCTATCGAAATTTTAGGTAAATTTGAGATACAATGGGCTATTTACATTAGACGCTGATTCTCAGACGCTGATATTAATATTAACCCTCTCCACAAACAATGATGATTTAACCAAAACGTTCTTTTATCACACTGGGTCATTTGAGACTAGTATACCCACTTTTCTCAAGACATCAATAAAAATAATTTAATGATACAATTAAAAACAATTCTTCAGACACTCCAGGCTCATAAAAAATCATGGATGTTTATTAACCCTCTACAGACTGCTAAGCATCGTAATTTTGTTGAAATGGGCTGTTTTCAGACACGTGCAATACCCAACGTGTACCTGGGAATTACCCATAATCTCCTTTGTTGGAAGTGGAATTCACCGAGGACCATTTTTGTAAGTAATAAGGGTATTCAAAAAACCAAGCGTTAACCCCTTTTGTGGTTGTTAATAGTGATACCCATCAAAGGCTTAAAAATTTATGTTTTCCCTGGATTTCTTTACAAAATCTGGTAGCATTTTCAAGAGAAAATGGCCATTGATAGGTCATGGTGTCACATTACCAGGTGATTGGATAAATTATTCCGATAAGCATTTGTTAACCCTCCATGGGCTGCTAAATGTCAAAATTTTGAAAAAATAGCCTGTTTTGGAACAACAACAACATCAAAAGGGAATGCAACAGAGAAACGTAACTTCTTTTACCGGTCGCAAAACTGACAGGGAAACATTTTTGTAAGTAGTAAATGGATTCAAAAATCGAGGTCTGAACCCATTTTTGACTGGTTAAGGAGATATACCCTTTAAAAGCTTAAAATACCAGTTTTCTATGGATTTCTCAACAAAAAAAAATTCAAGAACAATTGACCATTCGCAGGTCTTCGAGTGACATTACAAGCATGAACAAAATGTTTCGGTAAACATTTGTTAACCCTCCAGAGGCTGCCAAGCATAGAATATTTGGAGAAAATGGGCTGTACTTGGGCAACCATAACACCAAATGTGTACCTACGAGATAAACATAACCTCCTTCATTGGAAGTGGAATTCACCGTCGATCATTTTTGTAAGTAATGAAGGTATTCACAAAACCAAGCATTAACCCTTTGGAGCTGGTTACAGGGAGATTCCCCTCAAAAGGTTAAACATTTGTGTTATCTGAGGATTTCTTTAAAAACATGCCGTAGATTTTCAAGAAAAAATGGCCATTCTCTGATCTTAGTGTGACATTACAAGATGCATGTACAAAATATTCCTGTAAGCATTTGTTAACCCTATGCAGGTTCTCAAACATCAAAATGTTGATAAAATGGGCTGTGTTTGTGTACCCACAGCACCCAAAGTTGGGAGGAGAGATCAAAATAAGTGGAAGTAGAATGCACTGAGTATTATTTTTGGAAGTAATAAGAGTATTCCAAAAACAACACTTAACCCGTTTTGGGCTGGATAAACAATGATACCCATCAAAAGCTTAAAATTCATGTTCTCCCTGGATTTCTCTGAAAACATCTTGTAGATTTTAAAGAAAAAAATGGCCATTCACAGTTCTTGGTGTGACATTACAAGTTGCATGAATAAATATTTCTGTTAGCACTTGTTAACCCTCTACAAGCTGCTAGACATCAATATATTTCGGATACATTTGAGATAAAATGAACCATTTTAAAATTGACACAGCACTCAGTGGGTATGTGTCAAACAAACATAACTCCTTTTGTCGGTCATTGGCTTGTTGGAAGATGATATTGACATTAAACCAGTCCACCGTTAATGATGGTTTTTACCTAAACAATTTTTTATCAAACTCTGTCATTTGAGATTACTATCTTCACCTTTTTCATAACATCAATGAAGGGACTTCAGTGAGACAGTTAAAAACAACAAGACACCGTGGGGTCATGAAAAATCATGGAATCTCATCGGGAAAAGCCATGATTCTCCAGAATCATAAAGTCTAGTTTTTTTGGGTTTTTTTTTTTTTTCTTTTTCCACACATTTTGTCCGTACGATTCAGAAGCCATTTTCGAACTGATTGTCACGAAATTTTGCACACACATAGAGGGGCACAAAATCTAAAAATGTACCGAAGCGGAATTTTTTATTTAACCCTTATTTCGTCAGAATTGGCAAAAAACTACCAAAATTGGGGTTTATTGGAATTTTCTTGAAACAAGTCTTGTAGATTTTTTTTATACATTCGTCATTGCTAGACCTGTCTGTGACACACCATTTGATACACACGACATATCAGACGATGCATATGGTAACACGCCACAGGCTGCCAAACATAAAAAAATTTGATGAAATAGGCCGGTTTCAGGCCCCCACTGCACCCAAACAATACATGAGAGATAAACATAACTTCCTTTATTTGGAGTGGAATTCACAGAGGATCATTTTTGTCAGTAATAAGGGTGTTCAGAAAACCAAGCGTTAACCCATTTTGAGCTGCTTAAACAGCAATACCCCCATAAACCTAAAAAATTTGTGTTTTCCGTGGATTTCTCTAAACGAGTCTTGTAGATTTTCAAGAAAAATTTGTCACTCCCAGGCCTTGGTGTGACAATAGAAGTTGCGTGGACAAAATACTGCGGTGAGCATTTGTTAACCCTCCACGGGCTGCTAAAAGTCAAAATTGTGATAAAATGGGCTGTTTTTGGATGCCAACAGCACCCAATGGGTACACCACAAAGAAAAGGGCCTTCTTTTCTCGAGCGCACAATCTACATGGAAACATTTTTGTAAGTACTAAGGGTATTCAAAAGTCGAAGTCTTAACCCATTTTGGGCAGGTTAAAGAGAGAGACCCCTTAAAATCTTAAAATTCCCATTTTCTGTGGATTTCTCTAAATACATACTGTAGGTTCTCAAGAAAAATTGACTAGTCGCAGGTCTTTGTGTGACATTATAAGTTGCATGGACAAAATATTCCGGTGAGCGTTTATTAACCCTCTACAGACTGTCAAGCATCGTAATTTTGTTGAAATGGGCTTTTTTCAGACACACACAGCACCCAACGTGTACCTGAGAAATACACATAATTTCATTTGTTTGAAGTGGAATTCACCGAGGACCATTTTTATAAATAATAAGGGCATTCAAAAAACCAAGCGTTAACCCCTTTTGTGGTTGTTAATAGTGATACCCATCAAAGGCTTAAAAATTTATGTTTTCCCTGGATTTCTTTACAAATATCTGGTAGCGTTTTCAAGAGAAAATGGCCATTGATAGGTTATGGTGTCACATTACCAGCTGATTGGATAAATTATTCCGGTAAGCATTTGTTAACCCTCCATGGGCTGCTAAATGTCAAAATTTTGAAAAAATAGTCTGTTTTTGAACAACAACATCAAAAGGAAATGCAACAGAGAAACGTAACTCCTTTTACCGGACGCAAAACTGACAGGGAAACATTTTTGTAAGTAGTAAATGTATTCAAAAATCGAGGTCTTAACCCTTTTTTGACTGGTTAAGGAGATATAACCCTTAAAAGCTTAAAATTCCAGTTTTCTGTGGATTGCTCAAAAAAAAAAAAAAATCAAGAACAATTGACCATTCGCAGGTCATCGAGTGACATTACAAGCATGAACAAAGTGTTTCGGTAAACATTTGTTAACCCTCCAGAGGCTGCCAAGCAAAGACATTTGGAGAAAATGGGCTGTTCTTGGGCAACCATAACACCAAATGTGTACCGACGAGATAAACATAACCCCCTTCATTGGAAGTGGAATTCACCGTCGATCATTTTTGTAAGTAATGAAGGTATTCACAAAACCAAGCATTAACCCTTTAGAGCTGCCTACAGAGAGATACCCCTCAAAAGGTTAAAAATTTGTGTTATCTGAGGATTTCTTTAAAAAACATCCCCTAGATTTTCAAGAAAAAATGGCCATTCTCAGATCTTAGTGTGACATTACAAGTTGCATGTACAAAATATTCATGTAAGCATTTGTTAACCCTATGCAGGTTCTCAAACATTGAAATGTTGATAAAATGGGCTGTGTTTGCGTACCCACAGCACCCAATGTTGGGAGGAGAGATCAAAATAAGTGGAAGTAGAATTCACTGAGAATTATTTTTGGAAGTAATAAGAGTATTCAAAAAACAACACTTAACCCGTTTTGGGCTGGGTAAACAATGATACCCATCAAAAGCTTAAAATTCATGTTCTCCCTTGATTTCTCTGAAAACATCTTGTAGATTTTAAAGAAAAAAATGGCCATTCACAGTTCTTGGTGTGACATGACAAGTTGCATGAATAAATATTCCTGTTAGCACTTCTACAAGCTGCCAGACATCAATATTTGGGATTCATTTGAGATAAAATGAACCATTTTTAAACTCAGTGGGTATGTGTCAAACAAACATAACTCCTTTTGTCGGTCATTGACTTGTTGGACGACGATATTGACATTAAACTACTCCACCGTTAATGATGGTTTTTATCTAAACAATTTTTTTTTATCAAACTCTGTCATTTGAGATTACTATCTTCACCTTTCTCATAACATCAATGAAGGGATTTCAGTGAGACAGTTAAAAACAATTCATCAGACACTGTGGGGTCATGAAAAATCATGGAATCTCATCGGGAAAAGCCATGATTCTCCAGAATCATAAAGTCTATTTTTTTTTTTTTTTTTTTTTTTTTTTTCTTCCACACATTTTGTCCGTACCGATTCAGAAGCCATTTTCGAACCGATTTTCACGAAATTTTGCATACGCATAGAGGGGCACAAAATCTAAAAATGTACTGGAGCGGAATTTTCGATTTAACCCTTATTTCGTCAGAATTGGCAAAAAACTGTCAAAATTGGGATTTATCGGCACTTTCTCGAAATACTTTTTGTAGATTTTTTTTAAACCTTCATCATTGATAGACCTGTCTTTGCGACGACCTTTGATACACACGACATATCAGGCGATGCATGTGGTAACCCTTCACAGACTGCCAAACATCAAAATTTTGATGAAATGGGCCGGTTTCAGGCCCCCGCAGCACCCAAACGATACACGAGAGATAAACATAACTTCCTTTATTGGAAGTGGAATTCACCAGAGATCATTTTTGTAAGTAATAAGGGTGTTCAAAAAACCAAGCGTTAACCCATTTTGGGCTGGTTAAACAGCAACACCCCCATAAAGCTAAAAAATTCATGTTTTCCGTGGATTTCTCTAAACGAGTCTTGTAGATTTTCAAGAAAAATTTGTCACTCCTAGGCCTTGGTGTGTCAATAGAAGTTGCATGGACAAAATATGGCGGTCAGCATTTGTTAACCCTCCACGGGCTACTAAAAGTCCAAATTGTGATAAAATGGGCTGTTTTTGGACGCTAACAGCACCCAATGGGTACGCTACAAAGAAAATGCCTTCTTTTATCGAGTGCACAATCTATACGCAAACATTTTTGTAAGTAGTAAGGGTATTCAAAAGTCGAAGTTTTAACCCATTTTGGGCAGGCTAAAGAGAGAGACCCCTTAAAATCTTAAAATTCCCATTTTCTGTGGATTTCTCTAAAAACATCCTGTAGGTTTTCAAGAAAAATTGACTACACGCAGGTCTTTGTGTGACATTACAAGTTGCATGGACAAAATATTCCGGTGAGCGTTTATTAACCCTTTAGAGGCTGCGAAGCATTGTAATTTTGTTGAAATGGGCTGTTTTCGGACACACACAGCACCCAATGTGTACCTCAGAAATAAACATAATCTCCTTTGTTGGAGGTGGAATTCACCGAGGACCATTTTTGTAAGTAATAAGGGTATTCAAAAAACCCAGCATTAACCCCTTTTGTGGTTGTCGATAGTGATACCCAACAAAAGCTTAAAAATTTATGTTTTCCGAGGATTTCTTTACAAACACCTGGTAGGGTTTTCAAGAGAAAATGGCCACTGATAGGTCTTGATGTCACATTACCAGTTGATTGCATAAAGTATTTCTCTAAGCATTTGTTAACCCTCCATGGGCTGCTAAATGTCAAAATTTGGTAAAACATAGTCTGTTTTTGGACACCAACAACATCAAATGGGAATGCAACTGAGCAGCATAACATCTTTTACCGGACACAGAACTGACAGGGAAACATTTTTGTAAGTAGTAAGAGTATTCAAAAATCGAGATCTTAACCCATTTTTGACTAGTTAAGGAGATATACCCCTTAAAAGCTTAAAATTCCAGTTTTCTGTGGATTTCTCAAAAAAAAATTTCAAGAAAAATTGACCATTCGCAGGTCTTGGAGTGACAGTTCAAGTTGCATGGACAAAATATTTTGGTAAGCATTTGTTAACCCTCCAGAGGCTGCCAAGCATAGACATTGGGAGAAAATGGGCTGTTCTTGGGCAACCATAACACCAAATGTGTACCTGCGAGATAAACATAACCTCCTTCATTGGAAGTGGAATTCACCGACGATCAGTTTTGTATGTAATGAAGGTATTCACAAAACCAAGCATTAACCCGTTTAGGGCTGGTTACAGAGCAATACCCCTCAAAAGGTTAAAAATTCATGTTATCCGAGGATTTCTCTAAAAACATCTCGTAGATTTTCAAGAAAAAATGACCATTCTCGGATCTTAGTGTGACATTACAAATTGCATGTACAAAATATTCCTGGAAACATTTGTTAACCCTATGCAGGTTCTCAAACATCAAAATGTTGATAAAATGGGCTGTGTTTGCGTACCCACAGCACCCGAAGTTGAGAGGAGAGATCAAAATAAGTGGAAAAAGAAATCAATGAGAATTATTTTTGGAAGTAATAAGAGTATTCAAAAATGAACACTTAACCCGTTTTGGGCTGGATAAAGAATCATACCCATCAAAAGCTTAAAATTCATGTTCTCCCTGGATTTCTCTGAAAACATCTTGTAGATTTTAAAGAAAAAATGGCCATTCACAGTTCTTGGTGTGACATTACAAGTTGCATGAATAAATATTCCTGTTAGCACTTGTTAACCCTCTACAAAATGCCAGACATCAATATTTTGGATACATTTGAGATAAAATGGACCATTTTCAAATAGACACAGCACTCAGTGGGTATGTGTGAAACAAACATAACTCCTTTTGTGGGTAATTAACTTGTCGGACGATGATATTGATATAAACCCACTCCACCGTTAATGATGGTTTTTACCTAAACAATTTTCTTATCAAACTGAGTCATTTGAGACTACTATACTCACCTTTCTCATAACATCAATGAAGGAACTTCAGTGAGACAGTTAAAAACAATTCATCAGACACTGTGGGGTCATGAAGAATCATGGAATCTCATCGGGAAAAGCCATGATTCTCCAGAATCATAAAGTCTAGTTAGGCTTTTCCCTCTGGAAAAGACTATTGTTTTTCTACGGCTTATTATTATTATTTTTTTTTTAGGCTTTTCCCTCTGGAAAAGTCTATTGTTTTTCTACGGATTATTATTTTTTTTTTTGGGGTGTTTTTTTTTTTTTTTTTTTTTTTTGGGGGGGGTTTTTTTTTGTTTTTTTTGTTTTTTTTTCCACACATTTTGTCCGTACGATTCAGAAGCCATTTTCGAACCGATCTTCACGAAATTTTGCACACACATAGAGAGGCACAAAATCTAAAAATGTACCCAAGCGGAATTTTCGATTTAACCCTTATTTTCTCAGAATTGGCAAAAAACTGCCAAAATTGGGGTTTATCAGCACTTTCTCGAAACACGTCTTGTAGATTTTTTGTATACATTCGTCATTGCTAGACCTGTCTGTGACACGCCCTTTGATACACACGACATATCAGGCGATGCATATGGTAACCCTCCACAGGCTGCCAAACATCAAAATTTTGATGAAATAGGCCAGTTTCAGGCCCCCACCGCACCCAAACAATACACGAGAGATAAATATAACTTTCTTTGCTGGGAGTGGAATTCACCGAGGATCATTTTTGTCAGTAATAAGGGTGTTCAAAAAACCAAGCGTTAACCCCGTTTTGGGCTGGTTAAACAGCAATACCCCCATAAAGCTCAAAAATTTGTATTTTCCATGGATTTCTCTAAACGAGTCTTGTAGATTTTCAAGAAAAATCTGTCACTCCCAGGCCTTGGTGTGACAATAGAAGCTGCATGGACAAAATACTGCGGGTGAGCATTTGTTAACCCTCCACGGGCTGCTAAAAGTCAAAATTGTGATAAAATGGGCTGTTTTTGGACGCCAACAGCACCCAATGGGTACGCCTCAAAGAAACGTGCTTTCTTTTATCGAGCGCACAATCTATACGCAAACATTTTTGTAAGTAGTAAGGGAATTCAAAAGTCGAAGTCTTAACCCATTTTGGACAGGCTAAAGAGAGAGACCCCTTAAAATCTTAAAATTCCCATTTTCTGTGGATTTCTCTAAAAACATCTTGTAGGTTTTCAAGAAAAATTGACTACTCGCAGGTCTTTGTGTGATATTTCAAGTTGCATGGACAAAATATTCCGGTGAGCGTTTATTAACCCTCTAGAGGCTGCCAAGCATCGTAATTTTGTTGAAATGGGATGTTTTCAGGCACGCACATCACCCAACGTGTACCTGAGAAATAAACATAATCTCCTTTGTTGGAAGTGGAATTCACCAAAGACCATTTTTGTAAGTAATAAGGGTATTCAAAAAATCAATCGTTAACCCATTTTGTGGTTGTTAATAGTGATACCCATCAAAGGCTTAAAAATTTATGTTTTCCCCTGGATTTCTTTACAAACATCTGGTAGGGTTTTCAAGAGAAAATGGCCATTGATAGGTCATGGTGTCACATTACCAATTGATTGGATAAATTATTCCGGTAAGCATTTGTTAACCCTCCATGTGCTGCTAAATGTCAAAATTTTGAAAAAATAGTCTGTTTTTGAACAACAACAACATCAAATGGGAATACAACAGAGAAACGTAACTTCTTTTACCGGGCGCAAAACTGACAGTGAAACATTTTTGTAAGTAGTAAATGTATTCAAAAATCGAGGTCTTAACCCATTTTTAACTGGTTAAGGAGATATACCCCTTAAAAGCTTAAAATTCCAGTTTTCTGTGGATTTCTCAAAAAAAAAAATTCAAGAGCAATTAACCATTCGCAGGTCTTCGAGTGACATTACAAGTTGCTATGAACAAAATGTTCCGGTAACCATTTGTTAACCCCCCAGAGGCTGCCAAGCATTGACATTTGGAGAAAATGGGCTGTTCTTGGGCAACCATAACACCAAATGTGTACCTACGAGATAAACATAACCTCCTTCATTGGAAGTGGAATTCACCGTCGATCATTTTTGTAAGTAATGAAGATATTCACAAAACCAAGCATTAACCCTTTAGAGCTGGTTAAAGAGAGACACCCTTCAAAAGGTTAAAAATTCATGTTATCTGAGGATTTCTTTAAAAACATCCCATAGATTTTCAGGAAAAAATGACCATTCTCATATCTTAGTGTAACATTACAAGTTGCATGTACAGAATATTCCTGTAAACATTTGTTAACCCTATGCAGGTTCTCAAACATCAAAATGTTGATAAAATAGGCTGTGTTTGCGTATCCACAGCACCTGAAGTTGGGAGGAGAGATCAAAATAAGTGGAAGTAGAATTCACTGAGAATTATTTTTGGAAGTAATAAGAGTATTCCAAAAACAACACTTATTCCCGTTTTGGGCTGGAAAAACAATGATACCCATCAATAGCTTAAAATTCCTGTTCTCCCTGGATTTCTCTGAAAACATCTTGTAGATTTTAAAGAAAAAATAGCCATTCACAGTTCTTGGTGTGACATTACAAGTTGCATGAATAAATATTCCTGTTGGCACTTGTAACCCTATGCAAGCTGCCAGACATCAATATTTTGGATACATTTGAGATAAAATGGACCATTTTTAATTGACACAGCACTCAGTGAGTATGTGTGAAACAAACATAACTCCTTTTGTCGGTCATTGACTTGTTGGACGACGATATTGACCTTAACTCACTCCACCGTTAATGATGGTTTTTACCTAAACAATTTTTTATCAAACTGTGTCATTTGAGACTACTATCTTCACTTTTCTCATAACATCAATGAAGGAACTTCAGTGAGGCAGTTAAAAACAATTCATCAGACACTGTGGGGTCATGAAAAATCATGGAATCTCATCGGGAAAAGCCATGATTCTCCAGAATCATAAAGTCTATTTTTTTTTTTTTTTTTTTGGGGGGGGTTTTTTCCACACATTTTGTCCGTACGATTCAGAAGCCATTTTCGAACCGATTTTCACAAAATTTTGCACACGCATAGAGGGGCACAAAATCTAAAAATGTACCGAAGCGGAATTTTCGATTTAACCCTTATTTCGTCGGAATTGGCAAAAAACTGCCAAAATTGGGGTTTATCGGCACTTTCTCGAAACACGTCTTGTAGATTTTTTTTAAACTTTCATCATTGATAGACCTGTCTGTGCCATGACCTTTGATACACATGACATATCAGGCAATGCATATGGTAACCCTCCACAGGCTGCCAAACATCGAAATTTTGATGAAATGGGCCGGTTTCAGGCCCCCAGAACACCCAAACGATACACGAGAGATAAACATAACTTCCTTTATTGGGAGTGGAATTCACCGGAGATCATTTTTGTAAGTAATAAGGGTGTTCAAAAAAGCAAGCGTTAACCCGTTTGGGGCTGGTTAAACAGCAATACCCCCATAAAGCTAAAAAATTCAGGTTTTCCGTGGATTTCTCTAAATGAGTCTTGTAGATTTTCAAGAAAAAATTGTCACTCCCAGGCCTTGATGTGACAATAGATGCTGCGTGGACAAAATACTGCGGCGAGCATTTGTTAACCCTCCACGGGCTGCTAAAAGTCAAAATTGTGATAAAATGGGCTGTTTTTGGACGCCAACAGCACCCAACGGGTACGCCACAAAGAAAAGTGCTTTCTTTTATCGAGCGCACAATCTATATGGAAACATTTTTGTAAGTAGTAAGGGTATTCAAAAGTCGAAGTCTTAACCCATTTTGGCAAAGCTAAAGAGAGAGACCCCCTTAAAATCTTAAAATTCCCATTTTCTGTGGATTTAGCTAAAAATATCCTGTAGGTTTTCAAGAAAAAAATGACTACTCGCAGGTCTTAGTTTGACATTACAAGCTGCATGGACAAAATATTCCGGTGAGCGTTTATTAACCCTCTGCAGGCTATCAAACATCGTAATTTTGTTGAAATGGGCTGTTTTCGGACACTCACAGCTCCCGACGTGTACCTGAGAAATAAACTTAATCTCCTTTGTCGGAAGTGGAATTCACCAAGGACCATTTTTGTAAGTAATAAGGGTATTCAAAAAACCAAGCGTTAACCCCTTTTGTTGTTGTTAATAGTGATACCCATCAAAGGCTTAAAAATTTATGTTTTCCCTGGATTTCTTTACAAACATCTGGTAGGGTTTTCAACAAAAAATGGCCATTGATAGGTCTTGGTGTCACATTACCACTTGAATGGATAAATTATTCTGGTAAGCATTGGTTAACCCTTTATGAACTGCTAAAAGTCAAAATTCTGAAAAAATAGTCCATTTTTGGACACCAACAACATCAAATGAGAAGGCAACAGAGAAAAATAACTTCTTTTACCGGACGCAAAGCTGCCAAGGAAACATTTTTGTAAGTAGTAAGTGTATTCAAAAATCAAGGGCTTAACCCATTTTTGGCTAGTTAAGGAGATATACCCCTAAAAGCTTAAAATTCCAGTTTTCTGTAGATTTCTCAAAAAGATTTTCAACAAAAAGTTTGCATTCGCAGCTCTTGGAGTGACATTACAAGTTGCATGGACAAAATATTTCGGTAAGCATTTGCTAACCCTCCAGAGGCTGCCAAGCATAGACATTTTCAGAAAATGGGCTGTCAATTCCATGGTGCCCAACGCCATCGGTAGATTTATCCCAACAATATTACCGATCTTACCACCCCCCCACCCCTTCCCCTCTCTCTTTCTCCAACCAAACACACATTGAAAGGTACGTCTCACTTCATATTCCACACTACAGTGCATGATAATATTTGCACAACGGCCAATCATGACCGTGACAGTTCTACAGATGGAGGAAGCCGGAGTACCCGGAGAGAACCACCAGTCAACGACGAGCAGCTGCCAGCTCCCCAACATCGTAACTCCGCACTGCAGCACAGGCAGGGTTATATTGGTTGAAGACATGCGTACCATCGACGTGCAGTACGCCTTTGTACACGGCGGCATCGTGCTCCCATTTGGATAATTGGCGTTAAGTAGCCCGGTTGCCGACATGGGGGCACGATGACGCCGTGTACTAAGGCATACTGAACGTCGATGGTACATATGTCTTCAACCTCTGTAACTCTGCTTGAGCGGAGCTTGAACAGAGTTAGAATGTTGAGGAGCTGACATTTGCTCGTCGATGCTTGGTGGTTCTCTCCGGGTACTCCGGCTTCCTCCACCAAAAAAACTGTCACGGTCACGATTAGCCATTGTGCATAAGTATGTGACCTTAAACACCAATAAATAAATAAATAAATAAATAAATAAATAAATAAGGGTATTCAAAAAATCAAGCCTTAACCCTGTTTATAGGATTAAAGACAGACAGCCCATGCCGTGTACGCTGCCTACATTACTTGTAAAATCGACACCCCCACTAAATCTTCTTCGAGGTGCGGTGTCGGATCGACCACCTGACGGTTCTGACCTCATTAGATAACACTTCTTCGTTGTATTTAGCAGCATGGATTTCCCTAAGAAGCAAAGACAAAAATACGTCTGCGGAAAATAATGGCAAATATTTTATATTTAATCTGTATTTTGTCCGTATAGAAAATGTCTCGCCCACATATACCTAAACATGATTCAATGATACAATTGGACATATTTCTCTCGTAAAACCTGAAAAAAGACTTGATTTATTGCATTTTAGAATTGCGCGTGTATATTCTTAGAAGATTCTCTGTATGTTATTAATATACGGCGTCAGTCTTTGATCTCGTTTGGGACGATCAGTGATTAGCACCTTTTCGACAAGAGCCATCGAAGTTGAAAATAAAAAAAAATAATCAAATTTCACTAAAACCTTTTGCAGAATCGTGTTTTTCAGAAAACTCTTTCGCGATTGTGTGTGTAGTTTTCAAAATTCCGATCAGTAATCACGAAATTATAAATATGTTGTTGTCAATAACAAAATTGAAAGCGTGTCCGTCAAACTTGCATGACGTCAGCACTCGACTCGGGTGAAATACTGCGGAGAGTAAGAAACGCTGATATCGCAGTAGGCTTTAAACTGTCCATGGAATGGTCCTAAAATCAGGTTTATATTTGCAGCTTTACTACAAATAGGTTTCCCGTTGTTTCTTGTTGAAATGTTGTTTCCGTCAAGGCCAAGTACCATAGAAAATTTGGAACCTGTGCAATAGGATTGGACACCTGCCCCATGAACAACTGCCTGCTATTAAAATTAATTAGCGGGGGCATCTGCCCTCCTCCCCCCCCCCCCCCCCCCCCCCCCCCCCCCCCGCTGTTTATTTTACCTAGGACACCTGTCCCCTGCTGTTTCTTTTACCTAGGACACGTGCCCCCCCCCCCCCCCCCCCCTGCTGTTTTTACACCAAGTACACCTACCCCTCCCCATTGACCTTTCTATCTTTAGAAGCACCCGGGCCGATGGGGAGAGGGCGTGGTTGTGAGCATGGCTAGATTTTGCTGTAAATTGGGGTTGAAGGAAGGTACCCTCAAATCTCGGTAGAAAGTGGCGAAAATGACAAAAGGCTACTTCAACGTATGGTAACGCTATAAACTACAGGCGATCTGGGCGATGTACAGACGAAAGATCGTACCTTGGAGCCGGTTAGGCAATTTGGCACAAAAAAACTCCGGCTTTATACTTAATCGCTGCTCTACAGTAGTCTACAATAGTGCCCAATTCCTTTCCAAACTGATAGAGTCGGGACGAATAGTACTCTCACTTTCCACGCGATGCATGGTGTTCTCCACGCGGTATCGACCCTTGCAACAGATGCCAAAATGTCGGCCAGGGTGCGTAGAACAAGTTCTGAAAATCAGAAGTCGCTGCCTTCAGCGGTCTGGACACGGTTCGTGTTTGTGTGAAGTGCAATTTGAATGTCTAACTGGCAAATTTTCGTTAATCGTTTCCCGCCAAAAAACATACTCACCGTCGATTTCTTTTCACTTCAACTTCTGCGGATTATCTAAGGTTTAAAGATAGTGTCAGGATACCCCCCCCCCCCCCCCCCCCCCCCCCCCGCACTTCCCCACCTTGGCGGCGTTCTGGGTCGAAAGTCTCGAAAACGGCAAGAGGCTACATTAAAGTATGGCAACGGTATAAACTACAAGTAGTAAGGACGATATTGAGACAAACAATCATACCTTGGAGTCGGTAAGGCAATGAGACACCGAAACCTGGGACGTTATGCTCAATCGCAGCTCTACAGTCGCCTACAACACTGCCTATGTCCATTCTAAACTGACAGAGTCGGGACGAATAGTACTCTCACATTCCAAGCGATGCGTGGTGTTTTCCAGGCGGTCCGGACGCTCCAAACAGATCCTCTTGTTTAGCCATTGTAATGGAACACTTCCGTAGGAGTTTGAGCAACATTTATCAGTCGAAATCTCTGCCCCTTCACTGTGAGCCTTACTTCTTCTTTTTTCTTCTTCTTCCTCTCTCTCTCTCTCTCTCTCTCTCTCTCTTGCCTATTTTATTTGGTACATTATTTAATTGCTACCATTATTACAATAATTATATTATTAAATGTTATATGTAATGGAGAGGAGGGTTTGCTAAGTGTTGAGCACTTGTCCTCCAATCCTTTTGCTATGCTTTTGTTGGCAAATAAATATGTTTAAACTAACAGATCCCAAAATGTCGGCCAGGGTTCGTCGAACAAGTTCTGAAAATTTCAAGTCGCTGCCTCCAGCGGTCTGGACACGGTTCGTGTATGTCAGAAGTGCTATTTTAATGTCCAATACCAGAAACCCAATCACCGCCAATTTCTTTTCACTTTAAACTTCTGACGATTCTCTTTGGTTTAAAGGTTGTGTTTGGATTCCTGGGTGGCGGTCTTAAAGAAGCAACTTCCATTTACAGCCAACTCTCCACCAGTCACACACAATTGTAACATTTAAGTGGACTTACTCCAGAGAGGGGGGGGGGGGGGGGGGGGGCACTAAAGGAGTCTGCGCCCATTCACGACATCTTTTTTCGAACTGGCTTGAAAAGGAAGGACCAAATTCAAACATTTACCTCCTCTTTTCAAAACGCTATATCCCAGCCAATTCTAGGCAGATTTCCATGAAATTTTCACTCGTTGTTCATGGATAGTTGCGGCATCACTTTCCATGAAGGGCGATACGAGGGGGCACGGTGGCTCAGTAGGTAGAGGTGCAGGCTGCAAGCCGAGAGGTCCTCGGTTCGAATCCCACCTGTGGCAACCGCGTTGTGTCCTTGGGCAAGACACTTCACTCCCATTGCCCACGTGGGGGCACGGTACTAAGGCGTACTGCACGTCGATGGTGCACCTGTCTTCAACCAATGCTAACCCTGCTTGTGTGGAGTTGGTATGTTGGGGAGCTGACAGTTGCTCGCCGTTGATCGGTGGTTCTCTCCGGGTACTCCGGCTTCCTCCACCCGTAAAACTGTCACGGTCATGATTAACCATTGTGCAGAAATATGTGACCTTAAACACCAATAAATAAATAAATAATAAGAGCGATACGAATTTCGCATTTCGTCACGTCGAATTCGAAAAGAGCGTATGCGCATGGCTTTCTCTGAAAACATCTTGTAGATTTTTAGTAAAAATGGCCATTCGCACTTTTGGGTTTGGAATTGCAAGTTGCATGAATAAATATTCCTGTTAGCACATGTTAACCCTCTACAAACTGCCAGACATCAATATTTTGGATACATTTGAGATAAAATGGACCATTTTCAAATAGACAGAGCACTCAGTGCGTATGTGTCAAACAAACATAACTTCTTTTGTCGGCCATTAACTTGTGGGACGATGATATTAATATTAACCCACTCCACCGGTAATGATGGTTTTACCTAAACAATTTTTTTATCAAACTGAGTCATTTGAGATCACCTTTCTCATAACATCAATGAAGGAACTTCAGTGAGACAGTTAAGAACAATTCATCAGACACTGTGGGGGCATGAAAAATCAAGGAATCTCATCGGGAAAAGCCATGATTCTCCAGAATCATAAAGTGTAGTTTTTTTGTTTTTTTTTTCCACACATTTTGTCCGTACGATTCAGAAGCCATTTTCGAACCGATTTTCACGAAATTTTGCACACGCATAGAGGGGCACAAAATCTAAAAATGTACCGGAGCGGAATTTTCGATTTAACCCTTATTTCGTCAGAATTGGCAAAAAACTGTGAAAATTGGGGTTTATCGGCACTTTCTCGAAACGCGTCTTGTAGATTTTTTTTTATACATTCGTCATTGCTAGACCTGTCTGTGCCACTCCCTTTGATACACACGACATATCAGGCGATGCATATGGTAACCCTCCACAGGCTGCCAAACATCGAAATTTTTATGAAATAGGCCGGTTTCAGGCCCCCACTGCACCCAAACAATGCCCGAGAGATAAACATAACTTCCTTTATTGGGAGTGGAATTCACCGAGGATCATTTTTGTCAGTAATAAGGGTGTTCAGAAAACCAAAGGTTAACCCGTTTTGGGCTGGTTAAACAGCAATACCCCCATAAAGCTCAAAAATTCGGATTTCTCTAAACGAGTCTTGTAGATTTTCAAGAAAAATTTGTCACTCCCAGGCCTTGGTGTGACAATAGAAGTTGCATGGACAAAATACTGCGGTGAGCATTTGTTAACCCTCCACAGACTGCTAAAAGTCAAAATTGTGATAAAATGGGCTGTTTTTGGACACCAACAGCACCCACTTGGTGTACCACCGAGAAAGGTTCCTTCTTTTATCGGATGCAAAATTGATGGGGAAACATTTTTGATAGTGGTAAGGGTATTCAAAAGTCGAAGTCTTAACCCATTTTGGGCTGGTTAAAGAGAGATACCCCTTAAAAGCTTAAAATTCCCATTTTCTGTGGATTTCTCTAAAAGCAACCTGTAGGTTTTCAAGAAAAATTGATTATTCGCAGGTCCTTGTGTGACATTACAAGTTGCATGGACAAAATATTCCAGTGAGCATTTATTAACCCTCTACAGGCTGCTGAGCATCGTAATTTTGTTGAAATAGGCTGTTTTCAGACGCGCACAACACCCAATGCATACCCGAGAGATAAACATAATCTACTTTGTTGGAAGTGAAATTCACCGAGGACCAAATTTGTTAGTAATAAGGGTATTCAAAAAACCAAGCATTAACCCCTTTTGGGATGGTTAATAGCAATACCCATCAAAAGCTTAAAAAATCATGTTTTCCCTGAATTTCTTTAGAAACGTCTCGTAGGGTTTCAAGAGAAAATGGTCGTTGATAGGTCTTAGAGTCACATTACCAGTTGCATGGATAAAATATTCAGATAAGCATTTGTTAACCCTCCATGGGCTGCTAAATGTCAAAATTTCGAAAAAATAGTCTGTTTTTGGACACCAACAACATCAAATGGGAATGCTGCAGAGAAACATAACTTCTTTTACCGGACGCAAAACTGATAGGGAAAAGTTTTAGTAAGTAGTAAGGGTATTCAAAAATTGAAGTCTTAACCCATTTTCTCCCGGTTAAGGAGATGTACCCCTTAAAAGCTTAAAATTCCCATTTTCTGTAGATTTCTCCAAAAAATCTGGTAAGTATTCAAGAGAAATTGACCATTTGCAGGTCTTGGAGTGACATTACAAGTTGCATGAACAAAAGATTCTGGTAAGCGTTTGTTAACCCTCCAGAGACAGCAAATTTTGGGAAAATGGGCTGTACTTGGCCACCCATTATTGGAAGTGGGATTCACCGAGGATCATTTTTGGAAGTAATGAAGGTATTCATAAGACCAAGCATTAACCCGTTTAGGGCTGGTTACAGGGTGATACCCCTCAAAAGGTTAAAAATTCATGTTATCCGAGGATTTGTCTAAAAACATCACGTAGATTTTCAAGAAATATTGGCCATTCTCTGATCTTAGTGTGAATTACAAGTTGCATGTACAAAATATTCCAGTACGCATTTGTTAACCCTATGATGGTTCTCATACATCGAAATGTTGAAAAAGTGGGCTGCGTTTGCATACCCGCAGCACCCAAAGTTAAGAGGAGAAATCAACATAAGTGGAAGTAGAATTCACTGAGAATTATTTTTATAAGTAATAAGCATATTAAAAAAACAACCCTTAACCCGATTTGGGCTTGATAAACAATTATACCCATAAACAGCTTAAAATTCATGTTCTCCCTGGATTTCTCTGAAAACATCTTGTAGATTTTTAAGTAAAAATGGCCATTCGCAGTTTTTGGTGTGAAATTACAAGTTTCAAGAAATGAATAAATATTCCTGTTAGCACTTGTTAACACTTAACAAGCTGCCAGACATCAATATTTTGGATACATTTGAGATAAAACGGACCATTTTCAAATAGATACAGCACTCAGTGGGTATGGGTCAAACAAACATAACTCCGTTTATCGGTCATTAACTTTTAGGACAACGATATTGATATTAACCCTCTCCACCGTTAATGATGGTTTTTACCTAAACAATTTTTTTTATCAAACTGAGTCATTTGAGACTTCTGTTCTCACCTTTTTCATGACATCAATGAAGGAACTTCAGTGAGACAGTCAAAAGCAATTCATGATACACTGTGGGGTCTTGACAAATCAGGGAATCTCATCGGGAAAAGCCATGATTCTCCAGAATCATAAAGTCTAGTTTACTTTAATTTTGGACTTTTGTGTGCAGGTTTTGGACTTTTTTTTATTCCAGCCACCCCTTTACATTGGCCGCTGCTGGTGAGCCACGGGGTACTGATACTCCCTCTAGTTACAAATAAGACAACTGGTACACAAACTCGGAGAGTGCAAAGCTCAAGGGAATTATTTTGGGTTTGGGGACCTCAGTTTTGGCGAAATTATTTTTATATTGTAATCATTTCAGCTTATAAATTCATAAATGTTACTTTCTCAGTGACATGTTGCTGGGTTGGATTCCATAGAAATATTGCCTCAAGTCTAAACAATGATCACTTATGAAATTATGAATTTAAAATGAATTTAAAGTTCTTTCAAAACAATAATACAACTATTACAAGTATTACAAATTTACATTTACAATGCTGGCACTGCCAACACAGCAACAGCCATTTCTGCAACAGTCATTTCCTCATTTTTAGCTCAACTTGACAAAGTTAAGCTGAGCTATTGCCATCAATTCTCGTCCTTCGTCGTAGGAACGTCCACAATTTCCTTTGGCACACCTCACAGGTCGCATTTATGTCAGATCGCTTTGAAACTTGGTATGCTTGTTTGGGGTGACCTCTAGATGGGAGCTATAGATTTTCTTCAATTTCCGTCAAAAAATGTTGCCGCAGCCAACGTTCTTAAAACTTAGTTTAGTCAAATCTCAATATTTCCCTTTGGCACATTTATGATTGGATTGCTTTAAAACCTGGCATGCTTGTTTGGGGTGACCTCTAGATGAGTGCCATCGATTTTCGTCCGTTTCTGTCAAAAAATGTTGCCACGGCCAACGTTCTTAGAACTTAGTTTAGTGAGACCTCAATGTTTCCCTTTGGCACACCCTACAGGGTACATTTATGATCGGATTGCTTTGAAACCTGGCATGCTTGTTTGGAGTGACCTCTAGATGGGAGCTATCGATTTTCTTCCATTTCCGTCAAAAAATGTTGCCACGGCCGATGTTCTTAGTTTAGTCTGACCTCAATATTTCTCTTTGGCACACCCTACAGAGCACATTTATGATTGGATTGCTTTGAAACCTGGCATGCTTGTTTGGGGTGACCTCTAGATGAGAGCTATCGATTTTCTTCCATTTCCGTCAGAAAATGTTGCCACTGCCAACGTTCTTAGAACTTAGTTTTGTCAGACCTCAATAGGTCAGACCTTGCTTTGAAACCTGGCATGCTTGTTTGAGGTGACCTCTAGATGGGAGCTATCGATTTTCTTTGATTTCCGTAAAAAAATGTTGCCACTGGCAATGACCTTCGATAAACTTAGTAAAAACTTAGTGCAGTTGAGCATCAATATTTCCCTTTGACACACCCTGCAGGGCACATTTATGATTGGATCGCTTGTAAACTTGATGTGCTTGTGTGGGGTGACATCTATATGGGAGCTGTCGATTTTCTTCCATTTCTGTCAAAACATGTTGCCGCTGACCTTTGAACTTAGTTTAGTCAGACCTCAATATTTCCCTTTAACACACCTTTCAGGGCACATTTATGATCGGATCACTTTGAAACTTGGTATGTGTGTTCGGGGTGACCTCTAGATGTGAGCTATTGCTTTTTTTCATTTCCATAACAAATTATTGTCATTATCACCAGCCTTTGAACTTACTGCATTTGTGCATCAACTTATCCCTTTTCACTCTCTGCAGGGTATATTTATGAATTTCCATAAAAGAAAAAAACAAAAAAAAAAACATTGCCGCAAGCAATGACCTACTTAGTGCATTTGTGTATTAACATCTTCCTTTGGCATGCCTCAGAAGGCACATTCATTATCAGGTTGTTATGAAACTTTGTATGCTTATGCAGGGTGACAAAGATAGGAGCTATTGATTTTCTTTTCATTTCCATCAAAAACTGTTGCTGTTAGCAACAATCTTTGAATTTTTGGCATTTGTGCATCAACATTCTTTGACATGGCCTACAAGCCACATTTATCATTGGATTGTTTTTGAACTTGGTGTGCTCATTGGGCAAGACCTTTAGATAAGAGCTATTGATTAGCATTCATTTCTGTGAAAACAGTTGCCATTTACAATAACCTCTGAACATACTGCATTTGTGTATCAGCATTCTTCCTTTAGCCAGTCTTACAGCTTACATTTAAAAATGCAGGGATTACACTGACGTTGTGCACACACAATGCTGTTATGTTTAAATTTCATCAAATAACATTGGTACCAATGATCTTCAATTTTGCCATTTCATTTAAAACTTACCAAGTTCATGTTTGTCAAGTTGAGCTACAGTGTCATTGATACTTTCATTTTTAGCTTAACTTGACAAAGTCAAGATAAGCTATTCCCATCACACGTGCAGAAGTCTGTGAGTCTGTTCACATTTTCCTTTAGCACGGGCTACTACACTCCACAGTTCTTGTCTGATCGTCACGAAATTTCATATGCAGGTTTGGGGTCATGTCTAGATGAGAATGTCCCCTTTTGGTCGCGATTGGTCAACCGGTATGGCTGCCCGAACCCAAAACCCGAAAACCTTCAGGCCGTATTTATGAAGGGATTTCATTGTAACTTGGTAGGATGCCTCTGTATAATGCCTAGATGAGAACGTCCCCTTTTGGGCATGATCTGTCAACCGGGATGGCTGCCCAAGCCCGAAACCAAAAAACTTTTAGCACAGTCTGCAGGTCATGTTTAGTATGGAGGGATTTCATTGTAACTTGGTAGGATGACTCCTTATGATGTCTAGATGAGAATTTCCCAATTTAGGTGTGATCTGCCAACCATGACGACTGCCCGAGCCCAAAACCCAAACAACAGGGACGTAGCTAGAGGCCTTTTAAAGGGGTGTGGGGGTGGTTGAGACTCTTTGAAATTCATTCTAACTGGGAATGCCGACATACAAGGGCCAAAGGATGGAAGGCGCGAAACTGCGAGTGCCAATGGCACAAATCTTTGGCAGGGGGTCTGGGGTCCTCCCCTAGAAAATTTTGAAAAATTGATGTGCTTAGATGTGTTTTCATGGGTTCTGGTAATAGTTATAAGGCTAATTTTCAGTTCCAAATTCAGTGATTTTTTGTAGGGAAACATTTTTAATTTGAGTTGGATATAAATTTTCAATATCTTCTTGCTTTGCCCGAATTGTCTCCAGTGGCTCGTACACCTCCTGTCTGACGGACAAATTTGAAACATCGCCTTTGGGAAAGTGGGAGTTTTGTGTTTCTAGAGCATTTCACAGGCACTTGACATGACGACGACGAAAATGGGGCACATTGATTTAGAAATTATCTCCCCTAGACTATCAGCAGCTGCTAACAAAACGTGTAACGCAAAGCGGGTATGTGCAGTTGATATGGCATCAGTCTGCAGGCCACGTGGTCCTCAAGTCGGAAAAATAGGTTTGTTAGGGAATTAAACCGTATATTCAGTAGTTTTTAAATTTCTAACTGTTGATATTTTTGCCCTCCGAATTTCCAACTATAGAGGTTTTGACAAATATTGGGGGCTGTGGGAGGGGGAGGGGGGGGAGACACACTCCCCCACACCACCCCATTGCGACGTCGCTGCCAAAAACCTTTAGCACAGCCTACAGATCATATTTATTGAGGAATTTCATTATAACTCGGTGGGTTGACTTCATGTAATGTCTAGATGAGAAGGTCCCCTTTTGGATGTGAATGGGCAACTGTGACGGCTACAGGGGCCCGAAGCCCAAAAACATTTAGCACAGTCTACAGGTCATATTTATGAAGGGATTTCATTGTAACTTGGTAGGATGACTCCAAATAATGTCTAGATGAGAACATCCCATTTTGATCGCGATCATTCAGCCTTGATGGGTGCCCGAACCCAAAGACCTTTAGCATTGTCTGTAGGTCATATTTATGGAAGGATTACATTGTAACTTGTCAGGTTGACTCCATATAATGCCTAGATGATGGCATCCCCATTTGGTCGTAATTGGTCAACTGTAATGGCTACAGGTGCCCCGAAGCCCGAAATCTTCAGCACAGTCTACTGGTCATATTTATGAAGGGATTTCATTGTAACTTCATAGGATCACTACAGATGATGCCTAGATTAGATTGTCCCCTTTGATTACGATTATTCAACCATGATGGCTGCCCAACCCCGAAGCCCGAAAACCGTTAGCACAGTCTACAGGTCATGTTTATGAAGGGATTTCATTGTACCTTGGTAGGTTGACTTCATATAATGTCTAGATGAGAACGTCCCATTTTGGACACGATTGGACAACTGTGATGACTACAGGGGCCCAAAGCCCGAAAACCTTTAGAACAGTCTGCAGGTCATAGTTATGAAGGGATTTCATTGAAGCTTGGTAGGATGACTCCAAATAATGTCTAGATGAGAATATCCCCTTTTTGTCGCGATCATTCAGCCTTTATGGCTGCCCGAACCCAAAGACCTTTAGCATTGTCTTTTGGTCATATTTATGGAAGGATTTCATTGTAACTTGTCAGGTTGACTCCATATAATGCCTAGATGATGGCATCCCCTTTTGGTCGTAATTGGTCAACTGTGATGGCTACAAGTGCCTGAAGCCCAAAAATCTTGAGCACAGTCTACAGGTCATATTTATGAAGGGATTTCATTGTAACTTCATAGGATCACTCCAGATGATTCCCAGATGAGAATGTCTCCTTTTGGTTAAGATCATTCAACCATTATGGCTGCCCGAGCCCGAAACCTGAATACCTTTAGCACAGTCTATAAGTCATATTTATGAAGGGATTTCATTGTAGCTTGGTAGGTTTGACTTCGTATAATGTCTAGATGAGAATGTCCCCTTTTTGACACGATTTGGCAACTGTGACTGCTGCAGGGGCCTGAAGCCCGAAAACCTTTAGAACAGTCTGTAGGTCATAATTATGAAGGGATTTCATTGTAGCTTGGTAGGATGACTCCAAATAATGTCCAGATGAGAACGTCCCCTTTTGCTCGCGATCATTCAGCCTTGATAGCTACCCGAGCCCAAAAACCTTTAGCATAGTCTATAGGTCATATTTATGGAAGGATTTCATTGTAACACGTTAAGTTGACTCCATATAATGCCTAGATGATGACATCCCCTTTTGGTCGTGATTGGTCAACTGTGATGGCTGCAGGTGCCCAAAGCCCAAAAACCTTGAGCACAAGGTCATATTTATGAAGGGATTTCATTGTAGCTTGGTAGGATGACTCCAAATAACGTCTAGATGAGAATGTCCCCTTTTGGTCGCGATCATTCAGCCTTGATGGCTGCCCGAGCCCAAAACCCTAAAACCTTTAGCTTAGTCTATACATGTAGATCATATTTATGGAAGGATTTCATTGTAACCTGTTAGTTTGACTCCATAAAATGCCTAGATGATGACCTCCCCTTTTGGTCGTGATTGGTCAACTGTGACGGCTTCAGGGGCCCGAAACCCGAAATCCTTGAGCACAGTCTACAGGTCATATTTATGAAGGGATTTTATTGTAACTTCATAGGATCACTCCAGATGATGTCCAAATGAGAATATCCCCTTTTGGTTGCGATCATTCAACCATGATGGCTGCCCGAGCCCAAAGCCCAAAAACCTTTTGCACAGTCTACAGGTCATATTTATGAAGGGATTTCATCGTAACTTGGTAGGTTGGCTTCATATAATGTCTAGATGAGAACGTGCCCTTTGGACGCAATTGGGAAACTGACGGCTTAGGGGCACGAAGCCCGAAAACCTTTAGCACAGTCTACAAGCCATATTTATAAAGAGATTTCAATGTTACTTGATAGGATGACTCGCTTTGGAATAATTTCATTGTAACTTGGTAACTTTCTTTGATATACGTTAACTGTGAGGGCCACATACATTAACTGTGAGGTCATATTAACCCACCCCTCAGCTCTTCAGTACAGTGTACACCTCATATTATTTTTATCAAAAACATAGCATACAGGGAACAGAAATGAACATATTCCCAATCATCACAATTCTTGTCTTATTTTCATAATCCTTTCATAAACATTGAACATTATCCTTTTCATCGAACACAACACACCACACAAGTTAAGCTATAGCGCCATTAACGCTTTCATTATACCCCCCGCAAACAAAGTTTCGAAGGGTATATAGGAATCACCCTGTCTGTCTGTCCTCCGTCTGTCTGTCCGTCCATCCGTCCGTCCGTCCGTCCGTCCGTCCGTCCTTATAAGTGCAACTCCTCCTAAACCGTTTGAAGAATTTTCATGAAACTTTACACAATGCAAGAACTCCATATGAAGATGTGCATGAAGCAATATAATTCTGTTCTGACAGGCGCAGGGGGGGGGGGGGGGGGTATCACTTTGTGAGCTTGCTCACAGCACCTCTAGTTATTTCTGCTACATGTAGTTCCTAGAGACAATTTGTAATTTTATGCCAATAAATTCTTTTAGAATGAGAAATATATATATTTTAACAGGAAATTAAATTTGGTTTTATTTGAACAGAAAGAAAAATCAAATTCCAAAGTGACAAATTTGAAGGTCATTCTGTAAATTCAATGACAATATGACAACTTGGCAGTCGCATTCAAAATGGGTAAAAGAAAATAACATCAATAAATCACTTATATGGATTGATACTCCCAGTTAGTAGAACATGCCATCTTACCTATCAATGTCTGGGGAACCGAAAAAAGGCAACCCCCTTCCCACTCAAGGTTTTTGCAGAATTATCCAAGTTAAACTTGGCACATTTACTTGACATTCTTCTTCGTATGACTTCAGCTACTAGGGGACACTACTCAGAACAATTACTTTTGAGTGTCGCTGTGCCGTCCTGTCATTCACAGTCCTTGACATGGTGTTTGCACCTGCCCCACCTAAGTTGGTGAGCCAATTTTAGTTAAATTTGAGGTGATTGCTTGTTCTGATTGTTCTGACATCACATTTTGTTTTTATGTGTACAAATACTATGTATGGTACACATAATGCCGGCATCTGGGGTGGCCATCCATCGTTCGTCCATCCTTTGTCTGTCTGTCTGTCTGTCTGTCTGTCCATCCGTCTGTCCATCTGGCGTCCGTATCCATTTCTTTGGCATTCGATAACTTGAAAAATATTGCTTGGATTGTCAGGTTACTTTATATTTGTGTTCAGGTTACTGATGTGGCGAGCTGTATAGTTTTTGGTGTAAATCTGATAATTTGATCCTGAGATATTAACTCTTTGTCCTTCAAATTGAGAATTCTTACAATCCCTTTGGCGTGAGATAACTCAAAAAATATCAATCCAGTTGTCATGTTACTTTATATATATCTTCAGGTTACTGATGTTCCAAGCTGTATAGTTTTTGGTGTAAATCTGTTATTTTGATCCTGAGATATTAACCCTTTATCCTTCAAATTGAAAATTCCTCCAATCCCTTTGGCATTCGATAACTTGAAAAATATTATTTGGATTGTCAAGTTACTTTATATTTCTGTTCAGGTTACTGATGTGCCGAGCTGCATAGTTTTTGGTGTAAATCTGATAATTTGATCCTGAGATATTAACCCTTACTCCTTCAAATTGAAAATTCCTCCAATCCCTTTGGCATTCGATAACTTGAAAAATATTGCTTGGATTGTCAGGTTACTTTATATTTGTGTTCAGGTTACTGATGTGCCGAGCTGTATAGTTAGCTCAACTTTGGCGAAGCAAAATTTGAGCTTATGCCATGGCCCGTCGTCCGTCTGTCCGTCAACAATTGGATACGGCTCGGGCTAGAGGCCGTATTTATGAACCGATCTTTACGAAACTTCTTGGGTACCTTTGTTATGGCCGTGGGTCGAGAACGAGTGTTTTTAGGTGCGGTCCGAAATTCAAGATGGCTGCCAGCCGCCATTTTGTACCGACGATGCAGAAATCTGTTTTTTGTACAGAACTTCCATATGAAAGCTCTGATTTGAATAATTTTTTGTATGAATGTTTAGTACCATGGGATACATCACATATAATACAGGTTTTTTTCTTGTGCGTAAATTATGCAAATTAGACTAACTTTGATGTTTTTAGCTCACCTGACTGAAAGTCAGGGTGAGCTTTTCTGATCACTTTTCGTCCGTCGTCCGTCGTCCGTCGTCCGGCGTCCGTCGTCCGTCTTCCGGCGTGAAGGTGGTGTTTGGGTCTTTTTCTTCCAAACCACTGGCCGCATGTTAATGAAATTTCATGTGAGTAGGGGTTATATAGCGGCATTTTGATTTTTGGGCAAATTAGGTTTCGGCTCATATTGCGCAGAGGGGTGGGGCAAAAATACTCCAATTCTTAAAAAATCTTCTTCTCAAGAACCAGCAATAGCAGAGACTTGATATTTGGTATGCAGCTTCCTTTTGAGGTGTAGACTCAAGTTTGTTCAAGAGAAGTTTGTAGGTCTATACTTGGCGATGTTATGGGAGGAGCAAAAATTTTGGCCCCACCCCAAATTTCTATTTTTTAAACCGAGAGGCCAATTTGAACCAAATTTTATGTGAGGGCTTATTGGGTCATAAGTACCTAATTTATGCAGAATTTTTTTTTCCTGTAGCCCCGTGGGAACCGCAGGAGCTAAAAATAGAAAAAAATTAAAACGCCCATATCTCCAAAACTGCACGGCACCGAGAATTTTTATTTGGTGTGAAGCTTCCTTAGGACCAACAGAAAGAACTGGTAAAAAAAAATTGCCATCGGTTTTATCATAGGGTACAGTTTCGGGACTTTGAAAAAATGCTGAGTCAGCACTTTTTAACACTGTAGGCAATGGGAAAAACATTAAAAAATCTTCTTCTCCAGATCCAGCAGGCAGAATCTTTTGATATTTGGTATGCAACATTGGAGGGTGGATCTGATTCAAGTTTGTTCAAATCGGCCCCCTGGGTTCATATTTGGGCTCAGTATAGGAGCCCGATTTCGAACTTAGTGCATTTCAGGCAAATTTCTTAAAAAATCTTCTTCTCCAGATGCAGCAGGCAGAATCTTTTGATATTTGGTATGCAACATTGTGGGGTGGATCTGATTCAAGTTTGTTCAAATTGGCCCCCTGGGTTTATATTTGGGCTCAGTATAGGAGCCCAAATTTGAACTTACTGCATTTCAGGTAAATTTCTTTGAAAATCTTCTTCTCCAGATCCAGCAGGCAGAATCTTTTGATATTTGGTATGCAACATTGTGGGGTGGATCTGATTCAAGTTTGTTCAAATCGGCCCCTTGGGTTTATATTTGGGCTCAGTATAGGAGCCCAAATTTGAACTTAGTGCATTTCAGGCAAATTTCTTTGAAAATCTTCTTCTCAAGATCCAGCAGGCAGAATCTTTTGATATTGGGTATGCAACATTGTGGGGTGGATCTGATTCAAGTTTGTTCAAATCGGCTCCCTGGGTTTATATTTGGGCTCAGTATAGGAGCCCAAATTTGAACTTAGTGCTTTTCAGGCAAATTTCTTAAAAAATCTTCTTCTCCAGATCCAGCAGGCAGAATCTTTTGATATTTGGTATGCAACATTGTGGGGTGGATCTGATTCTATTTTGTTCAAATCGGCTCCCTAGATTCATATTTGGGCTCACTATAGAAGCTCGAATTTGAACTTAGCGCATTTCAGGCAAATTTCTTCAAAAATCTTCTTCTCCAGATCCTGCAGGCAGAATCTTTTGATATTTGGTATGCAACATTGTGGGGTGGATCTGATTCCAGTTTGTTCAAATCAGCCACCTGGATTCATATTTGGGCTCACGATAGAAGCCCAAATTCGAACTTAGTGCATTTCAGGCAAATTTCTTTGAAAATCTTCTTCTCAAGATCCAGCAGGCAGAATCTTGTGATATTTGGTATGCAGCATCCTTAGGGGGGTGAGATTCAAGTTTGTTCAAGCCCTGTCCCTAGGTCCATATTTGGGCTCACTGTGGGAGCTTGAATTGTAACTTTGTTCGAAATGAGGAATTTTCTTAAAAAATCTTCTTCTTCAGATCCAGCAGTCCGAATGGTTTGATATGTGGTGAGTAGCATCCTTGGGGGGAGGGGGGGATTCAAGTGTGTTAAAGCCAAGTCCATGGGTCCATATGTGGGCTCCCTGTGGGAGCCCAAATTATAACTTAGTCAATATGAGGAATTTTTCTTTAAAAATCTTCTTCTTCAGATTCAGCAGTTGGAATGTTTTGATATTTGGCATGGAGCAACCTTGGGGGCTGAGATTCAAGTTTGTTCAAGCCAAGTGGTTCATATTTGGGCTCACTATGGGAGCCTGAATGACAACTTAGTTCAAAATGAGGAATTTTCTTTAAAAATCTTTAGATCCAGCAGATGAATGCTTTTGATATTTTTTATGCAGCATCCTTAGGGGGGTAAGATTCAAGTTTGTTCAAGCCATGTCCCTAGTTCCATATTTGGGCTGATTGTGGGAGCTCGAATTGTAACTTGGTTCAAAATGAGGAATTTTCTTTAAAAATCTTCTTCTTCAGATCCAGCAGTCGGAATGTTTTGATATTTGGTGTGCAGAATCCTTAGGGGTGTGAGATTCAGGTTTGTTAAAGCCAAGTCCCTGGGTTCATATATGGGCTCCCTGTGGGAGCCCGAATTATGACTTTGTTCAGTATGAGGAATATTCTTTAAAAATCTTTTTTTAGATCCACTGGTCAGAATATTTGGATATTTGGTTTCAGCTTTTCTTAGGAGGAGCAGATGCAACTTGTGGAAATCAATTCTCTGGGTTGATATTTAGGCTACCATGTCAGGTGAGCGCCCTCAGGCCCCCTGGGGCCTCTTGTTTGGTGTTACTTTCAGCACTGTAAGTGCAAATGCCAATACGGCTCGGGCTAGAGGCTGTATTTATGAACCGATCTTCACAAAACTTGTTGGGTACCTTTGTTATCACCTTGGGACAAGAACGAGTGTTTCTGGGTGCGGTCCAAAATTCAAGATGGCTGTCAGTGGCCATTTTGTACCGAAATTAGGTCTAATCAGTTTTTTGTACACAACTTCTATACGGCTCAGGCTAGAGGCCGTATTTATGAACCGATCTTTACAAAACTTCTTGGGTACCATTGTTATCACCGTGGGATGAAAACGAGTGTTTTGGGGTGTGGTCCAAAATTCAAGATGGCCGATGGCAGCCATTTTGTACCAGAATTAGTGCAATCAGTCTTTTGTACAGAACTTCTGTATGAAAGTTCTGATTTGAATAAATTTTTGTATGAATGTTTAGTAACATGGAATACATCACATATAGTACGGGTTTTTTTCTCGTGCAGAAATTATGCAAATTAGATGAACTTTGATTCATTCAGTGCTACTTATACACTGTAAGTGCACATGTCAATACGGCTCGGGCTAGAGGCTGTATTTATGAACCGATCTTCACAAAACTTCTTGGGTAAATTTGTTATCACCTTGGGACGAGAATGAGTGTTTCTGGGTGTGGTCCAATATTCAAGATGGCTGCCAGTGGCCATTTTGTACCGAAATTAGGTCCAATCAGTTTTTTTTTGTCACAACTTCTATACAACTCATATTTGTGAACTGATCTTCACGAAACTTCTTGGGTACCTTTGTTTTCACCTTGAGACAGGAATGAGTGTGTTTTGGGTGCCTTTGTTATCACTGTGCTATGAGAACAAATATTTTGGGGTTCAGTCAGATCCACTCTGGGACTCAAAAGATTTTTTTCTAGTTTAGCATCTGACTGTCACCCACCTTTACAATACTTTACCTATACATTTGTTACAGGCAACGGTCAGTATTTATGTACAGACCGTTACAATACTTTATATGTACCTTTGTTATCAGGTCATTACCCAGATGTTTGTCATTGCTGTGTCACATACTATACATGTACATGTCTTTGTCTTGACAAGTTGAGCTACAGTGTCATTGACACTTTCATTTTTGGTGTAAATCTGATAATTTGATCCTAAGATATTAACCCTTTATCCTTCAAATTGAAAATTCCTCCAATACCTTTGGTATTCGACAACTTGAAAAATATTGCTTGGATTTTTAAGTTACTTTATATTTGTGTTCAAGTTACTGATGTGCCGAGCTGTATATTTTTGGTGTAAATCTGATAATTTGATCCTAAGATATTAACCCTTTATCCTTCAAATTGAAAATTCCTCCAATCCCATTGGCATTCGATAACTTGAAAAATATTGCTTGGGTTGTCAAGTTAATATACATTTGTGTTCAGGTTACTCATGAGCCAAGCTGTATAGTTTTTGGTGTAAATCTGATAATTAGATCCTGTGATATTAACCCTTTATCCTTCAAATTGAGAACTCCTCCAATCCATTTCTTCGGCATGCGCTAACTCAAAAAATATTAATCCAATTATCAGGTTACTTTATATATGTATTCAGGTTACTGATGTGCTGTGCTGTATAGTTTTTTAGCTCATCTTTGGCTAAGCCAAATTTGAGCTTTTGTCATGGCCCGTCGTCCGTCTGTCTGTACGTCAACATTTGGATACGGCTAGGGCTAGAGGCCGTTTTTATGAACCGATCTTTATGAAACTTCTTGGGTACCTTTGTTATGACTGTAGGACGAGAACGAGTGTTTTTGAGTGCGGTCCGAAATTCAAGATGGTTGCCAGCCGCCATTTTGTACCGACCATGCAGAAATCTGTTTTTTGTACAGAACTTCCATATGAAGCTCTGATTTGAATAATTTTTTGTATGAATGTTTAGTACCATGAGATACATTACATATATGGGTTTTTTTCTCGTGCTTAAATTATGCAAATTAGACTAACTTTGATTTATTTAGTGTTACTTTCAGCACTGTCAGTGCAAATGCCAATACGGCTCGGGCTAGAGGCTGTATTTATGAACCGATCTTCACAAAACTTCTTTGGGTACATTTGTTATCACCTTGGGACGAGAATGAGTGTTTCTGGGTGCGGTCCAAAATTCAAGATGGCTGCCAGTGGCCATTTTGTACTGAAATTAGGTCCAATCAGTTTTTTGTCACAACTTCTATACAGCTCATATTTGTGAACTCATCTTCACGAAACTTCTTGGGTACCTTTGTTTTCACCTTGAGACAGGAATGAGTGTGTTTTGGGGTGCCTTTGTTATCACTGTGCTATGAGAACAAATATTTTGGGGTTCAGTCAGATCCACTCTGGGAATCAAAAGATTTTTTTCTAGTTTAGCATCTGACTGTCACCCACCTTTACAATACTTTACCTATACATTTGTTACAGGCAACAGTCAGTATTTATGTACAGACCGTTACAATACTTTATACGTACCTTTGTTATCAGGTCATTACCCAGATGTTTGTCATTGCTGTGTCACATACTATACATGTACATGTCTTTGTCTTGACAAGTTGAGCTACAGTGTCATTGACACTTTCATTTTTGGTGTAAATCTGATAATTTGATCCTAAGATATTAACCCTTTATCCTTCAAATTGAAAATTCCTCCAATACCTTTGGTATTCGACAACTTGAAAAATATTGCTTGGATTTTCAAGTGACTTTATATTTGTGTTCAAGTTACTGATATGCCGAGCTGTATATTTTTGGTGTAAATCTGATAATTTGATCCTAAGATATTAACCCTTTATCCTTCAAATCCTTCCAATCCCATTGGCATTCGATAACTTGAAAAATATTGCTTGGGTTGTCAAGTTAATATACATTTGTGTTCAGGTTACTCATGAGCCAAGCTGTATAGTTTTTGGTGTAAATCTGATAATTAGATCCTGTGATATTAACCCTTTATCCTTCAAATTGAGAACTCCTCCAATCCATTTCTTCGGCATGCGCTAACTCAAAAAATATTAATCCAATTATCAGGTTACTTTATATATGTATTCAGGTTACTGATGTGCTGTGCTGTATAGTTTTTTAGCTCAACTTTGGTTAAGCCAAATTTGAGCTTTTGTCATGGCCCGTCGTCCGTCTGTCTGTACGTCAACAATTGGATACGGCTTGGGCTAGAGGTCGTTTTTATGAACCGATCTTTATGAAACTTCTTGGGTACCTTTGTTATGACTGTGGGACGAGAACGAGTGTTTTTGTGTGCGGTCCAAAATTCAAGATGGTTGCCAGCCGCCATTTTGTACCGACCATGCAGAAATCTGTTTTTGTACAGAACTTCCATGTGAAGCTCTGATTTGAATAATTTTTTGTATGAATGTTTAGTACCATGAGATACATTACATATCATACGGGTTTTTTTCTCGTGCTTAAATTATGCAAATTAGACTAACTTTGATTTATTTAGTGTTACTTTCAGCACTGTCAGTGCAAATGCCAATACGGCTCGGGCTAGAGGCCCCTTTTATGAACCGATCTTTACAAAACTTCTTGGGTACCTTTGTTATCACCGAGGGACGAGAACAAGTGTTTTGGGGTCCGGTCTGAAATTCAAGATGGCCGCTGGCAGCCATTTTATTCAAAATTAGGGGCAATCAGATTTTTGTGCAGAACTTCCACATGAAAGCTCTGATTTGAATAAGCTAGGACATTTCATTTCATACACGGGGTTATACACGGGGCTATGACTATCTTGACTATCTTGAGCCAAGTAAAGATAACAACCCGTGAGTAAAAATAACAAATTTATTGCAATAACATATTTGTATTCATAAATGTACAAAGCATACTGGAATGATACAAATATAAAGTTCTACAAAGATAAATCTGACTTTGTGCAGTATACAAATAGAACATATTGAACATACTGGAAAATATATATTATAAATAGAGAATTGTAATTTGTTGGACAAATTACGGGCTTTCCCAACTTTTTAATGTGAAAAGGCAAACTGTATTGTACACAAAACTATCGATCAGTTTTGAAAACAAAAAAATTAGTGGAAATCAAAGTTTTTGTGATGCTACTAGTTTTTATGCAGCCAAAACAGATATTTGAGATACGGCAGGACACCAAAACATTTAACAGAAAATTTGCTCTTCAATAATTACAGAATATTTTCATAGAAAGCAAAACAAGCGATATCCTTTGTGCTTTGGAAAAAATTAGTACATATATGAATTATGGGCGTACGGGCCGGGGTTTCATGAAGGACTGTGCCCCAACCCACCCCTGAGTCAGGAAGGAGCCGATTTTTCAGCCAATATGCCAGAAAATTTCGGACAATTTAGTTGCCAGAAATGACCACAAAACATTTTGGTTTTCCACACAAAATGTTGTTTTCCTATCTCATCACTTAGAAGTTGCAAGTAAACTGACCATTATACTGTACAAGTTGATTCAGCGGAGCCGTATCCACGTTAATATTATTCATTTATAATCACACAAGCATACATAAAGAGCTCTATTACTGCATATTACGGGAGCACGGTGGCTCAGAAGGTAGAGATGATTGTTGCAATCCAAGAAGTCCTCGGTTCGACTCCCGCCTGTGGCAACCACATTGTGTCCTTGAGCAAGACACTTCATCCCAATTTAGTTTCCCACATGGGGGTGTGGGGGGGGGGGGGTGGGGGGGCATGATGGCGATGTGTACTAAGGGTACTTTGAGGGTGCACTTGTCTTCAACCAATGCTAACCCTGCTTTTGTGGAGTTAGTATGTTGGGGAGTCTGAGTCGCTTGCCATGGCTCGGTGGTTCTCTCCAGGTACTCAATGGGAGGGAGACCCCCCCCCCCCCCCTCCCCATACACACATTTGGCATTTCCTCATGAGATTCAACTTTTTCGGGCTAAAAGGGTTCATCCCCCTGAAAAATAGCCCTGTACGCCTATGGAATGAATGCCTGGACTTGAATAAATACCTATATTATGGTCATGATATAGCTGTATATGCTGAAAGTGACCTTAAATATCAATAATTAATTTATTCTCTATCATTTTGTCTGTTTGTGAATGTGTGGGATTTGTCAACAAACGAGGGTAAGCTTCCTACTCCATGATTTCACAATTTTTCCAGCATATCTGTTTCAGATACAATGAAATACATGTAATATGAGTTACTGTCACACACAAATTAGTTGTTTATTTGATATTGTTTAAACCATCTAGAGAGCTAGTATACACAGTGATGGGTACAGTTCAAGTCAAAATGAGTTGATTAAAGGGATGTTGAACAGCTTGTTAATATTTCTTGCATTACATTACTACTTATTGACAGAAGGATTTCACAGAGGGTTTTCCTGACGGTATTTATTTATTGGTGTTTACGGTCACATACTTATCCACAATGGCTAATCGTGACCATGACAGTTTTACGGGTGGGGAAGTCGGAGGACCCAGAGAGAACCACCGAGCATCAACGAGCAACTGTCAGCTCAACATTGTAATTATGTTCAAGCTCCGCTGAAGCAAGGTACCAGCGGTTGAAGACATGTGCACCATTGACATGCAGTACGCCTTAGTACATGGCATCATCGTGCCCCATGTTGGCAACCGGGATAAAGTGCCTTGCCCAAGGACATTACATGGGTGGTCCCAGATAGCGATCAAACTCGGGACCTCTATCATAGAAGTCAAACAATCTACCACTGAGAAAATGTGCTTTCTTTCCTGGCGGTATTCATATTTGTACGGCCAAACTGGTGTTGGATAACACGGAACACCAAAACATATAACACAAAATTTGTTCCCCATTGATTTTTGAAAGCAGTTATGAAAAGCTCAAAGAGCTCTTTCCTTTTTGTTTTTGGACAAGTGAGTATTCACTCAGAGTCATTTTTTGCAGACAGTGCTATTTTTAAGTGGCCAAAGCACATGTTTCTTTAAGTCCCAGAACATAACTAAAGCTGGATTTATTGATTGAACATCTCTGCATATAGCAAAGCAAAGTGTCTCAAATTAACCCATTCCAAAATGATAGTAGAGAGTAACCAAAATTGGATAATTTGGGTATTTCCAAATGGTACACTTATTCTCACTCTCATTGTGAGATTGAAAAGGTATACCAATCTTACTCAGGGAAGGTGAGTACAGAAAAGTACGAAATAAATCAGAAAATGAATTTTGTCTGACGGTACTAATATTTGTACGAGCAAAATTGGTACTGGATTTATTTATTAGGTTTTAACGACACATTAACAGCCAAGGTCATATTATGTCGGTGACAGTTGTATGGGTGGAAGAAGCCGGAGTACCCAGAGAGAACCACCGAGCAATGATGAGCAGATGCCAGCTCCCCAACATAGTGCCTCCGCACTGTAGCACAGACAGGGTTAGATTGGTTGAAGACATGCGCACCACCGACGTGCAGTATGCCTTAGTACATGTCGTCATTGTGCCCCCATGCGGACAAACGGGGTGAAGTGATCGGGACATAATTGGAATATATCCGACAGATACAATGTCGGATATATTCCAATTATGTCCCGATCATGCAAGGCAGCAACTTGAAATTCTCAGAATGTTTCCTACTGTCCCTGCCCGACAGTTTAGTATCTTTGTCAAGTGCCGAGACCGTGTGGAAATACCGTGGATCAGGTGGAAACCGAGGGCCCGATTCGTCCCTATTTTATTCTCAACTCAACTACTTTTCCATTCATTATTTACCTGTCACCGGATGAGTTAGGTATTATATTTGTCTATTTGATGAACTTTTCAACCTTAACTATTTGCGGCTTCACGTAGCACCACTGAAAGGCCACTGCACGGTTACCAATATATTCAGGGATTGATTTTATGAAAATAACTATTATTCCGACTATACCCACATGGGAACTCCTTAATATGCCAAGGGTTAAACGTTTGATAATGACGTATAAAACGGAAGTGGTCATGCTATGCTTGCTGCATGCAGGCTTAGAAAACATTCAGCGCCCAATGAATTAGGAATGGAGTAAATTGTCACTTAAACCTACGAAATTCTGGAAAAATGAGTTTTTTTCGACGGCATCTACCATTATGCATCTGAGACAGGGATTGCGTTAAACTTTACAGCAACCTTATAACAGAAAATATTCTTGGAATTGAACTGTGAATTTTCGGATATTCTATTCCAAACTACCACTGCACGCTTATCAATATTCAGTGATTTTATGAAAATTAAAATTATTCCGACCCTCCCCATATGGGCAGTCTCGAATCTGCCAACGGTTAAACTTTTAATAATGACATATAAAACAAAAGTTGTCATACTATGACTGCTGCATACAGCCATAGAAAACGTTCAGCGCTCAATCAAATGGGAATGGAGTAAATCGTCACTTAAACTTACCAAATTCTGAAAACGAGAGTTTTTTTTGACTGCACTTATCTTTATGCAAACAGAACGAGCATAGGGTTAAACTTTAGAATCAAACTTACAACAGCAAATATGCTCAGTAGGCAAGTGTAAATACGAACATGTCAATCATTTTTCGATATTCCTTTCGAAAATGGAAGAAAAGTGAGCTCCAAATTAGCAAATTTTATGAAGAATTTTAGGGCACTCAAATTCAAGGCCCGAAAACTGGGTGAAGGTTAAAACTTTGAATAAAATATATAACAGCATAATTGTTCTTGGATGAAGGCCCAATCCTCTCATGGAAAAGGTTTTGAGACAATATGGCTCCAGTGCTGAGAAAGTGCATGTAAACGTTGGCGAAAATAACAATTATTATGACAGTACCCATATGGGAAGTCTCAAATCTGCCAAGGGTTAAAGTTTTAATAATAACATATAGAACAAAATTTGTCATACTTTGACTGCTGCAAGCAGCTATAGAAAATATTCAGAGCTCAAGCAATTAAATATGGAGTAAATCGCCACCTAAATTTACCAAATTCTGAAAAAATTGGAAATTTTTTGGACGGTACCTACTTTTATGCAACCAGAATGGGATAGGGTTAAACTTTACAACCAAACTTACAACAGTAAATATGCTCGATAGTCAATTGTGAATACGTTCACGTAAAGTGTTTGAAATTAACCCTTTTCCAAAATGATGGAAAAAGCAACCAAAGTTGGCTAATTTTGGCATTTTCAAACGGTACTCTTATTTTCACCCTCATTGTGCTTGAGGGTTAAATCTGAGATTAAAAAGTAAACAGTAACTTTCTTCTGCAATGATTCTTGCATCTATCCAAACCAAAATAATTGTTACAACAACCTTGTTATTAGAGAAATTTGCCCTTGAAGTTGGTCAATTTTGAAGAAAAATTCTATATTCATGTCATTTTTGGCCAGTGGGGGTTAAAGTTGAAAGATCTGAGTGGTGATTGTGGTGTATCATGTTATGCTCTAAATGTGTGGAAAATTTGAGCTAAATAACTGTAAACAATTTTGAGACATTCGAAAAATGGTGAAATTTTGAAGGTTTTGGCAGAATATTTTGAAAACACGCATTTTCACAGATATGACGATACAGGATTTCACTAGATTTTATGACATTATATAAGTGTGCCAAATTTGGTCAAAATCGTACAGCTTGTTTTCGAGCAGTTCAACAGACAAAATTTAGGGAGAAAAAAAAAATAGAGAAGAAAAATTTTGAAAAAGAAGAATAACAATAGTCTTTCCCAAACTGGGTTTGTGAAAGCCTAATTATAAGTAGGCCTATGCTAAGGATGGGGCTTAGACCTTTGAATTCCCATGTTGCCTCCTTAGCATACGTGGTGTAATCCTTACATGACGTCTAAGTAAGTTGTCTTACTTAAACTAGGGGTAAGGCAGGCAGGGACTTGATTTGAACAAACATCATCCTCAAATTTCTTTTCAAAATTTTATTGTATAGTTCCATCTTGACTTGGTTAAAATTTGATGTGCGTATTTTTTCCGGAGGAGGCATTATGTTATCACCATGTCTGGCATCCATCATCTGGTGTCCGTCCGTTAACTTTTTTTTCCCCACACATTTTGTCCGTACGATCCAGAAGCCATTTTGGAACCAATTTTCACGAAATTTTGCACACGCATAGAGGGGCACAAAATCTAAAAAGGTCCCGAAGCGGAATTTTCGATTTAACCCTTATTTCGTCAGGATTGGCAAAAAACTGCCAAAATTGGGGTTTATTGGCACTTTCTCGAATCACGTCTTGTAAATTTTTTTTATACATTCGTCATTGCTAGACCTGTCCGTGACACGCCCTTTGATACACACGACATATCAGGCGATGCATATGGTAACCCTCCACAGGCTGCCAAACATCGAAATTTTGATGAAATAGGCCGGTTTCAGGCCCCCACTGCACCCAAACAATACACGAGAGATAAATATAACTTCCTTTATTGGGAGTGGAATTCACCGAGGATCATTTTTGTCAGTAGTAAGGGTGTTCAAAAAACCAAGCGTTAACCCGTTTTGGGCTGGTTAAACAGCAATACCCCCATAAAGCTCAAAAATTTGTATTTTCCGTGGATTTCTCTAAACAAGTCTTGTAGATTTTCAAGAAAAATTTGTCACTCCCAGGCCTTGGTGTGACAATAGAAGTTGCATGGACAAAATACTGCGGTGAGCATTTGTTAACCCTCGATGGGCTGCTAAAAGTCAAAATTGTGATAAAATGGGCTGTTTTTGGACGCCAACAGCAACCACTTGGTGTACCACCGAGAAAGGTTCCTTCTTTTATCGGACGCAAAATTGATGGGGAAACATTTTTGATAGGGTAAGGGTATTCAAAAGTCGAAGACTTAACCCATTTTGGACTGATTAAAGAGAGTTACCCCTTAAAAGCTTAAAATTTCCATTTTCTGTGGATTTCTCTAAAAGCAACTTGTAGGTTTTCAGGAAAAATTGACTATTCGCAGGTCTTTATGTGACATTACAATTTGCATGGACAAAATATTCCAGTGAGCATTTATTAACCCTCTACAGGCTGCTAAGCATCGTAATTTTGTTGAAATAGGCTGTTTTCAGACGCGCACAGCATCCACTGCATACCTAAGAGATAAACATAATCTACTTTGTTGGAAGTGGAATTCACCGAGGACCAAATTTGTTAGTAATAAGGGTATTCAAAAACCAAGCATTAACCCCTTTTGGGATGGTTAATAGCAATACCCATCAAAAGCTTAAAAAATCATATTAAATTCCCTGAATTTCTTTACAAACGTCTCGTAGGGTTTCAAGAGAAAATGGCCGTTGATAGGTCTTAGAGTCACATTACCAGTTGCACGGATAAAATATTCAGATAAGCATTTGTTAACCCTCCATGGGCTGCTAAATGTCAAAATTTCAAAAAAAATGGTCTGTTTTTGGACACCAACACCATCAAATGGGAATGCTGCAGAGAAACTTAACTTCTTTTACCGGACGCAAAACTGATCGGGAAAATTTTTAGTAAGTAGTAAGGGTATTCAAAAATTGAGGTCTTAACCCATTTTTATCCGGTTAAGGAGATGTACCCCTTAAAAGCTTAAAATTCCCATTTTCTGGGGATTTCTCCAAAAAATCTAGTAAGTATTCAAGAGAAATTGACCATTTGCAGGTCTTGGAGTGACATTACAAGTTGCATGAACAAAAGATTCCTGTAAGCGTTTGTTAACCCTCCAGAGCCAGCAAAGGTTAAAAATTCATGTTATCCGAGGATTTCTCTAAAAACATCCCGTAGATTTTCAAGAAAAATTGGCCATTCTCAGATCTTAGTGTGAATTACAAGTTGCATGTACAAAATATTCCAGTAAGCATTTGTTAACCCTATGCTGGTTCTCAAACATCAAAATGTTGAAAAAGTGGGCTGTGTTTGCATACCAGCAGCACCCAAAGTTAAGAGGGGAAATCAACATAAGTGGAAGTAGAATTCACTGAGAATTATTTTTATAAGTAATGAGCGTATTAAAAAAACACCCCTTAACCCGTGTTGGGCTGGATAAACAATTATACCCATCAACAGCCTAAAATTGATGTTCTCCCTGGATTTCTCTGAAAACATCTCATCAGTGACAAATCATGGAAACTCATCAGGAAAAGCCATGATTCTCCAGAATCATAAAGTCTAGTTCTATAATAATAATAACTCTTTGGCCAGCCGCTGATTTGTCACGGTCCTCATAAGAGAAGGCCATCATTCCCCCTGCACCCCACCCCCTCTTCACCTCCTCTCCTCCCAGCATTCAGATATAAACTGCTTAATAGTGTCCCTCACTTCCTCTTTTTCAATTTCTTCAATAAGCATTCCTACCCTCTCCCTCGTGTCCCCCTTCAGCCATCTATCCTTTGTTTCTTCACCCCACTTCTGCATTATTTTTCCAGTAAATTTTATTCTATGAGGTATATACTGTGGGCATTCCAAGAGAAAATGTTCCAGGGTCTCCACTACTCCAGAGTGGCACATTTGGCATCCCTTTTCCCCATCTCTCCCAATTTTTCCCCGAAGCTCCAGTGATCTTGATCTCAGTTTGAACAGCAGTGACCCTCCAAAGGTGCCATCTAGGTACTTCTCAAAAGCTGGCTTTTCTTTATATTGTAACCCCTGCAGTGATCTTTTCACGCTAACCCCCTGCTCGCCAGTTTCGATTGCAATCTTCCATGACTCTCTCTTTGACAAACCTTTTGCCTTCTTTCATTCCTACTTCTATGTTTGTGACCTCTATAGAGTAATTGTCCATTAGTTCCCTCACATGTTTTGACCACCCCGTTTCTATATTAGAATTCCAAATGGTATCGAGCATCAATTTGCACCACCGGTTGTCAGGCAGGTTTCTCAAGTGGTTAAAGTAACACAGTTTTCCCAAATCTACCCTGTCCTTGATTTTCATCCACCCAAGCTCCCCCCTTACTGCTTCCAAAGCTGCAGCATTACTCGACCCTGTTATCCATCTGCTGGCATCATTCTGAGTACTTTCCAACTTCTTAATAACGGTTTGGTTTAATGGAATCACGTCCGTGCCATATGTTATACTTGGTAAACCCACCCTCTCCCACAGTGTTTTCCCCACAAAGACCTTATTGAAACTATTTTTCCCTAAAAGTTTTAGTTGGTTCAGAATTCTTTTCCCCTTCAGAATCAGTTTGGCTGAGTAATTTCTGTACACCCCTCTTCCCGTTATATTTATGCTTACCCCTAGACACTCATACTCTCCCGTTTCTCCTACAGTGATTTGTTTGCTTTCCCCTTCGGGGATTGAGAACTCCCCCACTCTCCATCTCTTCGTCATATCTACCTTGCGTCCAACGGGTATTACCTTGCTTTTATTTTCATTTAGTTCGAGCCGCCAAGTGTTCCCATATCTACCAACAATTTCCAGCAGTTTCTCTAGCCCCTGTTCAGTTCTAGACATTAACACCATGTCGTCCGCAAAGAATAAGCCTGGTATCTTTATGTCTCCAACATTTACCCCCTCCGCACTCTGAATTAGTTCGTCCCCTAAATCTTTAACATACAATGCAAACAAAATCGGTGAAAAGATACACCCCTGCTTGAGGCCTATATCCATAGGGACTTGTTTTGTAGTGATACTCCCTAGACTGAGTTGGCTTTGCACATCTGTATACAGTGCTTTCATGATTCCCACAAAGTCATCCCCCAGTCCGATGCCCTCGAGCTTTCGCCACATACCTTCCCTCCACACTCGGTCGTACGCTTTTTTCACATCTAGAAATGCCAGAAACATCTTTTTCTTTTCAGCCTTTGTTGATTCTATCAGTTGGGTGAGTGTAAATAGGTGATCAGTGACTCTTCGTCCTTTCCTGAAACCATTTTGAATTTCTCCTAAAAACCTTTCTCTTCAATAACTTCCTCTAGTCTACCCTATATGACCTTACAGAATACTTTTCCGATGTTACTACTAACTGATATCCCCCTATAGTTATCTAGAACTTCCTTATCCCCCTTTTTGTGTATGAACGACACCTTACTTTCCCTCCACTCTCTGGGGACCTCTTGCTTTCGCAGAGCCAGGTTGAAAAGGTTTGTCAGGACTTCAATAAGTGCCTCCCCTCCATTTTTGAGGAATTCGTTCGGAATTTCATCAGTCCCTCCCGCTTTACCATTTTTTAATTTCGAGACCATGTTCCGCACTTCTTCTGCCGTTATTTCGCTACATACACGATTGGATAGGTTCTCCTCCACTAGTGTATTTCTTTTTGGTGGGGACCCACTGCCCCATCGCCTATCGTTTATCTTTTCCCAGTGCTTGACTAACTCTGAAGCGATACGGCCTTTATCTTCTGTACTTTCCCCATCCACTTTGATACTCTGCACACTACTTTTCCCCCGTTTATTTACCCAGTTCCAAAATACGTTTGAGCTCGAACCCCCCGTTTTCTTTATTGTTCTGGCAAGACTGCAATTGCGCTCCTTCCTATTATTATTCTTTATCTCATTCACCTTTCTCCGTGCCAGTTCATATTCTCCTTTCATTAGTCTCGTGTCATTGTTATCCACCCCTTTAAGCTTCCTACTTCTTCTGTAAGCAGCGCATTTTACCTTCCTTTCTTTTATAACCTTTTTCAGTCCCTCGTTAACCCTGTATCCAAGCTCTCTCGTTGGGACCCCCACCCTTCCTATACAATCCTTCCCTGCCTCTGTTAGACTATTTACTATGCCATCTGAAATACTCTGGACATTTGCATCCCTAGGTATACATTCAAGATTTGGTTTTAGTTTTTCCCGAAACTGCTTCCAGTCGGCTCCTTGTTTTAGTCCCCAAACTTCCTTGAAGGTGTTTCTGTCTCTTTTCGTCTTTTTGCCCATAATCTTAACTGTTATCAGGTTGTGATCACTACCCAAGTCATTTTTTCCCTCGTCATCTATTTCTACATCTATAACCTCCCTCCATACGCTAATGTCAGTGAGTATATAATCAATTATTGTTTTCTTATCGTTCCTCTCCCAGGTCCATTTACCCTTAGATTTCGCATCCCTGTTCAGGATCTTTAAACCAAGCTCTTTTGATAGGTCCAACATCTTCCTCCCATTCGTGTTAATTTTCCTATCACCTCCCTGTATGCCCTCCTCCTTATCCCCGATGTGCCCATTGAAGTCCCCCATTAGGACAATACTGAACCCTCTGCTTCCAAGCTCTGTGATATTCGATCTAAGAGTTGTATATATTGAATCATTCCACTCGGGCTTACTTCCCTCCACTACTAAGTATACATCAACGGCAACACTCCTGCTTCCTAACTTGATTTTTGCCCAGACTATTTCGTTGGATACTGGAATCTGAGTCCTTGCTTCTGTGAGATCTGTAATCAATGAGGGCTGTAATTCCTCTTTAGCGTAGATGCCAACACCCCCACCCCGTTTCTGACCGTCAGTTCGCCCAGCTCCTATCCACACGCAACCCTTCATCTGATCAACCCGCTCATCCCGTCATATCCACGTCTCACTTAGACCCATTATATCAAAGTCTCCTTCGTCCATCATTGTTGATATTTTGCTTACTTTCTTGTGCAGACCCTGGATGTTGCAGTACCCAAACTTAATGAATCTTTGTTTTTTTGTCATCACTGGCACGTTATTATAACCCTGGTATGTCCCTGTATTGTGCATGTTTGTTGTTCTTCCTATGTTCCCAGCATTTGTGCCCCTCTGGGTTATCGGCTGTGGTCCCCTACCCCCCTTTTCTCCAAAAAAGGCCCAGTCACCTGTAAAATGTTTTGGCCCAACAGGTCTGTACCCATCCTACTTAAATGCAATCCGTCTCGCCCATACAACTCTCCTTGTCCCCAGAATGAATCCCAGTGGTCAATGAAATGTATTCCCAAGTCTTTGCAGTGCTCTTCCAGCTCCTCGTTTAGTGCCATAATCCGCGAGTTCCTCTCATTCCCACCACCCATAACGGGGAGCACCCCAGGAACGATGATCCGAGCATTCCTGCTAAGTAGCTTACTAATTAGGTCCTTGTATGTGTCCACCAAACGAACTGATTTCCTCTCCCTGATGTTATTGGACCCCACATGTAATACCACTACCGGATCAGGCCCCGACCCAGCTACAATACCGTCCACTCTATCCCTCAGGTCCTCCACTTTAGCCCCCGGAAAGCACAGAACTGTTCTATTTTTACTGTCCGGACCACAGACAACCTTGTCGATCCCCCGAACTATGCTACTTCCCGCAACCACCAACTTAACTTTTGGCCCTCGCCCTATTTCTCTCCTCTAGTCTCCTATTGTTTACAGCGTCCTCTTCCTCTCCAACAGCCCCACTCGGAATCAATATCGGTATCGGTATCTTTGACCTAGGATTACTCCTATCCTTGTCCCTCCGTCTCTTTCCAGGCCCTGAACTACCTGGACTACTCCCCTGGTCTTCTCCCGGATCCCTCCTCCTTTTTCCTGGCCTAGACCCCAAGCTACTATCTGTTGCAACTACCTCCATCTCCCCCTCTGTCTCTTCCGAATCGAGCACATCAAATCTGTTTCTGGTGCTGCACTCCCCACTGCCTTTGGACTTTACACCCCTATCTACCTGCTTCTCTGGCCCCCCTTTCCTACCACTTTTGATAGTCCACGCCAAACACTTTACAGCATTGCTCTGGCCTGGGCCCCCCTCATCTGTCCTACGTACTTCTATCCATGATATTGCAGGAGGAGGCATATTCCATGCTTCGCGTTGCTCTTGTTGTTTCTAGTTTTCTAGAGATTGACAATGGGGTTTCTTTTCTTTTGGTTAGGTTGTGTTTATCATTGGGCATCTTGAGATTAGAATCTCACCCTTCAGGTGAGTACCTCGTGCTCCCAGGAACCTCTTCATATATAATATCGAGACAACATTTTCTTAGATATACTTGAGCTGGTCAGTTTAACTGAACCAAAACCGAAACTCAGTTTTTAAGTGGAAACCGAACCGAAAAGGGATTAAAAACTCTAATTTTGATTTTCCTTAACTTTTGAATATTCCCATTTAGCATACCATAGATTTAGCAGAATCAACAAAATGTCAGCTAAAACACATAGTAGCATATATCAATATTTTGTAAGAAATGACTCTAAAATTGCCAGATGCCAATTATGCAATAAGTTAATTGTCGCCCTGTGCAGAAATACCTCGAACCTTTGTTGCCACGTACAGAATCATCACGCTGAAGAGTACAAAACTCTTCTTGAAAAAGAACGGACTGTGACACCTGCAAAATGACATGGTGTTAGGGTAAGAGAAAAGTATCAATTTGCTCAGTGCTCTGTTAATGTTGGGAAACCTGGGAGTCCAGGGAAAGGGTTAAATTTATATTAATAAAAAATTAGTTGCACATATCTGTCATACAAAGTGCTAATCGAAAATTTGAAAAGAATTACAACTAAAAATCCAAAATACGCTTATTCGTGCAAAGCGCACTTGCCTGTGTTTTATTGTTTTTTGAAGTAATGGGAATTCTCAGAATTCAGTGAATGCCCTCTGACAATGATAACTCAATGCAAACCAAAAGGAAGAATGAACATGCAAATCAGGTCAAGTGACCATCTTGTCGATAATTTACACTACCTCTGCAGTGCTTTGTAAATGAATGATTATGGGACTTCGTGTTAGCTGTTTTCACGTACAAATGTCCACTTGTCAAGTTACCTTGTGAAAATGGGTATCTGTCTTTCTGAAAGTAAAAGGCATGTTCTAAAGTTTTCAACTTCTCCTTGATATTGGGTCGTTGCTTTCTGAAATTCTGACCCTCTTCACTACTTTCATGTCCAGCAATACATAAGGGGATACGGACACCTGCCCCCCGGCTGTCTGCCCCCCTGTCAAAATTGATAGAAGAGGACACCTGCCCCCCTCATGATTTACCAGGGTTGGACACCTGCCCCCCCCCCCCCCCCTACCAAATTTTCTTAATAGGACATAAGAATGAAATGTTTTTTGCGTGCCGAAGGCGCGCAGGGACGATTTGCGGAGCAAGCCCCTTTCGACCCTCATTGGCTGTTTGTTTTTGTAGGACGTCGAGGCATGGTAGAGGAGGAAAAGGAAGGAGGGAGGAGGCCTACCCCCTCTTGGGCTTTTTGCGGCTCTTTTTCTAAGGTGGCGGTTGGCTTGGTGATATGGCTGGCGGTGGTGCAGAGTTTAGTGGCTGGATTGTGTCTACTCTGAAAAAGCAACTTCCAGTTCCTCCTCAGTCTCCACTGGACGTTTCTCATGCAACTGTACCAGCTCAGGAGCCGGCAGTTGATTGGGTGTACCAGTGGGACTAGGAGGGGAACTGGCGGCTGCCTCCAGAGCCTCCACCCCCTCACTCAACTCTTTCTTCCTATTCCGGAAGGCCTCCAAGCGCCGGGCGTCCCTGCGCTTGGTCGATGGGTCTCTTCTTCTTTCTCTTGATATGTCTCTTTTCAGGGCCTCCGTGCCCCTTCGGGTGAGGACCAGTGGGAGAGGGGATCCTCTCTCCAAAGGTACTACCTCTCCCCGAAGGGGTTGGTGTTGATGTGGTCTTCTCAATTTCAAACTCCACTTTCAGGTGGACGCTCAAGCCTATTTCCTGGATAGTCCAGGAGACAGGGCATGAGACGCCCAGAGCTGAAATGGCTTTCACTAGTCTATCTGGTAGTTCCATGGCTATCTAGGTGTTGTTCACGCTCTGAAGTCAGATGTGTGGAATGAAGTCAACAGGACACCTGCCCCCCCTCCCCCCCCCCCCCAGCTAATTTTTATACTGTGGACACCTGTCCCCCTGCTGGTTTATACACCTATAGGACACATCTAATAATAAAAACTAAAACTGTCAAAAAAAGTGTCAATTTGATATATTTTCATAACACAATCGTCTCAAATAACAACAATAACATACAGGTTCATAATCTTGAGCAATAAAGCAGTTACATATAATACATTGAGTGTGAATTAACTGAATTAGACTCTAAAATTTAACACCATACTTCTTATATTATTAGTCTGTGTGAAACACACAGACTATTGTTTTTGCACGGATTCTTTTTTCTTCTTCTTCTTCTTCTTCTTCTTCTTCTTCTTCTTCTTCTTCTTCTTCTTCTTCTTCTTCTTCTTCTTCTTCTGTCTTCTGTCTTCTCATCACTTTTTTGTCCGCAAGATAACTCGAAAACGAATTGCCCTGTCTCGTTGATTTTTGGCACTCTGATAGACAGCTACAAGTTCTCGGCACTGAATATTTTACAGATTCCTGGGGCATTAGGGTTCTCCGTGGGGGTGTTTTGAAAGTGGGTCATGCCCATATCCCAGGCGTGGTATGACCTAGGGACCTGGGACCAACACCAAATGAGTCGACACTTGATGGAGATTCAAAATATGGGTCAAGGTCACGGGGGTCACCTAGGGGTCATTGAGTGCATTTTTCAGAATTGCTGGAAATCACATTTTTTGACCCCCCTAAAGTATTCCTGACGTACACACATGCATTTTGACGTAAAAAAGTGGGCGTGGCCAAAAATTTTGAAAGTGGGTCACGCCCATATCTCAGGTGTGGTATGGCACATGGACCTGGGATCAACACCAAATGAGGCGACACTTGATGGAGATTCAAAATATGGGTCCAGGTCACAGAGGTCACTTAGGGGTCATTGAGTGCATTTTTCAGAATTGCTGGAAATCACATTTTTTGACCCCCTAAAGTATTCCTGACGTACATACATGCATTTTGACGTAAAAAAAGTGGGCATGGCCAAATTTTTTGAAAGTGGGTCACGCCCATATCTCAAGCGTGGTATGACCTACGGACCTGGGACCATCACCAAATGAGTCGACACCCGATGGAGGTTCAAAATATGGGTCAAGGTCACGGAGGTCAACTCAGGGTCATTGAGTGCATTTTTCAGAATTGCTGGAAATCACATTTTTTGACTCCCTAAACTATTTCTGACGTACACACATGCATTGTGACGTAAAAAAAAGTGGGTGTGGCCCAAATTTTTGAAAGTGGGTCACGCCCATATCTCAGGCGTGGAATGACGTATGGACCTGGGACCAACACCAAATGAGTCGACACTTGATGGAGATTCAAAATATGGGTCAAGGTCACAGAGGTCACCTAGGGGTCATTGAGAGCATTTTTTCAGAATTGCTGGAAATCACATTTTTTGACCACCTAAATTATTCCTGACGTACACACATGCATTTTGACATAAAAAAGTGGGCGTGGCCATAAATTTTTTGAAAATGGGTCACGCCTATACCTCAGGTGCGGTATGACGTATGGACCTGGGATCAACACCAAATGAGTAGACACTTCATGGAGATTCAAAATATGGGTCAGGGTCACGGAGGTCACCTAGGGGTCATTGAGAGCATTTTTCAGAATTGCTGGAAATCACATTTTTTGACCCCCTAAACTATTTCTGTCTGACACACATGCATTTTGACGTAAAAAAAAAGTGGGCGTGGCCAAAATTTCTGAAAGTGGGTCACCCCAATATCTCAGGCATGGAATGATGTATGGACCTGGGACCAACACCAAATGAGTCGACACTTGATGGAGATTCAAAATATGGGTCAAGGTCACAGAGGTCACCTAGGGGTCATTGAGTGCATTTTTCAGAATTGCTGGAAATCACATTTTTTGACCTCCTAAATTATTCCTGACGTACACACATGCATTTTTACATAAAAAAAGTGGCGTGGCCAAAATTTTTGAAAGTGGGTCACGCCCATATCTCAGGCGTGGTATGACCTACAGACCTGGGACCAACACCAAATGAGTCGATACTCGATGGAGGTTCAAAATATGGGTCAAGGTCACGGGGGTCAACTAGGGGTCATTGAGTGCATTTTTCAGAATTGCTGGAAATCACATTTTTCGATCCCCTAAGGTATTCCTGACGTACACACATGCATATTGACGTAAAAAAAAAGTGGGCGTGGCCAAAATTTTTGAAAGTGGGTCACCCCCATATCTCAAGCGTGGTATGACCTACGGACCTGGGACCAACACCAAATGAGTCGTCACTTGATGGAGATTCAAAATATGGGTCAGGGTCAAGGAGGTCACCTAGGGGTCATTAAGTGCATTTTTCATAATTGCTGGAAATCACATTTTTTGACCCCCCCCCCCCCCCCCAAGCATTCCTGAGGTCCATACATGCATTTTTATGTTAAAAAAGTGGGCGTAGCTAACGTTTTTGAAAGTGAGTCATGCTCAAAACTCAAACGTGGAATGATGAATGACCCTGGGACTAACACCAAATGAGTCGACACTTGATGGAGATTTAAAATATGGGTCAGGGTCAAGGAGATCACCTAGGGGTCATTAAGTGCATTTTTCATAATTGCTGGAAATCACATTCTTGGACCCCCCCCCCCCCCCCCCCCCCCCCCAAAGCATTCCTGGGGTCCATACATGCATTTTTATGTTAAAAAGTGGGCATAGCCAACATTTTTGAAAGTGGGTCATGCTCATATCTCAATCGTGGTATGATGAATGGACCTGGAACTAACACGAAATGAGTCGACACTTGATGGAAATTCAAAATATGGGTCAAGGTCATGGAGGTCACCTAGGGGTCTGCCTGAAAGAGGTCACCAAAGTCATCAAGTGCGGATTATTCAGAAATACTGGGAAATGAATTTTATTACACCTAAATGAATTTCTAAAGTTTATGAATGTATTTCATCACTCAAATTAGTGGGCAGAGCCAAAAATGTCATGGGTCAAGGTCATGGAGGTCACCCAGGGGTCTGCCTGAAAGAGGTCACTAAAGTCACCAAGTGCGTATTATTCAGAAATACTGGGAAATGAATTTTATTACACCTTAATGCATTTCTAAAGTTTATGAACGTATTTCATCACTCAAATTGGTGGGCAGAGCCAAAAATGTCCATTTCTGATTCGAGTATCGAACCCTTTGAATGCTGGTCACATGTATGCCTTTTCTGGTTTCTTATAAATAACTGTTCTGATTCCAGTATGAATATCTGTAAATACTGTTAACGAAAACCCATTTCTGATTTGTTTAAAAATATTTTACTCCTGAAAATAAGCCTCCATAAATTCTCTTTCTGTACAGTTTATTCCTGATTCTTTAACCCTTTTCACACAGAGTTGAATTTACTGGGTGCAGTAAATTCTGCTTCTCTAGTTACTCTATTCTGTTTGCCAAATTGATTTATTGCTAAGAAGTGTTTTATCTGAGTAATAAATAGAATAAATAGAAACATCAATACAATACAAACCCATTTAATCTCATTGTTTTGGAATAAGTAGAAAATCTATTTTTCCCACTTTATAAAGGCCAAGCAGTCGAAAATGTGTCTACAATTTCAATGATAAATGTTGTTCATTATATTCTATTCCCCACTGGATAAAACCTAAAAATATATTGTGTGTTCCACAATAAAAAGCCTGCTCATATCAATAAGTTACTATAACATTTTTTGTTAGAAAATAGGCCATATGTCCTAATAATAATAACACTTTGGCCAGCCGCTGATTTGTCGCGGTTCTCCGACGAGAAGGCCATGGTTACCCTTGTACTCCCAACTGCCTCCCTATTCCCACGCTTCTCCTCTCCTCCCAACACTCGGAGACGAACTGCTTGATGACATCCCTTGCCCCATTCTTCCAAATCTCTCCGATTAGCATATTAACCCTCTCCTTTGAGTCTCCCCCTAACCACATGTCCTTCATTCTCCCATCCCACTTCCCCATTATACTCCCAGTGAATCTCATTCTTTTAGACTGATACTTTGGGCATTCTAGAAGAAAGTGTTCCAGGGTCTCCACCATGCCCAAGTTACACATCTGGCACTCCCTTTCACTGTCTTTCCCAATTTTTCCCCTCATCTCCAGGGATCGCGACCTCAGCTTGAACAACAGTGACCCCCCAAAGGTGCCATCAAGGTACTCTTCAAAACCTGGCTTCTCTTTATCACGCAGGCCACCCAAAGACCTCTTTGATTTGACTCCCTCTCGCCAATTATGGTTACAATCCGCCATGACCCTTTCTCTGACGATTTTTTTACCCTGGTTTGCCCCAACGTCCAGGTCCGAAATCTCCAATGAGTAGTTCTCTACTAGCTCCCTCACTTGGACCATCCACCCCGTTTTGATATTTGAGTTGAAAATTCTCAGGAACATTACTTTACACCATCGGCTGTCAGGGAGATTTACCAAATAATTAAGATAACCAAGTTTCAACAGGTTTATCCTGTCTTTGATCCTCATCCACCCAAGCTCACCCCTGATTGCTTCTAGCGCTGCGGCATTACTCGACCCCGTTATCCATCGGTCTGCATCGTTCTGCAGGATTTCCAAGCTCTTTACGGCCAGCTGGTTTAGGGGTACCACTTCTGTACCGTATGTTATACTTCAGAATCAATTTATTTGTGTGGTTTCGGTAGATGCCTCTTCCTGTAATGTTTATATTTACCCACAAATACTCGTAATCATCTGTCTCTCCTACACTGAGAAGTTTGCTGTTCCCTTCCGGAATGCAGAACTCACCCACTCTCCACCTTCGAGTGGGGTCCACTTTGCGGCCCACAGGTATAACTTTGCTCTTACTTTCATTAAGTTCGAGTCTCCATTTGCTCCCATATTTCTCAACAATTCCCAGCATTTTCGTTAGCCCCTCTTCGCTTTCTGACACTAGAACCATATCGTCTGCAAAAAATAGCCCTGGGATCTTCAAGTCCCCAACTGCTACCCCCTCCTCGCTACGCAGGAGTTCATCTCCTAAACCTTTGATGTACAATGCAAACAGGATTGGCGAAAGGATACACCCCTGTTTTAGGCCCATCTCCACAGGCACACGTTTTGTTGTAATGTTTCCCAGGCTAAGTTCACTCTGTACATCCTTATATAATGCTTTCGTAATTCCAACAAACTCGCCTCCTAAGCCAATGGCCTCCAGCTTGCGCCACATACGTTCCCTCCATACTCTATCGTATGCCTTTTTGATATCCAAAAAGGCCATAAACATCTTTTTCTTTTTTGCTTTCGCGGATTCTATCATTTGGGATAGTGTGAAAAGATGGTCAGTAACTCTCCTTCCCTTCCTATAGGTGTATAAACCAGCAGGGGGGCAGGTGTCCATGGTATAGAAATTAGCCGGGGGGCAGGTGTCCTGTTAATAAAATTTAGTAGGGGGGCAGGTGTCCATCTCTGGAAAATCATGAGAGGGGGGGGGGGGGGGGGGGGGGGCAGGTGTCCTCTTCTATCTATCAATTTTAACAGGGGGTGCAGACAGCCGGGGGGCAGATGTCAGGGATTCATACATCAGTGCTGTGAATGATACCTTTAGGAAATGAAAAACAAATTTGACACGATGGTCAAATAATAAATTATCAGGCTTGGGGCAAATACTTTGTAAATGTATTCGAATACGAATATGTTGAAATTTCATGAATACGAATACAAATACACAAATTTTCAAATGTATTTGAATACAAATACATAACAATGTTTTCATGAATACATTTTTGTATACTTGAATACTTTTTAAATTAGAAGTATTCATAGCAGGCCTTTAAGTTTTTTGTTTGTTGGGTTAAAAATCATTTTTAAACTGATGATCCTTTAGCTGAAGCTTTAATTATGCTTACCATGCTTTGTTGGAAAACTAAAGTAATTACCTGACGAGAAATCCACTCTATGGGTGTCAAAGCAATTAGACTACTCTCCATGGACAACACATCAAAAATGTGAGTGGATTACCTGTAAAAAATGACAGACTGGCGTTTGCTCCTGAACGTTAAGTATCAATTGCAGTGACACCACATAAGGACTAGTAAAGTTTTAGCCAATGTACTTCATGGTTAAACATGGAGGTCTGTTGGCTGAAAGTTTGCTAACAGCAGTAGTATTTTCTTTATAATATTTATGTGCTTTCACCGATTATAATTAGACCTACTGAACTGTACAAAGGTGACCTTAAACAGGAATAAATAAATAAATATGTGTTTTTACTGTGAAATAATGGATAAATAGAAAAACTTTAAATAAATCCAAAATTTTTAGAATATAATATCATTGAATAACTGAGTTGTGTCCAATCACACAAGTTTTTTTATTTTATTTTTATGGTGTCTTCCCATTTCTTCAATTCCCATTTTCATCAACTGCCTCTAAAAATATATTTTCCCTTTTCATCAATTCCCACTTCATCACCAGAATGAAGATATGTTTTAATCTTATATAAATGCATTTTTTACCAATTATAAAAAATATTAAATTAAACAGAAATTAAACAGAAATATATTATATTAAGAAATATATATTTGACACATTATTTTTTATTTTTTTTTATTTACTAGTGTTTTTGAATGTTGTTTGTTTTTTTCTGCTTCATCAACTGAATGAAAATAAGTAGTAAGCTTTGAATAACCACCAACTACCACTGTCTCTCCTTCCAAACCTCCACCTCTGAAAAAGAAGCACAGACACAAGCACCGCTAACAACCCACAACTTTTCCTCCTTTACCATGGTCTGACACTTTCAAACTCTACAGCTAATGAGGGTCGAAAGGGGCTTGCTCCCTAAATCGTCCCATTTGATTTGGGAAGTCTTTAATATTGATTTGAGGTGTGAATTTTATGTATAATAAGATAAGAACAAGCAAAGACGGCAAAACGTATTGGAGATGTACTAAGTACTTTGTAGCAAAATGTACAGCTAGAGCTGTGATGGAAAATGAGAGTCTTCTTTCTATGTCTGGTTAGCAAAATCATTCCATGGAGAGTGGAAAGACGCTAGTGAATTCTGCACTATCAGAAATGAAAAAGAGAGTTTTAGAAGAGACAAAACCAATACCTCAAATTTATGACTGTGCTGTGGGGTCAATTGCTACTGAATCAGGTTGTGATGTTCGGGAATTTGCTTCAGCACTACCTACATTTGAAAGTGTTAAAAGCTCACTTTATCGTGAACAGCACAAGAAATATCCTAAGTTACCTACTGATAGAGATTTTCTTAAAATCTGTGAGGCAGATGTTGTGTTTATTGATGGCACATTTTATTCTTGTCCAAGTTTATATGATCAAATTCTTACATTACATGCATTTTGTTGATAGACAACAATTTCCATTAGTTTATTATTTACTGAGTGAGAAAACTGCCAGCATTTACAATAAGACATTTTTACTGCTCAAGTGAACTGGCTGATAGTAGGGGCTTAATTGATATCAGATTTTAAATCAGGGTTAATATCATCAATAAAACTAAGCTTTCCTACTGCAAAACACAAAGGGTGTTATTATCATTTTTCGCAGGGTGTCTGGCACAAAGTGCAAAAACTTGGTCTGCAAACAATGTACAGTGAAGACAATAACTTCCGTGACTCTATAAGAAAGGTTATTGCATTGTGTCACATACCAATTTTGTGTGTAAGACCAGCATGGCTAGAATTGAAAGTGGACCTGTTGGGCTTTGAGGCTAACTAGGCATTCTAAACTAATTTGTTACTCAAAAGAGACAAATTAATTTAGAAACAAATTAGTTTAGAATGCATATTCTCACGTAATTTGTCTCTTTTGAGTAACAAATTAGTTTAGAAAGCCAGGCGTTAATATGCAATAAAGTATAAATAAAAAACTCTATTCTCTTTGTGGTGAGTAGTCATTGTATAACCACTATCCAAACATTCATCTGAGAAATGTCTGGAAAGTGGTTATACAATAAACCCTCAAAATATTGATTTTTCATCAACTGGCTAATTATATTTTTAAGTAACAAATACTCTAGTAGTATGCTACGAATGTAGGAAAAAAAGTAACAGGAAAAAAAGTAACAGGAAAAAAAGAAACAGGAAAAAAAGTAACAATTATAATAATACAACAGGAAAAAAAGTAACAGTGTTTTTTCATTATTTCATTTTTCATTATAATAATTATAATAATAATTTTATTTTTTATTTTTTTAATTATTTTGTAATTGGAGATCATGTGTGCTATGACAATGTTGTTACAAGGATATCCATCATGCTTTCTTTGATGTACAACAATGTTCTTGAAACAAATGAACACACATTGTAATAAACACACAGCAAGTGTGGTTACTTTCAAGTATTCTCTTCTTTGATGTACAACAATGTTCTTGAAAAAATAAACACAAGCAAGTGTGGCTACTTTCATGAATTCTCTTCTTTGATGTACAACAATGTTCTTGAAAAAATAAACACACAGCAAACTATATATTGGACAGCAGTTTGAATTAGTCATTAAAGGAATTCTAACCGCGTGCATAGCCCTTCAGGCCCCATTTGAGGCAATAGGAAAGCTAGGCCTGTGTGATCCAAGATCCAAGTGAAATAAAACAAGGCTAACCGGGTCGCAAGGGATTTGTAAATCCCACATCGTCCCTGCGCGCCTTCGGCGCGCTAAAACCTTTCATTCATTCATTAGTCATTAAATGTTCTTGAGTCATCATGGAAGTCACTGAGAGTAATAAGAGGGGCAAAAAACTTTGTCATGAAGGTTTCATGTACACTGTATCTGTAACAAGGAAGAACAAGGTCTGGTGGAAATGCACTAAACGTGCTAAATCAGACTGCCATGCAAGTCTCTGTACTACTACAGATTTCAACAACCCAGAAATAGTTAGACAACACAACCATCCTCCAGAAAATGTCAGTATCGCATATACCAAATTGAGAAATGAAATGCGAAAACAAGCAGCTTCTTCCTTAGATAAGCCATCACAGATCCTCGCAACAGCTGTTTCAAATGCTGAAAGTGAAGTCAAGTTGATGCTGCCAGACTTAGATAATGCCAAACGGAGTCTGAGATACCACGGAAGTCCTCCTGTCCCCAAAAGTCTGTCTGAGCTGACCATTCCAGATGAGTTTCAGAAAATATCAGACTCTGAACAATTCCTTTTCTTTGATAATGGACCTGATGCAAGTGAGCGTGTGGTTGCATTTGCAACAAATAGTGGACTCAATTATCTTGGCAGTGCAAGTACTTTATTTATGGACGGTAATTTTGCAATGGCTCCTTCACTATTTCAGCAAATTTTTGTTGTTAGGGTTAAGTTTCATGACAGTTTTTTATCTTGTGTATACGCTATATTACAGAGGAAGACACGTACTTCCTATGAGACTCTGTTTCAAGCTATTGTAGATAAACTGACTGAGCTAAATATTGACTTGAATGTAAATACTGTTGTGACTGATTTTGAAGATGGTGTGTTACGAGCTGTGAATGCTGTGTTTGGTAGACATGTACAGAGTAGAGGTTGTTTCTACCATCTAACACAAAGCACTTGGCGCAGAGTGCAGAGTTTAGGTTTAGTGCAGTTGTATCGGGATGATGCAGACTTCAGACTGTTTTGTGGGAAACTGGATGCACTTGCATTCTTGCCATTTTCAGATGTGCGTGATGGTATGAATCACCTCAAAGACATTGTTCCAGAAGAAGCCGAGGAACTGTTGAGGTATTTTGATGAAAATTATGTCACTGGTAGATACAGGCAACCTCGCGCCGCACCTTCAGATGTGTTGGCACCATTACGACTTAGACTAACTCCTCCAGCCTATCCTCCAGCTACATGGAATGTTAATAGTGCTACGCTGGATGGCAAATCTCGTACAAATAATGCATGTGAAGGCTGGAACAACAAGTTCTACAATCTTGTTGGCCACCAGCACCCATCAGTCTGGAAAACTATCCAATGGTTTCAAAAAGAGCAAGCTCTGACCAATACAATTATTCAACAGGTGTCAGTTGGTTTGCTGCCTGTTATCCGCAAACAGAAGTCAGCTGAATCCCTGAATAGAAAACTGAAAAATCTGTGTGGTTTATATTCCCAAGGTTCACTTACTATTTCGGCTTTTCTTACTGGCATTGGCCAGAATATTAGATTACACAAGGTGTGATATGTAATAATCTAACTAAATCATAATTAAGTTTGTTAAATTATTTTATAACTATGTACTATGTAGTACTTATACTGATATGTAATAATCCAACTAGTTTCAAGGTGTGATATGTAATAATCTAACTAAATCATAATTAAGTTTGTTAAATTATTTTATAACTATGTACTATGTAGTACTTATACTGATATGTAATAATCTAACTAGTTTCAATAATATAACTAAATCATAATTAAGTAATCTATCACTTTTATGAAATAAAAATAAGAAAGTGTGACTCTTTTTCCTGTTTTTTTTTTTCCTACCCAAATCTGTTACTTTTTTTCCTGTTACTTTTTTACCTTATAAAAATAAGAAAGTGTTACTTTTTTTCCTGTTTCTTTTTCTCCTACCCAAATCTGTTCCTTTTTTCCTGTTACTTTTTTTCCTGTTACTTTTTTTCCGATTACCGTATGCTACTATTGTGCTTTAAATGTTACATTCTGATAGATATTTAAATGTTATATGTTAAATTTCCCCACTTATTATGTGTAGTAATCCAGTTGCTCTGAACAAAATATTTAAAGTGTGTTAGAGAGTTATTTTCTTTTCTGATCTCCCATTGTTCAACTCTTTACTTAACATAGCAGTCGAACACAGTCAAAAAAATAAATGGTATAACCACTTTCCAAACATTCGTCTGACAAATGTCTGGAAAGTGGTTATACAATAAACCTTCAAAATATTGATTTTTCATCAACTGGCTAATTGAATTTTGAAAATGTATAATATGTAATTATAAAACACACCTGAAAAAAAAATCTGTTGATGCAGTGGGAATTGATGAAATGGGAAAATATAATTTTAGAGACAGTTGATGAAATGGGAATTGATGAAATGGGAAGACACCGGCTTGATCTGTGAAAACCTTTTATTCAGTACATGGTTCTTTAATTCAAAAATATAGAAAGTATTCAAAAAGTATTCAAAATGTGTTCATGAATACAGCTCAAATTTTAATATATTTGAATATGAATACGAATCAGTGAATAATGAATACATGTGAGTACTTGATTGTAGGATAAAATACCCTCGGACAAAATACCCTTAGGACATAATACCCTAAAAAAAATACGATTAGGACATAATACCCTCAATGGGTAGGACAAAAACCCTCAGACCAAATGTATATAAAGTTGGATTTTGAGGGGAAGGGGCGGGGGGGGGGGGGGGGGTCAAGCTGGCTCTTGTAATTTTTTCCAGTACTTTCTACATTCTTCTATCAGTGTTTCAGTTCTTCCGCAACTTTATTCTATCTTTTCTCTTTCAATTTTTTAGGGTTAATTTAATCTACAATTATAGCAATTTTGTCTACTTTTGAAGTCTACTTTTGAAGTCATTATTGCTTTGAAAACTGTGTATGAGATCAACTGATCTATTTTAATAGAATAAACATCTTCTTAATTAGCAAGCTGTCTAGATAAAGACATTAAAGATATGTCTACTTTTGAAGACATTATTGCTTTAAAAACAGTGTATGGGATCAACTAATCTCTTCGGATGGAATAACATCTTCTTAATTTCGGATGGAATAACATCTTCTTAATTGGCAAGCTGTCTAGATAGACATTAAAGATATGTCTACTTTTGATGACATTATTGCTTTAAAAACAATGTATGGGATCAACTAATCTGTTTTGATATAATAACATCTTCTTAATTGGCAAGCTGCCTTGACAAATTAAAGATGTGTCTACCTTTGAAGTAGTCTGTTGTTACATTCTTTGATTGTTTGTAAAGTATAAACATACATTTACTACATATGAGGGTACAAATTGGTGACGTAACATACATAAGCAACAACCCACTCCATCAATCAGATATCCTAGACTTGATTATCAGCAGCAAATCACTAACCAGCCAAATGCAAGACATATTTGTAGGAGATGATCTAGGCAGTGATCACCTGCCGGTTCACGCCACTCTGAAATGTAATACTGGTCCCGCAAGGTATCCTCCCGTGAATAGGAGGAACCTATCAAAAATTGACTGGAACCTCTATAGAAACATTATCGAAGTAAAAATAAAGGCAAATGACCCCTCAAATGCTCATGAACTAGAAAAAGCCTGCACCCACCTTAATGAGGTTATCAACAGTACACTAGATGAAATTTGTCCCAAGCAAACAGTGAAGATGCGGATAAACAGAATAACCCAAACAACTCTTCAAATAATCAAACAAAAAAGAAAAGCCTTCCGGGCTTATTAATCAGAGAATGATGAAATGAAAAGAGCAGAACTTAAAACCGTGTATAATCGCCTACATGGGGAAGTAAAAAAGGCCATAGCTAACGACAATCGCGTGAGATGGGAAAAAGCAACCGAAAACCTAAATGGGCTGAGAGAACCTAAGAGGTTCTGGGATACATTTAAAACTCTTACTGGCCAAAAGAGCAAAATTGCCAATAATAATGCGCTGAAGACTAGCGACGGAACTATGGCCATAGACGACAAGTCAAAGGCCAGCGCTTTTGCCGAATTTCTAAAGAAGGCACATCGTCCACAAGAAGGGAACAGATATGACAACGATTTTAAGGTAAAAGTAAATAAATTTGTCCAAGATAACAACTCAATTTTCAATGAACCGAACTTCAACCAAAGGCATGAAGACGGGGACGACCATGAATTAACCAAACCAATTAGTGTAGAAGAGGTCATGGGTATAATCCGAAAATGCAGGTCATCTTCGTCCCCAGGAGAAGACGAAGTCTCTTACAAAATAATGAAACAGTGCCCCAACATCTTCTACTGCAGACTTACCAAACTCCTAAACTGCTGTCTCTCCTGTGGGTACTTCCCAAAATGCTGGAAAGTGGCCACAGGAGTCATGATACCTAAACCTGACAAAGACCATACCAACCCTTCTAACTACCGCCCAATCAGCTTGCTTAGCTGTGTTGGGAAAATATTTGAGCGGATTCTCACTATGAGACTTCCCAGCTATCTCGAATCAATCAACTTTTTCAGCAAATGGCAAAGAGCGTATAGGAGTCAGAAAGAGGGAATCGAACACGTATATAGACTGGTCGATAATATGAAAACAGCATTTAGTCAAAACGAAATTGGAACAGCGCTTTTCTTGGATGTAGAAAAAGCGTTCGACTCGGTATGGCACAATGATGTGAGATATAAACTAGCGAAAATGGGATTACCCACTAAAATTCTGAGGATCATATCATCATTTCTAACTGACCGAAAAATCAAGGTGAGGGTTAATCGCGAGGTGTCAGAGGAAGTAATACTCGAAGCGGGAACACCACAAGGGTCGATTCTAAGTCCGCTTCTTTTCATAATATATGTGAATGATATAAAAAAAGTAAGGAAAAACTTTGTTGAACTATCGCAGTTCTCAGACGACAAAGGCATTTGGATGGCCAGCAAGTCCAGAAACATAATTAAAAATTGTCTACAGGATACCATTCGCAATCTTGAGAGCTGGTGCTCCCTGTGGCGCATCAAACTCAATGCCGCTAAAACTCAAAAAGTTACGTTCTTCAAAAAGCAAAGGAAAAAACCAGTCCCCAGTATCGATCTCCAGTTATATGATCACAAATTAGAAGCAAACAAAGAGGCCAAATTTTTGGGATTTATCCTAGATAGCAATCTCAGTCTAAACAGTCACGTAAACTCCATTACGGTTAGAGCTACTAAACGTATCAATTTTCTGAAGATGATCAGAGGTAGAAATTGGGGAGCAAACAAAGATGTGCTTCTCAAGCTATACAAAACATTTATACGTCCGGTACTAGAATACGGTGCCATAATAACAAGTGACCTAAGCAAAACCAACATTCAGAAGCTACAGAGGGTTCAAAATTATGTCCTGCGAGTGGCACTATGCAAACCGAAATGGACACCGATAAAGGAACTTCACGAGCTAGCAAAAATAGAAAATATTGATACGCGATTAAAAGACCTACAAAACAAAACCCTCAACAGACTCCAAGATAGTGAATTAATGGTTGAGCTGAACGAACACCGATCCCTTAACAGAAAAACAAAATAAGTTTCCAGAAAATAAAAAAAAAAATAATAAAATAAAATAAAATAAAAATGATACAATATAACTAAATCGCGTGGAGTCAGTGAGGATTGCCTCGCTACTCATTGGGAACTTTAGGATAGAGTCTGTGAGGACTGCCTCGCAACTCTGCTGAAGCGCGATTGAAATGCGTTTAATAAGATCTATATAACAAAACCCTCCACATACTCCAGGATAGTGAATCAATGGTGAAGCTGAACGAACACCGAACCCTAAACAGAAAAACAAAATAATCCACAGTAAATTAAAATTACTCAATAGAATTAAACTGTGTGGAGTCAGTGAGGATTGCCTCGCTACTCATTGAGATCTTTAGGATTGAGTCTGTGAGGATTGCCTCGCAACTCTGCATGTGGGGAGTGGGCTCCGAAGAAACACACCCCTTACCCCATCCATAGCAACAATCATGCAGCAAGCACAATATACAATAGCGGATACCTATCTTTCTCTCTACCTATAACTTTTCTAATTGAACATTCTCAAATTCTCTTGCAACACTCTTATCAAGAAGACGCATGGAAATGGTAGACAAAGCGTAGGAGGAATTGGTGCAACCTACCTTTCTGCAACATATACAAGAAACCACCAAACACGAGGCAAGGATTGAAACAAGCTTGTCTGGCTGGGGTCGAGTGTACATTTTATATAAATAAACATTTGAATAAAGATTTAACAGCCCTTTTAAGGGCTTGAGGGTGTGTGTCAGTGAGAGGGTTTTTTTTTTTTTTTTTTTTTTTTTTTTGATGGGGGAGGGGGGGGGGGGTGGAGGAGGTCATTTGGAATTTCCGAAGGATAACCAGATACCTCAAAATCACATACGGCATCCTATCTCCCAGAAGGCTTGATGGATGACTCCCAGTTTTTCAAAACTAAACTGTTGGAGCTTTCTCCACTTCTTTTTTGTAACCGCTATGGTCATATACCGGGGCCGCTACCAAACCGGCGTTGCTGTTTGGTTTTCTTTTCTCTTCTTCCCTTAAACTTGCCATCGCACAACATTACATTCTGGCTCGCCACCATGGTGGGACTCAAACCTCTACCATCGCCGAACTGGAACCGAATAGAGCCCACTCTCTAATAGTTTTAAAGGCGTTGAAGGATTGAGTATTGACCATCTAACACTCCAACGTAAACTGCCGGGTATTCTAACCGCATGCATACCCCCCTCAGACTCCATTTTGGGCAATAGGGAAGCTAGGCCTGTGTGATCCAAGTGAAATAAAATAAGGTTAACCGGGTCGCAAGGGATTTGTAAATCCCACATCGTCCCTGCGCGCATTCGGCGCGCTAAAACCTTTCATTCATTCATTATCATGGTTCAACTGCCATTCGCACCTCTGAACTCAGAGTGCGAGCATCCTAATTATAACCTTAATTATGGAAACACTGGAACTACCAGCGTAATTGAAGAGAACGATAGCAGCTCTGGGCATCTCTTGCCCTATCACCTGGACTATCCAGGAGATAGGCAAGAGCATTCATCTGAACCTTGAATTCAAGATTGAAGAAGAGATAGAATTACCACCCTCCTTGGGGAGAGGTAGTACCTTTGTTGAGAGGACCTCCTCTCGCACTGGTCCTCACCCGAGAAGTCTCGGAGGCCCTGAGAAGGGGAAGAAGAGCCCATCCACCAGGTGCCGCGATGCCCGGCGATTGGAAACATTCCTGAAAAAGAAGAAGGAAAAGAAGGCGGAAGAGAAGACAGAGGAGGCCACTACCATTCCCCACCCTCCAACTCCTGTGACTCCCATCTACTCCCCCAGCTGCCTCTCCTTTGAGGGTCAACCTGGAGGATGGCGACGTCATCAGCGAGGCGGAGACGGAAATGGAAACTGGCTCTCTAAAGTCTCCTACTCCAGTCTCTCCCCTCCATCTCGGTCAGGAACGGAAAATGATACAAGATATACTTGACATGACGGCAGTAGTAAATAGCATGCGGGAAGAAGCCAGGAATATCCTAAAGGAATCAGCTGACAACAACAGCAGAACGATGGCACTCCTGGAACAGCGCACCAGCCACAGCACTCCTGAAGCAGCCAGGACTCGACCATTCCATCCTAGTCAGTCCTCTAAAAACATCAACAGCCCAACTACACCAACAACCACTACAGTCTCTCCATCACAGCCACCTCCACCCAAAAAGAGAAACAAGCGACATAAATGCCGCTAAACTGTCACCGAGGGTCGAAAGGGGCTTGCTCCCTATACTGTCCATGCGCGCCTTCGGCGTGCGAAACCATTTCATTCGGAATTATCATTTCAGCATGGAGATCATAAAAAGTAACAAAGGAGGCCAAAAATTATGTTATGGAGGTTACATGTATACAAAAAAGGCAGCAAATAAGTCAAACATTTGGTGGAATTGTTCTTCCAGAATTGCATCCAATTGCAAAGCTCTAGCAACTACTTATTTGGAGATAACCAGTATTTTAAGAGTTACTGAACATTGTTATGGGCAACATGAAGAGCTCATAGAAGGGTCAAAGTTATGAAATGTTATTAAAGAAACATCATTTGTAAATAGAGGAAGACCAGGTCAGATACTGGCAGATACTTTTCAACAGAACCACCTGGTATCAGGAGTGCTATTGGAAATAAAGATAATGTCAAACAGATGATCAGGAGGACAAAGCAAGGAACACATCCAAAAGGACCAAAATCTTCAAAAGAACTAGAAATACTGGATGAATGGGCAACTACTGGTGAACCAGACTTTCAGCCTTTCTTAATTTATGACAATGGGAAAGAATCTAGCAAACGCATGTTAGTGTTTGCTGTAAAACCCACTCTACATCTCCTCTGCCGCTCAAGCATATGGTTTATGGATGGGTGCTTTTCATCAGCCCTCAAAACGTTTGAGCAATTATATGTTATTAGATGTAGACTTGGTGAAGGGTCTGTTATTTGTGTATATGGATTATTAAGTGGTAAATCGCAGTTGGTTTATGAGGAATTTTTACAGGCTCTTGTGACATTTTGTGATAGTTGTGGCTATACACCAGACCCAACAAAATGTGTAATGGATTTTGAACAAGCTATGATGAACTCTGTGTTGTCTACCTTTGGAAGCCATGTTACATTTCAGGGTTGTTTTTACCATTTGACGCAATGCACATGGCATAAAATACAGGCTCTTGGACTTTCTGAGTTATACAAAAGTGACCCAGAAATACGTCATTTTTGTTCAATGTTAGATGGACTTGCTTTCCTTCCAAATGAGAAAGTGAAAGAAGGAATGAATTATCTGTTACTAATTACACCAGATGTTCTGCAACCTTTAACTGATTATTTTAATGCAACATTTATGTCTGGTGCATTTAGATGTATCAACATTCCATCTTCAAATGAAGAACATATTCCTTCTGTGAGAATGTGAAGGTTGCCACCATTGTTTCCCCCTCGTGTGTGGAATGTTTGTGAGGCAATATTGTCTGATGGTGACAGAACCAGTAAGTTGTGTGAATCGTGGAACAGTGGTTTCAATAAATTAATTGGTTATCACCATGCATCTGTATGGGTAACAATTGATGCACTGTGGAAAGACTCTGCGTCTCTAACCACTGCAATCCTGGAAGAGTCTCGAGGTGATCCTCCCAGGAAAAGGGTGAAAAGAGCTACTCAGAAACACCAAGAGCGCTTAAGAAATCTGTGTACCAATTTCCGTGACAATATAAAATCACTTGAGGAGTTTATGCAAGGCATTGGTCATGTCATAAGGCTATCTTAGTTGTTAAATATCAAATATAAATCGGATGAAAAATAATGAAGTAGGAAATAAATTATTATTATTAGATATTTCATAAGGAATTAGAATTTAAGTCATCTTAGCTTGTTTGGCAAAGCATTCTGAGCTCTGTCAAACAAGATAAAATGACTTAAATATTTTAAATTTCTTATAAAATATCAAATAATAATATTTTGGTGAGAAATACATAGGTAAATTTTCATATTCAGATTCATATCTTGTCTGAGAGAGCTCAAATCAGGAAGTTAGAAATAAATAATTAATTTGTTGAAAATATCAAAATTCACTTATTTATTCCTCACAAAATTATAATTATTAGATATTTCATAAGGAATTGGAATTTAAGTCATCTTATCTTGTTTGGCAAAGCATTCTGAGCTCTGTCAAACAAGATAAAATGACGTAAATATTTTAAATTTCTTATAAAATATCAAATAATAATATTTTGGTGAGAAATACATAGGTAAATTTTCATATTCATATCTTGTCTTGAGAGAGTGCAAATCATTAAGTTAGAAATAAAGAATTCATTCATTAAAAATATCATAATTCACTTATTTATTCCTCACCAAATTATTATTAGATATTTCATAAGAAATAAGAGTTGTTAAAAACCCATTTATTTATTAGTCTGTGTGAACACACAGACTATTGTTTGTATACGGTTTCTTTTTCTTTTTTTTTCTTCTTTTTTTTTCTTTTTCTTCTTCTTATTATTCTCCTGTCTTCTGTCTTCTATGCACTTCCTTGCCCTCATGATAACTCGAAAACGAATTGTCCTATCTCGCTGATTTTTGGCATACTGGTAGACATTCATAACTTCTTGGCCACCTATGTTTTTCAGGTCGCTAGAGCCATTGAGTATGGCCCAGTAGGCCACAGGGTTTTCACAGCCTCCAATTTCCTGATACAGTAAATTCTCCCCCAAGCAATACGATGTTATGTTCACACTGGAGACTATGTAAACACCAGTGGAGTAAGCTGTCAAAATGAAATCAGACCTTGTCATCATTATGGGATGTTAGTTCCTGAAACTAAATTGAGAGAAACCCTTTGCCTTGCAAGGAAATAAATTGGAAATTATTCAGTTCACTGCTTTTTAACCCTCTTCAGACTTCTATGTGGATTGCACATATTTTATTTCAGGCAGAATAAAGTTAACCCTTTCCATAAAACTGCACTGAATAATTGTTGAAACCTATCTTATTCAGTTCAATGATTTTAACCCTCTCAAGACTTCAATGTGGATTGCACATATTTTATTTCAAGCAGAATAAAGTTAACCCTTTCCATAAAACTGCACTGAATAATTGTTGAAACCTATCACAAAACTGTCAGGGTGCCGGTAACAATGCAATACTGACATGGAATAGTCATGGCATATTTTATTTCAGGCATTATAAAGTTAACCCTTTCCATAAAACTGCGCTGAATAATGTTGAAACCTATCAATACTGACATGGTCGACTGTACTGTTAACTGTGTTAGTGCTATGACTGTTTAAAACTCATTTTGTTAGAGGAGTTCTACAGTCGTTCACTGCGCTTGGCTCGGTCTCACCGAGAGAAATCCTTTGTCTTGGAAGGAAATAAATTATAAATTATTCAGTTCAATGCTTTTAACCCTCTCAAGACTTCATTGTGGATTGCACATATTTTATTTCAGGCAGAATAAAGTTAACCCTTTCCATAAAACTGCACTGAATAATTGTAAAATTTGTTGAAACCTATCTTATTCAGTTCAATGCTTTTAACCCTCTCAAGACTTCAATGTGGATTGCACATATTTTATTTCATGCAGAATAAAGTTAACCCTTTCCATAAAACTGCACTGAATAATTGTAAAATTTGTTGAAACCTATCTTATTCAGTTCAATGCTTTTAACCCTTTCAAGTAGTGTTGTACGGTTAACCGGTTTTATAAGTCGGTTTCGGTTTTGCTTGAAAACCGAAACCGAAACCGTGGAACTGGTAAATGAGTACGGTTTCGGTTTTTCCTAAAATGTCGGGAAGAGATGTTTTCTTTATTCAGTTTGCACTAACAATGTCTGAAATGTCAAGCTTTGTCAGGAAATAACAGTGTCGTCAACGCACGCCACATTCTGGGTGCAAAGAGGCCACTGCAGCATGTCCAGATCACTCGAGAATTATGTATGACAAGTTGTCAATCACACATCGGTGACGTAAAAATGGGTTGTGTTTTCTGTGAGAATGACAAAACAGACAGCCAACACGCCTACATTTCACTGATTACAGGAAATACCTTGCGCAATTGGCTTCGTATTTGAACAGGTTTATATGACATAGTCAATCAGTTTAATTAAAATTACTTATCTACAATCTGTTGGACAGGGAATAATATCATATCAGAAAAAGGTCTTGGTATTTCATTGTCGTATTCAAAAATAACATTTGTCACGGATTGCCCCACCACGTGCATCGGATGTTGTCTGTTGCCTCCCTTGATGTGCTTATCTGGGAAGAGGTTTTACTGCAATTCAGTTTTGGGACGTTCCGACCCGAGACGATTTGTCCTGAAGGCTTCGGCCCACTAAAACGCGAAACCGCTAGTTCTTATTCTTTCTATTTAGTTCAATATATGAAGGCCAAAACGTCTTGAACCGTAACGTCCCGAGGCCGAAACGTCCCAAGACCGAATCATCCATATCCACGGGATAAAGCTGCGTTCCGTAATATCACTGTCAACGTGCCACGGTTGCATTCCCACACAACTTACTTTAAGGGGGCCAACCAAAGGAACAAATCAGCGGTAGAAATAGAAATTGGAATGGCAAGAGGCAAACGCAAAAAAGTTACAATATATAACAGTACACCAGTGAATTTGTGAAATCAATTCCGTTGAGCTAAAACCATTGTGTGCGCGAGGTGGGGGGGGGGGGGGGTGGAGGGGGGAGACAATAGGTATTTGGTAAAGTGGTTCGTTTTGAAGCCCACCCAGCTACAAACAATATGACTTTCCCATTCCAGGCTGACATGAAATGATTGCTGATTATTTTACTAGGGCAGGTGGTGGCAAGAGTGCATACATCAGTTCATTGTCAAATATGTTAGGATGGGTGTCTAGGTGACCCACTTGGCAACGCTTGTTATTATTTGCAATGCCTGGTAGGGTCATTTTGTTAGGCTGCCCAGGGCCCACCTAGGAGTGAGCACTGAACAGAGTGCTGGGAAATTGTGAATTAGCTCTTTTCACACCCATGTGTTAATATCAATTCATCATAGACTCTCTATGCCTGAACTTAAAGACCAGAGATGGGGTGGGGGGGGGGGGGGGGGCATGTGCCTAGAGTTGGTGAGTGGTGATATTCTACGAACACTGTTACATTTTATTTTCTTTTATATTATTTTGTTTTGATAATGCCTGCCATTTATACACTTAGCACAAATGCTAGTCAATGCCAATTAAATCATCATTGAAAATATGACAGTATGGGCATTATATCGACACTACATAGTTTCTGTTGGAAACTGCAGATGTCTTACTATAAAAAAACGAAAACCGACATATAAACCGAGTTTTTTTTAAATAACCGAACCGAAACCGAACCAAAACAAGAAAAATAAAACCGCACAAGACTACTTTCAAGACTTCAATGTGGATTGCACATATTTTATTTCAGGCAGAATAAAGTTAACCCTTTCCATAAAACTGCACTGAATAATTGTTGAAACCTATCACCAAACTGCCAGGGTGCCGGTAACAATCCAATGCTGACATGGTCGACTGTACTGTTAACTGTGTTAGCGCTATGACTGTTTAAAACTCATTTGTTAGAGGAGTTCTATAGTCTTTCACTGCGCTCGGCTCGGTCTCGCCGAGAGTGCAGAAACCTTTGGTGCCAAAGTGCCATTAAGAGAATGTCTCTGATTTGTGCCGTTCCATCCCTCCGGAGTGCAAAAGCAGGTACTCTCAGCTGAGAAACTTAATGTTTTCCACTTTATTTTCTTAACATTTAATTCTATGTGGAATGGGACACCCTTTCAGTGTGCCTTCCAAAGTAAGGGATTCTTAACCCTTTAGCCAACATAATGGCGAAAACTGGTCAACATTATTCACAGAAACGTCTATTCAGTTTTAATTACCTTTTCATTTTTGCTTAAAAAAACATAGCTTATGACCCTTTATTGGATTGAGCTCATTTTTTAAAGGATTATTTATTTTATTGATGTTTAATGTCACATATTTCTGCACAGTAGCTATTCATGACCACGACAGTTTTTCGGGTGGAGGAAGTCGGAGTACCTGGGAAGAACCACCGGGCATCAGCGAGTAATGATCAAGATCCCCCACATACTAAATCCACACAAGCAGGGTTAGCATGGTTGAAGACGGGTGCACCATCATTTTAGTACACAGCGCCACCATGCACCCACGTGGGTAATGGGGTGAAGTGTCTTGCCCATGGCCAGAGTGAGGACCTCACGCCTTGCAGCCTGTACATCTGCCAACTGAACCACTGCGCCCCCATTTAAAGGATTAAAATGGAGTATTTAAAGGGAATGTTTTAACCCTCTGAAGATCTTAATATGGGGGCATTATTCAGAAAGACTGGGAAATGCATTTTATTACACCTTAATGCATTTCTAAAGTTTATGAATGTATTTCATCACTCAAATTAGTGGGCAGAGCCAGAAATGTCCATTTCTGATTAGTGTATCAAACCCTTCGAATGCTGGTCACATATATGCCATTTCTGGTTTCTTATAAAAATGTTCTGATTCCTGCAGGAATATCTGTAAATACTGCTAACGAAAACCCATTTCTGGTTCGTTCAAAAATATTTTACTCCTGAAAAATAAGCCTCCATGAATTCTCTTTCTTTATAGTTTATTCCTGATACTTTAACCCCTTTCACACAGACTTGAATTTTCTGGCGGCAGTAAATTCTGTTTCTCTAGTTCAACTTGATATTGTATGAATTATCTATGCCTATTTTATTTTTATTTAGTACTTTGAAAATAGTGTGATATTAAATGGAACAAATTATTTCTTTCTCTTGTAGGGAGCATGGTGGCTCAGTAGGTACATGTGCAGGCTGCATGCCGAGAGGTCCTCGGTTCGAATCCCACCTGCGGCAACCGCGTTGTGTCCTTGGGCAAGACACTTCATCTCCATTGCCCACGTGGGGGCACGATGACGCCGTGTACTAAGGTGTACTGCACGTCGATGGTATGCATGTCTTCAACCAATCTAACCCTGCCTGTGCTGCAGTGCAGGGTTACGATGTTGGGGAGCTGGCAGCTGCTCGTCGTTGCTCGGTGGTTCTCTCCGGGTACTCTGGCTTCCTCCACCCGTAAAACTGTCACGGTCATGATTAGCCATTGTGCATAAATATGTGACCTTAAACATCAATAAATAAATAAATTCTTTCTCTTGTAATAAAATCTTTAAATTCAATTTTTTTAGTTTGGGGAAAACGTCTACTCTTTTCTTCTTAACAAAAGGAAATTGTCCACCCTCTCATTTGAAATTAGGTGAAAATGCCCTAGGTGACAGTTTTTTAGAGGAAAATGTCCTTGGGGAAAATGTCCTAGGTGAAAATGCCCGGAAGCTATCCATCCATATGTTTGTCCATCCAAACTCAGATGTCTGTTTGCATTATAACTTCAACATTACTGCTTAGATTTCGATGAAATTTCATAGACATATTCACTATCATGAGACCTTGAAGCAACATTAGCCATTTTTCTGTTGAAATATTTTTTCAGTGAGTTATGGCCCTTTGAATATACAAAAATAGGCTATTTTTTGTGTGTCTGCATTGTATCTCAGGTTTGGGTCATTGGATCTCAATAAAATCTGGAATGAAAATTGTTTATGGGAAAGGCCTTCAAATGAGTCTCTAATAATATTTTTTACTTTTCACTTTTTAGACTTATCCCCCTTTTAACTTTGAAAAATCGCCGTTTGCCTCGTAAAATGGCCAATTGTTTGTCTGTTTGCCTCATATTTCAGTTATGGGTTATCAGATTTCACTGAAAATTGGAATGAATATTGTTTATGGGAATGGCTTTCAAATGAGTCATGTCCCTGCAATAAAACAAAGAAAATACATGCAAATCACCTCCCCACATGTGGCATTATGTCTTTGTTCTACATCTCTTATGTGAATAGTCTGATCATCACTAGACTTCAGTAACAGGTGTTTCTGGCCTTCACAATTATCTTGCTGTAAAACAAAGACAATTATTTTGCTGTTTGTTTCATAAAATAGCCAATTTTTTGTCTGTTTGCCTCATATCTCTGGTTTGGGGTTCGCGGTTCTCACTGAAATTTGGAATGATGATTTTTTATGGGAATAGCTTTCACAGTATCATGGATCATTTCTTCATTTGTCATTCTTTGGTGGTATGCACTGTGGGGGTTATGCCCGGGGTGTGTATCCCCCCCCCCCCCTCTTGTTTAACATGTTTTAACACTATTCTGTCCCAGTTTAACACATCAAATATGGAAAATATGTTTTGTGTTACAAAAACCAAAACTGAAAACTGATTTTTTTGTCCGAAACCGAACCGAGGGAAAATTCCAAAACCAACCAGCTCTAAGATATATGGTATCATGGCATTTCTTTGCAATTTCAGCAAGAGCTAATCCTCATTGTATACTTGGACACCTAATGAAAATCATTTTCAAGAATGAAGATTTTATGGAACAGGTGAGTAGTTTTGAAGAGAATAAACACTGTTTTCGATAACATTGAATTATTATGTTATATCAAGTGCCCTTCAACTTGACTGTAGAGCTGGGCGATATACCTAATATTCGGTACAGATTCAATATTTCTTTATTATCAAATATCGCACCGAATACAAATGAAGTTCACCAAAATTTTGATATTTAGATTTTGTGCAAACTGATTGGGGATAAGGTGGGAATTCATCATAATGTGCTAAAAACATGGCAGAATGCAAGTCTAAAAGTGCATGGGCGATGCATTTTGAAAGAATTGGCAAGAAGTCTTGCAGGGGTAAACTTTGTAATAGTTTAGTAGCTGCATCAATGGCCAACACAATCAATTTACGGTTTCACATTTACAGTCATCACAAAAAAGATTTCCATGATATTGAGAAAGAAATTACCCTGAACTCAGCAGTGGTGAAATGAAAATTGGTAAGTTTCACTTTCGTTTTCAAGCGGGGAAGTTCAGATTGTGGAACATGTCCTATTTGCCAGTTTTTCCAGTTGCTTTTTGATCAGTATCCAGATATTATTTTGTTAATAACTTAACAAATCAAACATCTGATATTATTATACCCCCCGCAAACAAAGATGGGGGGGGGGGGGGGTATATAGGAATCACCCAGTCCATCCGTCCGTCTGTCCGTCTGTCCATCCTTATAAGTGCAACTCCTCCTAAACTGTTTGAAGAATTTTCACGAAACTTTACACAATGCAAGAACTCCATAAGAATTTGTGCATGAAGCAATTTAATTCTGTTCTGAAAGGTGCAGGGAGTATCACTTTGTGAGCTTGCTCACAGTACCTCTAGTTTAAACTAAAACCAACTGATACGTTGGCCACGATGTGTGAGAAAAGTACAGTTATGAACTTAAGACAGCCCATGACCATGTGCTCGCTGTCATGACTATGGAGTTTTACGATAGATGCAAGATAACTCTATTGTCTGAGTTATGCTGGTCAATTTTCTGGGTCATGATATAGGGTTAAAACTTAAGAGGTGAAGTTCAGAGTACACAATTTCAGCATGCAAGATCTGATACTGATATCGATACCAAAACCGAGGGATTTTCAGTGAAAATATCGATATTGATATCAAATACAGAATTTCAATATCTCTAGAGATGAGACGATTAATCGGTGTAACATCGGCATTCGGCCGATAAGCGCCCATCGGTTCACCAACGGCACTCGAGCCAACATCGGCCCTCGCCAATTGTCTGAACTCGGTGAAAGTGAAAGTGTTATGGATGATTTGTAATGAACTTTCTTCCCCTTTGTGGGACAACCAGTGTCAAGCGATCGGTGAAAGAAAAGGCAGAATATTATATTAAAGATTTTGATTGTGTAACTGCGTACTGTGTTGTTAGCTTAACTTGACAAAGTCAAGATAAGCTATTGCCATCACACGTGCAGAAGTCTGTGAGTCTGTTCACATTTTCCTTTAGCATGGGCTACACCTACACCCCGCAGTTCTTGTCTGATCGTCACGAAATTTCATATGCAGGTTTGGGTTCATGTCTAGATGAGAATGTCCCCTTTTGGCTGCGATTGGTCAACCGGTATGGCTGCCTGAGCCCAAAACTCGAAAACCATTAGCACATTCTACAGGTCGTATTTATGAAGGGATTTCATTGTAACTTGGTAGGATGCCTCTGTATAATGCCTAGATGAGAACGTTCCCTTTTGGGCATGATTTGTCAACCGTGATGGCTGCCCAAGCCCGAAACCCAAAAACTTTTAGCACAGTCTGCAGGTCATGTTTAATATGAAGGGATTTCATTGTAACTTGATAGGCTGACTCCTTATGGTGTCTAGATGAGAATTTCCCTACTTGGGCGTGATCTGCCAACCGTTACGACTGCCTGAGCCCAAAACCCGAAAACCTTTAGCTCAGTCTACAGGTCATATTTATTGAGGAATTTCATTGTAACTTGGTGGGTTGACTTCATATAATGATATAATGTCTAGATGAGAAAGTCCCCTTTTGGAAGTGATTGGGCAACTGTGACGGCTACAGGGGCCAGAAGTCCGAAAACCTTTAGCACAGTCCACAGGTCTTATTTATGAAGGGATTTCATTGTAACTTGGGTAGGATGACTCCAAATAATGTCTAGATGAGAACGTCCCATTTTGATCGCGATCATTTAGCCTTAATGAGTGCCTGAGCCCCAAAACATTTTTTAGTCTACAGGTCATATTTATGGAAGGATTTCATTGTAACTTATTAGGTTGACTCCATATAATGCCTAGATGATGGAGTCTATAGGTCATATTTATGGAAAGATTTCATTGTAACCTGTTAGTTTGCCATGCCTAGACCCAAAAAACCTTTAGCACAGTCTACAGGCCATATTTATGAAGGGATTTCAATGTAACTTGATAGGATGACTCATTTTGGAATAATTTCACTGTAACTTGGTAACTTTCATTGATATACGTTAACTGTGAGGGTCGGGGGGTGCGGTGGCTCAGTAGGTAGAGGTGCAGGCTACAAGCCGAGAGGTCCTCAGAGCGAATCCCACCTGCGGCAACCATGTGTCCTTGGACAAGACACTTCACCCCCATTGCCTATGTGGGGGCACGGTCGAGTTGTTTACTAAGGCGTAGTGCACGTCGATGGTCCACATGTCTTCAATCAATGCTAACCCTGCTTGTGTGAAGTTAGTATGTTGGAGAGCTGACAGTTGCTCGCCGTTGCTTGGTGGTTCTCTCTGTGTGCTCCGGCTTCCTCCACCCGTAAAACAGTCGTGGTCATGATTAGCCATTGTGCATAAATATGTGACCTTAAACACCAATAAATAAATAAATAAAGAACTGTGAGGGTCACATACATTAAATGTGAGGTCATATTAACCCACCCCTCAGCTCTTTAGTACAGTGTACACCTCATATTATTTTTATACCCCCCGCAAACAAAGTTTGGGGGGGTATCACCCTGTCCGTCCGTCTGTCCATCCTTGTAAGCGCAACTCCTCCTAAACCGTGTGAAGAATTTTCATGAAACTTTACACAATGGAAGAACTCCATATGCAGATGTGCATGAAGCAATATAATTCCGTTCTGACATTTCTAAGGGGAGATAATCTAACTTATACAGTCTGTCCATCCTTGTAAGCACAACTCCTCCTAAACCGTTTGAAGAATTTTCATGAAACTTTACACAATGGAAGAACTCCATATGAAGATGTGCATGAAGCAATATAATTCCGTTCTGACATTTCCAAGGGGAGATAATCTAACTTATACATTTCAGGCGTTGGGGGGGGGGGGTCTCACTTTGTGAGTTTGCTCACAGTACCTCTAGTTATCAAAAACATAGCATGCAGGGAACAGAAATGAACATATTCCCAATTATCACAATTCTTGTCTTATTTCATAATCCTTTCATAAATATTGGACATTATCCTTTTCATCAAACACAACACACAAGTTAAGCTACAGAGTCATGGACACTTTCATTTTTTTTTATCCATCATGTGAATACGGACTCTTTTCACTGCCAAAACTGTACTGCATTCTGCAAAATGTCGCAATATTTCTTTCAACTACGCTCATCGCCTCATTAAATATATATTTTTTTTGGAATTCTTTATTCCCATATTGGACAGATAATTCCTCCATATGTGAGATTTGGGTGCAATAAGTATAATATCGGGCCATTCGGGGTGGGATTTATCAACATGAAGCCACTGAATTTTTCTTATGTTGAAGTGTGTGGAGCACGTGATAAAAATAGATAAGGCAGTGCAACGTCATAACTCATGTGACACAATCCCATATATGGGTTTACCGAAAAGAAACTTCCACTTTAAAACGTGTGGTTCCAATGACGGTTTTTGATTTTCACAAAACATTTTCTTCCAGATATATTTATATACATTCAAAGGTGAAAAACCGCTACCATGTAAATATCAGTTTTCCGTCTGCCTATTTTTCAATTTTAGGCACACGGGAAATGTGGTACTGGCATTAATAGACCATTTTTACATTCCCCAACAAACTGGCTTTATTTATCAACATTGATCACACGTGTATTAACCTGCTGATCGACATTGAAAGCTTCGTTTTTCGGCCCCGTTTTATCGATTAAAATTTGACAGTTTACCTTATCTGCATTTATTCTCATCCCCAAAGAGAATAAATGTTGGGTGTTAGGAAAATGTGTATTTTGCAATGTTATATTCCTTACTTGTTATTTTCATGTGAACAATTGTACATAGCACCATCGTATATCCGGGTCTCGATATGCCCATCGAAACGAACTATTCAGATTTGTTTCTAAAAATGGCTTCCACATCTGTTGTACAGTACTGAATGCTACACTGATAGTTTGTTTCCACATTATAAATATTTTTTGTCATTGCTGTTGTTCTTTTGAAACAAAATTTGACTATGTGCCTGCCTGCCGTTCTTCGAACAAAACATTTTTAACTTTAAAGAAGCCGATGTTACATTGAAGTTGAGAGTCGTGACGACCATCGGAACGAACATGAAGCTGAAGTATTGTAATGTATTGCAACATGAAAATGATAACAGATAAGTTTGGAATATAACATCACAAAATACACAAATTTCTTTTTATCCCCGCATTTGAAAAAATGTGGGGATATATTGGTTGTCTTCGTCCGTCCGTCCGTCCATCCGTCCATCCGTCCGTACGCCCGGGAATGGTTTCCGGCGAAAAACTCCTAGGGGTTTCAATTCAAAACATTGAAAGTGTGTTCATGTTCATTCATAGGGTCTGTAGATGTGCATAAAGGTTTGGGATTTTTGATTTGGCCCTCGGGGGCGTAAGGGGTACCACTTTTGTCGTTAGAGGAATGGTTTCCGGCGAAAAACTCCTGGGGGTTTCAATTTGAAACATTGAAAGTGTGTTCATGTTCATTCATAGGGTCTGTAGATGTGCATAAAGGTTTTGAATTTTTGATTCGGCCCTCAGGGGCGTAAGGGGTACCACTTTTGTCGTTAGAGGAATGGTTTCCGGCGAAAAACTCCTAGGGGTTTCAATTTGAAACACTGAAAGTGTGTTCATGTTCATTCATAGGGTCTGTAGATGTGCATAAAGGTTTCGGATTTTTGATTCGGCCCTCGGGGGCATAAGGGGTACCACTTTTGTCGTTAGAGGAATGGTTTCCGGCGAAAAACTGCTAGGGGTTTCAATTTGAAACACTGAAAGTGTGTTCATGTTCATTCATAGGGTCTGTAGATGTGCATAAAGGTTTTGGATTTTTGATTCGGCCTTCGGGGGCATAAGGGGCACCATTTTTGTCGTTAGAGGAATGGTTTCCTGCGAAAAACTCCTAGGGGTTTCAATTCGAAACATTGAAAATGTGTTCATGTTCATTCATAGGGTCTGTAGATGTGCATAAAGGTTTTGGATTTTTGATTCGGCCCTTGGGGGCGTAAGGGGCACCACTTTTGTCGTTAGAGGAATGGTTTCCGGCGAAAAACTCCTAGGGGTTTCAATTCAAAACATTGAAAGTGTGTTCATGTTCATTCATAGGGTCTGTAGATGTGAATAAAGGTTTTGGATTTTTTATTTGGCCCTCGGGGGCGTAAGGGGAACCACTTTTGTCGTTAGAGGAATGGTTTCCGGCGAAAAACTCCTAGGGGTTTCAATTTGAAACATTGAAAGTGTGTTCATGTTCATTCATAGGGTCTGTAGATGTGCATAAAAGTTTTGGATTTTTGATTCGGCCCTCGGGGGCATAAGGGGCACCACTTTTGTCATTAGAGGAATGGTTTCCGGCGAAAAACTCCTAGGGGTTTCAATTCAAAACATTGAAAGTGTGTTCATGTTCATTCATAGGGTCTGTAGATGTGCATAAAGGTTTTGGATTTTTGATTCGGCCCTCGGGGGCATAAGGGTCACCACTTTTGTCATTAGAGGACTGGTTTCCGGCGAAAAACTCCTAGGGGTTTCAATTCGAAACATTGAAAGTGTGTTCATGTTCATTCATAGGGTCTGTAGATGTGCATAAAGGTTTTGGATTTTTGATTCGGCCCCGAGGGGCGCAAGGGGCACCATTTTTGTCATTAAAGGAATGGTTTCCGGCGAAAAACTGCTAGGGCTTTCAATTCGAAACACTAAAAGTGTGTTCATGTTAATCAATAGGGATTGTAGATGTGCATAAAGGTTTTTGATTTTTGATTGAGCCCTCGGGGGCGTAAAGGGCACCACTTTTGTTGTTAGAGGAATGGTTTCCGGCGAAAAACTCCTAGGGGTTTCAATTTGAAACATTGAAAGTGTGTTCATGTTCATTCATAGGGTCTGTAAATGTGCATAAAGGTTTTGGATTTTTGATTCGGCCCGAGGGGCGCAAGGGGCACCATTTTTGTCGTTAGAGGAGTGATTTGCGGCAAAAAACTGCTAGGAGTTTCAATTCAAAACACTGAAAGTGTGTTCATGTTCATTAGTAGGGTCTGTAGATGTGCATAAACATTTTGGATTTTTGATTCGGCCCCCGAAGGGCGCAAGGGGCACCATTTTTGTCGTTAGAGGAATGGTTTCCAGAGAAAAACACCTAGGGGTTTCAATTCGAAACACTAAAAGTGTGTTCATGTTACTCAATAGGGTCTGTAGATGTGATAAAGGTTTTGGATTTTTGATTCGGCCCCAAGGGGTGCAAGGGGCACCACTTTTGTCGTTAGAGGAATGGTTTCCGGCGAAAAACTCCTAGGGGTTTCAATTCGAAACATTGAAAGTGTGTTCATGTTCATTATTAGGGTCTGTAGATGTGCATAAAGGCTTTGGATTTTTGATTTGGCCCCGAGGGGTGCAAGGGGCACCATTTTTTCCCTTAGAGGAATGGTTTCTAGAGAAAAACTGCTAGGGGTTTCAATTCGAAACACTAAAAGTGTGTTCATGTTAATCAATAGCGTCTGTAGATGTGCATAAAGGTTTTGGATTTTTGATTCGGCCCTGACAATAATCACAAATGCGAAGGCGGGGATATACTATAGTGTGCTTTGCACACAAATGACACCCCTCTAGTTAATTTCTTTGGGGATGAGAACAAATGCAGATTAGTTAAATTGTTGGATTTTAATTGATAGAATGGAGCCGAAAAATGAAGCTTTCAATGCCGACCAGCAGTTCAGTACACTTGTGATCAATGTTAATAAATAAATCCAGTTTGTGTGGCAATTGAAGTCCCGGATGTAAGATGGCGGAATGTAAAAATGATCTATTCGAAAAAAAAAAAAAACTCGCTCATGTTCTTTGTTCTCTGATTTTTTTTTTCAGCTGCGTTTTGAATGCCTTTGATAGTTAACTTCAAAGACTGTGTAGGGGCGATTCGACAAAGACCCGACTTTGAAATGAATTGTTGCCAGTGTTAATGTAAACCGCATCAAAAATTCAGAACACAATTTACCGTGACGATGCACGTGATGAGTTCTCAACTCAGTTGTTAGCGGCTTATTTTAAATCGAAAATATACTGCACTGATGGTGCTTCATTGACATAAAATTAACCCTTTGATGTCTGTTATTTAACGTGACTTATTTAAGTGAGTATTAAAAGTGTGTTATCTTCCGGGTTGATGGGAATTAATGGGACGTAAATTAAATTATGATTACAGTAAATCAGCCAGCTTCTGCAGTAAGCTTGAATGTTAAAGAAACCATCTGACATCGGAATTCCGTATCGGCCAATTGTTGTCTAAAATAATCGGCATTCGTCTGATGAGGCATTTTACTAATTGGCTCATCTCTAAATATCACTCGGCTCTACTTGACTGTATCCAAGCTTCTTGTTCAGAACTTCTTTATAAAGGTTCTGATTTGAGTAAATTTTTGTAAGAATGTTTAGTAACATGGAATACATAACATATAATACAGGTTTTTTTCTCGTTCATAAATTATGCAAATTAGAGGAACTTTGATTTTTCAGTGCTACTTGTGCACAGTTAGTACACATGTCAATACGACTCGGGCTAGAGTCTGTATTTATGAACCGATCTTCATGAAACTTCTTGGGTATCTTTGTTATCACCTTGGGACGAGACTGAGTGTTTTGGGGTGCGATCCGAAATTTCAAAATGGCCAGCGCGGCCAATTGGACAAACTTTGATTTATTCAGTGCTACTTATACACAGTAAGTGCACATTTCAATACGGCTCTGGCTAGAGACCATATTTATGAACTGATCTTCACAAAACTTCTTGGGTACCTTTGTTGTCACCGTGAGACAAGAACAAGTGTTTTTGGGTTCGGTCCAAAATCCAAGATGGCTATCATTGGCCATTTTGTGCCAAAATTAGGTGCAATCACTTTTTTTGTACAGAACTTCTATATTTATTGATGACTTTTCCTTTGGAAGGAGTTGATGAGTTTATTTTTAGCTCAACTTTGACGTAGTTAGATTTGAGGTTTTTTTATGGCCCATCGTCCGTCTGTCCATCTGGTCTTTGTTATGTCCGATGGAAGTAGTCCATAAATCCTGGAAATTCAGAAAATTCAAATGCAAGTTCTTCTATGATTATACACCTATTCACAAAACCTCACTGCTACAGAAACTGTAAATTTGCACCAAATTCCCATGTATTTCTTACCTTCCCAAAAAGTCATCAAATAAATAGTGAATTTGATACAGTGTTTAAAGAGTACTCATTTGCCTTTGATTATAGCTAGAACACTTGTCATCATCATTTATCAGACCTATGCTGGTTCGGAAGTGTGTCCTCACCCAGCATGCAGTACATCAATGAAATAAAATCAATTTGCATGTTCCACTTCAATGATCACAAAATGTCAAAAATTTATAATTTGTCAGAGATAAAGTGTTCTACTTATGAACAGTCACCTCTGATCTGTATGGTTGTGTTATCATGGTGCATTTTTGCTTTAAATGGACACAGTTTTTTTATGCCCCCGACGTAAGTCAGGTGGCATATAGTGATTGAAGTGTGCGTGTGTCCGTCCGTCCATGTGTCCGTGTGTGTTTGTGTGTGTCCGAGCCAATAACTCGAAAAAGGTTATTGGCTCGGATGCACACAAACACACAATTATAAAGGACCATGGGAGGATGTGCCACTCACCATAGCTGGGTTCGTATCTTCAAGGTCAAGATCACACTAAAAATTGGTCAATATTCGTGTCTAAGCCATAACTCAGAAACGAATCATAGTACAATTGTTAAACTTTTTACAAATGTTAAGGACAGTCAGAAGGTGTGTCGCGTATAATAGTTTCTGCTGCATCTGCAAGGTGGAGGTCACAATTGACCTTCATATATTCAGGGTCACAAATTGTGTTTCAAGCATAACGCCAAAACTATTAGGGCTACAATCATCTAACATCGCTTAATTATAAAGGACAACGGGTGGATGTGTCACACACCACAGCCAGGTCCGTAAGGTCAAGGTCAGTGTCACATTTCAGGGTCACACTGAACACCGTTAGGGCCACAGTCATCAAACTTCACACAATTATAAAGGACCATGTGAGGATGTGTCACACACCATAGCCGGGTTCGTACTTTCAAGGTCAAGGTCATGCTAAAATTGGTCAATATTCGTGTCTCAGCCATAACTCCGAAACGAATCATAGTACAATTGTTAAACTTTTTACAAATGTTAAGGAAAGTCAGAAGGTGTGTCGCATATAATAGTTTCTGACGCATCTGCAAGGTTAAGGTCAAGGGGGTGGGGGTGGGGGTGGGCATGTGTTACCTTAATAACATTCTTTTGTTCAAAATGTTCATATGTTCAAAAGATTAGAATGAGATTCGAAATTAGTGTCCATCAGGAAACCTGACCCATTCTATTTTTTTCTTCAGCCTAATCCTTAGAAAGTCCCAATTCCATCACTATTTACTTTTTTACTGCAACAGATCTGGTGCCCCAAATGCAGCCTCGGGGTAGCCTTGCAAGTTCGACTGTTTTCTAGCCAATTCTTGGTGCTAATGCAGGCAGCCAAAAATTGCCTAGAAACAACTGCAAAGGCATAGGAAGCAAAAGTGTAGCAAAAATATAATAAAAATAGCCAGACCTTTAATTAATAAATATATGAGTTGCATTATGTTTAGCTTTCCTAACAGCTAACTTTAACAATTCCAGATACATTTTTGGGGGACTTGCCTTACAGAATTATTGGCAATTTCTGTAAGAGGAGTAACCAAATGGGGCACATTTAAGTTTTAAGTTTTGCAGTTTGGTGAAGATTACATCAAATTTTATGAAATATTGACATTGTGCATGCAGTCTTGACAACTTTCCAAGCCAGTATTTAAATATTTTTCTTTTTCAGCTGGTGCAGACATATATCCTTAGTAACAGAGAACAGGGAGAAGTTCTTTCATCTAGTTTAAGATTAGTTTTAGATTTACTTCCTGGTCTAGAAACCTCAGTTGTCTTTCAGGAGAATGTAAGTATTTTTAACCAAAGGTTTGTCTTTCAGGCCTGAAAATGTCCTGTGAACGATCTTTTAGGTTATATGGGTCTTGGCTCAATCGTAAAATACTCAAATGAACTACAGGTTGCAACAAAGTAATACAACATAAATTACATTCCTAATCCTGTCTATTTTTCACAGTCTGATCTGACAGTCTTTCATAACTAACTTGTCTCATTGGTTCTGCATTGCATATTTGCAGCCACAGTTTGCACATTGCATCCACAGAAGTTGCACATTGCATTCATCTTAACAGAATTTAAAAAAATAAATGGCGATAACTAACTTAAGATCTTGCAAAAGTGAGATCGAATGTTAATTAGTGCTATTTATTTTGGCAAAAATTCTGTTTAGATGTGAACTGCATGGTTGTCATAGTCAAAAGAGAGAAGGCAGAATTTTTCAGTCTCACAACAATTTTTTCCTGTTGGTTGCCACCATGTTATGTAGCATAACATGCTTACAGATCCCCTGATGTAAGCTCTCTTTTTTTCCAAACCTGTCTTGCTAATTTCCAATTGAATTAAAATGTGAAAATGGTTTGTCGATTCGACATGAGCAACACAACAAAGGGAGCAATATTAGTAGAACCCTCCTAATTGAATAACCACTTTGCCAGTAAAAATTATTCAGTTCACATGAGTATTTAGTTAACAAGGATTTGTCTCTTTCCTGTATTCTGGAGACAAACTAAGCATTTATTCTATTATATCTTGTTTGACATAGCTTATAGAGTTCCAGACAAAATATAATAGAATAAATGCCTGCATTGGATTACTGCGGCCAGATATGTCCATAAACAAAGGGAGTTTGCCAATTGTCTGGAGAATTTTCTCGACATATTACAAGATTTTTTATTCAGTTGACAGGAATTTACTCCATAAACCATATTTACTTAACAGTTAAAATTTGTATTGAAGGTATAGAAAATAGGTCCTTGTTTAGAAGCTATATGCAGTTAACAGGCTTATTCAATTAACCCTTTACGCAACACAATAGCAAAAACTGGCCAACATTATTCACTAAAAATTGCCATTCAATTTTCATTTTTAAAAAAAATGTTTGTTTCAAAAACATAGCTTATGATCCCTCATTGGAACAAGCTCAATGAGCTTGTTCCATTCAGGGGTCACCAAGCTATGTTTTTGACACAAAAAATGAAAAAAATTAGTTATTCCAGAATTTTGTTTGCAAGTGTCATCTACCTTTCGTGCTGGGTAAAGGGTTAAAAGATATCCAATTAAGTGGGTTCCACTGTACCAAGATGTTCAGTTGTAAAATCTTAACACTTTACCCAACATGAATAGCAGATAACACTCACCAAATATTTCTTGAATAACTAAAACATTTGTCATTTTTCTTCTCAGACATAGCTTCTGACCCTTCATTGCAATGAGCTCAGTGAGCTTGTTCTAATGGGAGACGATAAAGTATGTTTTTGAGACATAATGAAAAAATAATAAAATTTAAATGCTGATTTTTTGTGAAGAGCATTGGCTTTAGATGAGTATTAACTGGAGTAATGGGTAAACTGGAAAAGTGCTCGATTATTTTGATGGTCGCAGTTTGCTTATTAAAATTTCATACTGGTCCTTTAGAGTCCCTAAAAGTCCTTTAATTTTAAGAATAAAATTTCAGGCCTTTGAAAGTTTTTGAAAATCAGACTTTCTTGGAAAACATCATTGTAAGGCCTTTAAAAAATTATTTTTATATTATTGTTTTTAGCTTAACTTGACATAGTCAAGATAAGCTATTGCCATCACACGTTCGGAAGTCTGAGTCTGTGAGTCTGTTCACATTTTCCTTTAGCACGGGCTACACCCCGCAGTTCTTGTCTGATCGTCACAAGATTTCATATGCAGGTTTGGGGTCATGTCTAGATGAGAACGTCCCCTTTTGGTCGCGATCGGGCAACCGGTATGGCTGCCCGAGCTGAAAACCATTAGCACAGTCTACAGGTCATATTTATGAAGGGATTTCATTGTAACTTCGTAGGATGCCTCTGTATAATGCCTAGATGAGAACGTCCCCTTTTGAGCATGATCTATCAACCGTGATGGCTGCCCAAGCCCGAAACCCAAACACTTTTAGCACAGTCTGCAGGTCATGTTTAATGTGGAGGGATTTCATTGTAACTTGGTAGGATGACTCCTTATGATGTCTAGATGAGAATTTCCCCATTTGGGCATGATCTGCCAATCGTGACGACTGCCCGAGCCCAAAACCCGAAAACCTTTAGAACAGTCTACAGGTCACATTTATTGAGGAATTTCATTGTATCTTGGTGGGTTGACTTCATACTATGTCTAGATGAGAAAGTCCCCTTTTGGACGTGATTGGGCAACTGTGACGGCTACAGGGGACCGAAGCCCAAAAACCTTTAGCACAGTCTAGAGGTCATATTTATGAAGGGATTTCATTGTAACTTGGTAGGATGACTCCAAATAATGTCTAGATGAGAACATCCCATTTTGATCACGATCATGCAGCCTTGATGGGTGCCCGAGCCCAAAAACCTTTAGCATAGGCAAAAGGTCATATTTATGGAAGGATTTCATTGTAACCTGTTAGGTTGACTCCATATAATGCCTAGATGATGACATCCCCTTTTGGTCGTGATTGGTCAGTTGTGATGGCTGCAATTGCCCGAAGCCCGAAAACCTTGAGCACAGTCTACAGGTCATATTTATGAAGGGATTTCATTGTAACTTCTTAGGATCACTCCAGATGATGCCCAGATGAGATTGTCCCCTATGGTTGCGATCATTCAGCCATGATGGCTGCCCGAGCCCGAAGCCCAAAAACCTTTAGCACAGTCTACAGGTCATATTTATGAAGGGATTTCATTGTAACTTGGTAGGTTAACTTCATATAATGTCTGGATGAGAACGTCCTCTTTTGGACATGATTGGGCAACTGTGACGGCTAAAGGTGCCCGAAGCCCGAAAACCTTTAGCACAGTCTACAGGTCATATTTATGAGGGGATTTCATTGTAACTTGGTAGGATGACTCCAAATAATGTCTAGATGAGAACGTCCCATTTTGATCCCGATCATTCAGCCTTGATGGGCGCCCGAGCCCAAAAAACCTTTAGCATAGGCAAAAGGTTATATTTATAGAAGGATTTCATTGTAACCTGTTAGGTTGACTCCATATAATGCCTAGATGATGACATCCCCTTTTGGTCGTGATTGGTCAACTATGATGGCTACAGATGCCCGAAGCCCAAAAAACCTTGAGCACAGTCTACAGGTCATATTTATGAAGGGATTTCATTGTAACTTCGCAGGATCACTCCAGATGATGCCCAGATGAGATTGTCCCCTTTGGTTGCGATCATTCAACCATGATGGCTGCCAGAGCCCAAAGCCCAAAAAACCTTTAGCACTGTCTACAGGTCATATTTATTAAGGGATTTCATTGTAACTTGGTAGGTTGACTTCATTCAATGTCTAGATGAGAACGTCCCCTTTGGACGCAATTGGGAAACTGACGGCTACAAGTGCCCGAAGCCCAAAAACCTTTAACATAGTCTACAGGCCACATTTATGAAGGGATTTCATTGTAACTTGGTAGGTTAACTTCATATAATGTCTAGATGAGAACGTCCTCTTTTGGACATGATTGGACAACTTTGACGGCTAAAGGTGCCCGAAGCCCAAAAACCTTTAGCACAGTCTACAGGTCATATTTATGAAGGGATTTCATTGTAACTTGGTAGGTTGACTTCATATAATGTCTAGATGAGAACGTCCCCTTTTGGACACGATTGGGCAACTGTGACGGCTTCAGGGGCCCAAAGCCCGAAAACCTTTAGAACAGTCTACAGGTCATAATTGTGAAGGGATTTCATTGTAGCTTGGTAGGATGACTCCAAATAGTGTCCAGATGATAACGTCCCCTTTTGGTCACGATCATTCAGCCTTGATGGCTGACTGAGCCCCAAAAACCTTTAGCATGTCTGTAGGTCGTATTTATGGAAGGATTTCATTGTAACTTGTTAGGTTGACTCCATATAATGCCTAGATGATGACATCCCCTTTTGGTCGTGGTTGTCAACTGTGATGGCTACAGGTGCCTGAAGCCCGAAAATCATGAGCACAGTCTACAGGTCATATTTATGAAGGGATTTCATTGTAACTTCATAGGATCACTCCAGATGATGTCCAGTTGAGAATGTACCCTTTTAGTTGCGATCATTCAACCATGATGGCTGCCCAAGCCTAAAACCTGAAAACCTTTAGCACAGTCTTCAGATCATATTTATGAAGGGATTTCATTGTAACTTGGTAGGTTGACTTCATATAATGTCTAGATGAGAACAGCCCCTTTTGGACACCATTAGGCAACTGTGTTGGCTACAGGGGCCCAAAGCCTGAAAAATCTTTAGTACAGTCTACATGTGATATTTATGAAGGGATTTCATTGTACCTTGGTAGGATGACTCTAAATAATGTCTAGATGAGAACGTCCCCTTTTAGTCGCGATCATTCAGCCTTGATGGCTGCCCGAACCCAAAACCCCCAAACCATTAGCATAGTCTATTGGTCATATTTATGGAAGGACTTCATTGTAACCCGTAAGTTTGACTCCATATAATGCCTAGATGATGACATCCACTTTTGGTCGTGATTGGTCAACTGTGATGGCTTCCGGGGTCCGAAGCCCAAAAACCTTGAGCACAGTCTACAGGTCATATTTATGAAGGGATTTCATTGTAACTTTGTTGGATCACTCCAGATGACGCCCAAATGAGAATGTCCCCTTTGGTTTTGATCATTCAACCATGATGGCTGCCAGAGCCCAAAGCCCAAAAAACCTTTAGCACAGTCTACAAATCATATTTATTAAGGGATTTTATTGTAACTTGGTAGGTTGACTTCATATAATGTCTAGATGAGAACGTCCCCTTTGGACGCAATTGGGAAACTGACGGCTACAGGGGCCCGAAGTCCGAAAACCTTTAGCACAGTCTACAGGCCATATTTATGAAGGGATTTTAATGTAACTTGATAGGATGACCTGTTTTGGAATAATTTCGCTGTAACTTGGTAACTTTTGTTGATATACGTTAACTGTGAGGGTCACATACATTAACTGTGAGGTCATATTAACCCACCCCTTAGCTCTTTAGTACAGTGTACACCTCATATTATTTTTATCATAAAACATAGCATACAGGGAACCGAAATGAACATATTCGCAATTATCACAATTCTTGTCTTATTTCATAATCCTTTCATAAACATTGAACATTATTCTTTTCATTGAACACAACACACAAGTTAAGCTACAGTGTCATTGACACTTTCATTTATTTTTGTCAAAAAGTACAGAGCTGCACAGTGTTTGAATTTCAATACCTTCAACAGTATTGGAAACAATATTACAGTGCACCTGTAATCATCACCATCATCATTGGTAAACAGTTCAGATTGAAAGCAACATACAGTAGAATCCTCTGAATATCCATTTTGCCAGTGAAATTTATTCAATTAACAGGAGTATACAATTAACAGGGATTTGGTTAGTTTCCTGTGTTCTGGAGGTAAACTGAGCATTTATTCTATTATATCTTGTTTGACAGAGCTCATAGAGCTCTGTCAAACAAGATATAATAAAATAAATGCCTGTATTGGATGTAGTGAGGCCAACAGGTTGATAAATAAGGGGAATTTGGTGCGTGTCACAGTAATTTTTTTGACATATTACAAAAATTTATATACAATTAACAGGAGTTTACTGTACAACCCATATGCAGTTAACAGATCAAGGTATGGGAAATGGTTTTGTGTCTGAAAATTATATTCAATTAACAGGAATATACAATTAAGAGATATCCAATTAAGTGGGCTCCACTGTATTACTAAATACCCTTACTACTTCTCATGATGCACGTGATTTACACAATTCCTGCTTGAAAATTTATTCTTGAAAATCGGTACATGCACAGTTGCAGTTTACTTTGGATGACAGAGAATTAATTTCAAGATTAATTCCTAGATTGGAATTGCCTCTTCACTCTGTAGAATAAGTCACAAACTACTTTCATAAGTGCGTTATCACATGTGCCATGCATTCAATGTTGGGCTTATCAGGCTTCACTAAGTTTGGGAACCTCTGTCAAAAAATTTCTTCACGACAATGTCCACTTGTGATTGATACCAGACAAATGAAAATGAATGGTAAATACTAATACAGTGCAAAAGGTCATCTGAGAATGATAGGTTTCTTTTCTGTTTAACTCCCTGCATGCGGCTGATGGATATTCCTGCCCAGGACAGGATTTCTCTTGCCACTGAAATAAGTAAAAAAAATCATATTTTACCTCTGCAAATTGTATGAAGTTTTTCAATAATGATTCCTGAAGTTAAACATAGATTAAATTTTAATGAAATCTAGTCATGGCTGCTTCAGAGCAGCCATATCTAGATTTGATGAACATATTTAAAAAAATACTCAGCGGTTTAAGAGTTAAGGCATACACAATCCTGTCGACATCTGTACCATTAACAATTCTTGACATGTTGTTTGGTTATACACACTTTTATTTATTTATTTATTTATTTAATTTATTTATTTATTTATTTATTTGTGTTTAAGGTCACTTTCAGCATCTTTGGCTATATCATGACAGCAACAAAGGTATGAAGTCATGTTTAGTCAATCGTTTATACACCTATGCTGCCTATTTGGATTTCTACTCCAGGCCTTAGTTCCGGTCCAGTTTTACCAGTAAAGCAGAACTTGTTTACCACAGTAAACAAGCACTGCTTCTCTTCCCAGGATTCCCATGGGATGAACTGTTTTTCACTGAAATGATAAGATTAGATATTCATATGATCAGTCTTTGATGAATTGATGTTAGGCAACTCTGGAAACTGAAAGTGGGTGATTCCTTATCTGATCAACTGATCATGATTTGGCAATATTTCTGGGGAGTCTGATGTTCATAATCTCACTTAACACCCTTTTTATCGTTTTCGCTTGAGTGTAACAAGTTGCCATCTGCAGTGTAGTGCTGTGCGGTATACCAAATTTTCGGTATGGTTTCGGTATTGTAGGTATACCGAAAACCATACCGAAAACAAATCAAAATACCACTTATTTCGGTATTTATATTTTTCTACGAAATTGACAAAGTCAACTCATCAAGGTGGATCGTAAATCTAAAAGCCTGTGGATTGCATATTTTGATCAAATTGATAAGAAAACATGCAAATGTGAACTTTGTAAGTGAGAGGTAGGCAGCAGATGCTGCGAATATGTCTGAGAAAGAAATAAAAAAGTGACGGCAGAAAAACGAAAAATGGCAAGTTGTTAACTTGGTACGTCTGTTTCTGAAGAAATACGGCCTGATTCCAGTGTTTCCAACATTCTGGCTGATTCAATATATTTTCTGGAAATTACTGTGCAATTTATTCACAGGGGACATTGGGGTCGGGTGGGTGGTTGACTGGTTGACATTTGGTTGGAAATAATCCACTGGTTTTGAAAATTCAATACGTTGACAACTTGACATACATAATACAAACGTTTATATTGCCAGTGGTTATCACATTTCGGCGCTTTTTTATAACATTTCTTTCAATTCAGTATTAATATTTTTAAGTTGCAGATACTTTTAACAACTGATCATTTTATTAAAATACAAGCCCCAAAACTTTAACACCCGATCATCTGCTTTATATTCTTTCGAATAAATAATTTATACTGCACACCAGCGCACATGGGAAAGACGTGATTGACCTTAATTTTAAGACACATTAAAAAACAATGTACGGAAACCAATAGGCGACATCAGATTTAGCATTATCAAAGTTATTTTGGTCGATCGACGCACAGCAAATGCTTTGAAAATGATTTGCTGTTATTTGTAAATAATAGATTTGTACATTTTTTTATCATGGAAATTGAAAATTTACCCCAATTTGTCATGGAAAATCGTGGATTTTCTGGAATTTTCAGAAACGTGTATGAGGCCAAGAACCAGAAGTGAAGTTAGTGAACACTGATAGTGATTCCACTCAAACTCCCCTATAATTGCAACTAGGTGAATGTCATAAAACGTTATTTTATATGTTTAACCCAAACAATGAAAGGAGGATGACACCATGTCATTGTCGCATTGCATGATTGGCAATGATTGCACAATGTTTTCACAACTGGGATTATCAAAGAGAGATGAATTACAGTTGACTTACTTCAATTTACTTGCATATTTGTGTGGATATTGGACACTGAGTTCACTGGACAGTAGACATTAATCTTGTTGTAACTTTGAAAGATAAGGTGGGAGGGTGGGGGGGGGGGGGCAGGGCCTGACCAATAGTGTTACTGCCAGTGAAAACTTACTGAAAAGCCCTGAAGTTGAAGAACATATATGTTTCTTCAACCCGATTCAATGGGGGAAGGGCAAGGTACATGTACAAAGGACAGAGAGGACAACTGATTAGCTTGACAAGTTATTTAATGAATCATTCGATGCCTTGTGATGATTCACAATGAATTGAGTGATTCATTAAATAGCTTGCTAGACTAATCAGCTATCACTGTAACTTATCAAGTTTATGAGATGTCCGTGCTGAACCTGTTAAGTTACTATATGGTTGAATGTTGAGAAATTGGATCAATTTGCGACTATTTTCAGTGTTCTATGCATATACCGAATACCGCACCGAAACTGAGGTATTTACCTGAAAAATACCGATACCGAACTTGAAATTTCAATGCCTCAGAGCTCTACTGCAGTGCTATAGCACTGCTGATGGCACCTTGTTGCATTCAGAGGACGATATATGAGTTAACAGAATGAATCCATATTTTAAAATAATGTAACTCGCCTTGACCTCTAACATCATGCATTTATTAAACATGTTGTGGCTGATATTTCTGTAATCAGATGTATGAGGGTCATAATATGATACATTTATTTATTAACATTATACCAATCAACATTAACCCTTCACCTAATGAATTGGCTGCAACCGCCTGCATAATTTACAAATTGTACAGTCTAAAAAAACTTATGTCAAAATATTTCAGAAAAACTATTTCATATAGCCCCCTCAGTGGAACTAGCTCACTGCGTGCATTCCACTGAGGTGTTACATGTTATGGTTTTCTTGAAATTTCATGAAAAAAGTATTAAAACAAGAGGTCCCAAGGAGCCTGAATCGCTCACCTGAGAAAGCTGTTTAAAAAGGGTTTTAAGGTCACATTCAGAACCTGCGTGTTAATCTAATTTACCATGGGGAGTGAGGGTGAGTTCTGTTTAGTGAATTGATTTTTATACCCCCACATTTTTTTTAAAATGTGGGGTATACTGGATTGTGCTTGTCCATGCGTCTGTGACTTTGTCTGTGTGTACGTCTGTTCATCCAGACTCAGATGTTTGTTCGCGTTATAACTTCAACATTACTGCTCAGACTTAGATGAAATTTGATACAGATGTTCATTGTCATGAAATCTTTAATCAGCATCAGCCATTTTGCTGTTGGAGTATTTTTCGTATTTTTTCTGAGTTATGACCTTCGAATATACAAAAATAGGCTATTTTTTGTCTGTTCGTCCCGTATCTCAGGCTTGGATTATTGGATCTCAAAGAAATTTGGAATGAAAATTGTTTGTGAGAAAGGCTTTCAAATGAGTCTCTAATCAGTTTTCTTACTTTTTACTTCTTAGACTTATCCCCCTTTTGAACTTTGAAATTTCACTGTTTGCCTCGTAAAATAGCCAATTTTTTGTCTGTTCGGCTCATATTTCAAGTTTAGGTTATCAGTTTTCAATAAAATTTTTAATCAAGATTGTGTTCGGGAAAGGCTTTCAAAGGAGGAAATACATGCAAATGACCTCCCCACATGTGGCATAATGTCTTTGTTCTATAAGGTGGTTTGGGTTATCAGGTTTCAATGAAATTTGGAATGAAGATTGTTTGTGGAAAAGGCTTTCAAGTGAGTTATGTCCCTGCAGTAAAACAAAGAAAATACATGCAAAAACTCAATCACCACATGTGGCATGATGTTTTGTACTACATCTCTTATGTGGAGGGTCAGCCTACATGAGGGCACAATGACTCTGTGTACTAAGGCATACGGCACGTTGATGGTGCACATGTCTTCAAACGCTGTAACCCTGCTTGAGCGGAGCTTGAACTGAGCTAGAATAGAGGAGCTGACAGTTGTCCGTCGATGCTCGGGGGTTCTCTCCGGGTACTCCAGCTTCCTCAACCTGTAAAAACTGTCACTGTCACGATTAGCAATTGTGCATAAGTATGTGACCTTAAATACCAGTAAATAAAATGTGGATGGTTCGATTGTCACTAGATTTCAGTAGCAGATGTTTCTGGCCTTCACAATTACCTCGCTATAAAACAAAGACAATACTTTTGTTGTTTGCCTAGTAAAATAGCCAATTTTTATGCCACCCGACCTAATTATGCCCCCCGACTTAAGTCGGGTGGCATATAGTGATTGAAGTGTGCGTGTGCCTGTCTGTGTGTGTGTGTGTGTGTCCATGGGTGTGTGTGTCTGAGCCAATAACTCGAAAACTGTTAGGGCCACAGTCATCAAATTTCACACAATTATAAAGAATAAGGAAGTGTCACACACCATAACCGGGTTTGTACCTTCAAGTTCAAGGTCACACTAAAAATCGATCAATATTCGTGTCTCAGCCATAACTCAGAAACAAATCATAGTACAATTGTTAAACTTTTTACAAATGTTAAGGACAGTCAGAAGATGTGTCACATATAATAGTTTCCGCCGCATCTGCAAGATGAAGGTCACAATTGACCTTCATATGTTCAGGGTCACAAATCGTGTCTCAAGCGTAACTCCAAAACTATTAGAGCGACAATCATCTAACTTCGCTCAATTATAAAGGACAACAGGTGGATGCGTCACACCCACATCCAGGTCCGTAAGGTCAAGATCACTTTTTAAGGTCAGTCATTGCCACGTAGGTGGGGGGAGAGGGGGGGGCACAGTCACTTCCGAGTGAATCTCTTGTCTCTTTGCCTCATATCTCTGGTTTGGGTTTAGTGCCTCTCATTGAAATTTGAAATGGAGATTGCTGAGGGAATAGCTTTCACAGTATCATGGTTCATTTCTCCTCTTGTCATTGTTTGGCAGTATGCACCCTGGGGGGGGGGGGGGTATGCCCCATGGCATGCCAACAATTCCCCCCTCCCCCCTCCCCCCTCTCTTGTTGGACCCAAAAATATATCAAAACCCTTCAAAACACATTTTAAAGCAAAGAAAGTAAGATCACCTGTGGGACAAAATCGCCCAATGGACCCTCACCACTCCCCCATGAGACTGACTGGGTGATTTGGAGTTTGTTCTGGTTTTCAGCTCACCTGACTTTCATTCAGGAGAGCTAAAGTGATCACTCACCGTCTGTCGTCCGTCGTCTGTGAACATGGTGTTTGCATCTTCTCCTCCCAAACCGCTGAACCAAATTTAATTGATGTTTGAGATAATAGTTTGTTATGCCATCGCAATTTGATTTTGTTCAAATCAAGTTGCCTTGGTAGGGCCACACCCAAAAAGTGTGCTGAAATCTTAAAAAATCTCTTCTTCTCATGAACCAGCAGTAGCAGAGACTTGATATTTGGTGTGCAGCTTCCTTTTGGGGTGTAGACTCAGATTCGTTCAAGAGAAGTTTGTTGGGCTATATTTGCTGTCGTTATGGGAGGGGCAAAAATATTTGCCCCACTCAAAATTTCTATTTTCCAAACTGAGAGGCAGATTTGGACCAAATTGGATTTGAGGGCTTATTGGGTCATAAGTACTTAATTTATGCAAAAAAAATTTTCCCATTGCCCCATGGGAACCACAGGAGCTAAAAATAGAAAAAAATTAAAATGCCCATATCTTCAAAACTGCATGGCACTGGGAATTCTTATTTGGTGTGAAGCTTCCTTAGGACCAACAGACTGGATTGATAAAAAAAAATTGCTATCGGTTTTTTCATGGGGTACTTTTCTGGGACTTTGAAAAAGTGCTGAGTCAGCATTTTTTAACACTGTGGGTAATGGGAAAAACATATAAGACTACTTTTCTCCCAAACCACTGCTCCAAAAGCTTTCAAATTTCACATATAACATCTTTGGAAGATTGTTTCACAGGTTTATTGAAATCAATTCCCTGAGTCCATATTTGGGCTCTGTATGGGAGCCCAAATGTTTAAATTAGTGCAGTATGAGGAATATTCTTTAAAAATCTTCTTCAGATCTTCCAGTGAGAATCTTTTGATATTTGGTATGCAGCATCCTTATGGGGGGGGGGGGGGGGGGGGGGGGGGGAGACAAGCCAAGTCCCTGGGTTCATATTCAGGCTGAAAATTTGGGATCCCGTTCCAGACTTAGAAATTTCGGACCAAATTCTGGAAATTTTGTTTTTTTGTTTTTTATGCATTTTGGTTAATTTTTTTTTTACACTGAAAATTTGGGGTCCGGGTGGGACTTGGAAAATTTTGAACCAAAATCCGGTAATTAGTTTTTTTTATGCATTTTGGTCAATTTTTAGAAGAAAAAAAAATTTTAGGTTGAAAGTATTTTGTTTGGGACTTCGAAAATTTCTGAACAAAAATAAAAAAAAATCTGTTTTGATGCATTTATCTCAATTTTGGGACATAAAGGTATAGGAACTTGAAATAGAAGGAAAATCCTGTGTATTGTGTGGGCACAACTGCTTCATCCAGTTGGTATATGCTTATCTAAGGAGGGGCTTATGCAGCTTATTCAAATCAAATCCCTGGTTTGATATTTAGACTACCATGTCAGGTGAGCGCCCTCAGGCCCCCTGGGGCCTCTTGTTTTTTAGCTCACCTGACTGAAAGTCAGTGTGAGCTTTTGCCATCACTTGGCGTCCGTTAACTTTCGCGACTCGATCTTCTCTTTCAAAACCACTAGCCCAAACCCAAACAAATTTGACATACAATATTTTGGGGGTATCCTCTTTCCAGTTTGTTAAAATGAACTCGGTGCCCCCTGGGGCAGTGACGCACGGGAAAGGCACGCGATCGCTCTCGCACACCATCGCTCATGCATAAATTTTTCGAGGCACGCGAATAATCGCTCGCCTCTGTTCTTGGCTGTCTTTTATCCATTTGAATTGCGTCAACAGAAACATTCAATTAATTTTCGATGTTGGGAAATTTTTAATCACTCACGTTTTGATAATGTTTAAAGTACAATTCCAAACAATTTCTTTTTTGTCATTATGAACATGACGCACAATAGTTCTCTTATACATCCACACACAACACACAAACAGTAAGAGGGTTGTACATTGACAACTCGCCCAGACCTTACTCCTGCCAGAAAACGAACATGCATGTTCAGATATAAAAAACGGTGGTCATTCTGAGATCAGAGAAATGTTTTAATACTTCCGTATATTTTTTTTATCAAAGACATACGGAATGTTGCCCCGTTCCTTATTTTCATTTACACATGTGACACCTGTCGCTCCAATTCACCAGTGACACGAATTAATGTGCCTGATTTGGAATTTACGCATCCATTTTCCACGATTTTAATAATCTGCCATTTAAAATCCAGAACTAATTTTAGTGGGTTACATATATTTTCACAGTCAAAATTTCCATCCGTGTTCAGTTGTATTCATACATTCGTTTCGAAGGACACTTGTCAATGGAAATTGCAAAGTAAACTTTTGTACGTGTCATAATATATAGTTCACTTCAGCTTATCTAAAAGTTCCTTTCAGGAATTCTGGTAATACATTTAATAAACAAACACTAGATTTCAAGCTTGCAATTTTATTCTGAACCAAAGGCAAACAATAAAAATTAACATTAACTTAACTTAATTTAGAAAAAAATACACTTTGAATGGTATTGGGACGTTTCGGCCTCACTACCCTCAGGAACATTTCAGCCTTGGACGTTTCGGCCTCCTATATTAACAGTCAACAGTGAAGGGGATTTCCTCATTCGCCAGTATAGATAATAGAGGATATTAAGAGGTGTTGTTAATTGATCAGTATTTTTCAATTTAACAACCAAAACAGTATTAAAAAAATGAGGATAAACATTGAATTAAAATCACTCTCCTCACCTTTTTCACTCTCGCAAACTTGATTTGAGGTGAGCGATTTTCCACTTGCCTCCATTTTGCTCCCATTCGTCACTGCTGGGGTGGGGTGATGCCCCAAAAGCATCAATTTTTTTCTGAAATCTTCTTCTTATGAACCACCAGTTAGAATGCTGTGATATTTGTTATGTAAGTTGCTTTGGTACTCAAGATTCAAGTTTGTTCAAAGAAATTTTCTCGGTCAATATTTGGGCTCGCTACGTGAGGATTCCCATTTTGTACCCCACCCAAAATTTCTATTTCCGAACTGATAGACCGATTTGAACCAAATTTGCTATGAGGTATTATTGGGTCCTACAAACTTGATTCATGCCAAACAAAATTTTCCTGCTGCCCCTTGGAAACCTCAGGAGCTAAAAATAGAAACTCCAAAACTGCATGGCACTGAAACTTTTTATTTGGTGTGAAGCTTCCTTAAGAACAATAGAAAAGAATGGCGAAAAAAAAATCGCTATCGGTTTTATTCTAAGGTACAGATTCGGGACTGAGTCAGCATTATTCAACACTGAAGGTAATGGGAAAAAGTATAAAATAATCTTTTTCTCCCCAACCATTGCTCCAAAAGATTTCATATTTCACATATAACATCTGTGGAAGATTGATTTACATGGTTGTTAAAATTTAACCTCTGGGTCTATATTGGGACACTCTACAGGAGCCCAGATGTTCAAATTAGTGCAAAATGAGAGATATTCTTGAAAAATCTTCTTCTCCAGATCCAAAAGTCAGAATCTTTTGATATTTGGTATACAGCATCCTTAGGGAATGGAGATTCAGGTTTGATCAAGCCAAGTCCCTGGGTTCATATTTTGGCTCTCTGTAGGAGCCCAAATTGTAACTTTGTTCAATATGAGGAATATTCTTTAAAAAATCTCTTTCTTCAGATCCAGCAGTCAGAATCTTTTGATATTTGGTGTATATCATCCTTAGGGAGGTGTGATTCAAGTTTGTTCAGGGGCATTTTTTTGGTGCCCAGTGGGAAACCCATGAGCATAAAATAGAGACAAATTCAATACCCATAGCCTTCCCATTCCCCATTTATTCTCAAATCACAGAACACTAAAAAATTATATTTAGTAAACAAAATTATTAGGGTTAACACAAATTGTAACCTTGTTCAATATGAGGAATATTCTTTAAAAATCTCTTTGTTCAGATCCAGCAGTCAGAATCTTTTGATATTTGGTGTATATCATTCTTAGGGAGGTGTGATTCAAGTTTGTTCAAGAGGCATTTTTTTGTGCCCAGTGGGAACCCCAGGAGCAAAAAATAGAAACAAATTCAATACCCATAGCCTTTCCATTCCCCATTTATTCTCGAATCACAGAACACTAAAAAATTATATTTAGTATCCAAAATTATTAGGGTTAACATACACTTTTACTCCCCTGTGGGAACTCCGGAAGTGCACCAGTGCTTGTTTACTGTGGTAAACAAGTTCCTTTACACTGGTAAAATAGGACCCAGTCACCAGTGCTTGGGGTGGAAGCCCTCTATTTCAAGAACCAGTGGAGCGATTTGAACCAAATTTTATATGTGGCATTAGTTGACCCTAAGTACATCATTCATGCCTCCAAAATTTCTCGCGTAGGAACACCTGGTGCTAAAAATAGAAAAAAAAATGAAATGTCCAATTTTTCCCAAACTGCACGGACTAGAGATTATGTATTTGGTATGAAGCTTTCTTCTGAGCAGTTGAAACAATTGGATAAAAAAATTGCTGGTGAATCTGTCATATGGTTCATTCAGATTACATTTTCTCCATACCCATAACCCTTACAGTTTAGGACAACAGGTGAGCATTTTAGGCTCTCTTAAGCCTCTAGTTTTTTACATACTATCATTCTTATCCACCCATTTACATCTAACTAAAGTTTACCACATTTGGCTCAGTCACGTGTGGTCAAAATTCATTTAAACAAATAGTAAACTCTCCATAGGGCTCAGTTTTAAATTTCAAACCCTTCTGGTACCTACCAGAATCAGTCAAGAATAACACATTTAAACTAGGAGTCATAGCAATGCTATATACCAAATTTGGGCTCCCATTCGGCATCCAAATGTGAACCTAAGGACTTGATTTGAATGATCTTGAATAGTGATGAGATGATTAATCGGTATACAATTTGCCATCGGCCAATATACGGCCATCGGTTCAGAAGGTGGGGTAAACTTCGGCAAATGCCGATTGTCAAAATGAAAACATTTGTTAACATTTTCATACTGCTACGCCTCAATTTTTTTAGCTCATCTTCACAAAGTCAAGCTGAGCTAATCTCATCGCTTCCCGTCCGTCGTCTGTCATCCGTCGTCCGTCAACACCATGTTTTGGCCTTCTCCTCCAAAGCCACTGGGCCAATTCAAGTGAAAGTTTGTGTGAGTGATGGTCCCAAAGGGGCATTTCATTTTTGTTCAACTCAGCATGCCCAGCCCCATAGGGAGGGAGTGGGGGAAAATGCTCCAAAATATTTTAAATATCTTCTTCTCAAGAACCAGTGTGTACAATGACTTGATATTTGCTATGGAGCTTACATATGAGGTGTAGAATCAAGTTTGTTCAAACGAAGTTCGTGAAGTAATATTTGGCTTTGTAATTGGAGGGGTAAGATTTTTGGCCCCGCCCAAAATTTCTAGTTTCTGAACTGATGGTCCGGTATGAACCAAATTTGGTTTGTGGTAGTATTGGGTCATAAGTACTTGACCCATGCAAAAAAAAAAATTCCCGCATTCCCATGGGAACCCTGGGAGCTAAAAATAGAAATATTTTCAAATGCCCATATTTCCCCAACCCCACGGAACAGAGAGCTTTTATTTTGGTATGAAGTATCCTTATGACCAGTAGAATTGAATGGTAAAAAAAAATTGCCATCGGTTATGTTAGGGTGTTCTGTAATGGGCATCGAAAAAATGCTGAGTCAGCATATTTGCAAAAATTAAAAAAAATCTTTTCTCCAGAACCAATCATCAGAATCTTTTGATATTTGGTATACAGCATTCATAGGGGGTCAGATAAAAGTTTGTTGAAATAAAGCTCATTGGTTCATATTTGGGCTCTCTACAGGAGCCCGAAGTTTTAACCTAGGGTAATATGGGGAATATTCTTTAAAAATCTTCTCCTTCAGAACCACCAGTCAGAATCTTTTAATATTTGGTATACATCATTGTTATGAGGGTCAGATTCTAGATTGTTCAAACCAAGTCCCTAGTCCTACGGAAGCCCAAATTTGATCATTGTTCAATATGGAGGGTAATTTAAAAAAATCTTCTTCTTCAGATCCATCAGTCAGAATGCTTTGATATTTGGTATGCAACATCTCTATGGGGGTCAGATTCAAGTTTGTTCAAATCAGATCCCTAGGTATATATTTGGGCTCACTATGGTAGCCCAAATTTTTACTTAGTGCAATATGAGGAAATTTCTTTAAAAATCTTCTTCTTCAGATCCACCAGTCGGAATGCTTTTATATTTGGTATACAACATCTCCAGGGGGGTCAGATTCCAGGTTGTTCAATTCGAGTGCCTAGGTTAATATTTGGGCTCCATATGGGAACATGAAATTTAACTTAGTACAATATGAGGGAATTTCTTCAAAAATCTTCTTCAGATTCACTTGTCAGAGTGCTTTCACATTTGGTATACAATATCTCTAGGGGGGTCAGATTCAAGTTTGTTCAAATCGGATCCATAGGTTAATATTTGGGCTCGCTATGGTAGCCCAAATTTGAACTTGGTGCTATTCGAAGAAATTTCTTTACAATTTCTCTTCTTCAAATCCTACAGACAGAATGCTTTCATATTCGGTACACAACATCTCTAGGGAAGTCAGATTTAACTGTGTTAAATCAAGAGCCTTGGTTAATATTTGGGCTCTCTATGGGAGCCGGAATTGGCCATTTTGCTGAAGAATTAAAAATTTTGTATTCAGTACCCTCTAGAGGTACTAAGATTAATCCACATAGGTTGTATCAAGGGGCTTCATAGGAGAGCTCTACATTTTACTTATGATCAACTGAAGAAAAGGCATGATGCCCAGATTATTTTTGTCACTCCTGAGGGACTCAAGGATTGACAGTGTAGCCTTTGGAGATGGCTTGCTTAATGTAGACTCATTCTTGGACTCTGTTTAAATTGTGTTCTGTACAAGATGAGCGCTTCAGGCCCCGTGGGGCCTCTTGTTTAACTTACAGCCTTACACATGCGGTTTTAGCAGGGCCGTAATCCGAATCGAGTCGCGTGGGTTTTTGAATTACAACATTTTGTTGTCTTCACAAACTTTTACCACCTGAAAACGTGCTTTTATTTTCCATAATTGGACACAAAAGTTACAAACCTTGTTTCTGGTATTCATTAAGCCAATCGACAACCTTGTAACACAAAAGATCTGCTGTTTAAGCACGTGGCTATGTTTTTAGCCCTAGAGGGGTCAGTGAAATGATCAATGTCGGTGATTCGTGTTTAACCAATGAGAAGGTAGAAATACTGAAACACATGACATGTGGTTCATGTTATCTTCGCCAGAGGGGTAATCCAAATGACAAAACTCTGATTTCTTCTAACAGTGAAATGTCTCATTTTAGCCAGTTATGCGGTTGTTGCACTTAACAGAGGTCCGTTTGAAATTTATATAATCAATTAAAGATGATTTTCATTAATTTTAAATACCTAATTCAAAATGTCCAACAGAACTCAACAAGTTGCGAATCATTCAACGTAAATTGTGCCGAATATGAGTGACAAATACAAGTTGGACCTCATATGCATAGGGCAGATACATTGTCTGATTCACAGCAATAGTTGGCCATTTGTGGCTGCAGTTTGCAGGGGTGGGGGGGGGGGGGGGGGCAGGGGGGATGGCAGGGGTAGACTCCACAATTTTGCTGTACACTTTCTGTGCAGTCTTTCAGAATTGATTGAATCAGTTTGTGTCAAATCCCTCAGTGGTATATAAAATAAAATAAAATATGAGTGTATTTTGAAATATACAGGTTACTTCACTTGTAGAAAACGTTTTGCCGGGTTTAGGCGAGTGACGACTGACGAGCCGACAACTCTTCAAATTGCAAAGTTGTATATAATTCAGATTCTTTTTGATGTATTGAGCTTCGAAAAATGATAAAAAAACAAAAAACTCCCAGGATTGGGAGTTTGGAGGTTGAATTATCATGTAGTTCCAATGCGCAAACACAGTAACACTTTAACAGTAAATTATTGAAATTAACACTGACAATCTGACATCAGCATCGACAATCGGCCGATTGTGTCTTCAAAACATTGGCATTCGGATGACGGGCATTTCTTCTTATCGGCTCATCACTTATCTTGAAACTCCCCCACTAAGGACGCTGAATGCCAAATATAAGATTCTGACTGGTGAATCTGAAGAACAAACTTGAATCTGGCCTTACTAAGAATGCAACATATCAAAAGATTCTGACTTGTCGATCTAAAGAAGAATATATTTATGCCCCCGCCAATTTTGGCAGGGACATTAAGTGGTACCTTTGTCCGTATGTCCATCTGTTCATCAGTCCATCTTGTCCATCCATCCATCCTGAATATGGTTTCATGACGAAAACTTTAGTTTGACTGAACGAAATGAATCAGAATTTTATATATAGGTTTATAACCACATAACACAGGTTGGGATTGATAGTGGGCCTGGTCAGATATTTTTTGGCAGAGTTATGGCACTTTTCCAACTTAAAAATTGACATTGGTTTCCGCACGATAACTTTAGTTTGACTGAACAAAATGAAACAAAATTTTATACATAGGTTTATAACCACATAGTACAGGTTGGAATTGATAGTGGGCTTGGTCCAATGTTTTTTTGCAGAGTTATGCCCCTTTTCCAACTTAGAAAACTGATATTGGTTTCAGGGTGATAACTTTAGTTTCACCAAAATTTTATACATAGGTCTATCATCACATAACACAGGTTGGGATCGATAGTGGGCTTGGTCCAATATTTTTTGGCAAAGTTATGGCCCTTTTCCGACTTGGAAAACTGATATTGGTTTCTGGATGATAACTTTAGTTTGACTGAACAAAATGAAAAAAAATGTTATACATAGGTTTATAACCACATAATACAGGTTGGAATTGATTGTGGGTTTGGTCCAATATTTTTTGGCAAAGCTATGACCCTTTTTGGACTTTAAAAACTGATAATTGGTTTCCGGACGATAACTTTAGTTTGTCTGAACAAAATGAAACAAAATTTTATGCATATGTTTATAACCATATAATACAGGTTGGGATTGATATTGCGCTTGAACCAATATTTTTGGCAGAGTTATGGTCCTTTTTCTACTTCGAAGACATGTTGATATTGATTTCCAGATGGTAACTTGAGTTGTAGGTGTCCAATTTCAATTAAACTTGGAATATAGCTTATTGTAGACAATATACCAGACAGGTTTGATTTTGAGAGTGGTGCGATAATATTTTTAATCTGAGTTTGGACCATTAAATATAGTTTATCATAAATATCATAAAGTAGGTGCATCAGTGTCCCTAGGACACATTTGGTTGCCTGCTGTATTGCTGATATGGTTTAATGGAGATAAGATAAGACCTTTATTAATTCAATATCAACAATTTAAATGACTAGAACTAGAATACCATGCTTGACAATGGGGTGGGGGGGGGGGGGGGCAGGGGTGGGAGGGGTTCATAGCCACCCTTGGCATTTTACTTGTTCAAGAATATATCACATATTACATACACTAAGTTAAAATTCAGGCTCTCACAGAAAGCCCATATATGACTCCAGATAGAGGTTTTTTGGTAGTCTCTGTGGTAACCTCTGTGAATAATGCCATGCAGAAAACCTTGGCCAACTTGAGATATTCAATATGGCATCCAAGATGGCTGCCCAAAACACTATTTTCATATATTCATTTATATACATGTATTACAATGAAACTTACACAACATATGTACCATTACTACAGTGTGTAGTGTATAAACTTCATGACTGACCCACCAAGGCCAAGGTCAGAGAGAGAGGTCAGCAAATGTAATGAGCATGCACCTTAGCTGTTCTCACCTGGGATAAATTAAGGCAAATGATGTGTTTCCTGGTTTCGAAGGAGTGCTGCAATGACTTCTGTGGAGTGAATCGGCTGAGCCTTGTGAAAGGGGAACTTATTGCACTTCACTTTGGCGTATTATTCAAAGTTTGAAATAGTATTTTAAATTAACGTTTTCCCATGTTTAGCATTTTCATTTGTTTTGTGTATGTTACAGGAGGGGATGGTATCAAAGTTATTCCACTGGGCTGAACATTCTGCAGAGCCAATGCGATCATATGCTACTGGTTTGTTAGCAGGTGCCATGGAAATACAAGACATCGCAACAAACAATAAGGAGAAAAATGGACATTTGGTGAGCTTGATTTTAGTCTGATATCTATCTGCTTTGCCTCTCATGCCTGGTGAGCTTGATTTTAGTCTGATATCTATCTGCTTTGCCTCTCATGCCTAGAACCAGTAGCAAAGGAATTTATTTTATGACGGCATTTTGCTGAAGAGTCCAGAAAAACATGCTAAAAGTACTAAGAAATCCTTCCATGCAGATTTGTGTTATTAGCATCAATCCAATACACAGTTATTTCTTTCATGTACTGTAATTTTGTCTGGTTGAATTGTTAAAACAGTGAAATTTATGTAAAACAACAGAACATCTATTTTAGAAACATTGTTACTAAGAATAGGTATTTGACCGCCATTCACATGATGTCGTGACCCTGGCGTCAGCATCCAGTTTTTAGCTCACCTGACTTTCAGTCAGGAGAGCTATAGTGATCACTCACCATCCGTCATCCGTGAACATGGTGTTTGCATCTTCTCCTCCCAAACTGCTGAACCAATTTAATTGATATTCAAAATCAAATCAAATTGCCTCGCCCCTTGGTAGGGCCACACCCAAAAAGTGTGCTGAAATCTTAATAAATCTTCTCATGAACCAGCAGTAGCAAAGACTTGATATTTGGTGTGCAGCTTCCTTTTGAGGTGTAGACTCAGATTTGTTCAAGAGAAGTTTGTGGGGCTATATTTGCTGTCGTTATGGAAGGGGCAAGAATATTTGCCCCCCCCCCCCCCCCCCAAATTTCTATTTTCCAAACCGAGAGGCAGATTTGGACCAAATTTGGTATGAGGCCTTATTGGGTCATAAGTACTTAATTTATGCAAGGGAACTGCAAGAGCTAAAAATAGAAAAAAATTAAAACGCCCATATCTCCAAAACTACATGGCACTGAGAATTCTTATTTGGTATGAAGCTTCCTTAGGACCAACAGAATGGAATGATCAAAAAAAAATCGCTATTGGTTTTATCATGGGGTACTTTTCTGGGACTTTGAAAAAGTGCTGAGTCAGCATTTTTTAACACCGTGGGTGATGGGAAAAACATAAGACTACTTTTCTCTCAAACCACTGCTCCAAAAGCTTTCATATTTCACATATAACATCTTTGGAAGATTGTTTCACATGTTTATTGAAATCAATTCCCTGGGTCCATATTTAGGCTTTCTGTGGGAGCCCAAATGTTTAAATTAGTGCTGTATGAGGAATATTTTTTTAAAGTCTTCTTCTTCAGATCTACCAATAAGAATGTTTTGATATTTGGTAGCAGCATCCTTAGGGGGGTGAGATTCAAGTTTGTTCAAGCCAAGTCCCTGGGTTCATATTTAGGCTGAAAATTTGGGGTCCCGTTCCAGACTTTGAAATTTTGGACCAAAATCCAGAAATTTTTTTTTTTGTTTTTTATGTGTTTCGGTCAATTTTAAGACAAAAAAATTTTTTTTTTTTGTTACACAGAAAATTTTGGGGTCTGGGTGGGACTTCGAAAATTTTAAACCAAAATATGGAAATTTTTTTGTTGTTTTTTATGTGTTTCGGTCAATTTTAAGAGAAAAATTTTTATTTTTTTTTTACACTGAAAATTTGGGGGCCGGGTGAGATGTAGCAAATTTTGGACCAAAATCCAGAAATTAGTTTTTTGTTTTTTTATGCATTTTGGTCAATTTTAAGAAAAAAAAAAAAAAAATTTAGGCTCAAAATATTACCGGGATAGGATAATTTGTTCTGACAAAGACAAGGCGGAAGCGTTTAACGATTATTTTTGTAGCATAGCAACTATTGACGATAGTCACGCGTGCCTTCCATCGATGCCATTAGCAGAAAGTCCAAAACTCAGAACTATAAAACTTGACCAACATGATGTGCGCTCGGCACTGAAGTTACTGAAAGTATCGAAGGCAACAGGTCCGGACCTAATCAGTCCGCATCTTCTCAAAGAGTGTTCCACCTCCCTAGCCCAGCCTCTCGCCACCCTTTTCAATATCTCATTGAGCCCACCCCAAATTTCCTGAACTGTGGAAGAAGGCAAACGTGATACTGGTTCCTAAAAAGACCCTGCAAATCTTTGATCAAACTACTAACCGATCTCACTGCTGAGCTGTCTCGGAAAAGTGTTCGAACGGTGTATCTTCAAAAAACTGTGGTCCTTTTTAGACGAAAATAAAATACTAAGTCCATTTCAGTCCGGGTTTACTCCATGTGACTCAACTGTACTGCAGCTTACGGATATCTATGACACATTTAGCCGTGCACTTGATGAAGGTAAAGATGTGAGGGTGGTATTTGGCGACGTCAGTAAAGCTTTTGACAAAGTCTGGCACAAAGGTCTAATCTTCAAACTTGAAAAAATTGGAGTAACTGGCGAACTTCTCGACTTCTTTGCATCATATCTTTGTGATCGGATGCAAAGAGTGGTGGTCAACCCCGAGGAGTCCTCTTGGAAACCTGTGACGTCGGGGGTTCCTCAAGGATCCATTCTTGGCAACTGTTGTTTCTTATTTATATTAACAATATAACCCTAGGTCTAACCAGCAGTATTCGTCTTTTTGCAGACAACACAACCTTATATTTAATAATTGAAAACCCTGACCAGGCTGCTGTTATTTTGAACAATGATCTTACTACAATCGAAAACTGGGCACATACGTGGTTGGTAGAATTCAATCCCATTAAAACCGAAACTATGACAATTTCACACCGAAAAGATCCCGCACAGCAGACACCCCTTGTAATGGCAAATGTTCCCATTAAAGAAGTAACTCAGCACAAGCATTTGGGTGTCATTCTCAATTCAAACTGTTTGTGGGATGACCACATAAAACATATTTCCTCAAAAGCATGGTCACGTCTGGATCTTATGAGACGAAATAAATTTATCTTAGACCGGAAAATTCTCGAGAAGATATACTTTGCTTTTGTTAGGCCCTTGTTGGAATATGCAGACAAGGTTTGGGATTACTGCAACGAAACAAATCTGACAACTCTTGAACGAATCCAAATTGCGAGCGCTCGAATTGCTACGGGTGCAACTTTAAGTGCAAGCAAGGCATCACTCTTCGTTGAAACTGGGTGGGAGACGTTACAAGCAAGAAGGCAGAAGCACAAATTAATACAGTTCTTCAAAATGTACCATAACATTCCCCCCCCCCCCCCCATATATTTCCTGTTTAGTCCCACCCCCTATTTCGATAACCCAGAATTTCGAATTTCGAACCGCAACTAACCTACGAGTTCCTTATTGCCGAACCGCATGCTACCAAAGATATTTTGTCCCATCCACAACGAATTCTTGGAACGAAATTCCTCCTAACATTAGAGAAAATTGCTCACTCGCAGAATTTCGAAAATACTTAAACCATAACCTTGTTCGTCCCCCCAGCCTACTTTGTCAAAATCAATGTCCCCGTAAAGCTCAAGTATACCACTGCAGGTTACGACTTCGATGTAGTCATCTCAATGAGCATCTTTTTGTTAACCACCTGGCAGAGTCACCGAATTGCTCATGCGGTGAACGTGAGACAACAGAACACTTTTTATTAAACTGCCCTAATTATGACCGTATACGAAGTGAGACCCTAGGGCTACTTCCCAGTCAAACTGACTGCAATACATTACTGTATGGATCCAAATTTTATACTCATAATGAAAATCATTTAGTTTTTAAAACAGTTCATAAGTACATTCTTAGTTCTGCGAGATTTAGTTAACTACTTTGGGTGACCCTCAGATCATAGTGAATAGTTATTGTGGTGCTACTATTATAACCCTATGAATATATTTCTGGAAAAGAATAATAATACAGATTGAATGCATATTCATACACGCCTTATGCAACCGAACACCCGTCCTCTGCTTTGCCTCATAATTGCCGTGCGTTCCACCTGGTGTTCATTCCTAATGTCTTGGTGCTAGGACACATCGCACCTATACCACTTCACCGTGACCGGGCGGAGGCCACTGTTGACTGGTGGAGATTTCTTCCTATCTTCCTACTGTGCCTTTTACTAACAAAAGCTCAAGTGCAAGCCCGACATGGGCTAACTGGAATTATCGGACCGTCTCTATGTTTGGACTCCCACTTGCAAGCATAAAACAATAATGTGCATCTCGCATCTGGGAATAATACATGGTCCGTCCTCGAAGGTTGTCGCTAATGATCGATGAAAGTATAATTCATTGCCGGAGAGTTAAGTGTTGTATGTACCACTGGGCCATGGAACGCATTGGTATCCGGGCGCCGAAATCTATTTATGCTACTATTGTTTAACTGTGAAAATCCACCAAAGTATGCTCACAATTATTGTACCACGATAAACTAACACTCGGTCATTTCCCTCACTAGAGTATATGTTCTTATGATAGTCCAACAATGTTAAAATTCAGAATTCGCTTGTTACAGTATCAAGGTACAAACATGGAGGTGGTTCGGTTCAGACTAGGCGCTCCTTACTCTTTCTCTTCCTAAGAACTGTACTTCTATCTTCTTACTCTATATCAGTTAGGGAAATCTAACCAATTTGTATCTTTTTATAGTATTTTCTATTTTTCTTTATTAGCGAATTATTTGCATAACAGGCATCTTATTGTACACGTTCTTGATAGAAGGAATTGGTCTCTTTGTCTTCTCGTTTGCTACCTATGTGTGGAAACGACCACAGATAAGCTAACAGCTTACTGTCGAATCCACACCCAATGATAATGTAAGCTATGTATTACCATGGAAATTCTTTTGAAATAAATACTGTTTAAACTAAAATATTTTGTTTGGGACTTCGAAAATTTCCAAACAAAAATAAAATAAAATCTGTTTTTATGCATTTATTTCAATTTTGGGATGTAAAAGTGCAGCAACTGAAAATAGAAGGAAAAATCCTGTGTATTGTGTGGGCACAACTGCTTCATCTAGTTGGTATATGCTTTTCTTAGGAGGAGCATATGCAGCTTATTCAAATCAAGTCCCTGGTTTGATATTTAGACTACCATGTCAGGTGAGCGCCCTCAGGCCCCCTGGGGCCTCTTGTTTTTATTAGAAATGTAACCACAAAAAACCAACAAATAAAAAACAATAGCTACTGTAAAGAATATATATATTTCAGTATTTGATACTTCTGCTGATATACAGTAGTACTGGTACATGTCCTACAAATGAGAGATGACATCTCTAACTGGTTTGGTGCATTTCTTCTGGCCTGCTATGAACTGCTGTGTTGATCTGTAGTGAAATCCTTGAAAAAAAAACAATTAATATCGGGTATACATGGTGTGGTAAAAAAAATAAAAATAAAAACCGCCCTCCCTCACTGAATTTGGAAAACCAATTGCCTGAGAACCAATACCTTTTTTTTGGGGCTTAATGTTTATATTTTTAAAGGGATCTTGATAAAAATTTCTCAGACTTAAGAGTTATACATATGAATAAAAATGTAATTGAGAGCCGATTAATATAGTTTTCAGACCATCTACAGTGAAAGATATTTGTCATACATGTGTATGATTTCAGATATTATGGTTTCAGGGGGACAATTGTCCTGACAATTTTACTGTTGGGCAGATGTCCTGGTTACATTTTTGAACTATTGATTTCTGTACATATTGCATTGATCTTAACTGATTTCAATGCTCTGAAATTGCAAAAATTGATTTCCTGGTCTCTCAAAACAGGTGAAAAACTGAGTTTTGGCCACAGTTTTGCGGTCTCTCAAGACCGGTGGTCTCTTTTGACAGGTGGTCTCTCATGATAGGTCCATTATAGAGTGAAACCAATTTGTACATGGCCACAGTGGTCTCTCAAGACAGGTGGTCTCTCAAGACAGTGGTCTCTCAAGACAGGTTTTACTGTATATGAAATCAGTAATGTGCTAGGTTATCTAACATTAGTTTGAAAGTCAGTTTATCTTAGAAAGAAAAATATTAAAAACAGAAATACTGTATTGACAACTCTTCGTTAACCCCTTGGAATTTGACAATTTGACAGTGATTAAAAGACAGGAAGTATTTGTGGTTTACCCTCTTTGACTTCACATCACAAACAAAAAACAATCGAAGCATTCAATCGATGCAACTTGTAGGGAATCTCTAACTAAATTTACATCACTGATGCAATGCAGGAGTTCTGATGGCCAGGAACTCAGACTGAGCATGCCTATAATTTGTGCTTTTGAAAATTTGACTTCCTGTTAATATAAATGCATCAAATATCAAACCTTTTACAAAAACAAATCTGTTTTACACCCCAATTGTCCCCGTGGGAACCCCGGGAAGTAAGCAGCACTTGTTTACTGTGGTAAACCAGTTCCGCTTTACTAGTAAAATACGACCCAGTCACCAATGCTTGGGGTGAAAGTCCTCTAAAATGGGCAACATGTTGATCAACGATTGACTAAACTTGACTTCATCTCCATGTTGTGTCACGATTAGCCATGGTGCATAAATATGTGACGTTAACCACCAACAAACAGCCCAATTGTAAAAAAAACCTAAATATTTAATGGAATCTAGCTAAATTTTTATCGTTTATGATGTGTCAGTGGTAACACTCAGGAAAAGTGTAGTGGCAGTAGCAAATGTTTGTGTTCTTTCAAAATGCCACAACACACTTTTTGTTCAGATTGCACAAAACATTCCAGGTCAGTCGGCAACCTGAAACCCTAATTTCTTTTTTGCCTTACCTGAAACCAGAAACACATAAATGAAATATTCATTGTGCAAAACATCACTTTATGAGTCCACCAGATTCAGTTACAATCTGTTGCATTTATGGTAAAATTTGGGCCTACCCATCCCAGGACGAGAAGCCCTGCCCTTGTCATTAATAGAACATTTCAAGCTGGACAGAATGATGGAATAACTGAATCACAGACTTCCCATTTATATAATATAAGAGATAAGCACTTGCCTCTACTTGACTCCCTATAGTTCTTCTGAGAATATTCCCAGTTTATAAACACCCAGTTTTGTTTTCTTCAAGGTACCACTTATGTTGAGACGTTTGCGGCATCTACAGAATGAAATGAGGGAGATTGCCAGCACTGATTCCCCAGAGAAGCACAAGGAAAATCGACATTTTGAAATGTTTGCTCAAGAGTCTTCTTGTAATGCAGAGAGTTCAGCACAGTCTAGTCAAGAGGCAGATACCAAAGAAAATGAAACAGCACATGGAAAACACAGAAAGAAAGAAATGAAAAAGCGGGCATTGTCACCAAGTTACTACAGTGAAGAGTTGTTTCGATTCAAGAAACCCAAAATGAATGACAGTTGTGCAGGTCTGTAAAAGCATGTCATTCAAGTGGTTGATTCTGTTTGGTTGTTGGAATTTGTTCATCAACATAGGTCTTCAAAATTTGCCAAGATTCGCAGCAATCAGTTTTGATTCCAGCAAACTCCTGCTGCGAGAATCAGTTTTCAGTTATTAACTGGTAGAGTGCTAAGTTATTTCTTTTCAACCTACTCACAATTGTTTACAATTGGCTGTAACATAAGTGCAAGCCCTACTTCGGAACTAACTCAAGCTTTTAGAATCTTTTCCAAACGAGTTGGAAAAGTACTAGAGTGCAAAAGCACGAAAAAGATCGAAAAAAGGGTCGAGCGAGACCAGCGCTCGAAATTACAGGTACTCTCTCTGCACACCTCTTGCGTTTACCGAGCGCATGCGCAACAACCGTGACGTCAATTCCTTTATTTTCCGCCATTGTTCATGGTCGGAAATTTTTGTGACTGTGCTGTTTATGATATTAATTCTTCGTGAACAACTTATTAATCGTCTTTAGTGTGCTACTGGATTGTATCCTTTTTCAAGCTACCAAATTATTACTCTCATTTAATGTTAATTTGTATTATTATTGCTGTGCTTTTCACACTTTATCTTGCCTTTCCCCCACGTGTGAACACGACCTTCGTTCTGTTTTCCGTCGGCGGGAAGCTTGATTGTTGTATTTATATCATGCCTAAGACTATTCCTTGTACCTCTTGTTTGCAGGTGAAACATGTGGACGATTCCCATACCACATGTGTCACTTGCAACAATTGCACTCAGGCCCAATCATGTGGTATCTGTGGGGTTTGGTCCTCTAAATTATGGGCTTCTGTTAACAAGGTGGTTCTTTCCAGAGCTAGAACCCCTCGTTCTCGGGGTAAGGGTAGCCGTGCCGTTGCAGACATTTCTGCTGGTGCACGTGGTGACTCTGTCACACAGGATTCGGATCTGACTTCTGTGGCGAGCTCCTCTGCAACTGTTGACGGTGTTTGTTCTGTGATACCTGATGAGGAGACCGCGGTCTCTTTGTCTTCGGATGTCACTATTGAGGCGTCTGTTTTCGTTGAGAGCTTTTCCGAGGTCAACTCGGTAACCCTCTCCGATCTGCCTCCAACACCGTCGACCGTTGTTGAGGGGGTTGCTACTCCAGATCCTATTCTGTCTGATGGTGGCTCTTCCATCTCTTCTGGGGATGGTCTACAGTCTCGGGGGACCGAGGCTGTATCTGCTGGTGTGTCTGTGTGTTCTCAGCCTCCCCCAGCCTCGCGGCGAGGCTGTGCGGGTTTGCTGTCTGCTCCGTCTCATCTGGCTAGGTTTGCTCCTAGTCGGTTGAGCCGGCCGGTCGCTTCGGCAGCGATTCCTCGTCCCTCGAGTGAATCGTTTATTGTTCCACCTTCGCCTGCTAGTGTGCCGACTAGCGGGATGGTGTTGGGACGTTGGCATCCAGGGCCTGCTGTTCGGCAGCGGTCAGTGACAGCCCCGGTTAGCTGTCACTCTCGGAACCTTCCTCCGGTGATTCCTCACTGTGTTCCGAGTCTGGGTGTCGATCGATGCTTGCCGTCGGTCTCAGAGGATAGGCAGTTGGGGCCGTCTGCTGCGCAGAGGTCAATGACAGGTTCCTGTCATTCTTGGGACAATCCTCCGGTGTCTTCTCACCGTGTCCTAGGTCCAGCTACCGATCGACGTGCGCCGTCGGTCCCTTTCGAGGATTTGCAGGCAGGGCCTTCTGTTTCGCAGAGGCCAGTGATGGCTCCTGGGCGTCACAATCGGGACTATCCTCCGGTGTCTTCTCACCGTGCTCCTATTCTGTCTGCCGATCGACGTTCGCCGTCGGTCTCTTCTGAGGATTTGGGTTCTTCTACCAGAAGGGTCCATTGGGAGGACACTCCGTCGGGCGATTCTGCTGCGACGGATTCTCAGGGTGACCTGCGCCAGGCCGTTTTGGCGCTCACCCGGTTGCTTTCTGGCAACCCTCAAGTTGGCCTCCCTGTGCCTCCTGAGGCACAACCTCCTTTGGTCGGTCGCCGAGATGTCTCGCCTGGCCCCTTGGATACTGCACAGTATTCACAGGAGGTTTCTGCTGGTCAGCCCGAGTTGGGCTACGTCTCCTCTGCTACGGAGGATGACGAGTATCTTGAAGGTGATGGTCCCCCCTCGTCAGTCTTGGGGCAGGCTTTGGATTTCGTCTTTGGCTTATTGCCGGACGTTCTACCTTCCGACCAGCCTTCTGTGACCGTCCGGCCGCGGTCCACTGTGGAGCGCCGTAACCCTGTTGAGCCTTCTAGCTCCGGGGCTTTGCGTCCTCTGCAATCGGCTCAGGTGGTTGAGTCCTTCCAGGGCTTAGACGCCAAAATGCGTTCTAAGGCCCTCAAGGGTTCCTTCTTTTCTAGAGCTGATGCCTTCCTGCCTCCATCGCGGTTTCGTGTTTACGATTCCGTCTCTCCACAAGTCTTCCATGGGATGACTACTGTGGATGAGGATTCTTCTTCCCTCGGGTTGACTAAGCCTAAGTCGGCAGTTCTCCCGATGTCGGTAGTTGAGTCTATGGTGGGCCTGTCCCGAGAGATGCTGGGTATGTTATCTCTCGCGGACCATGTCGTCGCTGCTCTGGCTGAATATTTTCCACCAGGGGAGTTTGATGACGCTCAGGCGCCTTTTCGCGTTTTGTCACAGGCTCTTATGAACTTGACTCACGCTCACGCCTGTAACACGGCCAATTTGGAGCTGGCACGCCGGGATGCGGTTTTGGATTCTTTACCATCCCTTCCTTCTGAGCAACGTGCTGTTCTGAGGTCTGCCTCTTTGGTAGGACCTCAGTTGTTCCATGGTTCCGTGGAAGCTGTTCGTGGCGAAGTTCTTCGTCATTCGAAGGACCAGCTTTTGCTGAGACAGCTTGACCCACCTGCTGCTGCGGGTGGGGGTCGTTCCAGGCCCGCCAAGCGTGCTGCTGCGTCTGCCTCGTCGGCTACGCCTTCGGCTCCGTCTGCTCCTTCTGCTCATAAGAAGCGCCGACGTGGCCAGGCCCGCTGGCAGCCTCAGGCTGGAAAGTCTCAGGACTCTGTCACTTCCCGAGGTGGTTTCTCCTCTCGGGGGCCTCGTCGAGGCCGCAAGTGAAGGTTCTCACCTCGATTCGCCTCCAGTCGGAGGAAGGCTGTCGCTGTTTTACGACCGTTGGACAGAGATAACGTCGGACTCTTGGGTCCTCGACGTCATTCATTCCGGTCTGCGACTGTCCTTCCATCGGCACCCCAGTTTATCTCGGGTGCCCCTTCCGACTCAGGTCCCTTCAGATTCTCTGCGTCGGGACCTTCTGGTGCAGGAGATCGACAATCTCCTCACCAAAGGGGCGATCGAGGTGGTCAGGAACACCCTTTCACCGGGGTTTTACTCGAGACTTTTCTTGGTGCCGAAGAAAAACGGCCAATTTCGTCCTGTCATCGATCTGAGTACCCTGAACGAGTACATAATTGCTCCTCGTTTCAGTATGGAGACTTTCCGGTCGGTTCGACATTCAGTTCATCAGGGCGATTTTGCGGCCAGTATCGACCTGAAGGATGCCTACTTCCATGTACCCATTCATCTGGCGTCACGGAAATACCTTCGGTTCTCGTTTCGGGATCGAGTTTTTCAATTCAGAGCTCTCCCGTTCGGTTTGAACCTGGCTCCTTGGGCCTTCACCCGACTGATGTCACATGTGCTTGCTTTCCATCGCACTCAGTCGGCGGTGACTTCGTCCGCCTACCTAGACGACATCCTCCAACGGCACCACGATGCTGCTGTTCTGGAGTTCGATGTCCGGCAGTTTCTTTGCCTGCTAGCGTCGCTGGGTTTCAGAGTCAATCGCGAGAAGTCGGATCTTCTTCCTTCTCAGCGATTCCGTCATTTGGGGATGGATTTCGACACTCTTCACAATGTAGTGTCGGTTCCCCAGGCTCGGGCGACGATTCTTTCCGCCTTAACTCGGGACCTGCTTCAATCTTCCTCGGTCTCGGCCAGGACTTTCCTTCGGATGCTGGGCCTTTGCGGTTCGGTGACCGATCTCATTCCGCTCGGTCGCTTGTTTGTCCGACCTCTCCAACACTTCCTGTTGGATCATTGGCGTCCGAATGTAGATCCGCTGGACCTGGAACTCACTATTCCTCGGTCTCTGCTTTGTCACCTCCGCCCTTGGGCAAATATTCCCTGGCTGACACAGGGTGTTCCGTTGGATCTTCCTTTGGCCGATCGCATCCTTACTGCAGATGCCAGCGATCGGAGCTGGGGTGCGACGTTGGACCCTCTCGGTCTGTCTACTCACGGAGAGTGGGACAGCGAGCAGGTGGGCCTTCATATCAACCAGAAGGAGCTCCTTGCTCTTCTGTTGAGTTTTCGGCTTTGGATCCCTCATCTGTCGGACCATGTTGTCCTACTTCTTTCGGACAATTCGACAGTAGTGGCCTACATACGGAATCAGGGAGGCACTCATTCGATTCCTATGTATCGGCTGTCTCGGGATCTTCTTCTGTTGGCACGGGATGTGAACGCTCGGGTGTCCATTCGACACATTCCCGGGCGTCTCAACGTCCTAGCAGACTCCCTGTCCCGACGCGACAGTGTCCTTCCAACCGAATGGATGCTACATCGGTCGGTGTTTCAGGCGATTTGCGAGCAGTGGGGTCGTCCTCAGGTCGACCTTTTCGCTACTCGCTGGAATCATCAGGTAGAGACTTTTGTCTCCCCTTGTCCAGATCCTCTGGCTTTTGCAGTAGACGCTCTGTCTCTGGACTGGACAGGCTGGGTCGGCTATGCCTTTCCTCCTGCACCGATTCTTCCTCAAGTTTTAGCGAAGATTCGTGCTTGCAGTTGCAGGATCATTCTGATCACACCCCTGTCTCCACAGAGGGTGTGGATCAATCTGCTGCGGCCTCTATTGGCCGATCGACCGATTCGTCTACCTCTACGTCGCGATCTTCTTTCACAGGGTCGTCCCAGGAAGTATCACAACAACCTGGCGAGCCTGTCCCTTCACGCCTGTCTTTTATCAGGTCCAGTCTCCGACGTAGAGGTTTTTCGAGACGATCAGTGGAGTGCATTTCTGCATCGCGGCGACCTTCCACTGGAATGACTTATGCCGCCAAGTGGAAGGTTTTCTGCCGCTGGTGTTCAGATCACAATGTGAATTACCGTGATCCGTCTATCGCTCAAATTGCGGATTTTCTGGTTTTTCTTTTTGACTCCAAGGGCCTCCAGCCTATTACGATTAAGGGCTATCGGTCTATGCTGTCTGATACTTTCTCTTATGTGGGAAAGCGGTGTATCGGTCGTAATCTTTTCCTCTCCAAACTTATTCGGCACTTTTCTTTGAAGAGGCCTCGAGTTTTGCGTCTTACACCCAAGTGGAACTTGGCATGGGTGTTGCACTGTTTGGAGGGGGCGCCTTTCGAGCCTTTATCTGAGACCGACATGCGTTTTCTCACCTATAAGACGGCTTTTCTTCTAGCGTTTGCTTCTGCTCGTCGAGTCAGTGAGCTTCATGCGCTATCTGTTGATTCTGCCTTCTTCCGAAATGAGGCTAACAGTGTCACATTCACTACTGATTGCTCTTTTCTGGCTAAGAATCAACTCCCCGATTCGGTACCTCCTCCCATCTGCATTCGGGCTCTCCCTGCTGTAGATGGACGGAGGCCTCTTCTTTGTCCTGTTCGTGCGGTCAAGACTTACATTACTCGCACTCAGTTCATTAGGAGGGATCGGAAGAGATTTTTTCTGTCTCTCATTCCTAAGCGGCAGTCTATCTCTTCCCATTCTATTTCCAGGTGGATCTGTCTTGCAATCAAGCTGGCTTATTCTCGCTTGTCTGCATCGGATCTTGTTTCGAACCGGCTTAATGCTCACGAGGTTCGTGCCATTTCTACATCCTGGGCGTTCTCCAATTCTGTTTCGCTCCGTGATGTTATGAATGCGGCTTACTGGAGGAATGCTTCTACCTTCTCCTCCTTTTATCTCCGCCACCTTCAGCAGCAATCTGAGGACCTTTATTCTTTAGGCCCTCTCGTGGCTGCTCAGGCTGTGGTGCACCCTCGTTAAATTGTTTTTGTCGAGGTTGCGCTTCTCTCAGCCTTGTTCTTTTCAGGTGCCTTCTCTCTTTCTTCATTACAGGTTTTAGTTTTTGTTCTCTGCCATCCTTGCTTTCGTTCTGCTACTCTTGTTGGTCTTGGTTATGTGATTCACCTCCTCCTATTGTTTATTCAGCCAATTGTAAACAATTGTGAGTAGGTTGAAAAGAAATTAAAATTTTTTAGTAAATTTTGTTTCTTAACATACCTACCACAATTGTTTACCGGAGGCCCACCCTCCTTGGGGATATCTTTGATATCGATGCCTCCCCGCTAAATCACAAACTTCTCGTTGGCGGAAATACGGAATTGACGTCACGGTTGTTGCGCATGCGCTCGGTAAACGCAAGAGGTGTGCAGAGAGAGTACCTGTAATTTCGAGCGCTGGTCTCGCTCGACCCTTTTTTCGATCTTTTTCGTGCTTTTGCACTCTAGTACTTTTCCAACTCGTTTGGAAAAGATTCTAAAAGCTTGAGTTAGTTCCGAAGTAGGGCTTGCACTTATGTTACAGCCAATTGTAAACAATTGTGGTAGGTATGTTAAGAAACAAAATTTACTAAAAAATTTTAATTTTTGGTCATCAAAATTTGTTCATGTGCCTTTGCCTTGTTACATAAATGGTAAGAAGGCAAACCCATATAGACTAAGAAATTTCACTTCTAAGATAATAGGCAGCACATCCTCAGAATATGGCACCTTTTGGCTGGGGTCCCTGCCCTTCATATTAAAGCCCAAATATGGGCTTCCAGCACTGTACTGGTTAAATTATTAAGAATTAGAGAATAGTGTTATACCCCTGTGAGTGCAACCATTACATATTTCACAATGAAATAGAAACCTCACATTTATATATTTATCACAGTTCAGCCCTCAAGGACATAGTTCCAATATTGGTAAATTTCATGCCTTACATGTACATCTACTTTGATGATGTTGTGAATTTTTTTCTGCACGATTTCCAAATTTGAAATAATTGTTCAGTAAATTAGATGAACTTTAAACTACGAGTCAGCAAACCCAGGACCCTCAATTTCTCAAATTATATTATTGACAAGATCAATCATTCTGCCACATATACGTGTGTGCTTTCATGTCTATAAATGAATGTTTTGGATATATACTACTCAAAGTTTGCTAAGTGTTATGGTGTGGAAATATTATTGATATTGGTAACAGAAAGAAATCTGAGAATCAGCAACAATAACTATGAATTTAACTATTCTAAAATTTAATAAAAAAAAATAATATAAAAAAAACGATACAAAGATCTTTTACACTAACTGGTTTACAGAAAATAAAAACAGTGGTATTTATCAATTATTGAATTAGTCCAAAGTACAGTTTGACAGAATCCAGTAATCCAGTGGTGAAGAATCTTGTAAGAAAGTTACCAGCTGGTAGTATTAAATCCAAGAATGTCTCTTCAGAAACAATATCCCGTAGATTTGTAATAAAATTTTCACTTAGAAATTTCAGCAGTCTCCAATAAAATATAATAAAATGCTCCGCAAAATTCAAGTGGAGTAAAAATCCAAGAAGTATTGGCGCCACGGGTAATTTCCAAATAATCCCGTAGAATCCTGGCTTTTCACACAATAATATTATCCTGTTTCACAGAAAGTATAAATTCTCTTTTTCAAGACGAATAGATTCTCTTCAAAATCTCTTTTGGAATCAATCTTCCAAATTCACAAAGAAGCACTGCTTGTATAATAAATGCACTGTTTCTATAATAAATGCACTGTTCTGAAACAATAATAATCTCCAGTGGAAACAACTGAAGTGAGTCTTTCTGAAATGGCTTTCTAAAAATTAGTTTTTGAATTCTGTTGACAAAACTTTATATAGTAACCAGATAGAATGTCCTAGAAGAATGTCCAAAGTTCTATCAGTTTCTAGATGATTCTGTCATAATTCAGGTAAACAAGGTCCTTGACCTACTTGAACAATCAACAGCTATATGTACTATAGATTAGTGTTACAAAGATGTAAACAAAGGTCACTCTGTGCAAATGAGTCAGACCAGTCAGAAAACGGAAAAAAAAGTAATATCAATCTCGTAGAATTATCAACTAAGGATATATCAATCTCGATATAATATGGGGGCTATATAACACACCCCACCTTCAAAGAAAAAGTTTGAAGGTACTGAAAACTTTTTTTATAACTTTAGCAGACTCTGACTGGTTTACAATATACACACGATAATCTTCACAAATTTTTTAATAACATATATATATACTTAATGTGAATGAGGACCGATCAGATCATTTTAAATTAGGATATTCTGGAAAGAGCATCAGCTACAACATTATCTCTTCCCGAAATATGCCTAATCTCTAAATTATATTCTTGAAGGGCTAAACTCCACCGCAATAATCTTTGATTCTTGTTTTTCATTTTATTGATAAACGTTAAGGGATAATGATCGGTGTAAACTGTAATTGGGCATTGAGTGATTCCTAGATACACATCAAAATGGGTTAATGCCAAAATTAGAGCCAAAGTTTCTTTTTCTATCATAGAGTAATTCTTTTGATGTTTGAGAAATTTTCTGGAGACATAACATGCAGGGTGACCAATACCTTGGGAATCTTCCTGGGCAATATACCCACCTGCTCCATTGTCACTTGCATCTATAAATAATTTGAAGGGCTTTTCATAATTGGGACTGGCCAGGACAGGGGAATTATTTAATAAAGTTTTTATTCTGTCAAAGGATTTCTGGCACTCCTCAGTCCAAACAAACCTAACCCTTTTGCTCAATAAACTGGTCAAAGGGGAGACAACATCTGGGAAATTTAAACGAAATTTTCTATAATATCCAGCCATGCCTAAGAATCTCATCAGCTCTTTTTTTAGAGCTGGGTACTGGAAAATTTACAATGGCATCAACTTTTGCTGCAGTTGGCCTCACCTGCCCCTAACCCACAACATGACCTAAATAATTTACAGTTGCTTTGCCAAATTATGATTTTACCAAGTTAATAGTTAGGTTGGCTTGGGTTACTTTGTCAAAAAATTCTTGAATGTGCTTCAGATAATCAATCGTATCTGTGTGTATAATAACATCATCAATATAAGCTTCACTGTGATCTAAGTCTGCAATTAAGTGGTTAACCATGTGCTGGAACGTTGCCGGAGAATTTTTCATGCCAAAAGGGGTTACTTTATATTGGTACAGCACAAATGGGGTAACAAAAGCAGATATTTCTTTTGCTTTTTCTGTTAAATGGACTTGCAAATTACCCTTTAACAAGTCAAATTGTGTCACAAATTTAGCATGGCCAAGTTTGTCAGTGCAGTCATCAATTCTTGGAATTGGATAATTGTCTGTTTTGGTGAGGCTGTTCACTTTTTGGTAATCCGTACAAAATCGGTATCTCCCATCAGGTTTTGGTTTGAGTATGCAGGGTGAACTCCAGTTGTTATGGCTAGGTTGAATGATTTAATTGTCCAGCATATACTGTATTTCCTTTCACATGATCTCAGCTTTGAAAGGGTTCAATCTATATGGATGCTGTTTGATGGGATTTGCCTCTCCTACATCAGCATCATGAAAAATACCAGATGTCCTACTTGGCGCATCGGGAAATAAGTGTTGATATTAGAAAATTAAATCAACTAAATCTTTTCTTTGGTCAGGCAGTAAATAATCTATTTTATTTTGTAGATCTCTCAGCACATCTGAGTTCTGTCACTTCAGAGGTACATTTCTTAACAACCTGCCTTCATTTGTTTACTATAGGCTTTCACTACAGTGGAAGTCCCTAACTCGGAAAATATACTCTCTATTTTGATCTTTCCCAAGCAATTTAGAAAAGAAAAGTGGTGCAAAAGCACCAAGAAAAAATAAGCCAAAACTGGGTCAAGTATTACCAGCGCAGACCCAGTAGGTGACCCTTTCTGCAAAGTACGACTCCACGACATCCGTTGGCAGTGTGCATATACGTCTCTAATGACTCATTCTTTTTTTCGTCCACCATGTTGACGAGACGTTCTTCTCAGCACAAGTATCAGTGATCATCCTGCTCGTTGATTGTGTGTATCCTGCCTCAAGTTGGATCAAAGTATCCTTTTCTTATCAGGAACTGTTTTTGATTATATTCACTATACATTCATTTATCCATAATGTATTATATTTTTCTTTTCCGAGTCGTGCACGATTTTCGTGAGCCATGCGGTTTTGGACTTTAAATTGTCACAATTATATTAAATGTTAAAGTTTTTCATTTTGTTAATTGTGTTAGAGTTAGGTGTCAGCGGGATACCTTTGTTACAGATTCTCTTCTCTCCTTTGAGAGTGGTCCTTCTGTTGTTTGGTTCCCGGTCGACCGTCTGGGGTCTGTTGTTCTGTCACCTTTTTATGTGTACCCATACTGTGTATGGTACACATAATGCCGGCATCCGGGGTGGCCATCCGTCGTTCGTCCATCCTTTGTCCATCCATCTGTCTGTCTGTCCATCTGTCCATCCGGTGTTCGTATCCATTTCTTTGGCATTCAATAACTTGAAAAATATTACTTGGATTGTCAAGTTACTTTATATTTGTGTTCAGGTTACTGATGTGCCAAGCTGTATAGTTTTTGGTTTAAATCTGATAATTTGATCCTGAGATATCAGATTGAAAATTCCTCCAATCCCTTTGGCATTCGATAACTTGAAAAATATTGCTTGGATTGTTTAGTTACTTTATATTTGTGTTCAGGTTACTGATGTGCCGAGCTGTATAGTTTTTGGTGTAAATCTTTTTTTTTGATCTTGATATATTAACCCTGGATCCTTCAAATTGAAAATTCGTCCAATCCCTTTGGCATTCGATAACTTGAAAAATATTGCTTGGATTGTCAAGTTACTTTATATTTGTGTTCAGGTTACTGATGTGCTGAGCTGTATAGTTTTTGGTGTAAATCTGATAATTTGACCCTGAGATATTAACCCTTTATCCTTCAAATTGAAAATTCCACCAATCCCTTTGGCATTCGATAACTTGAAAAATATTGCTTGGATTGTCAAGTTACTGTATATTTGTGTTCAGGTTACTGATGTACCGTGCTGTATAATTTTTGGTGTAAATCTGTTGTTTTTATCCTGAGATATTATCCCTTTTTCCTTCAAATTGAAAATTCGTCCAATCCCTTTGGCATTCGATAACTTGAAAAATATTGCTTGGATTGTCAAGTTACTTTATATTTGTGTTCAGGTTACTGATGTACCGAGCTGTATAATTTTTTATGTAAATCTGTTGTTTTGATGCAGAGATATTATCCCTTTATCCTTCAAATTGAAAATTCGTCCAATCCCTTTGGCATTCGATAACTTGAAAAATATTGCTTGGATTGTTAAGTTACTTTATATTTGTGTTCAGGTTACTGATGTGCCGAGCTGTATAGTTTTTGGTGTAAATCTGATGATTTGATCCCGAGATATTAACCTTTTATCCTTCAAATTGAAAATTCGTCCAATCCCTTTGGCATTCGATAACTTGAAAAATATTGCTTGGATTATCAAGTTACTTTATATTTGTGTTTAGGTTACTGATGTGCCGAGCTGTATAGTTTTTGGTGTAAATCTTTTATTTTGAACCTGATATATTAACCCTTTATCCTTCAAATTGAAAATTCGTCCAATCCCTTTGGCATTCGATAACTTGAAAAATATTGCTTGGATTGTCAAGTTACTTTATATTTGTGTTCAGGTTACTGATGTGCTGAGCTGTATAGTTTTTGGTGTAAATCTGATAATTTGACCCTGAGATATTAACCCTTTATCCTTCAAATTGAAAATTCCACCAATCCCTTTGGCATTCGATAACTTGAAAAATATTGCTTGGATTGTCAAGTTACTTTATATTTGTGTTCAGGTTACTGATGTACCGTGCTGTATAATTTTTGGTGTAAATCTGTTGTTTTTATCCTGAGATATTATCCCTTTTTCCTTCAAATTGAAAATTTGTCCAATCCCTTTGGCATTCGATAACTTGAAAAATATTGCTTGGATTGTCAAGTTACTTTATATTTGTGTTCAGGTTACTGATGTACCGAGCTGTATAATTTTTTATGTAAATCTGTTGTTTTGATGCGGAAATATTATCCCTTTATCCTTCAAATTGAAAATTCATCCAATCCCTTTGGCATTCGATAACTTGAAAAATATTGCTTGGATTGTCAAGTTACTTTATATTTGTGTTCAGGTTACTGATGTGCCGAGCTGTATAGTTTTTGGTGTAAATCTGTTATTTTGATCCTGAGATATTAACCCTTTAACCTTCAAATTGAAAATTCTACCAATCCCTTTGGCATTCGATAACTTGAAAAATATTGCTTGAATTGTCAAGTTACTTTATATTTGTGTTCAGGTTAGTGATGTGCCGAGCTGTATAGTTTTTGGTGTAAATCTGTGTAAATCTGATAATTTGATCCTGAGATATTAACCCTTTATTCTTCAAATTGAAAATTCCTCCAATCCCTTTGGCATTCGATAACTTGAAAAATATTGCTTGGATTGTCAAGTTACTTTATATTTGTGTTCAGGTTACTGATGTACCGAGCTGTATAATTTTTGATGTAAATCTGTTGTTTTGATGCTGAGATATTATCCCTTTATCCTTCAAATTGAAAATTCGTCCAATCCCTTTGGCATTCGATAACTTGAAAAATATTGCTTGGATTGTCAAGTTACTTTATATTTGTGTTCAGGTTACTGATGTACCGAACTGTATAATTTTTGATGTAAATCTGTTGTTTTGATGCTGAGATATTATCCCTTTATCCTTCAAATTGAAAATTCCTCCAATCCCTTTGGCATTCGATAACTTGAAAAATATTGCTTGGATTGTCGAGTTACTTTATATTTGTGTTCAGGTTACTGATGTGCCGAGCTGAAAAGTTTTTGGTGTAAATCTTTTATTTTGATCCTGAGATATTAACCCTTTATCCTTCAAATTGAAAATTCCACCAATCCCTTTTGGCATTCGATAACTTGAAAAATATTGCTTGGATTGTCAAGTTACTTTATATTTGTGTTCAGGTTACTGATGTGCCAAGCTGTATAGTTTTTGGTGTAAATCTGTGTAAATCTGATAATTTAATCCTGAGATATTAACCCTTTATCCTTCAAATTGAAAATTCCTCCAATCCCTTTGGCATGAGATGACTCAAAAAATATCAGTCCGATTGTCATGTTACTTTATATATTTATTCAGGTTACTGATGTGCTGTGCTGTATAGTTTTTTATGTAAATCTGATAATTTGATTTAGAGATATTAACCCTTTATCCATCAAATTAGACACTCCACCAATCCATTTCTATATGTATCCATACCATGTATGGCGTACATAATGTCGGCATCCATGGTGGCCCTCCGTCATACAGCTTTCTACTAGTTGCACGTATGGTTACACATCTGACGATTTCATCGGCCTATTTTTCTCTTCTTTGGGGGTGTTCTTCTGTTTTCTTCTGAATTCACCTTCTCTGTTTCTCTCACTTCTGTCGTGCCCAGGTCTATTCCTTGTGGGCAATGTTAGCTTCCTGACCATGTGGATGATTCGTATGCTTCATGCTCCTCTTGCAATGGGTGTTCGGTTGATCAACCCTGTGGTCTTTGTGGATCATGGTCATCCACTTTCTGGGCGTCTGTGAACCGTGTTGTGTATTCTCGTGGCTGTGCCTCCCGCTCCTGCGGGAAAGGGGAACGCAGTCGTTCGAGGCCTCCCGAACCGACCACGTCTGGCGAGAGTTATTCCTCCTCCCTGGGGATGTACAGTCTATTCCTGTAGTGGATACTGCGGGAGCTGTTGAGTTGTCTGGTGAAGAGGTGCCTGCTTCTGGGACTGTGGTCCCCCTCCAGTCGACATCTGAAGCTGTCACTAGGGTTGTGACTCCTCCTTCAAAGCCAAGCAGGGGTGCTCTCTCCACAATTCCACCAACCTCAACGACGCCCGACGTATCTGCTATTACTGCTGTTCCGTCTGCTACGTCTTCGGTGTTCGTTCCAGCCGGCCTCGGCTTATCCCTGCAGGGGTCTGCAGGGATGTCCGGCAGGGTTGACGTGGGATATCGGCCTCAGCCTTCCTTGGCTTCAACTCCGTGAAGTTGGAAGGGGCTGCCGGCCGAACCCTCTACTGTGGTCTCTGCGCCGTCGAGCACCACAATTTTGTCATTGGATTCGGATGTTCATGGTTGGGCCACTATGAACTCTGTGGCATTTCCGTCCACTCATTCTGGTCATACGGCCAGTTTTGCAGGACCAATTTCTTCTGTGCAGCCTGGACCTTCTGCCCTGCAGAGGTCCGTGGCGACTCTCCAGAGTTCCCGCTATGTTGATCCTCGGGGTGTGTCACACCCCTATACATGTCTGCCCTCAGATGTTTCGGCTGCCGCCCGTCGCCCCACTTCGGGTGTATTGGAGGATCATGACCCTTCGCTGGTTAAGAGGGTCAGATGTGAAGCCACTTTGCCGGTTTGTCGCCATGCCGACACAGGCAGTGAGCTTAGGGAGGCCCTCTTCTTACTCAGGTTCTGTCCACGAGCCTTCCCATTGCTTCCAGCGAGGCAGCGAGTGGTTTCCAGGCACTCCCTATGGCGCCACTTCCCAGGATTGGAAACAGGCCGTTTTCTGATCCCCTGGTGTGCCTGCACCATGGGAAGCGTCAGCTGGTTTGCCCACAATGGACTATGTGTCTTCCGGTTCAGGGGAGGAGTCTGACATACCTGATGTCGAGAGCCAGCAGTCTTCTGACTTGGGGGAAGCTCTTGACTTTGTGTTTGGGTTCCTTCCGGATCTCAAACCATCAAAACAGCTGACAGTGTCAGCCAGGCCGCAATCATCGGTCATGTACCTACAGCCTGTGGAGCAACCTGCTTCTGGGCGTCTTCGACCGTGCCAGTCTGTACATGTGGTTGAAGCATTTTCAGCTTTGGACTCTAAGCTGAGTTCCAAGGCTATGAAGGCTCCGTTCTTCACCAGGGTTGACACCTTTTTGCCTCCGGTGCGTTATCGTTCCTACGATTTCGCTAATCTGTCAGTCTGCCAGACTTTGACAGTTTTGGATCAGGAATCCAATTCCCTTGGGCTTTCCAAGCCCAAGTCTGCCGTCTTTCCTATGACGACTCAGGAGTCCGTGTTGGGCTTATCAAGAGAAATGCAGGGTATGCTTTCTCTCTCAGATCACGTCGTATCTACCTTAGCTGCTTATCTGCCCCCAGATAAGTTTGACGATGTACAGGCTCCTTTGTGTGTGCTGTCAAAGGCACTCATGCATCTTATTCACACGCATGCCTGTAACAGGGCTGATTTGGAACTAGTTCAAAGGAACTCTGTGCTGGACACAGGCTGTTCCCTTCCTGAGGGGCAGCACGCTGCTCTTCAATCTTCTTTGGCAGATCCGCAACTGTTCCATGGTTCCATGTCAACGGTCCAGGATGACGTCCTATGTCATTCCAAAAATCAGCTGCTGCTTCGTCAGCTCGATCAGCCTTCTTTTGGAGGTAGGGGCTGTTCAAAGCCTAACAAGTACCCTTCTGCATTTGCTGCTAAGCAAAGGGCTGATCCTTCTGCCACCGCTTCTACTTCTTACTCACAGGGTAAGGGTAAGCGTCGGCAGGTTAGAGGGAAGTCTCGGGATTCTTCATACAGTAAAGGAGGTGGTTTCTACTCTCGCGGGCCTCGTCAGGGCTCGAAATGAAGGTCCTCACCTCGATTCGTCCCAGGTTGGAGGAAGGATAGCAGAGTTTGCAGACCGTTGGGCCACCAGCACATCCGATCCTTGGGTGTTAGATGTTGTTTGGTCCGGGATGCGAATACCCTTCTTAAGGCACCCCACTCTGTCCAGAGTGCCTCTTCCAACCACAGTTCCTTCAGACGCTTTCCGTCGGGAGGTTTTGTCCACGGAGATAGACAATCTCCTGGCTAAGGGGGCAATCGAGGTTGTCAAGAACATTCAGTCAGTGGGGTTTTATTCCCGCCTGTTCTTGGTGCCGAAGAAGGGCTGCCGACTCCGACCGGTTATCGATCTGAGTATCCTGAACCAGTCTATCATTGCTCCCAAGTTCAGCATGGAGACTTTCTGGTCGGTTCGCCGTTCCTTTCCCAGGGAGTTTTCGCTTCCAGCATCGACCTGCAAGACGCTTACTCTCACGTTCTGATTCATCGGGTGTCGCGGAAGTATCTCAGGTTCGCTTTTCTGGGGCGAGTTTACCAGTTGAAGGCCATGCTTTTCAGCCTCAACCTGATTCCTTGGGCCTTCACCCAACTGATGTCGCATGTGATAGCCTTCCATCGCACACACAGTCTATGGTGACTACTTCGGCATATCTAGACGATATCCTCCAGAGGCATTCCAATGCTGCCTTACTGGAGTTGGATGTCGACACTGTTGAGCTTGCTCACGTTGCTAGGGTTCAGAGTCAACGAGGAGAAGTCAGATCTGGTCCCTTCTCTGTCGTTTTGTCATCTGGGGATGGCCTTCCCCTCTCAGTTCAATACGGTGGCGGTTCCCCAGGCCAGGGCTGTGATTTTCTCAGCTTTTGCTCTGACTCTGTTCCCAGTCCACATCTGCAACAGCACGGGGTATTCTCCGGCTGCTCGGTCTCTGCGGTTCAGTGACTAATCTCATTCCTCTAGGTCGGCTGCATGTCAGACCTCTCCAACACTTTCTGCTCAGTTGTTGGAGGCCGAATGTCAATTCTCTGGATCTGGTGCTTCAGTTACCAGAATCTTTTATCCTCACCTTCTCCACTGGACGAATGTTCAGTGGATCACACAGGGTGTCCTGTTGGACTGACCTACGTCCGATCGCGTTCTGCTGGCAGATGTCAGCGATCTCGGATGGGCTGCGACGTTGGATCCTCTAGGTCTTTCCCTTCACAGGATGCGGGACCAGGATCGGGCATCTCTACACATCAACCAGAAGGAGCTTCTTGCTCTTCTTCTGAGTTTCAGGCAGTGGATTCCTCACCTGTCAAATCGTCAGGTCCTTCTGTTGTGCGACAATTCGACAGTGGTTGCTTACATTCGGAACCAGGGTGGCACGTACTCGGTTCCAATGTACAATTGGCTCGGGATCTTCTACTGCTCACTCAGGATGTCAACGCTGGGGTGGTTGTTCGTCACATTTCCAGTCGTCAGAACGTCCTAGCCGACTCCCTGTCCCATGGGGCAGGTTCTTTTCCACCGAGTGGATATTCTTCATGGCGGTGTACCATCGATCTCTTTGCGATTCGTTGGAACCATCGGGTGGACACTTTCTTGTCCCCATGTCCAGATGCTCTGGCTTTTGCTGTGAATACTCTGGCCCTCTTTTGGGACGGTCTTGTCAGCTACGCCTTCCTGCCGGTTCCTATTCCGCCTCAGGTTCTAGCCCAGATGTGAACCTGCAGTCATCGAATCCTTTCGATCACACCCCTGTCGCCTTGGTGGGTGTGGATCAATCTGCTCCACTCTCCGTTTCCAGCATGTCTCCCTCTACGTCGCAATGTTCTTTGCCAAAGTCGCCCGAGTAGGTTTCCAGTTGACCCGACTTCATTGCGCCTTCGCGAATGTCTTTTATCGGGTCCTGTCTCCTCTGTAGTGGTTTTTAGAGACAAGCAGTGGAGTTGCTTTTCTTCTTCAAGGAGGCACTCACTCCACTGGTTTAGCCTCTGTGGCTAAATAGAAGGTTCTTCTGTCGATGGAGTGCGATCATTCTGTTGCTTCTGTCACTCCTTCGATTACATCACTTGCGGAGTTTCTGGTATACGTTTGTTTTTGGAGGTCTCCAGCAATGGGTACAAGTCCATGCTTTGGGGACCTTTTTTCATATGTGGTACCGCATTGTTTCGACACTCATCCTTGCTTCTCCAAGCTTGTTCAGCTGTTTTTCTTGAAAAGGCCTAGGACTTTGCAGTTTACTCCAAGATGGACACTTTCTTGGGCGCTGCTCTGCTTGGGGGTGGGAGGGGGGAGGGCATTCGCGCCTTTATCCTGGATGGATATGCATTTTCTCACATGCCAGATCTCTCCTGCTTCCATTTCTCGATGGATTTGTTTGCTTCTGCTCGTCTAGCTACTGGTGATTGTATTACCAATTGTTTTTTTTCTGCCACGAGGTGCATGCATTGTCTTCCTTCGGGGCTTTTACTAACTCCGTCATGTTGTCGGATGTTATACTGGCAGCCTACTGGAGAAATGCTACCTTCTCCATTTATCTGCGACAGTTGCAAGAGCCGACAGAGGACCTTTGTCCTACGGGCCCTCTTTCTACGGCTCAGGCTGTTGTCTGTCCCAGCCATACAGCTTTTTACAGGGTCAGTTCCAGATCCGTGTTGTTACTGCCCTTTCTGTCTGTGCATCGCACTTCACCATACACCTCATCTTTCATTGTCTTTTACTAATGTTTGTGATACTGTGGTTTGATAGGCTTAGGGATCTCTTCCTCTGTCCACGGTTCCAGTGCAATTGAGTTATGTCTGGGTTGGTTATGTGATTCCCTCCATCCTGTTGTCTGTTCAGCCTGTAGTAAACAATTGTAAGGTAGGTTGATAAGAAATATAAATTTTATAGTAAATTTCCTTTCTTATTATACCTACCGCAGTTGTTTACATGGAGGCCCTCCCGTCTTCTTATTCGGGTAAGAATCCTTCCTCCCCGCTGATGACATACCTCCTATGTTGGCGGCCTCGGAGGAATGGTTTGCGCACTGGTTAACAGAAGTTGTGGCATTGTACTAAGAGAAGAGCATCCCTTACTGGGTGTGCGCCGGTGGCGCTTGACCCAGTTTTGGCTTATATTTTCGTGGTGTTTTTACACCACTTTTCTTTCCCAAATCTCTTGGGAAAGATTAAAATAGAGAGTATTTTATCTGAGTTAGGTTCTTCCACTGTAGTGCAAGTCTGTGGTAAACAATTGCGGTAGGTATAATAAGAAAGGAAATTTACTATAAAATTTATATTTCCACGGTTATCATATTCAAAAGCTAAAAAATAATGTCAAACACAAATAAAATCATAATTTCTGTACTTAAATCATTAAAGATATAATTAAATAAAAAATATATACACTTTTAATCACAATATTTCAACTGAAAGGTAAAACAGGTAGTTGGATCTACTTGGTGTTCAGCATACTTTGAGTAGTATATTTCCTAGGGCTGTCGCGATTATTCGATTAGTTGGCTAACTGTCGTCTGTTGCAAGAGTCAACAGTTTTGTTTTTAGTCAGTCTTCATTCACTCTTAAAGTGGTGTAAGTCAGGTTTAAGCCATAGTTCCTTGTAATACCCCATGGCCTTTGTTTTCCACATGATTGTCCAGCAATGTAATTTAAAAACAATTTAAGCTCTGTACTCTGTAGTGGTCTGATCATTTGTAGTACAAACTTGTAACTTGTATAGGAATGGACAGCGATGTATGTTCAAAACTTCTGAAATTGGTTACAAAATGAAAACATTTGCACAAATGTTCTTCAGTTTAAATTCTCCAGATCAATCGGAGATATTTTGGTGTTTCCATTTCTCAATGCAGAATTGTACATATTCAAACTTCGTCAGTTTTAAATTTGTTTTGTAAGTATATTTGAGATTGTTTGTTGAATTCATGGGAACAACAATTAATCAACTAACTGTCGATTAATGCTGATTATTATTTGACTTTGAAAATTGATAGGCGTGGCAGCCCTAATGTTTCCCTGAGTTGCCTTTCAGCTAGAGATAAGCAAAACTCTGTGAGTGGTAAAACTCACACAGCAGCGCTGAAAACAGATTTTGAAGAACAGGAATTTCTGGTGAAGATGTTAGGCAGCGGGTAGATATCATGTTTAACTATTCTTTATATCACTTCTAAGACTTCTTTCATCCTCCTACAGTTTTAGCTCATCTTGACAAAGTCAAGCTGAGCTAATCTCATTGCTTCCCGTCCGTCATCCGTCGTCTGCCGTCCGTCATCCGTCAACACCATGTTTTGGTCTTCTCCTCCAAAGCCACTGGGCCAATTCAAGTGAAAGGTTGTGTGAGTGATGGTCCCAAAGGGGCATTTCATTTTTGTTCAACTCAGCATGCCCAGCTTCATAGGGAGGGAGTGGGGGAAAATGCACCCAAATATTTTAAAAATCTTCTTCTCAAGAACCAGTGTGTACAATGACTTGATATTTGCTATGGAGCTTCCATATGAGGTGTAGAATCAAGTTTGTTCAAACGAAGTTCGTGAAGTAATATTTGGCTTTGTAATAGGAGGGGTAAGATTTTTGGCCCCGCCCAAAATTTCTATTTTCTGAACCGATGGTCCGGTATGAACCAAATTTGGTTTGTGGTATTATTGAGTAAGTACATGACCCATGCAAAAAAAAAAATTCCCGCATCCCCATGGGAACCCTGGGAGCTAAAAATAGAAATATTTTCAAACGCCCATATTTCCCAAACCCCACGGAACAGAGAGCTTTTATATGGTATGAAGTATCCTTATGACCAGTAGAATTGAATGGTAAAAAAAAATTGTTAGGGTGTTCTGTAATGGGCATCGAAAAAATGCTGAGTCAGCATATTTGCAAAAATTTTTAAAAATCTTTTCTCCAGAACCAATCATCCAAATCTTTTGATATTTGGTATACAGCATTCATAGGGGGTCAGATAAAAGTTTGTTGAAATAAAGCTCATTGGTTCATATTTGGGCTCTCTACAGGAGCCCGAAGTTTTAACATAGGGTAATATGGGGAATATTCTTTAAAAATCTTCTTCTTCAGAACCACCAGTCAGAATCTTTTAATATTTGGTATACATCATTGTTATGAGGGTCAGATTCTAGATTGTTCAAACCAAGTCCCTAGGTTAATATTTGGGCTTCCTATGGAAGTCCAAATTTTATCTTTGTTCAATATGGAAGGTAATTTAAAAAAATCTTCTTCTTCAGATCCATCAGTCAGAATGCTTTGATATTTGGTATGCAACATCTCTATGGGGGTCAGATTCAAGTTTGTTCAAATCAGATCCCTAGGTATATATTTGGGCTCACTATGGTAGACCAAATTTTTACTTAGTGCAATATGAGAAAATTTCTTTTAAAATCTTCTTCTTCAGATCCACCAGTCGGAATACTTTTATATTTGGTATACAACATCTCTAGGGGGGTCAGATTCCAGGTTGTTCAATTCGAGTGCCTAGGTTAATATTTGGGCTCCATATGGGAACATGAAATTTAACTTATTACAATATGAGGGAATTTCTTCAAAAATCTTCTTCTTCAGATTCACTTGTCAGAATGCTTTCACATTTGGTATACAACATCTCTAGGGGGGTCAGATTCAAGTTTCTTCAAATCGGATCCATAGGTCAATATTTGGGCTCGCTATGGTAGCCCAAATTTGAACTTAGTGCAATTCGCAGAAATTTCTTTACAATTTCTCTTCTTCAGATCCAACAGTCAGAATGCTTTCATATTCGGTACATAACATCTCTAGGGAAGTCAGATTTAACAGTGTTCAAATCAAGAGCCTGGGTTAATATTTGGGCTCTCTATGGGAGCCGGAATTGGCCATTTTGCTGAAGAATTAAAAATTTTGTATTCAGTACCTTCTAGAGGTACTAAGATTAATCCACATAGGTTGTATCAAGGGGCTTCATAGGGGAGCTCTACATTTTACTTATGATCAACTGAAGAAAAGGCATGATGCCCAGATTATTTTTGTCACTCCTGAGGGACTCAAGGATTGACATTGTAGCCTATGGAGATGGCTTGCTTAATGTAGACTCATTGGACTCTGTTTAAATTGTGTTCTGTACAAGATGAGCGCTTCAGGCCCTGTGGGGCCTCTTGTTTCATTAGGGTAAGGGTTAGATGGGTGAGGGGACTACTAACAAGCCATTAATTGAAAATAGAATATATTTTCATTTTTGGAATTCACTTTGAAAAAAAAAGCTCCATTATCCAGTATAAGTATTTCCAATCCATTATTTCCTTATACACTGCACCTATGTAACCAACAAACTCTATGCTTTATTACAGCCTTAGTTAGTAAGATATGACAGTTACCAAGGTTTTTTTTTACCAGAAAGTGTAGCTAACCCTGTGCCTTACACAGAGTTGTCACTCTTTCTGGTTATAAAATATTTTTTTATTCTTTACTGAATAACTATAAACCCTGTGCACTGCACTGTCTTAGTGTAAATCTCATCTGTATCAATTCTTTACTTGATGTAATGACTAAAATCATCTCCATACTATTCTCAAAAATGTTGAAACTTAGCTTGTGACCCCTTATTGAAAACAATAGTGGAAAGGGTTTTAGTGAATTCCAAAAAAAAAGAAAACATATTCGATTTTCAATTCATAGCTTGTTTACTATTGACAGAGACAGTGTGGGCAGTTGGACCTTGGGGATATAAAATTGCAAAACAAAAACTGGTGGTATATACGACATCACTTTGGGTCATTAGTGCCACACTGTGTTTTGCATCACTAAATCTGATGAGCAATGTTATGCTCTCAATCCTCTTTCTTTGGAAACGGCTGTTCATATAAGCCATTAAACATTTCTCTAAAGCTGACAAGCATAGTGTGCAAATCTTACGAAATATGATTTGTCAGAATATTCCAATAATCTTTTACTTTCAAATTCATTTGCATGCCTCCATCTTAATTGTATCCTCTCATCCCCCAACCTCATGTGCATTCGAAAGTAGCAGATATTCAGATGACAAAAGTAAACATAAAAATTAAAACATATTGGACAGTGAACATAAAACACTGATTGACCAGGTTGCTCCAAAAAGACACCTTATCACTCCTTTTTGAACAGAACTTGTCAAGCTTGTTCAAAGTATGGAACATAATTCTAAGACACCCTTTACCCCAATATACTCTATACATTTCTCATTAACATAAGGGGTGAATGTATTTGGAGGAGGGGTTTCTATTTATATAGGGCTAGGCGAAGAGAAATGACCTCACCAAGGATATAGAAGTGCAAAACAATAATTGATGGTAAATGGCATCACTGTGGGGTAGTTGTAGGATGTCCTGGATAATATACAAATATTTCAGTATATGATCTGTTGGTACATTCAAATATTGTTATTACCTGCGTCGCCATCGGCGAAGCAGGTCTAGTAACCGCTCGACTCCGTCTGTCAGTCCGTCCGTCCGTCCGTCCGTCCGTCCGTCCGTCCGTCCGTCCGTCCGTCCGTCCGTCCATCCGTCCGAAACACTTTTTCCGTCAAAGTTTTCTTGGCTTCTATGAAAGGGAATGATTTTATATTTGGTCTGCTGCTTCATAATGATGAGTTGTATCGTGTAAGCAATTTTCAGATCTGCCGTGCTTCCACTTCCTGTTTGCCGATACTTTGAAATTTTACTGTACCCACTGAACATTGAAATTTTCCATCAAGGGTTTCTCGGCTTCTATGCAAGGGATTGATGTTATATTTGGTCTGCTGCTTCATAATGATGAGTTGTATTGTGTAAGCAATTTTCAGATCTGCCGTGCAGCCACTTCCTGTTTGCCGATACTCTGAAATCTTACTGTACCCACTGAACATTGAAATTTTCCGTCAAGGTTTTCTCAGCTTCTATGCAAGGGATTGATTTTATATTTGGTCTGCTGCTTCATAATGATGAGTTGTATCGTGTAAGCAATTTTCAGATCTGCCGTGCAGCCACTTCCTGTTTGCCGATACTTTGAAGTTTTACTGTACCCACTGAACATTGAAATTTTTCGTCAAACTTTTCTCGGCTTCTATGCAAGGGATTGATTTTATATTTCATCTGGAGCCTGATAATGATCAGTTGTATCGTGTATGCAATTTTCAGATCTGCCGTGCAGCCACTTCCTGTTTGCTGATTCAATTGCATGCAGCGATGCAGGTCCAGACCCGGTATTGGTCTTGGCTTGTTCCTTTTAAATTCACTTACATGCAAGATGAGTGACCAGCACAATTGTTCCCCCACCCCCTTAAATCTCCAATGTGCTCTGGGAAGTAAAAGACATTCAGGTCACTACTTGTAAATGTAATGATTAGAACACATTTGGCAGAAACAACAAAACAAATCATCAATTTCAGTATGTTGACAGTATATATTTACTGAAAAACACAGTTGACTTTTCACCCGTCAAATACTATCAAATTATGTTGAATCAGATGTCAAATATTATCAAATTATGTGAAAAAAATACATACAAAACCACTACATGGGAGAGTTTAGAAAAAAAAACAAGCCATTCAGGTTGACCAGGTGTCTCCAAAAACACCTCATATTTCCTCATTGGAACAATCCTAGAGCTCATTCTAGTGATAAAAAATAAGCGATCTCTCAGAATTTATGCTTCTAAGGTATCCTTTATCACATATAATCCCATATATTTGTCGCCGATGAAAAGGGTGGATTGGTGGGGATAGCGTCTACTTCTATTAATATGGGGTGGCATAAGAAGAAAGACCCTGAGGATAAATTGCTTTTGATTATGGTACAATGGATCACTGTGGGGCAGTTGTGGCTTGCGGATATGCTTGGCATCAATAATTTCTATGAGCAGGTTTCTGCCCTCAATTTCTGTGCAGTCACAGTTTTTGCACTTCCAAAAAAGCTGGGCCTTTCGCTAAGAATCCTAAGTCATTGAAATGTTTCTGCAGCAATGTTTGCAACTCAACAGGATTGCCGGTGTCAGGGGATCCTGTCCGTGCCTCACTCGAATCATATTTTGTTTTGACTTAATATGATTGTGCAGCCCCAAAAGAATGGTATGCCAAAATAAACAAGAAAAAAAACTAGGTCTCTTCTGTTTGAAGAGTTAGACATTTCCACCTCCTCAATTACCAAAGGTGTGAGCATTCTGTTTAATCAGTCACCTCTCTATGATAAAAAATGTTAGGCAAATAAGTCGAGCATGAAAGGGGATCTGACCAAGACTGAAAGAGTACCCTGACCAAAATCGTAGACCTACCATTAAAATGAATTGAATGCCTATTATTTAATACACAAATGAGTGAAAAAGGATGCAATGGCTGACTCAAACATAGTAAGAAAGAAATCTCAGGTATGGTGAGTGTTCATTTCTGGATGGAAGACTAGAATTGGATGAAATCAGACACTAGTTTGTCTTACAAGTGGGGACGACAACAGTGTTCACAAGGTTCATGCCAAATTTTTAGCCAACCTGAATATTTTTTAGACAGTCAAAATGTTTTGGTGCCAAACTCTGAGGAGACAGATGGGTACTGGCATGCATTTACAATTCATTTCAGACTACATAATGATATTTTAGTTGGGTTTTACTAACTTGAGGCTGGTGTGAAATGTGTGTGGTGAACGCCGGGTAGCTAGAGAGAATCAGCTGGCAGTGATGTTTGTTTATTTTGGTTTGAAGGCTTTAACGATTTTTTCACAGCAAGGGTCATATTGTGTCAGACATTTGTATTGGTGGAGGAAACCTGAGGACCTGGAGAGAAACACCGCGTGGCAGCAAGCAATTGTCAGACTCTCCAACTTATTAAGCCAACACAAGCAGATTTAGAAGTGGTTGATGGCAAGTTCACCGTCGTCTTACTTAATCCCCAAACTGGACAGGATGAACAGCTTTCTAAAATATGGCAACACATTTTGCTGTACTCAGATAATACTACCTTAATTAGTTAATTACTCTTGATCCACCGAACTAAATGAACCGAGCCGATAGTGTGAAGTATTTATCAGATTTATTGTTGGCTTTGTAAAGCCGAAGGTTTACTTATAATGTTCCATAAAAGAAGTTTGATTATCAATCAATGACAATTAACGTGACTTAAGAAGTTATCATTTAATGCGTTTGTCTAAATACTGGTCTATCACCTCAGCCTCTATCTGTCATTCATGTTGACCAACCAGCCTTTCTTTATCAAAACAATCACAGGGCTTTCGTGTTCATCATAAAAATCTATGATTGTCTCCACCTTACTTGCCAGCTAGTGATTTCATTCTATTGTAAGTAGTAAAATGATTCCTTTGTTTCTTTTATTATCGACAATCTCATCACTACTGTGGTAACATTTCCAAATTACAAAAGAAAAGATTTTTGGGTGCCAAATTTTTCGACAAACATAGATGTTTTAGTACCAAATGAAAATGTGTAGTGCAGTTGACTAAGCACGTGAAAGCGTGAACACTAGAAGACAATGCATTGTTTGTTGGTGGAGAAGGGTGGTGGGGCAGTGGAGTGGACAACTAAATTTATTTCTGGATAGTCAGGTATGGAGTAAGTATTGCCAACTAATGCACACTGCATTGTATATTGACTGTGGTGATATGTGTTGGGTGCCCAGGAGGTAAGATAGGAAAAAATCTCGAGGGGAGGAGGCGAAAATCTCTTTGTCAGTGGGGTAATGTTTGTTTCAAAGCATGAAGCCAGTGTAGCAGGCTGCAGAGGGCTGAAGGAGGGGAGCTCACTGTAAGATGGGCACACATACGGTAAGTTGAAGATGGAAAAAAGTTAGGTTTGCATCAGCCACCCTTCTTTTCAGCTGTGAGGGTGTAGCATATTTGCAGTTTATGCACACACTGATGCTTAACCTTAAATGGGTGTCACATGTTCTGTTTTCATCTTAATGATGTTGATATGCCAGGATGTGAAATGGATACAACACTGAGAGGGATGGAAATTAATTTTGGCAAAAGGCCATTATTTCAATGAGAGCTGCTGTAACTCTTGGGCAGTGTACATGGTATAAATCACATCTTACCATGAGGGTGGAGGGGTCAGCACCAAAAGTTGGGAGAAGCATTCCAGACTAAAATACCTAGGTTCCATCGCTCTCTTCTTCTTGAGCTGGTGGCATAATGGGGAAGACATTCAAGGACTTATGGAAGTCTTCGATGTGACTCGGGTATTATAAAGGTGCTCTTTGGATTTTATTGCATACCAGGAGTGGCTTTTAGGTATTTTATTCAATGTAAATGTGTGCAGGTAGACTGGTAAATTTCATCTGGAACAACCTATGTCAGGTCACATCGTTTATAATATGGGTTGTAATGGAGTGTCAGTTTCTTTACCCATTAGGATGTTTGGAGTACTAGGTAGTTAGTTATACTGAATTCGTATTTGCTGCTAGGTAGATGGTGGCATTGTCTATGGGTAAAAGTAGACATATATCATCTGTACGCAGGCGACACCCAACTGTACATTACATTCAACCCATCTTTTCCAGATGACTCATTCACCTCAGTCAGTAACATGGAAACTTGCATAAATCTGGCGTGGGTATGGATGATAGATTTTAAACTGAAAGTGAATGACTCTAAAACTGAATTCTAAGTGATATCTGGGGTTTGCATGCCTACACCCTCTTTTACATCATTTCTGGTTGGAAACAACATCACTGAAAAGTGAGGCGGCCAGGAATATTGGACTGAATATGGACTCCATATCAATAAAATATGTTAAAAATGCTACTGGCAGCTTCATAATGTTGGAAGACTGTGACCTTATCTTAACCAGTCAGCACTTGAAAAACTTGTGCACTCCTTCATCACCTCACAACTAGACTATTGTAATTCAGTGTTAGTGGGGCTGTCCCAGTACTTGATTCAGAAGCTTCAAAAGGTTCAGAATACTGCTACTAGGATAATGACTGGTACCAAACACTCTGAACACATAACACCTGTTTTAAGACAACTACATTGACTTCCAGTTGAACAGAGAATTGATTTTAAGATATTTATTTTAGTATTCAAATGTATCCACAAACTGGCTCCAGTTTACCTGCAAGAGCTCCTTACTGTATATACACCATCACGCAGTCTCTGATCTAAAAACCAAATTCAACCAGTTGTACCTTTTAACAAATCTAATCTGGTTAATAATTGTGTGTTCTCCATCGTGGGTCCCAGATTGTAGAATTCCCTGCCTATTAGTGTCAGAAATTCAGAAACTCTCGATATCTTCAAAAGAAATCTTAAAACTTTCCTATTTACTGAAGCATTCTCCTGAACCTCTCTAAGAGGCAACCGAAACAGCTGTGACTCTTTATTTCAGAAAAGTGTATTTATTTCTGTCAAGCATTTTAAAGCACTATTTGATCACACTTTTTGATCCAGTTTTCACAGTCTGTCGAGATACCAGGCCAGAAGAAACGTTCTCTCAACAACGACAATGTTCTGTCTCTCCCAGGATGTCCTATCTCATTGTGAAGACCTTCCAAAGCTGTCTTTCTATATACAGAGGGAAGTATCAATTGTAACACCTTTTCATCATTCTCTATTAATTCTCTATATAACGTTCCTCTAATAATTTTAATTTTTTTAATGTTGTTCTTCATTGTGTGATCATCCTTGTCGTAGTTCCCTCTTGGAAGCTTTTTTATCAAGTTTAGCTTTTAACCACTTTCCAGTGGTGCTATCTTCTCGTTGAGCCTTTCGTATTTCTCTCAGTTCTATTTGTGCTAAATCAGTAGATGTATCTGTTGCCTCAATTAAAACTCCACAGGTACACTACCAAAGGAATAGGAATGTTCCCTAACAACTCAGATATCCAGAGTATATATATTTGACCAGATAAAAAAACATTGGCTAAACAAGAGGTGAAAGCCACTTAAACTTTTTGGCCAAAATGCTTCTTTCCTTATTGGGATTGTACATTACAGAGAAAGAATAGTTACCAGAAAGTCCTGTTCTTCAAATTTTGTTTTCAGTGCTACTGTGTGCTAAGCTCTATTCCATATTTAGACTCGATTGAAAACACTGGACCCTTTCTATATAAATTACTAAATGTAAAAGTGTCGTTTTAAGGACTTTTGGCATGTTCTTCCCGTAAACTTTTCAGTTTGTAGAATTTGATTGCAATATATTGCATTTGCAGTGACAATACTAACTAAAATAATATCTCACTAATGAATAATTGCTGTTGATGTAACTGTCTTTTCATTTCAGCCAGTGAAGCTAGTACAAGTAGTTGGGCAGAAATGGAATCTTATCTTATCAGCACGCATTGTCTAGATCCACTAACAAATGCAATGAAACAGAGACTCATTTTACAGTATTTAACTCAGATGGCAGAATATCAGGAGGTAATGCTATTTACATAATAGCAAACTGCAAACAATAATTCAGAAATATAGTTGCATCATCATTTTCAGACAAAAGCTTGTATAAGGATACCATTTGGTTTTTTCATGTGAAGTTCTGTACAAATTGGGCAAATGGTAATTTTATTTGCCTATCATTCAATCAAAATAGAGCTTTTAAATTTGATTTGATTTGAAATCATCCTGATGATTTGATTTGATTCAAGGCACACTGATTAAGAATTTTTCGAATTATTCAGATGTTTTGAAAATCCTACCAAGTGTTTCCTCTTGAACAAGTTCTTATGATTAACTTAACAAGTTTACCCAGTGATACTCAGAGACTGCATGATGGGGCACCTGTTCTGTTGCAGTAAAATGTGAAAACAGCTGGAATAAGGTCCCATATGGTCGATAATAGATATTCACGTGCACCATTACAGTCCAGAGAAACCAGGAAATGACATTTCAGACAGTCAGTATTGGGGGTCAGGAGTGACTTATACTCGGACGTGAAATTAGAACCATATGACAACTGACAATCACATTGGGTAATTCTCTAACTGTTGTGAAAATAAATATTGACTTGGATTTTGGGAGCATATAGAAAAGGTGCCAGAAAATACAGATGGCCCCAGTTTCAGTAGTCGGTGTTTGCTCTGTTATGCTCTATACAGATTCACTTAATTATACCCCCTTCCTTTTTATAAAAGGTGGGGGCGGGGTATATAGTAATCAGTTTGTCCATTCATCCTTCTGTCTGTCCATCCGTCCTTTCATCCAATCATCTGTTCGTTCATCCATCTGTCACACTCGTTTCTGGGCAATAACTTTTGTACCATTGGTCACAATGTAGGCTGCTTGTAATGGGATGATGATGGAGATTGCTCTTGGGATCTGTAAGTCAAAGGTCAAAGTCATTGTTACAATAAATAGAATTTTTGGTTTCCATGAAATAGCTTTAGTTTTCTTTTGTGTACAAAGCTATAACTTCATACAGTGGTTACATTTGAGATGCCGATCATTGGGATTGCATTTGGGGTCGGTAGGTTAATGGTCAAGGTCACTCTTACTATAAATAGTTTTTTGGTTTCTGTGCAATAACTTTAATTTTCTTTGGTGTACGAAGCTATAACCTCATACTGTGGTTGCATTTGACATGTCGATTGTTGGGATTGCATTTGGGGTCAATAGGTCAAAGGTCAAGGTCATTATTACTATAAATAGATTTTTTTTTATTTCTGTGCAATAACTTTAGGTTTTTTTTATGTATGAAGCTATAACTTCATATTGTGGTTGCATTTGAGATGTTGATCGTTGGGATTGCATTTGGGGTCAATAGGTCAAAGGTCAAGATCACCTTTACTATAAATAGATTTTTAGCTTAACTTGACTTAGTCAAGATAAGCTATTGGTCATGTTTAATATGGTGGGATTTCATTGTAACTTGGTAGGATGACTCCTTATGATGTCTAGATGAGAATTTCCCCATTTGGTCATGATCTGCTATCCGTGATGACTGCCCAAGCCCCAAACCCGAAAACCTTTAGCACAGTCTACAGGTCATATTTATTGAGGAATTTCATTGTAACTTGGTGGGTGGACTTCATATATTTTTTCTGGATGAGAAGGTCCCCTTTTGGACGTGATTGGGCAACTGTGACGGCTTCAGGGGCCCGAAGCCCGAAAACCTTTAGCACAGTCTACAGGTCATATTTATGAAGGGATTTCATTGTAACTTGGTAGGATGACTCCAAATAATGTCTAGATGAGAACGTCCCATTTTGATCGCGATCATTCAGCCTTGATGGCTGCCCAAACCCAAAACCCCAAAATCTTTAGCATAGTCTGTTGGTCATATTTATGGAAGGACTTCATTGTAACCCGTAAGTTTGACTCCATATAATGCCTAGATGATGGCATCCCCTTTTGGTTGTGATTGGTCAACTGTGACGGCTTCAGGGGCCCGAAGCCCAAAAACCTTGAGCACAGTCAACAGGTCATATTTATGAAGAGATTTCATTGTAACTTTGTAGGATCACTCCAGATGATGCCCAGATGAGATTGTCCCCTTTGGTTGCGATCATTCAACCAGGAGGGCTGCCCAAGCCGAAGCCCGACAACCTTTAGCGCAGTCTACAGGTCATATTTATGGAAAGACTTCATTGTAACCCGTAAGTTTGACTCCATATAATGCCTAGATGATGGCATCCCCTTTTGGTCGTGATTGGTCAACTGTGATGGCTTCAGGGGCCCGAAGCCCAAAAACCTTGAGCACAGTCAACAGGTCATATTTATGAAGGGATTTCATTGTAACTTCGTAGGATCACTCCAGATGATGCCCAGATGAGATTGTCCCCTTTGTGTGCAGTCATTCAACCAGGAGGTCTGACCGAGCGCAAAGCCCGAAAACCTTTAGCACAGTCTACAGGTCATATTTATGAAGGGATTTCATTGTAACTTGGTACGATGACTCCAAGTAATGTCTGGATGAGAACGTCCCATTTTGATCGCGATCATTCAGCCTTGATGGCTGCCCGAACCCAAAACCCCAAAACCTTTAGCATAGTCTATTGGTCATATTTATGGAAGGACTTCATTGTAACCCGTAAGTTTGACTCCATATAATGCCTAGATGATGGCATCCCCTTTTGGTCGTGATTGGTCAACTGTGACGGCTTTAGGGGCCCAAAGCCCAAAAACCTTGAGCACAGTCTACAGGTCATATTTATGAAGGGATTTCATTGCAACTTCGTAGGATCACTCCAGATGATGCCCAGATGAGATTGTCCCCTTTGGGTGCGGTCATTCAGCCAGGAGGGCTGACCGAGCCCGAAGCCCGAAAACCTTTAGCACAGTCTACAGGTCATATTTATGAAGGGATTTCATTGTAACTTGGTAGGATGACTCCAAATAATGTCTAGATGAGAACGTCCCATTTTGATCGCGATCATTCAGCTTTCATGGGTGCCTGAGCCCCAAAACCTTTAGCATAGGCAAAAGGTCATATTTATGGAAGGATTTCATTGTAACCTGTTAGGTTGACTCCATATAATGCCTAGATGATGACATCCCCTTTTGGTCGCGATTGGTCAATTGTGATGGCTACAGGTGCCCAAAGCCCCAAAACCTTGAGCACAGTCTACAGGTCATATTTATGAAGGGATTTCATTGCAACTTCGTAGGATCACTCCAGATGATGCCCAGATGAGATTGTCCCCTTTGGTTGCGATCATTCAACCAGGAGGGTTGCCTGAGCCCCAAACCCGAAAACCTTTAGCACAGTCTACAGGTCATATTTATGAAGGGATTTCATTGTAACTTGGTAGGATGACTCCAAATAATGTCTAGATGAGAACGTCCCATTTTGATCGCGATCATTCAGCCTTGATGGCTGCCCGAACCCCAAACCCCAAAACCTTTAGCATAGTCTATTGGTCATATTTATGGAAGGATTTCATTGTAACCCGTAAGTTTGACTCCATATAATGCCTAGATGATGGCATCCCCTTTTGGTTGTGATTGGTCAACTGTGACGGCTTCAGAGGTCCAAAGCCCAAAAACCTTGAGCACAGTCTACAATTCATATTTATGAAGGGATTTCATTGTAACTTTGTAGGATCACTCCAGATGATGCCCAGATGAGATTGTCCCCATTGGTTGCGATCATTCAGCCAGGAGGGCTGCCCAAGCCGGAGCCCGAAAACCTTTAGCACAGTCTACAGGTCATATTTATGAAGGGATTTCATTGTAACTTGGTAGGTTGACTCCATATAATGTCTAGATGAGAATGTCCCCTTTTGGTTGTGATTGGTCAACTGTGACGGCTTCAGGGGTCCAAAGCCCAAAAACCTTGAGCACAGTCTACAATTCATATTTATGAAGGGATTTCATTGTAACTTTGTAGGATCACTCCAGATGATGCCCAGATGAGATTGTCCCCATTGGTTGCGATCATTCAACCAGGAGGGCTGCCCAAGCCGGAGCCCGAAAACCTTTAGCGCAGTCTACAGGTCATATTTATGAAGGGATTTCATTGTAACTTGATAGGTTGACTCCATATAATGTCTAGATGAGAATGTCCTCTTTTGGACACGATTGGGCAACTGTGACGGCTACAGGGGCCCAAAACCTGAAAACCTTTAGCACAGTCTACAGGTCATATTTATGAAGGGATTTCATTGTAACTTGGTAGGATGACTCCAAATAATGTCTAGATGAGAACGTCCCATTTTGATCGCGATCATTCAGCCTTGATGGCTGCCAAAACCCCAAAATCTTTAGCATAGTCTGTTGGTCATATTTATGGAAGGACTTCATTGTAACCCGTAAGTTTGACTCCATATAATGCCTAGATGATGGCATCCCCTTTTGGTCGTGATTGGTCAACTGTGACGGCTTCAGGGGCCCGAAGCCCAAAAACCTTGAGCACAGTCAACAGGTCATATTTATGAAGGGATTTCATTGTAACTTCGTAGGATCACTCCAGATGATGCCCAGATGAGATTGTCCCCTTTGTGTGCAGTCATTCAACCAGGAGGTCTGACCGAGCGCGAAGCCCGAAAACCTTTAGCACAGTCTACAGGTCATATTTGTGAAGGGATTTCATTGTAACTTGGTACGATGACTCCAAGTAATGTCTGGATGAGAACGTCCCATTTTGATCGCGATCATTCAGCCTTGATGGGTGCCCGAGCCCAAAAACCTTTAGCATAGGCAAAAGGTCATATTTATGGAAGGATTTCATTGTAACCTGTTAGGTTGACTCCATATAATGCCTAGATGATGACATCCCATTTTGCTCACGATTGGCCAACTGTGATGGCTACAGGTGCCCAAAGCCCAAAAACTTTGAGCACAGTCCATATAATGTCTAGATGAGAATGTCCTCTTTTGGACATGATTGGGCAACTGTGACGGCTACAGGGGCACAAAGCCTGAAAACCTTTAGCACAGTCTACAGGTCATATTTATGAAGGGATTATTTCATTGTAACTTGGTAGGATGACTCCAAATAATGTCTAGATGAGAACGTCCCATTTTGATCGCGATCATTCAGCCTTGATGGCTGCCCGAACCCAAAACCCCAAAACCTTTAGCATAGTCTATTGGTCATATTTATGGAAGGATTTCATTGTAACCCGTAAGTTTGACTCCATATAATGCCTAGATGATGGCATCCCCTTTTGGTTGTGATTGGTCAACTGTGACGGCTTCAGGGGTCCAAAGCCCCAAAACCTTGAGCACAGTCTACAGGTCATATTTATGAAGAGATTTCATTGTAACTTTGTAGGATCACTCCAGATGATGCCCAGATGAGATTGTCCCCTTTGGTTGCGATCATTCAACCAGGAGGGCTGCCCAAGCCGAAGCCCGACAACCTTTAGCGCAGTCTACAGGTCATATTTATGAAGGGATTTCATTGTAACTTGGTAGGTTGACTCCATATAATGTCTAGATGAGAATGTCCTCTTTTGGACACGATTGGGCAACTGTGACGGCTACAGGGGCCCAAAACCTGAAAACCTTTAGCACAGTCTACAGGTCATATTTATGAAGGGATTTCATTGTAACTTGGTAGGATGACTCCAAATAATGTCTAGATGAGAACGTCCCATTTTGATCGCGATCATTCAGCCTTGATGGCTGCCCAAACCCAAAACCCCAAAATCTTTAGCATAGTCTGTTGGTCATATTTATGGAAGGACTTCATTGTAACCCGTAAGTTTGACTCCATATAATGCCTAGATGATGGCATCCCCTTTTGGTTGTGATTGGTCAACTGTGACGGCTTCAGGGGCCCGAAGCCCAAAAACCTTGAGCACAGTCAACAGGTCATATTTATGAAGAGATTTCATTGTAACTTTGTAGGATCACTCCAGATGATGCCCAGTTGAGATTGTCCCCTTTGGTTGCGATCATTCAACCAGGAGGGCTGCCCAAGCCGAAGCCCGACAACCTTTAGCGCAGTCTACAGGTCATATTTATGAAGGGATTTCATTGTAACTTGGTAGGTTGACTCCATATAATGTCTAGATGAGAATGTCCTCTTTTGGACACGATTGGGCAACTGTGACGGCTACAGGGGCCCAAAACCTGAAAACCTTTAGCACAGTCTACAGGTCATATTTATGAAGGGATTTCATTGTAACTTGGTAGGATGACTCCAAATAATGTCTAGATGAGAACGTCCCATTTTGATCGCGATCATTCAGCCTTGATGGCTGCCCAAACCCAAAACCCCAAAATCTTTAGCATAGTCTGTTGGTCATATTTATGGAAGGACTTCATTGTAACCCGTAAGTTTGACTCCATATAATGCCTAGATGATGGCATCCCCTTTTGGTTGTGATTGGTCAACTGTGACGGCTTCAGGGCCCCAAAGCCCAAAAACCTTGAGCACAGTCAACAGGTCATATTTATGAAGAGATTTCATTGTAACTTTGTAGGATCACTCCAGATGATGCCCAGTTGAGATTGTCCCCTTTGGTTGCGATCATTCAACCAGGAGGGCTGCCCAAGCCGAAGCCCGACAACCTTTAGCGCAGTCTACAGGTCATATTTATGAAGGGATTTCATTGTAACTTGGTAGATTGACTCGATATAATGTCTAGATGAGAATGTCCTCTTTTGGACACGATTGGGAAACTGATGGCTACAGGGGCATGAAGCCCGAAAACCTTGAGCACAGTCTAAGGCCATATTTATGAAGGGATTTCATTGTAACTTGATAGGATGACTCATTTTGGAATAATTTCACTGTAACTTGGTAACTTTCATTAATATACGTTAACTGTGAGGGCCACATACATTAACTGTGAGGTCATATTAACCTACCCCTCAGCTCTTTAGCACAGTGTACACCTCATATTATTTTTATCAAAAACATAGCATACAGGGACCAAAAATGAACATATTCCCAATTATCACAATTCTTGTCTTATTTCATAATCCTTTCATAAACATTGAACATTATCCTTTTCATCAAATACAACATACAAGTTAAGCTATAGTGTCATTGACACTTTCATTGGTTTCCGTGCAATAACTTTAGTTTTCTTTTGTGTACGAAATTATAACTTCATTCTGTGGTTGCATTTGCGATGTCGATCGTTGAGATTGCATTTGGGGTGAATAGGTCAAAGGTCAAGGTCAATATTACTATAAACAGATGTTTGGATTTACATGCAACAACTTGAGTTTTCTTTTGTGTAGGAAGCTATAACTTTGTTGTCGCCCCCTTTCCCCCCCCCCCCTTCCCCCCCCCTTTGACTTGAGAAACATGTTTTTTGTATTGTCTGAATTTTAACTTGAGTTTGGGTGAATTGATTGCAACCAAATTTGATATACATCTTACTGGGTAGGAAATGCATCACCTTCAGACGGCTGAATGGCAAAAGGGGGTATTTCTCGTGAGCCCCCACTCACTTTGTTTTTATTTTGTCAGTGGATGCTTACATCCCTGGGAATTTTTGATAATTTGAATCCTGAATTTCATAATGAGGATGCGCTTCCTGGGGCTTTCTCAAGGACTGATAATAAGGATTAAAGTCAAGGAATGCAATTATGCATAAAGGAAAAATGTGGTTGAACTTTTTTTTATGGTTATCCTTAAATTTATTTTGTCTGGTTCTGTATGTTTTGAAAGGAAGCAAAAAGTGAGAAAAGTTACAAAATTTATAGTAATTTATATATTTTTTATACTTACCAATGACCCAGACTTAGCTGGTGCAAACTCCATTAAATTCAGGGCAAAACACAAATTTTGCCCCCCCCTCCCCCCCCCCCCCAACCCCCCAAATTTGCATCAAAAACCGAAAATTTGATGTCCTGGTAGGTCTTCCATACGTTTACTGTACTGCGCATGCGCAGTGTCAAGGAGGTCTCAAAATTGGCGCCAAAATGTCATTCTTACAATCAGTGCCTGGTAAGTGTTATGTACGCAGCGGGGAGACAAGAGTTCCCAACTCCTCGGAGGGCCATCCCCGTCTGGGTCATTGGTAAGTATAAAAAATATATAAATTACTATAAATTTTTTAACATTTTTATACTGTACCAATGACCCAGACTTAGCTGAATAGTAAACAGGCTGGAGGGCCCAGGACATAAAGGAAAATCCAATAGGCTCAATTACATATAACAGAATTATCCCCTCAAGGAGAAAAGGAGAGATAGGATTTACATGTATCTTTCTTATTCTTATCAAAAAAGAAAGACACAATACCATTCCGTAATTGAGCACAAAAACATCAATGATCTCTATTAATATCCAGTATAACCCTTTATACTAATTATTTTTTAAGGTAAGCCAATAAATAAAGGCAGTCCAGAGAAATGAAACCCTTTATACTCATTAAGTGTCCGGGGATTGTATATTAACGCTCGTTTGACATGTGACATATACAAATGCTTCACACCGAGCTACACTTTAAAAATATTACATGACATGAGTAAACATTAGCTTTACACTTTAAAACCATCCCGGTACCGACTCGGAATTACTGACTCTGGGGGAGGTATTCCCTTGCTTTTCAATATAAAGCAGGTGACCTAAGGGACCCCCCCCCCCCCCCACCCCCCTCCTTCCCCTTGCCCTGGGTCAAATACCCCAAAGCGAAGAGGGCAGCAGGACAGAGTCACTGCCGGAACAGAAAGCCTACATAACTATAGTTGCAACGGGCCTAAACAATGCAGATCTCCAGAAATGGACTCAATATTTCTAAGATAAAAATTCGTGAAAGTGGAAGGCTGAGACCAATATGCAGCCTTCATTAAATCTGTAATAGCAACACTATTAGCATAAGCCCAAGATGTTGATAGAGCTCTTACTTCATGAGCCGAAATCTTAAGAGCAGACTGCTGAGATGAAGATAACTTTTCATAAGCAGTACGTATAGTTAATTGAATCCATCTAGCAATGGAATGAACCATAATGTCCTTTCTATTAGGCATCAAAGACAAAAAGAAATGCTTACATCCCTTTCTAATAAACTCAGACCTACGTTTATAAATACCTATTGCTCTAACAGGACAGAGTAAAGGCCTACTCCTCTTGGAAGGGCCTTAACAGCAATAGGTTCAGGATATTTATTAGGAGCCTGATTCTTAGCCAAAAATCCAACATCAGTAGTAAAAGTAATAGTATTACCAACACTACGATAGTGAGAATCATCTACAGATAAAGCATGAAGCTCACTAACTCTTCTTGCAGAAGAGAAGGCTAAGAGAAAAGCGATCTTATAAGATAAGAATTTGAAGTCCACTGTGTCAAGAGGCTCAAAAGGTGCTTCTTTTAGCTTAAGAAGAACCCATGCTAAATTCCATTTCGGAATTAATCTAAGGGTTCTAGGTCTATTTATCGAAAAGTTTCTTACTAATTTAGATAAAGAGACATTAGATCCAATCATTAATGTATCATGGTGTGCATAGGTATCAGGTAACATAGACCTATAACCCTTGATAGTAACAGGCTGCAGTATGATCTCATCAAACAAATAGACCAGAAAATTAGCAACGTCAGGAATGGAGGGATCATATATATCCACATAGTGATCCCTACACCACTGACGAAAGACCTTCCATTTTGCAGCATAATTTAGCGAAGCGGAGGTCCTCCTGCAGTTAGAAATCGCATCCACTGCTCCTCCTGCAAAACGTTTACTGTGCAAGAAGGACCGCACAACGGAAATACGTGAAGGTTGAGACCTTGCGGATTGTGGTGAAGAGTGCGCGATTTCCCCTGCGACAGAAGATCCTCCCGTGGAGGAAGCTTCCACGGCATGTCCCACAACAGACACCTGAGTAGATTTATCCACGGTCTCTGTGGTGACAGAGATGCTACCAACAGAATCTTGCAGTGGGATTGCTTTATCTTGAGCAATATCTGCTGACTCAGCGGTGCTGGAGGATACACATATCCTATTATCCCGTCCCACGAGATCGACCGAGCGTCTACTGCAAACGCTTGAGGATCCGGACATGGGGACACATATGTCTGCAACTGATTGTTGAGCTGCGTCGCAAACAAATCATTGGTCGCTCTCATTGGTAGCAAATCTGATTGAAAACCTGTTTGTTGAGAGTCCACTCTGACGGCAACAGGCGACCCCTCCGTGAAAGGGAGTCTGCTAACACATTCAGGCGACCCGGAATATGACGGACCGATAGTAGAACCTGATGTTCCAATACAGACAGAAGGATTCTTTCCGTTAGCTTGAACAACAATGGAATGAGTGCCTCCCTGATTCCGAATATATGCTACTACCGTCGTATTGTCGGACAAAAGTTGGATGTGTGCATTCTGAATAACGTCCATCCAATGACGCAACGCAAGCCAAATTGACATCATTTCTTTGATATTTATGTGCTTGTCTAAAAACTGCAGATCCCAAAGACTCTGGCACCTCGAATCCGATGGGCATAGTGTCATGCCCCAACCTGTTTGACTGGCATCCTTCATAATAGTAAAACTCGGATCCGGCAATTGCAGTGGAAATCCCTGAGTTAACCACTGAATGTCTGCCCAAGTCTGAATCTCTTGTTTCACTTGGCTTGACAAGAGGATGTCTGTATCGAGCGAATGAGTCTTCGCCTTCCAATTCTGAGTCAGAAAGATTTGGATAGGACGAGTGCGTAGCCGCCCCATTGGAATGAGATCCGCGGCAGCTCCGCACAGACCTATCAGTCTCATGAATTCTCTTGCTCTAACCTTCTCTGAGTTTAGACAATAGCGAGCGTAACAACTGACTAACTTTGCTCTGGTTAACGGCAGACGAACGAGATTGTTGTGCATCTCGAAGCTCATCCCCAGGTGGGTGAATGACTTAGACGCCACCAGATCCGACTTATGCTCGTTTACTATAAAACCGAAACGTCGGAGCAATAGAAACAGATTCTGCACATCGTTCTGAAGCGTTAACTTGTTGCCGTACCTCTGAAGAATATCGTCCAGGTAGGCCAACGTTACCACAGACGAATGAGCTCGGAAGTAAGTCATGACTGAGTTCATTATCCAAGTGAAAGCTCAGGGCGCTAGATTCAGACCGAAGCACATCGCACGGAACTGATATACGACACCTAGGACAGCGAAACGTAGATACTTTCTGAATGCCGGATGTACCATGACATGAAAGTACGCATCCTTGAGATCTATGCTCGCGGCATAGTCGTTCACTCGAATGCTCGCTCTGACCGATCGAATGGTCTCCATATAAAATTTTGGAGCCACAATTAGCTAGCTTGTTCATCCAGCTTGAGTCTATTACTGGTGGGAACAAGCCGTCTGGTTTCGGAACCAGAAAAAGATGGCTGTAGAATCCTGGAGATTCCTGGTTTTCTACGACCTCTATCGCGTTCTTCAGTAAGAGAGACTGAACTTCTGAAAGAAGTGCGTCTCTTTTTAGCTCACCAAAGGGAGCTTAACTTATCACTTGCCCTCCGTCGTCGTCCGTCGTCATCTGTCATCCGTCATGAACTTTACATTAACGACTACTCCTCCCAAATAACTGGATCAAATTGAACCAAATTTGGTGTGCATGTTCCCCATCATATGGCAATTCAAACTTGTACAAATAAACTTGCCGCACCCACAGGGGGCACCACAAGGGGCACAACTCTGATAGCACCCATAAATTTCTTTCCAAAATTCAAAAAAATCTTCTTCTTCAGATCCACCAGGCAGAATTCTTTCCTATTTAGTATACATCATCTCTAGGGGGGCAGATTCAAGTTTGTTCAAATCGGCCCCCTGGGTTCAAATTTGGGCTCAGTATAGAAGCCCAAATTCGAACTTAATGCATTTCAGGCAAATTTCTTAAAAAATCTTCTTCTCCAGATCCAGCAGGCAGAATCTTTTGATATTTGGTATGCAACATTGTGCGTTGGATCTGATTCAAGTTTGTTCAAATTGGCCCCCTGGATTCATATTTGGGCTCACTATAGAAGCCCGAATTCGAACTTAATGCATTTCAGGCAAATTTCTTAAAAAATCTTCTTCTCCAGATCCAGCAGGCAGAATCTTTTGATATTTGGTATGCAACATTGTGGGGTGGATCTGATTCAAGTTTGTTCAAATCGGCCCCCTGGATTCATATTTGGGCTCACTATAAAAGCTCAAATTCGAACTTAGTGCATTTCAGGCAAATTTCTTAAAAAAACTTTTTCTCAAGATGTAGCAGGCAGAATCTTTTGATATTTGGTATGCAACATTATGGGATGGATCTGATTCAAGTTTGTTCCAATCGGCCACCTGGATTCACATTTGGGCTCAGTATAGAAGCCTGAATTTGAACTTAGTGCATTTCAGGCAAATTTCTTAAAAAATCTTCTTCTACAGATCCAGCGGGCAGAATCTTTTGATATTTGGTATGCAACATTGTGGGGTGGATCTGATTCAAGTTTGTTCAAATCGGCCCCCTGGATTCATATTTGGGCTCACTATGAAAGCTCAAATTCGAACTTAGTGTATTTCAGGCAAATTTCTTTAAAATCTTCTTCAGATCCAGCAGTTGGGACGTTTTGATATTTGGTATGCAGCATCCTTGGGGGGGTCAGATTCAAATTTGTTCAAGCCATGTCCCTAGGTCCATATTTGGGATCACTATGGGAGCCCGAATGATAACTTAGTTCAAAATGAGGAATTTTCTTTAAAAATCTTCTTCTTCAGATCTAGCAGTCAGAATGTTTTGATATTTGGTATGCAGCATCCTTAGGGGAGTGAGATTCAAGTTTGTTCAAGCCATGTCCCTAGGTCCTTATTTGGGCTCACTGTGGGAGCTTGAATTGTAACTTAGTTCGAAATGAGGAATTTTCTTAAAAAATCTTCTTCTTCAGATCCAGCAGTCGAAATGTTTTGATATTTGGCATCCTTAGGGGGTGAGATTCAAGTTTGTTCAAGCCAAGTCCCTGGGTTCATTTTTGGGCTCACTGTGGAAGCCCAAATGATAACTTAGTTCAAAATGAGGAATTTTCTTTAAAAATCTTCTTCAGATCCAGCAGATGAATGTTTTTGATATTTGGTATGCAGCATCCTTAGGTGGTAAGATTCAAGTTTGTTCAAGCCATGTCCCTAGTTCCCTACAATTTGTCTCTCATGATTTCATTCCTTTGTAGTGTTGATGAACCATGTCTAACTGAATGTGACCCCAAATACTTCTTTGAACCACTTTGGCCGGTGAGCGATTAAGGCTCTTGGGGGGCCTCTTGTTAGTATATTTGACGGAAGTTGAGTCCACCTTGGACTTCGAGTTAACTAAGGTTTTCCTTTGAAGGACAGTTTCAGTCCTTCCGCTATCACCCTTTGAACCCAAGGGTCCTCCGTAATCAATTCCCAATTTTGTAAGTAACTCGACAACCTTCTGCCCACTGGAACGCGACAGAGGTCTACACGATCACTTCCTGGACCTGCGAGGCTTGCGGAAGGAGAAACCACGTCCTCCGCGACCCGCACCTCGCGTTGTCGACCTAGGGGCATCTGACCTGTTATTACGGCCCCTACTAGAGTCGCTGCCTTGACGGTTTCGAAAATAAGGCCTAGAGGGCGCATACGCACCTCTAAAGGAACTTCCCCTGGACGTACCCGTCCCAGAAGATCCTGGCCTACTTTTCTCCACTGGTTCCGATTTTTTAGAAGCGAATTTAAATAGCAGAGAGTCTGAAGCTTTCTTAGTTAACTGATCATAAATAGCAGAAAGCTTGCCATCAAAGAGAAGTTATCCGGAGACCGGAGCGACTCTAAGAGAGATTTTCATCTTACTATCCACTCTCGTGGACGTAGCTAGGGCACCATCACGTCTAACCAATTCCAGATTAGCCACTGAAAGGGTGGAGTTATACGTAGAAAAGGCAATAGCCCTTGACAGAACTCTCAAAGACGTTTGTACGTCCTGAAATTCTTGCCCTTCAAGGCATAATGACAATGCTCTGGTAAGGTGATCTGAGTACGAGAGTGTGTCTAAATTTGCTCTATTAGAAGATATTGTAGTTTTCAAGGTAGAGCTTCGAATAGACATAGATGACGGCATGGATAACTCAAGGTCTTCAGCCTGGTCGTCTAGATGCAGAGGAACTCTGAACGCCCTGTCCTGCCATTTCAAATCTATTTCTTGAATTAATGAAAGGCAGTTTGAGAGTATTAGCCGAAAGGAAGGCTGACTTGCCCGTTTTAGAAGCAAGCTTACTGATAGCGTCGTTCAAAAGCTCAAATGTCTGTGAGTCATTCCTGGACTGAGACGGAAATTCAGGGAAGGAGTCCCTAAACCGATTGAAAAAAATCAGTGTCCAGTGGCGCTTTTTGCCTCCTATCCAGCTGAGCAGCATCCTGGTCCGCTGGAACAACTTCAGGTAGAAAGTGCCGGATTAACTAGACGGCGATTTTATGTTGTTCCGAAAAGGAGAATTCCAACTCGTCAACATCCCTTTCTCCATCCTGACGGACCTCTTGGATATCTCGGTCGTCCGTTCCCAATCCAGCTGCAGAACGCACCGACCCAGCATCATTAGATACTTCCTGCTCGGACAGAATTTCTGCTGGCTGCTGGGATGCTGCTATGATCTGTGCTATCTGCGATATCACGTCCGTCAACGAGGCCTGCGGAGCTGCGGCCTTACGGAATTTTGCCACTGGAAGCTCTGTGGACGTTGTCTCCTGCATACTTCTTTTATGCAAACGTCCGGAAGAAGGCGGCCTCGAATCCTTGGCTGCCGGATGGTTTGACCTGGCTGTCGAGAAATCTCTGGATGGCGATGCTGGCTGGATATCGGCGGTCACGTAGCCAAGGTGCGGTCGAGTGCGCTGTCGTGACGACGAAGAAGCCATTGATACAGTCTCTCCGGACTGTCTATACACCGGAGCGTCCCGAGGGGTGGACTTAAGCTCCGACTGAGGAACGTTATGTACAACAACATCCAGACTGCAATGTTGTTGTACGAGAGAGGGACCCCTCTCGCTCGCAGCCCGTGCGGAGCTGGACAAGCTAGGAACCGAACCCAAAGGCTTCTTCCGTCCTAAACTAAGTTCCGTCGTCACTGGGTGTGCCTGTGGTATATTTATAGTGCTCGCAATACCCTTATTTCCTTCCTGGACCGCAACGGACGAACCTGGGTTCTGACCCATTCGGTGAATGGACGCGACACCGGGCGAGCTAGTGGATGTAGACGCCAATGCTGTCGACCCTACTTGGGGCCTCTTAGGCAATTGCCATATATCCATGAGCGTTTTTGCCGCTAGCTCTTCTCTAAATTGTGATGACGGACACGCACTGGTAGACGACATCACGGAAACATCACCCAATTCTTGTTCCTCTGAAAAAGAGAGTGAAAAACTTGAGTGACCCTGCGGCAAGAGGACCGGCATGGCCCTCTCCCCGCTAACAACATACCGTGACACACATGTCCAACATTTGTCATCCCAATTGATACACACAAAACAAGGATTAGTACGAGTACATTGACTACAATTAATGCAGAAATCATGAGAATCAGAGGAAGATTTCCTTCCATTACAATTTGAACAATAATCTTTCATTGTGAAAATAATCAATCATAGTACCTGCAATAAGCCTTGCAAACAAAGATACATAATATAATAATCCATTATAATAATACGAAAAAATAATTCAAAAAAGAAAAAAATTTTGAAAAAATTTTTTTCAGAAGAGCCCAAGTTCCCAAAGGGGACCTTGAGCCCAAATGGATCCCAAAAAAGCCTAAGTGTGGACAAAAATTTTAAATTATTTTGAAAAATTAATGTAACACTTATGGACAATATTAATGTATCTTACTGTGAATTAATCTAGGTAGAAGACAAGAAATCACTTATCAGAAGTAACCATTGTCAACAGAAACAAAAAGTGTAAACAAACCATAAACATGACTCCAGACACTGATAAACATGGCCCAGAAATTAGTGTCTAATTTAAACACTATCTGATTCTAAACAGAGCCTTCCCCAGAAGAAACTGCAGAGCATCAGATGGTATATGCAGACCAAAACCTCTAAACACCCAATGGTGAGGACGTAAACATGGGGAAAGAACAGAAAATAATTCTGTTTCCAAACCAAAACTCCCAAGAAATTTTAGTAATAAACATTACAAAAAATAAGCCAAAAGCATGGGATAATAGCTATGGGGAATGAAGGAAAGGGAGAGAGGAAACACTGATCAAACAATGGAACATTCATAGCAAGAATGGCAACAACAGGGCCATGCCTCGAAAATAGGCAACATGAAATAATTTCGTAAAATAATTTTAAGTTACAGCCCTGAACATCAGAAACCACTGTTTTTTCCTCTCCTCGTCCTATATCCGCTTCATATCCACCATTTCTCTCATAATTATGTGTCTGGCATCATTAAAACTGAGATTTACTGCACAAATATCAGTGAGGTGACACTGTTTTCAGGGCCAAACAAAGAATGACATTTTTGTGCCAATTTCGAGACCTCCTTGACACTGCGCATGCACAGTACAGTAAAAGTATGGAGGACCTACCAGGACATCAAATTTTCGGTTTTTGATGCAAATTTTGGAGATTGGGGGGGGGGGGGGGGGGGGGGCAAAATTTGTGTTTGGCCCTGAATTTAATGGAGTTTGCAACAGCTAAGTCTGGGTCATTGGTACAGTATAAAAATATGAAAAATTGAACAGCAACTTTATGTGTAAAGTTCTTTTGGATTAGATCAGTTTGTCAGACCAGGTTAGGGGTCAAACTATACTAAAAACACTTGTAATAATTTTAACCCTTGAAGGCTTAATTCCAAATTTGATAACTGTTTCCTACAACAAAACACATGCACCAAAATGCATTCTTTGTGTTTTCTTGCAAGTTACACAGGTACCTTGGCCATTGTTTCTAGTTTGTGGGGGCACAGTGGCGTTGTGTTCTAAGGCATACTGCACATCGATGGTGCTTTTGTCTTCAACCAATGCTAACCCTGCTTAGTATGTTGGGGAGTCTGGCTGTCGCTCAGTGGTTCACTCTGGTTACTCCTGCCTATTCCACCCGTAAAACTGTCTAACACGAGGTGACCCTAGCTGTCAAAATTGTCATTAAATTCCAATAAATAAATAAATAAATAAATAAATAAATAAATAAATAAATTGTTTCTAGTCAAGTCTTGTTATAGTCATCCAAAACTTATCTGTCAACAAACAACTTCAAAGCCACAGGAAGAAAACTGTAGAAGTGTAGAAAAAATGTTTAAAAATTCCCATGCCTTTAGGGGTTAAATATGGTTCTTGCATAAACAGTCTGCATTCTAAATATGCATAGATGATGATAGATGGGTAATTCTTTAGAAATTAGTACTGTTTCATAATTTTCACGTTTTAGAGACTCTGCTGTATCTTTTCCGATTGCTTTTATTAGCTCAACTTGACAACATCAAGTATGAGCTATTGGGATGGGTTGTCATCCATCCATCCATCCATCCGTCTGTCCGTCCGTCCATCCGTCCATCCGTCCGTCCGTCCGCCCGTCCGTCCATCCGTCCATCCATCCATCTGTCCGTCCGTCCGTCCATCCGTCCGTCCACCCATCTGTCCGCCCATCCGTCTGTGCATCCATCCATCCATCCATCCATCCATCCATCCATCCATCCATCCATCCATCCATCCATCCATCCATCCATCCACAATTCCTTTAGCACACCCTACAGGCTGCAGCTTTCATTTGATCAGTTCCAAATTTCATACATGGCTTTAGAGCAATGTCTAGATGGAAGCTTAAAATTTTTTTCGAATTTTGTTGAAAAACGTGGCCGTCAGTAGTGGCCATCTTGGATTTGGATATGAACTGTCCAACAATTTTTTTAGCACGCTCTACAGGCCACAGCTCTCACCCAATTATTCCCAAAGTTCATTTGTACCTTTGGGGCAATGTCTAGATAGGAGCTATCAAATTTCTTATTAACCTACCTTACAATTGTTTACTACAGGCTTGCACTACAGTGGAAGCCCCTATCTCGGATAAAATACTCTCTATTTAATCTTTTCCAAGAGATGTGGGAAAGAAAAGTGGTGTAAAAAGCACCATGAAAAAATAAGCCAAAACTGGGCCGAGCGCCATCGGCGCACACCCAGTATGGGATGCTCTTCCCAAGTACAAATCCATGACTTCCGTTAACCAATGCGCAGTGCGTCATCAATTCATTATTCTTTTGTTTATCCGCACACATGGAGGATGTGTGGCCATTTTGCTACGAAACAGTGATAATTCAACTCATCAATAATGGCTTTCCTGTGACTGGATTATGGATCTGAAGATCGTATAATAACAGGACTGTGTTTTATATATTCTCGTTAATATTTTCAACCACTTTCTCATTGTATATTATTTATTATTCCGTTTTCGCGAATGTTTTTTTCGACATCGTGTCAATGCGGTTCGACCATGAAATTTTTCAGTTGATAAATTTAATTGTTATTGGAGTTAGGTGTCAATAAGGGACTGTCTGGACAGGATTTCTTCACTCTGTTGAGGGCTGAATTTCTGTTTTTTTGTCCCTGTCGGTCGTCTGGGTTCTGTTGTGTACCAAGCGTTTTTTTTTTCTGCCACCTTCTCTCGTAGTTGAGGGTGTTCATCTACTTTCTGTATCTGTTGAGTTCACCTTTTTCTTCTACTGCTCTCACCTCTGTTATTTCCAGTTTGCTTCCTTTAGGGCAATGCCTTTTGCCCTCGCCTTGGTGCGTTTTCGTGGCTGTTTCTCCTGCACCTGCGGGTGGTGTGGAACTTGACCACGTGTGGTGTGAGTTATACCCCCTCCATACGGGATGTGCACCTCCTCCCGCACCCGCTGTCATTTTGGGGCCGCCCGACTCTACCACATCTGGTGTGAGTTTTGCCTCCTCCGTGGGGGATGTGTAGCTCCACCCGCACCTGCGGGGGGTGGGAAACACTGTCATTTCAGGGCCCCCCGACTCGACCATGTCTGGTGAGAATTACTCCCCCTCTGTCTGGGATGTGCAGCTCCAGCCGCACCAGCGAGGGGTGGGTAATGCTGTCGTTTCTGGGCCTCCCGACTCGACCACGTCTGGTGAGAGTTATTTCCCTTCCGTGGGGGATGTGCAGTTTTTTTTTACTGTGGTGGATACTGCGGGAGCTGTTGGATTTCTGGGGAAGAAATGTCTGTTTCTGGGACTATGCGCCCTCTCCAGTCGACATCTGAGGCTGTCACTAGGGTTGTGACTCCTCCTTTGGAGGCCAAGCTAGGTGGCTCTCTCCCCTTTTCCGCCAGTTTCAACAGCTCCTGTCATATCTGCTGCTACTGCTGTTCCATCTACAACGTCATTGGGCACCGTTTTTAGCCGACCTTGGCTTATCCCTGCAAGGGTCTGCAGGGATGTCTGTTGTGTGGTTGTGGGGTATCGGCCTCAGCCTTCCCTGACTTTAACTCGGCAAAGTCAGAAGTGGCTGCTGACTGAACCCCCTGCTGTGTCCTCTCTGCCGTTGAGCACAGCAGTTTTATACCTGCAGTGGTCTGCTGTGGTGTCTGGAAGTGTAGACGTGGGGGTATCGGTACAGGTGGGTGAAGCATTTTCAGCCTTGGACTCTAAACTGAGTTCCAAGGCTATGAAGGATCTGTTCTTCACCAGGGTTGACACCTTTTTGCCTCCGGTGCATTATCGTTACTACGACATCGCCAGTCCGTCAGTCTGCCAGACTTTGACGGTTTTGATTCAGGACTCCAATTCACTCGGGCTTTCCAAGCCCAAGTCTGCCGTCATTCCTATGACGACTCTGGAGTCCAAGTTGGGCTGATCGTGGGGAATGCTGGGTATGCTTTCTCTCTCCGATCACGTCGTCTCTGCCTTAGCTGCCGATCTGCCTCCAGATAGGTTTTATGATGTACAGGCTCCTTTGCGTGTGCTGTCCAAGGCGCTCATGCATCTTACTCACACGCATGCCTGTGACACTGCTATTTTGAAACCAGTTCAAAGGGACTTTGTGCTGGACACAGGCCGATCCCTTCCTGGGGGCAGCGCGCTGCTCTTCGATCTGCTTCTTTGGCAGGACCGCTAATGTTCCATGGGTTCCGTGTCAGCAGTCCGGGATGATGTCCTACGTCATTCCAAAGATCACCTGCTGCTTCGTCAGCTTGATCAGCCTTCTAGGGGAGGCAGGGACTTTTCAAAGCCTAACAAGTACCCTTCTGCTTCCTCTGCGAAGAAAGGGCTGATCCTTCTGCCTCCGCTTCTACTTCTTACGGGGTAAGGGTAAGCGTCGGCAGGCTTGAGGGAAGTCTCAGGATTCTTCATTCAGTAGAGGAGGTGGTTTTTCCTCTTGTGGGCAGGGACCAGCCTAGGGCAGAATTTTAGGGAGACTTCAAGTCTCCCTCCAGAAAAAATAGGGAGACTGCAGAGTCATGTAGGGAGACTTCATTGGCAAGTGGGGAAAATTAAGAATATTCATGTACCACCCCCGCCGCCCCTTCATATTTTCAATTTGTGGTCCTCCATTAACATACAAATAATCCAGGTCCAGTTGTCTATGATGCATCTGTGCCAGGTTAAAAAATCACAATGTAATTATTGACTGAAAATCCCCCACTGCTACCTTCTTCTTCATGACCCCTCACCTCTTCTTCGTGCCAATCCCCCATCACCCTCCTGTGGTTGCCTTTCAACAGTCTACTAAGCTAATAATTTCCTAAGTATGAAAGTGTGAACAGGACCAGATGTAAGAAGGTTGCTTGGGAGGTACTTTGTTAGTTAATAAACAAAATACATTCTGGGGTCGAGTATTTTGTAAAAGAAATGTCATTCCGCATCATTTTTAAGGCATTCCGGTGTCATTCCGCGTCATTTCATGTCATTCCAATGTTTAGGAGGACCCTTTTTCAAGATCGTCCACATGCACACTTGTGTCCTGTACAAAGCTTTTCTTGACGTCACTAAAGCTTTTTTTCATGTGTTTCAATTCCATTTGTGTTTTTTCTGGGAATAGACAGCCCAACAGTTAACAGTCATCAGCAAATCGAAATGAAAATAATGTGTTATAAAATACGTCCGTTGTGTATACATTTTCGGCATCCTAAGCGACGTAACCTACTTTCAAACTGGGTTGTTTTGTTGAGTCGCGTAAGTCACCTATTTTCGTTTCGACACTTGAAGCTCCGACTGGAACGCAACAAAATAGAAATAAAAAAATCCGCCAAAAGCGACAATGGACAATTGATTGTCGTGTGGTTTCAAATAAATGGACGTTTATTTGACGAATTAAAATGCCCATTTATCACACTCGAGCACATTTGATTTTTGAAAATACTTGTTTTCATGTAAACCTCGCATCACTCAGTTCAGCCTTTTCTCATTTTGGCCAATTTTTAGAGGGCGACTTGTAATCGCCCCGACTATTTTTCTAGGCGACTTTGGGCTTAGAAGGGCGACTTAGTCGCCCTAGTCGCCCTCACGGCTGGTCCCTGCTTGTGGGCCTTGTTGGGGTTCTAACTGAAGGTCCTCACCTCGATTCGTCCCAGGTTGGAGGAAGGATAGCAGAGTTCGCAGACCGTTGGGCCACCATCACATCCGATCCTTGGGGGTTAGATGTTGTTCGGTCCGGGCTGCGAATATCCTTCTGAAGGCACCCCACTCTGTCCAGAGTTCCTCTTCCAACCAGAGTTCCTTCAGATGTTTTACGTCGGGAGCTTTTGTCCATGGAGATAGATAATCTCCTGGCCAAGGGGGTGTTCGAGGTCGTCAAGAACATTCAGTCAGTGGGGTTTTATTCCCGCCTGTTCTTGGTGCCTAAGAAGGACGGCCGACTCTGGCCGGTTTTGATTTGGGTATCCTGAATCAGTCATTCATTGCTCCCAAGTTCAGCATGGATACTTTCAGGTCGGTCTGCTGTTCCATTCACCACTGAGATTTCGCTTCCAGCATTGACCTGCGAGACGCTTACTTTCACGTTTCGATTCATCGGGTGTCGCAGAAGTATCTCTGGTTCGCTTTTCTGAGGCAAGGTTACCAGTTGAGGGCCATGCCTTTCGGCCTCAACCTGGCTCCTTGGACCTTCACCCGACTTATGTCGCATGTGATAGCCTTCCATCGCACACAGTCCAGGGTGACTACTTCGGCATATCTAGTCGATATCCTCCAGAGGCATTCCAATGCCGCCTTACTGGAATTGGATGTCGACACTCTGTTGAGCTTGCTCATGTCACTAGGATTCAGAGAGAAGTCGGATCTGGTTCCTTCTCTGTCGTTTTGTCATCTGGGGATGGCCTTCTGCACTCAGTTCAATACGGTGGCGGTTCCCCAGGCCAGGGCTGTGATTCTCTCAGCTTTTGCTCTGACTGTCCCAGTCCACATCCGTGACAGCACGGGGTATTCTCCGGCTGCTCGGTCACTGCAATTTGGTGACCGATCTCATTCCTCTAGGTCGACTGCATGTCAGACCTCTCCAACACTTTCTGCTCAGTCGTTGGAGGCCGAATGTCGATTCTCTGGATCTGATGCTTCAGTTACCAGAATCTCTTCATCCTCATCTTCTCCACCGGATGAATGTTCTGTGGATCACGCAGGGTGTCCCATTGGATTTACCCATGTCCGATCGCATTCTGATGGCAGATGCCAGTGATCTCGGATGGGGTGCGGCGTTGGATCCTCTAGGTCTTTCCCTTCACGGGATGTGGGACCAGGATCAGGCATCTCTACACATTAGCTCGAAGGAGCTTCTTGCTCTTCTTCTGAATTTCAGGCAGTGGATCCCTCACCTGTCGCATCGTCAGGTCCTTCCGTCGTACGCGAATTCGACAGTGATTGCTTCATTCAGAACCAGGGAAGCACCCACTCGGTTCCAATGTACGAATTGGCTCGGGATCTTCTACTGCTCGTTCAGGATGTCAATGCCGGGGTGGTTGTTTGTCACATTTTCGGTTGTCTGAATGTCCTAGCCGACACCCTGTCCTGACGGGCCAGGTTCTTTTCCACCAAGAGGATGCTCCACATGGCGGTGTTCCATCGATCTCTTTGCGACTCGTTGGAACCATCAGGTGGACACTTTCGTGTCCCTGTGTCCAGATGCTCTGGCTTTCGCCATGGATGCTCTGGCCCTCCTTTGGGACGGTCTTGTCGGCTACGCCTTCCTGCCAGTTCCAATTCCGCCTCAGGTTCTAGCCCAGATATAAACCTGTAGTCGTTGAATCCTTTCGATCACACCCTTGTTGCCTTGGTGGGTGTGGATCAATCTGCTCCGCTCTCTGTTAGCGGCAGTTCTGGCACGTCTCCCTCTACGTCGCGACTTTCTTTGCCAAAGTCACCCGAGGAGGTTTCAAGTTGATCCGACTTCATTATGCCTTCGCGCATCTTTTATCGAGTCCTGTCTCCTCCGTAGTGGTTTTTAGAGACAAACAGTGGAGTTGCTTTTCTTCTTCAAGGAGACACTCACTCCACTGGTTTAGGTTTAGCCTCTGGCTAAGTAGAAGGTTCTTTTGTCGATGGTGTGCGATCTCTGTCTTCTGTCCTTCGATCACACCGCTTGCGGAGTTTCTGGTATATGTTTGTTTCTGGAGGTCTCCAGCAATGGGTACAAGTCCATGCTTCGGAGACCTTTTTATGTGTACCCGTACTGTGTATGGTACACATAATGCCGGCATCCGGGGTGACCATCCGTCGTTTGTCCATACTTTGTCCATCCGTCTGTCCGTCCATCCGTCCAACGTCCGTATCCATTTCTTTGGCATTCGATAACTTAAAAAATATTGCTTGGATTGTGAAGTTACTTTATATTTGTGTTCAGGTTACTGATGTGCTGAGCTGTATAATTTTGGTTTAAATCGGATAATTTGATCCTGAGATATTAACCCTTTATCCTTCAAATTGAAAATTCCTCCAATCCCTTTGGCATTCGATAACTTGAAAAATATTGCTTGGATTGTCTAGTTACTTTATATTTGTGTTCAGGTTACTGATTTGCCAAGCTGTATAGTTTTTGGTGTAAATCTGATGATTTGATCCCGAGATATTAACCCTTTATCCTTCAAATTGAAAATTTCTCCAATCCCTTTGGCATTCGATAACTTAAAAAATATTGCTTGGATTTTCAAGTTACTTTATATTTGTGTTCAGGTTACTGATATGCCGAGCTGTATAGTTTTTGGTGTAAATCTGATAATTTAATCCTGAGATATTAACCCTTTATCCTTCAAATTGAAAATTCCTCCAATCCCTTTGGCAATCGATAACTTAAAAAATATTGCTTGGATTGTCAATTGTCAAGTTACTTTAGATTTGTGTTCAGGTTACTGATGTGCTGAGCTGTACAGTTTTTGGTGTAAATCGAATAATTTGATCCTGAGATATTAACCCTTTATCCTTCAAATTGAAAATTCCTCCAATCCCTTTGGCATTCGATAACTTGAAAAATATTGCTTGGATTGTATAGTTACTTTATATTTGTGTTCAGGTTACTGATGTGCTAAGCTGTATAGTTTTTGGTGTAAATCTGATGATTCGATCCCGAGATATTAACCCTTTATCCTTCAAATTGAAAATTCCTCCAATCCCTTTGGCATTCGATAACATGAAAAATTTTGCTTGGATTGTCAAGTTACTTTATCTTTGTGTTCAGGTTACTGATGTACCGAGCTGTATAGTTTTTGGTGTAAATCTGTTATTTTAATCCTGAGATATTAACCCTTTATCCTTCAAATTGAAAATTCCTCCAATCCCTTTGGCATTTGATAACTTGAAAAATATTGCTTGGATTGTCAAGTTACTTTATAATTGTGTTCAGGTTACTGATGTGCTGAGCTGTATAGTTTTTGGTGTTAATCGGATAATTTGATCCGGAGATATTAACCCTTTATCCTTCAAATTGAAAATTCCTCCAATTCCTTTGGCATGAGATAACTCAAAAAATATCAATCCGATTGTCATGTTACTTTATATATTTATTCAGGTTACTGATGTGCTGTGCTGTATAGTTTTTTAGCTCACCTGACTGGAAGTCAGGGTGAGCTTTTCTTATCACTCTTCGTCTGTCGTCCATCGTCTGTCGTCCGTTGTCCGTCGTCCTGCGTGAAGGTGGTGTTTGAGCCTCTTTCTCCTAAACCGCTGGCCACATTTTAATTAAATTTCATGTAAGTAGTGGTTATATAGGGACATTTTGATTTTTATCCAAAATAGGTTTCGGCTCATTGAGCAGAGGTGTGGGGAAAAAATGGCCAAATTTTTGGAAAATCTTCTACTGAACCACTTGTAGCAGAGACTTGATATGTGGTATACAGAGTCCTTTTGAGGTTTAGAATCAAGTTTGTTCAAGAGAAGTTTGTCGGACATTATTTGCCTTCGTTATGAGAGGGGCAAAAATTTTGGCCACGCCTAAAATTTCTTTTTTCAGAACCGTGAGGTCGATTTGAACCAAATTTGATATGAGATGATAATGGGTCATAAGTAGTTGATTGATGCAAAAAAAATTTTCTCATTGCCCCGTGGGAACCTCGGGAGCTAAAAATAGGAAAAACCTTAAAACTGCCATATCTCCAAAACTACATGGCACAGAGAATTCTTATTTTGTATAAAGCTTACTTTTATCCAGTGGAATAGAATGGTTAAAAAAAATCTCTATCGGTTTGATCACAAGGTACTTTTTTCAGGACTTTTGAAAAAGTGCTGAGTCAGCACTTTTTAACACTGTAGGCAATGGGAAAAAGATTAAAAAATCTTCTCCAGATCCAGCAGGCAGAATCTTTTGATATGTGGTATGCAACATTGTAGGGTGGATCTGATTCAAGTTTGTTCAAATCGGCCCCCTGGGTTCATATTTGGGCTCAGTATAGGAGCCCGATTTTGAACTTAGTGCATTTCAGGCAAATTTCTTAAAAAATCTTCTCCAGATCCAGCAGGCAGAATCTTTTGATATTTGGTATGTAACATTGTGGGGTGGATCTGATTGAAGTTTGTTCAAATCGGCTACCTGGATTCATATTTGGACTCACTATAGAAACACGAATTCGAACTTAATGCATTTCAGGCAAATTTCTTTAAAAATCTTCTTCTCCAGATCCAGCAGGCAGAATCTTTTGATATTTAGTATGCAACATTGAGGGGTGGATCTGATTCAAGTTTGTTCAAATCGGCCCCCTGGGTTTATATTTGGGCTCAGTATAGAAGCTCGAATTCGGTCTTAGTGCATTTCAGGCAAATTTCTTCAAAAATCTTCTTCTCCAGATCCAGCAGGCCCAGTTTTGGCATATTTTTTCGTGGTGTTTTTTACACCACTTTTCTTTCCCACATCTCTTGGGAAAGATTAAAATAGAGAGTATTTTATATGAGTTAGGGTCTTCCACTGTAGTGCAAGCCTGTAGAAAACAATTGTGGTAGGTATAATAAGAAAGGAAATTTACTATAAAATTTATATTTCTCTGAATTTTGTTGAAAAATATGTCCACAAGTGGCCATGTTAGATTTGGCATACAAATTGTCAACAATTTCATTAGCACAACCTACAGGCCACATCTCTCACTTGATCTTTTTCAAATTCATATGTAGCTTTGGTGTGATGTCTAGATGGGAGCTATCAAATTTTTCTTAATTTTCTTGAAAAACATGGCCACCAGCAGCCATCTTGGATTTGGATGTAAATTGTCCAACAATTCCTTTAGCACACCCTACCGGCCGCAGCTCTCAACCGATCAGTCACAAATTTCAGTTTTGGCTTTGGGGCAATGCCTAGATGGGAGCTATCAAATTTTTTTAAATTTTTTTGAATTTCATTGAAAAACATGGCTGCCAGCAGCAATCTTAGATTTGGCATATAAATTGTCAACAATTGCATTAACACACCCTAGAGGCTGCATTTCTCACCCGATCATTTTCAAATTTCATATGTAGCTTTGCAGCCATCTTGTATTTGGCATATAAATTGTCAACAATCCCATTAGCACACCCTACAGGCCTTATCCCTCACCACATTTTTTTCGAAATTGCGTATGTACCTTTAGCTGGTCGGGGGGAGCACGGCAGCTCAGTGGTAGACTGTTGGCTTTCTATGCTAGAGGTCCCGAGTTTGATCCCCATCCGGGACGACCCACGTTGTGTCCTCGGGCAAGGCACTTTATCCCCATTGCCTACATGGGAGCATGATGATGGTGTGTACTAAGGCGTACTGTATGTCGATGGTGCACATGTCTTCAACCGCTGTAACCCTGCTTGAGCCTCCACCCGTAAGACTGTCACGGTCACGATTAGCCATTGTGCATAAGTATGTGACCTTAAACACCAATAAATAAATAAATAATGTACCTTTGGTGTGATGTCTAGATGGGAGCTATCAAATTTTTCTGAATTTCTTTGAAAAACATTACCGTTAGTGGCCATCTTGGATTTGACATATAAATTGTCAGCAATTCTATTAGCAGACCCTAAAGGCCACACCTCTCATCTGATCTTTTTCAAATTTCATGCGTAGCTTTAGAGTGATACCTTTTCTGTAGAAACTTGAGTGAATCACTTGGCATTATTGGATCCTTCTATTTAGTTCAGTCCCTTCTTAGACATGTTGAGCTGCAATGTCATTGACACTTTCATTGTGGAACAAAGCTGCCATTTATATGACCCTTAAACTTACTGCATTTGTATATCAACATTCTGCCTTTAGCCAGTCCTACAGTTTACATTTGAAATGCATGCATTGGTCTGACGTTGTGCACACACAATTCTGTTATGTTGAATGATATATGCTACAAGGGATTCTTGTGACAAGGGATTCTTGTGACAAGCCGCTATTTTGCATGTGTTATAAAAATGTTGCCTGCAATTATTTCCCCTGAGTTATGGCCCTTTCTGTGACAATTTTTCTTAATTTTTAGGTCCGTACTTTGTTTTTAATTTTTTTATGCTTCATCAGTCCAGCACTTCAGTGGGGTATAATTGCCTTCAGCAATAGCTATTGTTCCATATAGTTATGTCAAATCAAATTTAATTACTGATGACATAATTAAGAACAGAAAGAACACTTAGAAATATAAGTCAGAATGTAAATTTAGGATTAAATATCTATTTCAGTTCCTCAGTACAACATTTGAAAACAATTCACTGGAGCTGATATTCAGACTGATTAACCTAAAAGAGAATAAAGATGGTAGACTTGCTTTTGAAGCATTGAAATATTGTGCAACTCTACTGTGTCACAAGAAATTTGCTGTTGACTTTTTGCAAGCTAATGGAATACAGAAATTATTAGATGTTATCAGACCATCGTTATCTGCCACTGGTGTTTCATTGTGCTTATATTATCTCTCATATTTTGAGGATGCCATGGAAAGAGTAGGTATTAGTGCAGACACTCAAGGGGGATTTTCTTGTTCGTGGAACTAAGGATCTGCGAATCACACTATTTTTATATTGTAACCAATGACCCAGACTTAGATGGTGCTAACTCTTAAATATTCAGGCCAAACACAAATTTTGCCCCCCCAATCCCCAAAATTTGCATCCAAATAAAAAAATCTAATGTCCTATATGGTCCTCCATACTTTTACCTATTGCACATGCACTGTCAAAGAAGTACCGAAATTGGCGCCAAAGCCTCATTCTTTGTTTGGCCCTTCTGTTAGTAACATCTCACTGACTTCTGTGCTTATAACCTCAGTTAAAATGATGCCAGACACAAAATCATGATGGAAATGGTGGATCCAAAGATGAAATAAGGGGGTGAGAAGAAGAAACAGTGGTTGGATGTGTTCAGGGCTGTAACTTATATTTTTATATAAAATTTATATTTCATGTTCCCTAATTTCAGGGCATGGGCCTGATGTTTTCATTCTTGCTATGAAAATCTCCACTGTTTGTTAAGTGTCTCCTCTCTCCCTTTTCTTGAACCCCCCCTCCCCCCACCCCCCACCCCTAGTTAATTTCCCATGCTTTTGAAATTTTTTTATTGAAATTTCTTGGGAGTTTAGCTTAGTTACAGAATGTTTATTCTATTATCCCCATGGTTATGTCCTCACCCTTGAGGTGTTTAGGCATTTTGGTCATGCATCTACTATCTGATGTATTATAGTTTCTTCTGTGGAAGATTCTGTTTTACATCGGATAGTTTTTAAAAATTAGTTACTGACTTCGGGCTGTGTTTTTCAGTGCCTGGAGTCTTGTTTCCGGTTTTTATTGACTTTTGTTTATGTTGACAACGGTTACTTTCTATTAGTGATTCCTTGTCTTCTGTTTGGTTTATTATGGAGTCAGATACATTAATATTTTCTGTAAGTGTAACATTAGTTTTTAGAATTGTTTTAAAAGTTTTGTCCACACTTAGGCTTTTTTGGGATCCATTTGGGCTCATCGTTCCCTTTGGGAACTTGGGCTCATGTCAAAATTTTCTTTTTGAATTATTTTTCGAAATTTTGTTATGGATTGTATTATTAGTCTGTGTGAAACACACAGACTATTGTTTTGCACGGTTTCTTTTTTTTTTTCTTTTTTTTCTTCTTCTTCTTTTTCTTCTTCTATCTTTTCATCACTTTTTTGTCCACAAGATAACTTGAAAACGAATTGTCCTATCTCGTTGATTTTTGGCATGCTGATAGACAGCCACAAGTTCTCAGCCACCTATGTTTTTCAGATTCCTGGGGTATCATGGGTGTCTGTAGGGGTGTTTTGAAAGTGGGTCACACCCATATCTCAGGCGTGGTATGACCTACAGACCTGGGACCAACACCAAATGAGTCGACACTCGGTGGAGGTTCAAAATATGGGTCAAGGTCACGGAGGTCATCTAGAGGTCATTGAGTGCATTTTTTAGAATTGCTGGAAATCACATTTTTTGACCCCCTAAAGTATTCGTGACGTACACACATGCATTTTGAAGTAAAAAAGGGGGCATGGCCAAAATTTTTTAAAGTGGGTCATGCCCATATCTCAGGCGTGGTATGACGTATGGACTTGGGACCAACACCAAATGAGTCGACACTTGATGGAGATGCAAAATATGGGTCAAGGTCACGGAGGTCACCTAGGGGTCATTGAGTGCATTTTTTAGATTTGCTGGAAATCACATTTTTTGACCCCCTAAAGTATTCCTGATGTACACACATGCATTTTGACGTAAAAAAAAGTGGGCATGGTCAAAAATTTTGAAAGTGGGTCACGCTCATATCTCAGGCATGGTATGATGTATGGACCTGGGACCAACAACAAATGAGTCGACACTTGATGGAGATTCAAAATATGGGTCAAGGTCACGGAGGTCACCCAGGGGTCATTGAGTGCATTTTTTAGAATTGCTGGAAATCACATTTTTTGATCCCATAAAGTATTCCTGACATACACACATGCAGTTTGACAAAAAAAAAGTGGGCGTGGCCAAAAATTTTGAAAGTGGGTCACGCCCATATCTCAGGTGTGGTATGACCTACGGACCTGGGACCAACACCAAATGAGTCGACACTTGATGGAGATTCAAAATATGGGTCAAGGTCATGGAGGTCAACTAGGGGTCATTGAGTGCATTTTTCAGAATTGCTTGAAATCACATTTTTTGACCCCCTAAAGTATTCCTGACGTACACACATGCATTTTGACATAAAAAAAAGTGGGCGTGGCCAAATTTTTTGAAAGTGGGTCATGCCCATATCTCAAGCGTGGTATGACCTACGGACCTGGGACCAACACCAAATGAGTTGACACTTGATGGAGATTCAAAATGTGGGTCAAGATCACGGAGGTCAACTAGGGGTCATTGAGTGCATTTTTCAGAATTGCTGGAAATCACATTTTTTGACCCCTAAAGTATTCCTGATTTACACACATGCATTTTTACGTAAAAAAAGTGGGCGTGGCCAAAAGTTTTGAAAGTGGGTCACGCCCATATCTCAGACGTGGTATGACCTACAGACCTGGGACCAACACCAAATGAGTCGACACTTGATGGAGACTCAAAATATGGGTCAAGGTCACGGAGGACACCTAGGGGTCATTGAGTGCTTTTTTCAGAATTGCTGAAAATCACATTTTATGATCCCCTAAAGTATTCCTGACGTACACACATGCATTTTGAAATAAAAAAGTGGGCATGGCCAAAATTTTTGAAAGTGGGTCACGCCCATATCTCAGGCGTGGTATGACGTATGGATCTGGGACCAACACCAAATGAGTCGACACTTGATGGAGATTCAAAGTATGGGTCAAGATCACAGAGGTCACCTAGGGGTCATTGAGTGCATTTTTCAGAATTGCTGGAAATCACATCTTTTGACCCCCTAAAGTGTTCCTGACGTACACACATGCATTTTGACGTAAAAGTGTGCGTGGCCAAAAATTTTGAAAGTGGGTCACGCCCATATCCCAAGCGTGGCATGACCTACAGACCTGGGACCAACACCAAATGGGTCGAAACTCGATGGAGGTTCAAAATATGGGTCAAGGTCATGGAGGTCAACTAGGGGTCATTGAGTACATTTTTCAGAATTGCTGGAAATCACATTTTTTGACCTCCCTAAAATATTCCTGATGTACATGCATCCACTCTCACGCAGAAAAGTGGGCGTGGCCAAAATTTTTGAAAGTGGGTCACGCCCATATCTCAAGCGTGGTATGACCTACGCACCTGGGACCAACACCACATGAGTCGACACTCGATGGAGGTTCAAAATATGGGTCAAGGTCACAGAGGTCACCTAGGGGCCATTGAGTGCATTTTTCATAATTACTGGAAATCACATATTTTTATACTGTACCAATGACCCAGACTTAGCTGGTGCTAACTCTAACAAAACCAGGGCCAAACACAAATTTTGCCCCCCAATCCCCAAAATTTGCATCCAAAACAAAAAGAAATCATGTCCTAAAGGACCTCCATACTACGCCTCTACTGCGCATGCGCAGTGACGCAGACGTCCCGAAATTGGCGCCAATTATCATTCTCTGTTTGGCCCTTCATCAGTCAACATCTCACTGATCTTTGTGCTTGTAAATCTCAGTTTAAAGGATGCCAGACACGTAATTCTTGGAGAAAATGTGATTCTAAGGAGGATAGAAGGAGGAGAGGAAAAAGAAGTGACAAAAATAATCAGGGCTGTACTTAAAATTTTTTGATGAAATTATGTTAAGTTGCCTATTTTCGAGGCATGGGCCTCTTGTTGTCATTCTTGCTAATTGTTGCACTGCTTATTCAGTGTTTCCTCTCCCCTAGCCTTCTAAAGTCCCCCCTTGCAATTCTCCCATGCTTTTGGCATATTTTGAGAAATTTCATTTCTAAAATTTCCTGGGAGAGTTGCTTGGTTACAGAATGTTTTCTGTTATTTTCCCCATAGTTACGTTTTCACCCATGGGTGTATAACGTTTGTGTTCTGCATCTTCCATCTGATGTTCTACAGATTCTCCCCTGGGAGTCTCTGTTTTGCATCAGATAGAGTGTAATTGATGACTGATTCCGGGCCAGTTTTTTCAGTGCCTGGAGTCATGTTTTCTGGTGTTTTTACACTGTTTGTTTTCATTGGCAACAGCCTTTTTTGAGGGGGGCTGTTTGCCTTTGCTGTAGTTTATCTCACTATAAGATACATTTATATTATCCGAAAGTGTCTCATTAATTATTTAATATAAATTTAAAATTTTTGACCACACTTTGCCATCGGATCCATCGGGGCTCAACGTTACTTTTCAGCAACTTGGGCTTCGCTGAAAAAATATTTTTTCAAAATTATTTTGTTTTGCAATTGTTTTTTCATTTATTAATGGATCATGTTATTATGTATCTTTGTGTCAGGGTTTTTTGCGAGTAACTAGGACTTATTGTTGTTCTTTCACAATGAAGGGACATTGTTCAAATTGTAATAGGAAGAAATCTTCCTCTGACTTTCATGATCATTGTATTAATTGTAGTCAGTGTTCTCGCATTAATCCCTGTCCTATATGTGAACATTGGGATGAGAAACATTGGAAACGTGTGTCACGATATGTTGTTTCTGGAGAAAGAGCGATTCCGGCTCTTTCTCCGCAAGGTCACTCTACTCTCTCAGTTTCTATTTCAGAGGAACCAGAACAGGGTGATGTTTCCATGTTATCTTCTTCAAGTGTGCGTCCGTCGTCACAAATGAATTCAGAGCTAGCGGCAAAAGTGCTCATGGAGATTAGACAAATGTCGTCCGCTAGCTCGCCCGGTGTAGCGTCCATTCACCGAATGGTTCGGCAGCCGGGTTCATCCGATGCGGTCCAAGAGGAAATTTTGGGTGATGCGAGCACTATAAACATAATAGATGCACACCCAGTGACGGCGGATAGTAAGCGAGAACGGAGGAAGCCTTTGAGTCCGGTTCCTAGCTCGTCCAGGTCCAGCCGGGCCGTGAGCGAGAGAGGCCCCTCTCTCGTACAACAACATCTGGGACCAGATGTTGTGGTACAAAATGTGTCTTTAGCGGAGCATACGTCCGTCGCTCGGGACGCTCCGTTGTATAAGCAGTCCGCAGAGACTGTTAAGGCTTCCTCTTCTCGTCAGTGCACACGACCGCACCTTGGCTGCGTGACCGCCGATATATTACCAGCTTCGCCGATGAAGGATTCTTCGGCGACCAGGTCACACCATCCGGCAGCCAGGGATTCGAGACCGATGGACTCCGGACGTTCGCATAGGAAAAGTATGCGGGAGCCATCTGATGCGGAGCTGCCCTCGGCGAAGCAGCGAAAGACTGCGCCTCCGCAGGTCTCGACGCCGGACATTCTTGTGCAGATAGCACAGCTTATCGCAGCATCCCAGCAACCGACAGAAACGGTGTCGGATCGAGAATTATCCGACGGCGCTGGGTCGGTACGCTCCGCCGAAGCATCGGGGGCGGACAACCGGGAACATCATGAGGTCCGACCGGATGGTGAAAGGGATACGGATGACTTGGAGCTATCCCTTTCGGAACAACATAAAGCTGCCGTGGACTTCATCCGGTACTTTCTCCCTCAAGTTGTTCCGTCGGGCCAGACTGCTGCGCTTCCGGACAAGAGAATTATAGCGTCATTGGACTCTGAATTTTTTGAGCGGTTCAGGGACATCGCTCCCGAGTTTCCGTCGCAGTCCAATAATGTTGCAAGAACATTTGAATTATTGAACGACGCTATATTTAAACTTGCTTCCAGGACGGGGAAAGCAGGTTTCTTGTCCGCTAATACTCTCAACCTGCCTTTCATTAATGCAAGGAATAAATTCGATACGGCAGGACAGGGTATACCGAGAGTTCCTCTGCGTATGGACGACGAGGCGGAAGACTTAGAGCTATCATTACCGTCGTCAGCTTCTATTCCAACCGCGGTGTTGGAAACAGCTATTGCGTCTAACAGAGCCTATTTAGATGCCTTATCTTACGCAGATCACCTTACTAAGGCGTTATCACTGCGCCTTCAGGGGAAAGAGTTTCAGGATATACAATCCTCTTTAAGACTTCTTTCAAGGGCAGTAGCTTATTCCACGTGTAACTCCGCCCTTTCAGTGGCAAATCTGGAGTTGGTTAGACGTGACGCAGCCCTAGCTACATCCACACTAGTGGATTCTAAGGTGAAGAACTCTCTTAGAGTCGCTTCGGTCTCAGGAGAACTTCTCTTTGACGGCAAGCTTTCCGCTATTTATGATAAAATTACAAAGAAAGCTAAGGATTCTCTGTTGTTCAAATCTGCTCCTAAGAAGTCGGATACAGCAGACACGAATAAGACAGGCACTTCTGGGTCTAATGTGCCCAAGAGAGGTTCCTATAGAGGTTCCGGTGCGTCCTCTTGGTCTTATTCGAGAGACCGTCAGGATAGCGACTCTCGTTCGGGACGTCCTTCAGGCCGGGACAATCGGTCGGACGCCCCGAGGTCGACGGGGCGAGGTGCGGGTCGTGGAAGACGTGGTTTCTCCTACCGCAGGCCTCGCAGGTCCAGGAGGTGATGGCTTAAACCTCTATCGCGTTCCGTTTGGCGGAAGGTTGTCGAGCTTTTCACAAGAATGGGCGTCGATTACGGACGACCCTTGGGTGAGAGGAGTGACTTCGGAAGGTCTAAAGATATCCTTCAAACGAAAGCCTCCATTAACTCGAAGTCCAAAGTGGACTCATCTTCCGTCAAATCCGCAGAAAAGAGACGCTCTGTTATCAGAGGTGCAGTCTCTTTTAATGAAGAACGCGGTAGAGGTCGTAGAAAACCAGGAATCTCCGGGATTCTACAGCCATCTGTTTCTGGTTCCGAAACCAGACGGCTCGTTCCGTCCAGTCATAGATTTGAGCTGGATAAACAAGCTGATCGTCGCTCCGAAGTTTTATATGGAGACGATTCGATCGGTCAGAGCGAGTATTCGGATGAACGATTATGCTACGAGCATAGATCTCAAAGATGCGTACTTTCACGTCATGGTACATCCGACATTCCGAAAGTATCTACGCTTCGCAGTCCTAGGAGTGGTGTATCAATTCCGGGCGATGTGCTTCGGATTGAATCTAGCACCCTGGGCTTTCACTCGGGTAATGAACTCGGTAATGATCTACTTCCGAGCTCATTCGTCTGCGGTAACGTCGGCCTACCTGGACGACATTCTTCAGAGGTACGGCAACGAGTTAACGCTTCAGAACGATGTTCAGAATCTTCTTCTATTGCTCCGACGTCTCGGTTTTATAGTAAACGAGGAGAAGTCGGATCTGGTGCCGTCCAAGTCATTCACTCATCTGGGAATGAGCTTCGAGACGCACAACAATCTTGTTCGTCTGCCGTTAACCAGAGCGAAATTAGTCAGTTGTTACGCTCGCTATTGTCTGCACGCAGACAAAGTCACGGCGAGAGAATTTATGAGACTGATAGGTCTGTGCGGAGCCGCCGCGGATCTCATTCCGATGGGGCGGTTACGCACACGTCCTCTTCAAATTTTCCTGACTCAGAATTGGAGTGTGAAAATTCATTCGCTCGATGTGGACGTTCTCTTGTCAGATCAAGTGAAACAAGAGATTCAGACTTGGGCAAACATTCAGTGGTTAACTCAAGGAGTTCCGCTGCAGTTGCCTGATCCGAGTTTTACCGTTATGACGGATGCCAGTCAAACAGGTTGGGGTGCATCATTAATCCCAACGGATTCGAGATGCCAGGGTCTTTGGGATCCGCAATTCCTGTGCAAGCACATAAACATCAAGGAAATGATGTCAATTTGGCTTGCGTTACGTCACTGGATGGACATTATTCACGATGCTCATGTCCAAATCCTATCCGACAATACGACAGTAGTGGCGTATATACGGAATCAGGGAGGCACTCATTCAGTTCCGTTGTTCAATCTAACGGAAAGAATCCTTCTGTTTGCGTTAGAACATCACGTTCTTCTTTCGGTCCGTCACATACCGGGTCGTCTGAATGTGCTAGCAGACTCCCTTTCACGAAAGGGTCGCTTGTTGCCGTCGGAGTGGACTCTCAACAAACAAGTATTCAATCAGATTTGCTACCAATGGGAACGGCCAATGATAGACTTATTTGCGACACATCTCAACAATCAGTTGCAGACGTATGTGTCTCCGTGTCCGGATCCAAGAGCATTTGCAGTAGACGCTCTGTCGATCCCTTGGGACGGAATGATAGGATATGCGTATCCTCCAGCGCCGTTAATTCAACAAGTATTGCTAAAGATAAAACAATCTCAATGCAAGATTCTGTTGGTAGCATCTCTGTCGCCACAGAGACCGTGGATAAATCTACTCAGGTGTCTGTTGTGGGACCTACCGCGGAAGCTTCCTCCATGGGAGGATCTTCTTTCGCAGGGGAAATCGCGCCAACTCCATCACAACCCGGAAGGTCTCAACCTTCACGTTTTTCCGTTGTGCGGTCCTTCTTGCATGGCAAGCACTTTACAGGACGAGCAGTGGACGCGATTTCTAACTGTAGGAGGACCTCCTCTTCGCTAAACTATGCGGCTAAGTGGAAGGTTTTTCGTCGTTGGTGTAGGGATCATTCTGTAGATATATTCGATCCCTCTATACCAGACATTGCAAACTTTCTAGTATACTTGTTTGACGAAATCAAACTGCAGCCTGTTACTATAAAGGGTTATAGATCTATGTTATCTGATACCTATGCACATCATGATAGTTTACAAATTGGATCTAATGTCTCTTTATCGAAGCTGGTTAGAAACTTTTCGATAAATAGACCCAGAACTCTTAGATTAATTCCTAAGTGGAATTTAGCTTGGGTTCTTCTTAAATTGAAGGAAAAGCCATTTGAACCTCTTGGGACAGTAGATTTCAAATTCTTATCTTATAAGACAGCTTTTCTCTTAGCTTTCTCTTCTGCTAGAAGAGTCAGTGAGCTTCATGCACTATCGGTGGATGATTCTCATTATCGTAGTGTTGGGAATACTATCACCTTCACTACTAATGTGGGTTTTTTAGCTAAGAATCAGGCTCCTAATAAATATCCGGAACCTATTGTTATTAAGGCTCTTCCGTCTTCAGACGGGCGTAGGCCTTTACTCTGTCCTGTTAGAGCGTTACGTATCTATAAACAGAGATCTCAGTTTATCAGAAAGGGACGGAAACGTTTCTTTCTGTCTTTGATGCCTAATAGAAAGGATATTTCAGTCCATTCTATTGCTAGATGGATTCAGTTAACTATCCGTACTGCTTATGAAGATTTATCTTCTTCTCAGCAGTCTGTGCCTAAGATTTCTGCTCATGAAGTAAGAGCTCTTTCTACTTCCTGGGCTTATGCTAATAGTGTTGCTATTACAGATTTAATGAAGGCTGCTTATTGGTCTCAGCCATCCACATTTACGAATTTTTATCTCAGAAATATTGAGTCCATTTCTGGAGACCTGCATTGTTTAGGTCCGTTATCTGTTGCTCAGAATGTCGTCCACTAAACAGTTGCAACTATAGTTATGCAGGCTTTCTGTTCCGGCAGTGACTCCGTCCGGCTGCCCTCTTCGCTCTGGGCTATTTGACCCAGGGCAAGGGGAAGGGGGGGGGGGGGGGGGGGCGGGTGTTCCCTTAGGTCACCCGCTTTATAGTGAAAAGCAAGGGAATGCCTCCTCCAAGTCAGTATTTCTGAGTCGCTTCCGGGATGGTTTTAAAGTGTAATATTAATGTTTAAAATTCATTCATGTCTTATTTTTAAAGTGTAGCTCGGTGTGAAGCATTTGTATATGTCAAGTGTCAAACGGGCTTTAATATACAATACTCGGACACTTTTAAATGACTATAAAGAGTCTCAATTCTCTGGACTACTTTATTTATTGGCTTGCTTTAAAAATAATTAGTATAAGGGTTATACTGGATGTTAATAGAGAACATGAATGTTATTGTGCTCAATTATTAAGGGTAGTGTATCTTTCTAATTTAAGATTAAATAAGAAAGATACATGTAAAGCCTAATACTCCTTTTCTCCTTAAGGGGTTACCTCTTTACTATATAGTTGAGCTTATTGGATTTTCCTCTATGTCCTAGGCCCTCCAGCCTGTTTACTATTCAGCTAAGTCTGGGTCATTGGTACAGTATAAAAATGTTAAAAAATTTATAGTAATTTATATATTTTTTATACTTACCAATGACCCAGACGGGGATGGCCCTCCCTGGAGTTGGGAACTCTTGCCTCCCCGCTGAGTACATAGCGCTGACCAGGCACTGCCAGTAAGAATGATAATTGGCGCCAATTTCGGGACGTCTGCGTCACTGCGCATGCGCAGTAGAGGCGTAGTATGGAGGTCCTTTAGGACATGATTTCTTTTTGTTTTGGATGCAAATTTTGGGGATTGGGGGGCAAAATTTGTGTTTGGCCCTGGTTTTGTTAGAGTTAGCACCAGCTAAGTCTGGGTCATTGGTAAGTATAAAAAATATATAAATTACTATAAATTTTTTAACTTTTAGCCCCCCAAAGCATTCCTGGGATTCATACATTCATTTTTACGTTAAAAAAGTGGGCGTGGCCAAAAAATTTGAAAGTGGGTCACGCTCATATCTCAAGCATGGTACGATGAATGGACCTGGGACTAACACCAAATGAGTCAACATTTGATGGAGATTCAAAATATGGGTCAGGGTCAAGGAGGTCACCTAGGGGTCATTAAGTGCATTTTTCATAATTGCTGGAAATCACATTTTTTGACCCCCAAAGCATTCCTGAGGTCCATACATGCATTTTTATGTTAAAAAAGTGGACGTAGCCAACATTTTTGAAAGTGGGTCATGCTCATATCTCAATCGTGGTATGATGAATGGACCTGGAACTAACACCAAATGAGTCGACACTTGGTGGAAGTTCAAAATATGGGTCAAGGTCACGGAGGTCACCTAGGGGTCCGCCTGAAAGAGGTCACCAAAGTCATCAAGTGCATATTATTCAGAAATACTGGGAAATGAATTTTATTACACCTTAATGCATTTCTAAAGTTTATGAACATATTTTATCAATCAAATTAGTGGGCAGAGCCAAAAATGTCCATTTCTGATTCGAGTATCGAACCCTTTGAATGCTGGTCACATATATGCCTTTTCTGGTTTCTTATAAATAATTGTTCTGATTCCAGTATGAATATCTGTAAACACTGTTAACGAAAACCCTTTTCTGATTTGTTTAAAAATATTTTACTCCTAAGTAAAATAAGTCTCCATCAATTCTCTTTCTGTATAGTTTATTCCTGATGCTTTAACCCTTTTCACACAGACTTGAATTTACTGGGTGCAGTAAATTCTGTTTCTCTAGTTATTATGTATCTTTGTATTTTTGAGGGTTAGTGCAAGTACTACGGCTGTATAATATTTTTTAACTATGAAAGAATATTGTTCAAATTGTAAATCGAGGAAGTCTTCCTCGGATTCTTATGCTCATTGTATTTGCTGTAGTCACTGTACTCGCACTAACTCTTGTACAGTTTGTGCCAATTGGGATGACAAATGTTGGAGACATGTGTCACGGTACTTTGTTAGTGGTGAGAGGTCAATGCCTGTCCTCTCACCACAGGGTCACTCTAGTTTTTCAGTCTCTTTTTCAGAGGAACAAGAACAGGGTGATGTTTCTGTGATGTCTTCCGGAAGTGTGCTGCCGTGTGATGCCGAAGGACATAGCTTCCTCCATGGGAGAACCTTCTCTCGCAGGGGAAATCACGCACACTGCATCGCAACCTGCAAGATCTCAACCTTCACGTATTTCCATTGTGCGGTCCTTTTTGCATGGCAAGCAGCTTACAGGACGAGCAGTGGACGCAATTTCAAACTGTACGAGGGCCTCCTCTTCACTAAATTATGCAGTAAAGTAGAAGGTTTTCTCTCGTTGGTGTAGGGATCACTTGATTGATGTTTATGGTCCCTCCATTCCAGACATTGCTAATTTTTTGTTCTACTTGTTTGACGAGATTAAACTGCAGCCCGTAACTATTAAGGGTTATAGGTCTATGCTATCGGATACATATGCTCATCATGATAGCTTACAAATTGGATCTAATGTCTCTTTATCAAAATTAGTTAAAAACTTTTCGATAAATAGACCTAGAACTCTTAGGTTAATTCCTAAGTGGAACTTATCTTGGGTTCTTCTGAAGCTCAAAGAAGCTCCTTTTGAACCTCTTAACACTGTAGACTTCAAATACTTATCTTATAAGACAGCTTTTCTCTTAGCCTTCGCTTCCGCTAGAAGAGTTAGCGAGCTTCATGCTCTGTCTGTTGATGATTCTCACTATCGTAGTGTTGGTAATACTATTACTTTAATTACCAATGTGGGATTTTATAGTGAAAAGCAAGGGAATACCTCCTCCTGAGTCCGTAATTCTGAGTCGGTTCTGGGATGTTTTAAAGTGTAAAGCTAATGTCTATCTCATTTATGTAATATTTTTAAAGTGTAGCTCGGTGTGAAGCATTTGTATATGTCATATGAGCATTAATATACAATCCTCGGACACTTTTAAATGAGTATAAATAGTCTCATTCTCTGGACTATCTTTATTTATCGGCTTTCCTTTAAGAAATTAGTATAAAAGGGTTATACTGGATGTTAATAGAGATCATTGATGTTATTGTGCTCAATTACGGATTGGTAATGTGGCTTTCTTATTTTTAATAAACAAGAAAGATATATGTAAATCCTTTTTCTCCTTTTCTCCTTGAGGGGATAATTCTTTATATGTAATTGAGCCTATTGGATTTTCCTTTATGTCCTGGGCCCTCCGGCCTTTTTTCTATTCAGCTAAGTCTGGGTCATTGGTTACAGTATAAAAATATGAATAAATTTATAGTAATTTATATATTTTTTATACTTACCAATGACCCAGATGGGGATGGCCCTCCCATGAGTTGGGAACTCGCCACTGTGCATGTGCAGTAGGTAAAAGTATGGAGGACCACATAGGACATTAGATTTTTAGCTCATCTTGACAAAGTCAAGCTGAGCTAATCTCATCGCTCTCCATCTGTCGTCCATCGTCTGTCGTCCGTCCTCCGTCGTCCATCAACACCATGTTTTGGTCTTCTCCTCCAAAGCCACTGGGCCAGTTTGAGTGAAAGTTTGTGTGAGTGATGGTCGTAAAGGGGCATTTCATTTTTGTTCAACTCAACATGCCCAGCCCCATGGAGTGGGAGTGGGGGAAAATGCTCCAAAATATTTTAAACATCTTCTTCTCAAGAACGAATGTGTACAGTGACTCGATATTTTCTATGGAGCTTCCATATGAGGTGTAAAATCAAGTTTGTTCAAACGAAGTTGGTGAAGTAATATTTGGCTTTGTACTAGGAGGGGTAAGATTTTCGGCCCGGCCCAAAATTTCTATATTTTTATACTGTACCAATGACCCAGACATAGCTGGTGCTAACTCTTAAAATATAGGGCCAAACACAAATTTTGCCCCCCAATCCCCAAAATTTGCATCTAAAACTAAAGAAAACATGTCCTGAAAGGCCCTCCACACCTCGCCCCCACTGCGCATGCGCAGTGTCCAGGACGTTCCGAAATTGGCGCCATTTATCATTCTAAGTTTGGCCCTTCATCAGTTAACATCTGACTGATCTTTGTGCTTTTAAATCTCAGTTTAAATGATGCCAGACACATAAATATTAGTGAAATGGTGATTCTAAGGAGGATAGAAAAGGAGGAGAGGAAAAGAATGTGTGACAGAATATTATCAGGGCTGTAACTTAAAATTTTTTAATGAAATTATGTTAAGTTACCTATTTTCAAGGCAGCAGCCATTTTGTTGTCATTCTGATTATTTAGTTACACTGTTTTTTCAAGTGTTTTTCCTCTCTCCCTGTCCTTTAAGTTCCCCCTTGCTATTCTCCCATGCTTTTGGCATAGTTTCTGTAATTATTATTACTAAAATTTCTTGGGAGTTTTAGCTTAATAACAGAATGAATTCTGTTCTTTCCCCATGTTTACGTCTTCACCTACGGGTGGTTAGGCGTTGTGTTCTGCATCTACCATCTGATGTTCTGCAGTTTCTTCCCTGGAAGTCTCTGTTTTGCATCAGATGGTGTATTTTTGGTAACTGATTTCGGGCCTGGGTGCCTGGAGTCTTATTTTAGTGTTTTTACACTCATTGTTTACATTTACAACAGCCCTCTGTGTGAGGGGGGGATTTCTAAATAATAATATCTTTATGTTATTTTAATCATAACTAGATACATTATTATTGTTCGTAAGTGTTGAATAAATTGTTTAAAATATTTTTAAAATTTTTGTCCACACTTAGGCTTGGGATCCATTGGGGCTCAACGTTACTTTTCAGAAACTTGGGCTGTTCTGAAAAAATATTTTTTCAAAATATTTTGATTTCAATTATTTTTTCTATATTAATGGATCATATTATTATTATGTATTTGATTGCCAGGGGTTAGTGCGAGTACCAGGACTTGTTTTCTTTTCTCATTGAAAGGATATTGATCAATTGTTTTAGGAGGAAGTCTTCCTCTGACCTTATTATCATTCTTTATGTGGTCAGTGTACTCGCATTAACTCCTGTTCTGTATCGTATGATTTCGATGACAATATGGGAAGCGTATGTCACGGTATGTTGTTGGGGATTTGGACACTCCGGTCCTTTCCCCGCAGGGTCACTCTACTTTATCAATTTCTATTTCAGACGATCAAGATTAGGGTGATGTATCTGTGATGTCTTCCAACAGTGTGCCTCCGTCGTCACAATTAATGAAGGGCTAGCGGAAAAGTGCTCATGTAATACGCCAATTGCCTAAGAGGACCCTAGTAGGTTCGACGGCCTTTGACGTCCGCTAGCTCGCCCGGTGTAGCGTCCATTCACCGAATGGTTCGGCAGCCGGGTTCGTCCGTTGCGGTCTAGAAGGAATTTTGGGGTGATGCGAGCACTATAAAATTAACTTAATGCACACCCAGTGACGGCGGATCGGAGGGAGAACGGAGGAAGCCTTTTAGTCCGGTTCATAGCTCGTTCCGGTCCATCCGGACGGCAAGCGAGAGAGGCCCCTCTCTCGTTCAACAACATCTGGCCCCAGATGTTGTGGTACAAATGTGTTGTTAGCGGAGCATACGTCCGTCGCTCGGGACGCTCCGTTGTATAGGCAGTCCGCTGAGACTGCTAAGGCTTCCTCTTCTCATCAGCGCACACGACCGCACCTTGGCTGCGTGACCGCCGATATATTACCAGCTTCGCCGATCAAGGATTCTTCGGCGACCAGGTCACACCATCCGGCAGCCAGGGATTCGAGACCGATGGACTCCGGACGTTCGCATAGGAAGTATGCGGGAGCCATCTGATGCGGAGCTGCCCTCGGCGAAGCACCGATAGACTGCGCCTCCGCAGGTCTCGACGCCGGACATTCTTGTGCACATAGCACAGCTTATCGCAGCATCCCAGCAGCCGACAGAAACGGTGTCGGATCGAGAATTATCCGACAGCGCTGGGTCGGTAGCCGGGGACTCGAGGCCTGCAGACTCCGGACGTTCGCATAGGAAGTGTGCGGGAGTCAACGTACACGGAGCTTCCAGCGGCAATGCATCGTAAGTCCGCTACGGCACAGGCCTCGGGAACGGACGTGCTTTCCTTAATAGCACAGTTTATCGCAGCATCCCAGCATCAACTGAATCTGTCGCATATATTTTATCCGACGATGCTGGGTCGGGACGCTCCGCGGAAGCGGGTACGGACGTCCGAAAGTTTCATCCGGTCCGACGGGATACCGAAAGGGATTCGGTGGATTTCAAGCTTTCCCTTTCGGAACAACATATGCTGCGATGCCGGATAAGAAACTGATAGCGTCGGTGGACTTAGAAATTTTTGGTTCGGTTCAGGGACATCGTCCCTCAGTTCCGACATAATCCAATAATGTCACACAAACTTTCGAATTATTGAACGACGCTATATATATTATTATTTTATGCTTGCTATCCAAGCATTTCTGGTTTCTTGTTCGAAGAGTTATGGAGATGTCTTTCAAAAGTGTGCCTCTGTCGTCATAGTTAATGAAGAGTTAGCGGCAATAAGTGCTCATGGAATATGTCTATCGCTTACGGAATGACATTCGCTAGCTCACCCGGTGTAGCATACATTCATCGAATGGTTCGGCTGCCGGGTTCGTCCGTTGCGGTCTAGGAAGGAGATTTGGGTGATGCGAGCACTTTAATTACTTTAGTACTCACCCAGTGACGGCAGATTGAGGACAGATCGGAGGAAGCCAACAACATAGGGGACCGCATGTTGTGGTTCAGATATTTTACATTCGGAGCATATGTCCGTTGCTCGGGACGCTCCGTTATATTGACAGTCCGAGAGACTGTCTTTAATGCTTCCTCATCCTCACAGCAGGGCACACGACCGCACATTGGCTACGTGACCTCGAGTATCCGATCAGTTTCGGCATTCAGTGATTCCACAGCGAATAGGTCGCGCCATCCGGTAGCCAAGGGACACGAGGCCTATACACTCCGTTCGCTCGCATATTGGAAGTATGCACGGGGGTAACGATCTCGGAGCTTCCTGCGGCAATGCATCGTAAGACCGCTGCTCCTCAGGCCTCGGTGACGGACGTGCTATCCGAGTTAGCACAGTTGTTTCGCAGCATCCCAGCAATTGACGGTTTCTCGGTCGAATCAGGAATTATCCGACGGCGCTGGGTCGGTGCGGTCCGCGGTTGCATCAAGCTACGGACGAGCCGAACGCTTTATAGGGTCCGACAGGATGGCGAAAGGGATTCGAAAGATTTCGAGTTTTCCCTTTAGTAGTATCGGAAGATGCCTTTCATATCTTCTGGCATTTCTTCCAGTGATTATTTTTCGGACTTCATTGCTGCGATCTTGGATAAGAGACTTATAGCGTCATTGGACTCGGATTTTTCGATCGGTACAGGGACTTTGTCCCTGACTTACCGACGCAGTCCAATATTGTCATTACAACATGTGTTTTATTTTTCGACGCTATATATTATATATATATATACAAGCCTGCTACTAAGCATGATAGTTTAGTTTCTTGTCCGCGTGGCTCATTTCTGCCATTTTATCTTTTTTACATATAGTTTATTTTGGCAGAGCAGGGCAAACCGAGAGTTCATATGCGTCTAGACGGTGTGATTAAAGACTGCATATATTCTTTTTCGCCGTTTATGTCTTTTCCAATTTCAATATTGGGAACGACATTATGTATAGTAGACTTAACTTAGACGCTTTATTATACGTAATCCGCCTTACTGAGGCGTTATCATTACGTCTTCAAGAAAAGATTTACGGGATATTATTCTCAATGTAATTTCTTTTGAGGGCAGTATTTTGTTCACGTATAACTCCGCCCTTCAGTGGCTGATTGGAGTGTTTAGACGTGATGCAGCCCTAGCTACATCCACGCGTGGATAGTAGGTTAAGAACTCTCTCAGAGTCGCTTCGTTCTCGGAGGAGCTTCTCTTCGACGGCAACTTTCCGGCAATCCATGAATTGCTTGGTTTATACATTCTCTTGTCTATCTACTGTTACAAGAGATTCAGACTGGGGCAAACATTCGGTGGTTGACTCAGAGAGTGCCGCCGCAGTTGCCGGACCCTAGTGTGGCTGTTATGACGGTTGCCAGTCAAACAGATTGGGATATATACTGATCCCTACGGATTCGAAGTGCCAGGGTCTTTGGGTTCCGCAGTCTTTTAGCTATCAGTTTAACTTCCGCGGAATAATGTTTTTTAGGCTTGCTTTATGTCATTGCATGAACATTATTCAGAAATGCATGCCCAAATTCCTGTCCTTTAATTCGACAGTAGTGGCGTATCTCCGGAACCAGGGAGGCACTCTTTCGTTTCCGTTATTCAATTTAATGGAAAGAATCCGTCTGTTGGTTATAGTACACCAAGTTCAGTTTTGGTCCGTCATATTCGGGGTCGTCTGATTGTTTTATCGCACTCCCGTTCTCTTACGGGTCGCTTGTTGCTGTCAGAATGGACTCTCAACAAACAAGTATTTAATCAGATTTGCTATCTATGGGAGCGCCCAATGATGTTTTATTATGACACAGCTTGCTAATCAATTGCAGACGTATGTGTTGGCTTGTCCAGATCTCTGAGCTAATACTGTTAACGCTCTATTGATCTATAGGACGCAATGATAGGATACGCGTATCCTCCGGCGCTGTTGTTTTAGCAGGTATTGCTAAGATAAACAACCACAATACATTTCTGTTGATAGCATCTCTATCTTCACACAGATCATGAGTAATTTACTCTCTTGTCTACTGTGGATCTTAACGTGAAATCTTCCTCTATGTGAGGATCTTTTTTCACTGGGTAAATCGTGTCATCTTTATCACAACCAGCAAGGTCGCAACCTTCATGTATTCCGTTGTGTGGTCCGTATTGCATTGTAAGCACTGTACTGGACGAGCTTTGGACGCGATTTCTTACTATAGGAGATCCTCTTCTTCGCTATTCTATGCGACTAAAGTGGAGGCTCTTCCGTCGTGGTGTAGGGATCATTATGTTCATATGGTTGATCCCTCCATACTACGCATTGCTAGTTTTTAGTATACTTGTTTCACAAGATCTACTGCAGCCTGTTGTTATTTAGGTTATAGGTTTATGTTACCTCATACCTATGCACTCTACGATAGTTTACAATTGAGTCTTTTGTCTCTTTATCTAAGTCAGTTAGTAACTTTTTGATAAATAGACTTAGAATCTTTAGATTAAATTCCTATACGGATTTTAACTTCGGTTCTTATTTAGCTAAGTAATCATTTGAGCCTCTGGAAACAGTAGTTTTCAAATTCTGACCTTTTAGACAGTAATTCTGTTGGTTTCTCTTTTACTGTAGAGTCAGTGAGTTTCATGCACTATCGATGGATGATTTTCACTTTCATAGTTTCGGAATCAATACTTCCGTTACTATTTAGGTTGGATTGTTGCATAAGAGTTAGGCTCCTATTATCCGGAACCTATTATTTTAAGGTCCTTCCGTCTTCGTATGGGCATAGGCCTTTACTCTTTCCGGGTACAGTTTATGTATTTATAAACAGATATCTGTTTATTACAAGGGCGTAAGCTTCTTCTGTCTTTGATGTCTAGTAGAAGGACGTTACGCTCCATTTTATTGTTAATCGATTCTATTAACTAGCGTACTGCTTATGGTATATCATTGGCTTAGCAGTTGTGCTTAAGATTTCGGCTCTTGAAGTAAGAGTTCTTCTACTTCTTGGGCTTACATTAATAGTGTTGCTATTATAGATTTTTGAAGGCTGCTCATTGCGCTCAGCCATCCATTCATGAATTTTATCTCAGAAATATCGAGTCCATTTCTGGAGGCCTCTATTGTTAGGTCTATTATCTACTGCTCAGAATGTCATTCACTTAACAGTTGCTACTATAGCTAGGTAGGCTGTCTGTTTCGGCAGTGTCTCCGTTCGGCTGCCCTCTTCGCTCTGGGCTATTTGACCCAGGGCAAGAAAAAGGGGGGGGGGGGAGGGTGTTCCCTTGGGTCACCTGTTTTTACTATGAAAACAAGGGGATACCTCCTCCGGAGTTAGTAATTCTGAGCTGTTATTGGGATGGTTGTTTAGTGAGAAGTTTAAGTTTATAAAATTCATTCAAGTCTTAGTTTTTAAAGTATAGCTTTTGAATATTGCATATGTCAACGGACATGATTATGCAATTCTCACACACTTTTAGGAGTATAAGAGTCTCTATTCTCTAGACTTACTTTATTATTGGCTTACTTTAAAAATTATTAGTATAAGGATTATTGGATATTAATAGAGTACATGGATGTATGAAGCTCAATTTTTGGAAGGTGTTGTATCTTTCTAATTTATCATAAATAAGAAAGATACATGTAAGGCCTATTACTTCTTTTCCCTACAGGGGATGACTCTATTTTATTTTATTGAGCGTATTCCATTTTGCTCTATGTCCTTGGCCCTCCAGCCTTTTTACTATTCAGCTATGTCTGGGTCATTGGTACAGTATAAAAATGTTAAAAAATTTATAGTAATTTATATATTTTTTATACTTACCAATGACCCAGACGGGGATGGCCCTCCCAGGAGTTGGGAACTCTTGCCTCCCCGCTGAGTACATAGCGCTTACCAGGCACTGGTTATTAGAATGATAAATGGCGCCAATTTCGGAACGTCCTGGACACTGCGCATGCGCAGTGGGGGCGAGGTGTGGAGGGCCTTTCAGGACATGTTTTCTTTAGTTTTAGATGCAAATTTTGGGGATTGGGGGGCAAAATTTGTGTTTGGCCCTATATTTTAAGAGTTAGCACCAGCTATGTCTGGGTCATTGGTAAGTATAAAAAATATATAAATTACTATAAATTTTTTAACTTTTCTGAACCGATGGTCCGATATGAACTAAATTTGGTTTGGGGTATTATTGGTTCATAAGTACTTGACCCATGCAAAAAAAAAAAAAATTCCTGCATCCCCATGGGAACCCGGGGAGCTAAAAATAGAAATATTTTCAAACCCCCATATTTCCCAAACCACACGGAACAGAGAGCTGTTATTTGGTATGAAGTATTCTTAGGACCAGTAGAATTGAATGGTGAAAAAAAATTGCCGTCGGTTATGTTGGGGTGTTCTTAATGGGCATCGAAAAAATGCTGAGTCAGCATATTTGCAAAAATTTAAAAAAGTCTTTTCTCTAGAACCAATCATCAGTATTTTTTGATATTTGGTATACAGCATTCATAGGGGGGGGGGGGGGGGGGGGGTCAGATAAAAGTTTGTTGAAATAAAGCTTGTTGGTTCATATTTGGGCTCTCTACAGGAGCTCGAAGTTTTAACATAGGATAATATGGGGAATATTCTTTAAAAATCTTTTTCTTCAGAACCACCTGTCAGAATCTTTGAATGTTTGGTATACATCATTGTTATGAGTGTCAGATTGAAGATTGTTCAAACCAAGTCCCTAGGTTAATATTTGGGCTTCCTATGGAAGTCCAAATTTTATCTTTGTTCAATATGGAGGGTAATTTAAAAAAATCTTCTTCTTCAGATCCATCAGTCAGAATGCTTTGATATTTGGTATGCAACATCTCTAAGGGGATCAGATTCAAGTTTGTTCAAATCAGATCCCTAGGTATATATTTGGGCTCACTATGGTAGCCCAAATTTTTACTTAGTGCAATATGAGGAAATTTCTTTAAAAATCTTCTTCTTCAGATCCACCAGTCAGAATGCTTTCATATTTGGTATACAACAACTCTAGGGGTGAGGGGTCAGATTCCAGGTTGTTCAATTCGAGTGCCTAGGTTAATATTTGGGCTCCATATGGGAACATGAAATTTAACTTATTACAATATGAGGGAATTTCTTCAAAAATCTTCTTCAGATCCACTCGTCAGAATGCTTTCACATTTGGTATACAGCATCTCTAGGGGGGGAGGGGAGGGGGGGTCAGATAGATTCAAGTTTGTTCAAATCGGATCCATAGGTTAATATTTGGGCTCGCTATGGTAGCCCAAATTTGAGCTTAGTGCAATTCGCAGAAATTTCTTTACAATTTCTCTTCTTCAGATCCAACAGTCAGAATGCTTTCATATTCAGTACAGAACATCTCTTGGGAAGTCAGATTCAACTGTGTTCAAATCAAGAGTCTGGGTTAATATTTGGGCTCTCTATGGGAGCCGGAATTGGCCATTTTGCTGAAGAATTAAAAATTTTGTATTCAGTACCCTCTAGAGGTGTGTAACTAAGATTAATCCACATAGGTTGTATCAAGGGGCTTCATAGGGGAGCTTTACATTTTACTTTATGATCAACTGAAGAAAAGGCATGATGCCCAGATTATTTTTGTCACTCCTGAGGGACTCAAGGATTGACAGTGTAGCCTATGGAGATGGCTTGCTTAATGTAGACTCATTCTTGGACTCTGTTTAAATTGTGTTCTGTTCAAGATGTGTGCTTCAGGCCCCGTGGGGCCTCTTGTTTGATTTGGATGCAAATTTTTTTTGGGGGGTGGGGGGAGCAAAATTTGTGTTTGGACCTGAATATTTAAGAGCACCAGCTAAGTCAGGGTCATTGGTAAGTATAAAAATTATATAATTACTATAAATTTTTTCATTTTTTCTTTCGAATCAAATCTCAAATCGAATCTTGTCTGATATTGATATCGAATCATATCAAATCTTAATAGACAAGTTATTTGCTTAGATGCTGAAAGTGACCTTAAACACCAATAAATAAATATTCTCTGAAGCACTGTCACTGAAACAGGTAGGCCTATTTTATCCAAAGTTTTAGTTTTTGAAGGCTTAATCTGTGACAACACTTCTTCTGGACAACATGAGCCACACAGACTCTCAAAATTTTTCCTCCTCAGCATCAGTCAATATTGTACCTTATGTATGTTTGGGGATGTATATTTACTGTATTAAATTGTGCACTGCTGCTTCTGTTCTTCATTATATCCAGCAGCATTCTATCCATATTTGTATTTATTGTATGATTAGGCAGTATGTTGTAAGAGCATCGATACCACAATTGATGCTGCTAGAAGATGTTCGGTCATCTTGGAATCTCTCCCAACTGATGATCAAACCGGTGACCTTCGGCATGAGAGACCAGTACAAGAATCCACTCTGTCATCACATCACTCTCTTACTCTAGTCTATTTGTATGGGTACAATATGACTCAGTGTAAAGTGACTCTGTATGAAATGGTAAAGGAATGAAATGGCTCGGGTGGGGGGGGGGGGGGGGGGGGCTCATGAACTGGTGAAGGAAAGAAAAGACCTGACATCCTATTAGTCGGTCATGCCCAGCGAGGTCTTTGTACTGCGTCACTTTAATACCATTGATTATGATCGATGGCACTGCCTGACTTTTAATTTTGTGTCTTTTCAAAGACAGGATTGAAAAGTTTGCAGTGTTAACATTACACTGTTACCACAAAAATGCACAATTAATCGTATCAAACTGGATATTCTGAACTCTTTCCTAACCGCAGATCATTATCCATTGATAGGTAGATCAGAGAAATTAACTGCACGTCTTGTACTACCCATGGATGTTCTGTAGCCTAGATACTACTAACCGAACAATTAAACATTGTCAATTACTCAATTAAATATAATTGAGCCTACATGAATGAACTGTTTAATGTCAATTTTAATGGAAATGTGACAAATTGCGCTAAGCACGAGAGATTTGAAAAAAACAGATCTTGAGACTGATTCGGGATCGACCTCAAAGCAGGCGTATGATATTGATATCGAATCAAATCTCGAATATTCGCAGGACCCTACTTGGAACTATAATAATACTACTTCTTTTTAGCTCTCCGAAGGGAGCTAAACTTATCACTTACTGTCCGGCGTCGTGAACATTTTTCAAACGACTTCTGCTCTGAATCCGCTAGGTCGATTTGCTCGAAACTTGATATGGATGTTCATTACCACATGTCAATTCAAGTTTGTTCAAATGAAATGGACATACCCACTTGGGGCTCCATAGGAGGCATAACTCTGATAGCACCCTATGTATATTAAAGAAATTACTAAAAATCTTCTTCTCCCGCACAAGTGGGCAGAATCATTTGATATTTGTTATACAGCATTACGGGGTAGATCTGATTCAAGTTTGTTCAAATCGGCCCCCCTGGATTCATATTTGGGCTCACTATAGAAGCCCAAATTCGGACTTAATGCATTTCAGGCAAATTTCTTAAAAAATCTTCTCCAGATCCAGCTGGCAGAATTTTTTGATATTTGGTATGCAACATTTTGGGGTGGATCTGATTCAAGTTTGTTCAAATCGGCCCCTGGGATCATATTTGGGCTCAGTATAGTGCATTTCAAGCAAATTTGTTTAAAAATCTACTTCTCCAGATCCAGCAGATCTTCTTCTCCAGATCCAGCAGGCAGAATCTTTTGATATTTGGTATGCAACATTGTAGGGCGGATCTGATTCAAGTTTGTTCAAATCGGCCCCCTGGGTTCAAATTTGGGCTCAGTATAGAAGCTTGAATTTGAACTTAGTGCATTTCAGGCAAATTTCTTCAAAAATCGTCTTCTCCAGATCCAGCAGGCAGAATCTTTTGATATTTGGTATGCAACATTGTGCGGTGGATCTGATTGAAGTTTGTTCAAATTGGCCCCCTGGATTCATATTTGGGCTCACTATAGAAGCCCGAATTCGTACTTAATGCATTTCAGGCAAATTTCTTAAAAAATCTTCTTCTCCAGATCCAGCAGGCAGAATCTTTTGATATTTGGTATGCAACATTGTGGGGTGGATCTGATTCAAGTTTGTTCAAAAGTTTGTTAAAGCCAAGTCCCTGGGTTTATATATGGGCTCCCTGTGGAGCCCGAATTATAACTTCATTCAATATGAGGAATATTCTTTAAAAATCTTTTTTTTTAGATCCACTGGTCAGAATCTTTGGATATTTGGTATAAGCTTTTCTGAGGAGGAGCAGATGCAACTTGTTGAAATCAATTCTCTGGTTTGATATTTAGGCTACCATGTCAGGTGAGCGCCCTCAGGCCCCTTGGGGCCTCTTGTTATATCTTCAGTACAAAATTTGACCTGTTAGCTGGTTGAGTGCTAGAAGCCACCATCAGGATTTTTAGAAAAATGCAAAATCCAGCGTTTCCGTTACTCATGTTTCATATTCAGCCAGGCGCATGGGGTGCAGTGGCTCAGTATGTAGAGGTTCAGGCTGCAAGCCGAGAGGTACTCGGTTTGAATCCCACCTGTGGCAACCACAGTGTGTTCTTGGGCAAGACACTTCACTCCCATTGCCCATGTGGGGGCAAGGTGACTCTGTGCACTAAAAGCGTATTGCACATTGATAGTGCATCTGTCTTCAACCAATGCTAACCCTGCTTGTGTGGAGTTATGTTGGGGTGCTGACAGTTGCTCGGTAGTTCTCTCCGGGTACTCCAGCTTCCTCCACCCGTAAAACTGTCATGGTCATGATTAGCCATTGTGCAGAAATATATGACCTTAAAACACCAATAAATAAATAATTCAGCCAGACGCAAATAATATTTTGTTTTTATATATTTGTTTATGACAAATTATCGGAGTGTGCGGGGGTGCGGTGGCTCAGGAGGTAGAGTTTCAGGTTGCAAGCCGAGAGGCCCTCGGTTAGAATCCAACCTGCGGTAACCGCGTTGTGTCCTTGGGCAAGACCCTTCACCCCCATTGCCCATGTGGAGGCACGGTGACGTCGTGTACTAAGGCGTACTGCACGTCGATGGTGCACTTGTCTTCAACCAATGCTAATCCTGCTTGTGTGGAGTTAGTATGTTGGGGAGCTGACAGTTGCTCGCCGTTGCTCGGTGGTTCTCTCCGGGTGCTCCGGCTTCCTCCACCCGTAAAACTGTCATGTCATGATTAGCCATTGTGCAAATATATGTGACCTTAAACCCCAATAAATAAATAAATATTGGAGTGTACTCTCCAATAAATTGTAATAAAACAAATTCTGAATGACAAATTCAGACCACTAAAAATAATTTCACCCTCAACCAATCAATTGTATATAGGTTAAAGAGGAAGCTCCTGTTAATTGAAAAAAAACCTTGTAATTCATTGAAAAATTACTCTGACAATCACCAAATTTCCTTGTTTATTGACCTATTTGGCCTAAGTACGTTCAGTACAAGCATTTAATTTATTATGTCTTGTTTGATAGATCTCTATGAGCTCTGTTGAACAAGATAAAAGAGATTAAATGCTCAGGTTATCTCTAGAATACAGAAAACTAATCCGTGTTAATTCAACACTACTGTTACTAGAAAATATTTTCCTGACTGAGTGGCTATTCATTTAACAAGATTTCTTCTTAATTAATTTATACAGCCCTTTAAGGCTGTCAGTTTAAATCATTACTAATTCTGCTTAACTTTTGGATGCAAAATTGTATTGTTGCTCATTAACTGGGTTACACACAATAAAATAAATTGAATCTCATGAATTTTTTTTTCAAATCAGTAAGGGAGGGAGGGAGGGAGGGAGGATTTTATTTTTATTTTTTTAAAATTTTTTCTTGCATGGAATGGCATGAATTGATAGGCTTTTCACTGTCTTTTTAGACACAGAAAATATATATAAGAATTATACAAATAAAACTGTTTTGCATCTTTAGTTATGAGTTTCATAATTCGTTTTCATAGTCCTTTCCTATATTAAAGCCCAGTCTCTGAATGACCTGATTTTGTAGTAATATTGGAAGAAAGACACTGTAAGGCAATAAAAATGTCCAATGAGGTGGGACAATTTCAAAGAGGGATTGTCTGAGGATGAAAGCATTTTTTTTCTATTAGCTGCTCTATTTATTTGACCAGTTTGTAATGGTTAAAACCACAGATAAATTTTCTCCTTATGCATCAGGAAATTACATCACTCGGAGTCCAGTTCATTGAGAATATTGACCTGCAAAGAAGAAAACTTCATCTTTTTAATAGTCACCTAACTTGTGTGAGCTCATTTCCAGATTTGATTTCACTATTTTGAGGCTATGTTTCTCATGTGAGTAAGAATAGAGATTAATGAATTTCAACATATTTTTTTCATCATCTTATGAATATCAGGATTGGTAATTTCGGCATCCATGTACAATTTTGTAAGAGGTTGTGTTTAAGTAAAATTCTTTGAACTTAGCGGCCCCAGGGCTTTCAAATTGTAGTTGCAGGTTATTTGGGACCTTAACTATAGTACTGAACCCTTATTTTCTCGAAATTTTTCTTCCATTTTTTTTTTCAGGTGAAAACTTAGTCAATTTCCTGTTGTAAGAAGTTGCATAAAAGTAAACTTTATTGCACATTATGGTGATCCATATAGCCTGTAGTTGTGTTTTATTGCAAGTGTAGTTTCTCTTAACCCTTTTACTCAGTATATGTGCTTTTAGTTTGGTCATTTTTCTTTTTTTTCAGCAAAAAATCTGTGAAATTGTACTTGTGTTTGTAACAATTAATGTTTCAGTGAGCGCCAATATCCAAGTTGTAAGAGTTGGTGTTTGAGTTGTTTCTTCAAACTCAGTGGCCCCAGGGCTTTCAATTTGTAGCTGGGATGTATTTGGGACTATAACTGTAGTGCTTAAGCCTTATTTCATTTTCTTTTTTTCTGTTTTTTTTAGGTGAAAACTGAGTCAAATTTCTGTTGTGAGAAGTTGCGTTAAAATAAAAACTTAAGCGCACATTGTGGTGATCAATAGTGTTTATAGGTCTGTTGTATTGTGAGTGTAGTTTCTCTTACCCTTCTACTTTGTATATGTGGTGTTATTTTGCCTTTTTTCAGCAAAAAGTCTGCAAACTCTTACTGAAACAATTAATGTTTCAGTGAGCTCCAATATCCAAATTGTAAGAGTTTTGTGTTCAAGTCGGTATCTTCAAACCATTTGGGCCCAGGGCTTTTATATTGCAGTTACTAGTTATTTAGGAGCATGATTACAGTACTTGACCCTTGTTTTCTGGAAATTTTTCTTCAATTTTTTTTTTCTTCAGGTGAAAGTATATGTTAAAGTAAACTTTACTGTACATTATGTTGATCTATATAGCTTATAGGTGTGTTTTATCGCAATTGTAGTTTCTCTTAACCCTTCTACTTAGTTTATGTGCTGTTATTTTAGTCCTAGTTATTTTATCCTTTTTTCAGCCCCCCCCCCCCCCCCCCCCACGAAAAAATAAAATCTGTGAACTTGTACTTGTAACAATTAAAATCGGCTCCACTATTTGAATGTTAAGGGTTAGTGTTGAAGTTTTTGTTTTCAAACCCAGCGGCTCCAGGGCTTTCAACTTGCAGCTGAGGCAGACATGTTAAGATGAGGACTTGAAAAATAGTGAGGTTTCTGGGAAAAAATAGTGAATTGTTAATATCGTTATACTATAAACCCATGGCCCAGACTAGCTGGTGCAAACTCAAAAGTTATCAAGGGCCAAACACAAATTTTGAACCCCCTCCAATCTCCCAAATTTTGTTGCAAAACCGAAAATTAAAAGTCCTATCTGGTCTTCCATACTTTTACTCTCCGCACATGCTGACTGGAATTGGTGGCAACATCATTCTTTGTTTGGCCCCAAAGTCAGCAACAATGAACTGACATCTGTGCTTTAAAATCTCCTTTTTTGAGGATGCCAGACACAAATCAATGCAAGAATTGGTGGATCCAAGGCTGTTATTAGATGTTGGAAGTGTTCAACGGTGGTTTTTGACGTTCAGGGCTGTAACTTTATAATAATTATAAATTTTTTTTATGTTTCCCAATTTCGGGACATACGCCTGACGTCATCGTTTTTGATAATGATTATTCCACTGTTTGTTAAGTATTCCTTCCCTATCCTTCCATGAACTCTTCCTGTTAAACTCCCGAGCTTTTGGGCTTTTTTTTATTGAAATTTTTTATTAAATGTCTTGGGAGCTTAACATGTATTACAGAATATTTATTCTTTCTTTCCCCATGGTTACATCCTCACCCTAGGGGTGTTAGGACGTTTAGTCTTGCACCTTCTATTTGATGTATCGTTTTTTCTTCGTATGAAGATCTAGCTTTGCATCTGGTAGCATTTAAATTGGTTTCTGACTATGAGCCTTTTTTGTGTGCCTGATGTCTTGTTTCCGTTTTTTTCACTGATGTTGTTTACTTTTACAACGTCCTCATATGTAGGTAGTATTTTAGATTCTTTTACTGTAGAATTACTGTAGGATACATGGATTATCATTCCGGTAGTGTAGCTCAATAAATTTGGATTTTGTCCACACTTTGGCTCTATCGGGATGCCCTTGGGCTCTTAATGTTCCCTTTGGGAACTTAGGCATTTTTTACAAATTTTTTGTTTGCAAAAAATATTTAGAATTTAATTATGATTGCTATTATTCATGTATCTCAGTTATATTTATATATTGTTGTGGAGTTTGGAGGACTGATATCGACTTTAGTTGATGCACTCCTGCAGACTCTTTGTCTTCTTGTGTTCACTGGTGGGATGACTTTTTTTTTTCAAAAAAAAATTTTCCCCAAAATATTTTGAATTTAATTTTGATTGTTATTATTCTTGTATCTTAATTATATTTTGTTGTGGAGTTTGGAGAACTGATATCGACTTTAGTCGATGCACTCCTGCGGAATCTTGTCATTCTTGTGTTCACTGGGATGACTAATATTGGAGACGGGTGTCGCAGCACGTTGTTGGTGGTGAGATTCTGAGGCCAGGCCTCTCACCGTGTTATAATTTATTTTTTCAGTTTCTATTTCAGAGGAACATGAACATGGTAATGATATTCTGACACCCATCCAAGTGTGCACTCCGTTGAGCAAATACAGCTCGCTGCAGTGCTCATGATATGCAAGGGATAAGGCCTCTAGTTAGTGTTCTTAATCTCTTGCAAGCAGCTAGCTCGACCAGTGAAGCGGTTACTCCGTTAGTGGGAGCCGTGACACAGGGTAAGTCCATTGCGGCCGAAGGAAGTGTAGATGTGGGTAGAGTGAGCACTTAAATATAAATAAGCTCACCCAGCGACAATGGAAATAGGGAAGAAATAGGGAGGAAGTCAGCAAGTTTCTTGTACTCGGCGAGGTCTAATAGACCGCGAACGGGAGAGGCCCTTCTCTAACCAAACAACATTTGAGGCCACATGTTGTTATGAGAAATTTGCACGAGACGGAGCATACACCTGCCCACTGCTCGGGACGCTCTGTCTAGTTTGCAGCCGGTGTCTGCATCAATCACGGCTTCCTCTGCTACGTTTCACAAACCGAAATGAAGTTTTCTGATTAGAAACTTGCACGAGACGGAGCGTACGTCCGCCCACCTCTCTGGTCTGCAGCCGGAGTCGGCTTCAGTCACCGCTTCCTCTGCTATGTTATTAAAGCACACACGACCGCAGGCTAGCTACCTGACTTCAGATAACCAGTCAGCTGTGCACGAAGATGGAGCTTTTCTTCGCCCTTGAATTCAGACCTTCCGATAGCTTGCAATCCGAGGCATTGATCAATGGGACGCTCGGAGAAGAGATCTCTCTCCGGGTCTTTGTCCCAGGAGCAAAAAGCGGTGGGAAAAACAGAAGTCCGCTGCTCCTCAAGCCTTGGGAATGGACTTGCTGTCGCAGTTGCGCAGCTATTAGCAGCATCCCAGCTAATGCAAGAGCAGCCTCCCGCAGACTCCAGTGTTCAGCTGTGGGACGGTGCTGGGTTCGGTCCGGTCAATTGTGCATGTAGTAGAAGCCAGAAGTTTCTCTACGGAATGCTCTGCTAGATCTGGGGTCAGATCACTGATTGTAGAACCCTCTCCATCCCGTTAACAGTCAGGGCCGACTGTGTCCGTTGTGAGAAACCTTATTGAGTTGGAACACGCATCAAAACGTTCCTTCCACACTGCAGGTGAGGCCGGCGGCAGTTATGGCTTCCTCTACTTACATAGAAGCGCACGAAAGAGGATGAAGCCTAGAAGTTTCTAAGTGGGATACTCTACGAGATCTGGGAACAGATTGAGAGTGCAGAGCATTTTTCATCCCGTTAACAGTCGGGACGACTGTTTTGTATTGTAAGAAACTTCAGTGAGGAGGAGCATCCGTCCTATGTGACGAGTCGGGATCCTTCTCCCGCACTTCAGCCGGGGTCTGCTGTGGTTACGACTTCCTCTTCTTCCATGGATATGCACGATAAGGGATAAATGCCTAAAAATTTCTAATGCAATGCTCGGCGAGGTCTGGAGCAGACTGCGAGCTGGAGAACATTCTCCTTTCCATGCAGTCGGGGTCAACTGTTTTTGGTGCGAGAAACTGTAGTGAGTTGGGACGCCTGTTCGCGCTTGCGATTCGGGACGGTTCTTCCCCACTGCATCCAAATTCGGTTGCAGCTATGGCATCTTCCCTTGCTTCATTATACCCCCGCTTCGAAGAAGTGGGGGCTATATAGGAATCGCCCTGTACGTCCGTATGTCCGTCCGTCCGTCCATACGTCCGTCCGTCCGTACGTCTTTCCGGACATGAAATTCTTGTGCGCGCAACTCCTCCTACATTTATCAATCAATTTGGACAAAACTTTTCAGACATCATCACTACTAAGTGAACATGCGCATATTCCAAGATTTTTGATCTGCGACAATTTTAACCAGGTTTTCTCCCTTTGACTTAGATTTATTGTGTCTTTCCATCCGAACAAATTCTTGTGTGCGCAACTCCTCCTACATTAATGAACCGATTTTGATGAAACCTTTCGAACATCATCTCTACTAAGTGAACATGTGCATATTCCAACTTTTTAATCTGCGACAATTTTAACCAGGTTATCTCTCTTGAACTTTGATTTAATATGGGTTTCTACATGAAATTCTTGTGTGCGCAACTCCTCCTACATTTATCAATCAATTTGGATGAAAGTTTACAGACATCATCACTACTAAGTGAACATGCGCATATTGCAAGATTTTTGATATGCGACAATTTTAACCAGGTTATCTCCCTTTGACTTAGATTTATTATGTCTTTCCGTTCGAACAAATTCTTGTGTGCGCAACTCCTCCTACATTAATGAACCGATTTTGATGAAACCTTTCAAACATCATCTCTACTAAGTGAACATGTGCATATTCCAAACTTTTTGATCTGCGACAATTTTAACCAGTTTATCTCTCTTGAACTTTGATTTAATATGGGTTTCTGCATGAAATTCTTGTGTGCGCAACTCCTCCTACATTTATCAATCAATTTGGACGAAAGTTTACAGACATCATCACTACTAAGTGAACATGCGCATATTCCAAAATTTTTGAGCTGTGGCAATTTTAACTAGGTTATCTCCCTTTAACTTAGATTTATTATGGGTTTCTACATGAAATTCTTGTGCGTGCAACTCCTCCTACATTTATCAATCAATTTGGACAAAACTTTTCAGACATCATCACTACTAAGTGAACATGCGCATATTCCAAGATTTTTGATCTGCGACAATTTTAACCAGGTTATCTCCCTTTGACTTAGATTTATTATGTCTTTCTGTTTGAACAAATTCTTGTGTGCGCAACTCCTCCTACATTAATGAACCGATTTTGATGAAACCTTTCAAACATCATCTCTACTAAGTGAACATGTGCATATTTTAAACTTTTTGATCTGCGACAATTTTAACCAGGTTATCTCTCTTGAACTTTGATTTAATATGGGTTTCTGCATGAAATTCTTGTGTGCGCAACTCCTCCTACATTTATCAGTCAATTTGGATGAAAGTTTACAGACATCATCACTACTAAATAAACATGCGCATATTCCAAAATTTTTGAGCTGTGGCAATTTTAACTAGGTTATCTCCCTTTAACTTAGATTTATTATGGGTTTCTACATGAAATTCTTGTGCGTGCAACTCCTCGTACATTTATCAATCAATTTTGACGAAACCTTTCAAACATTATCACAGCTAAGTGAACATGCGCATATTCCCAAATTTTTGATCTGCGGCAATTTTAACCAGGTTATCTCCCTTTAACTTGGATTTATTATGGGTTTTCAAATGGGATTCTTGTGTGTACAACTCCTCCTACATTAATGAACTGATTTTGAATACATGTTGCACATTGTAAATGTGTTTTTCCAAATGTATACCATATATGTGTGGGCTCTTTAAGTATTCAGTGCTGTTCTGTGGAAGGCCACATGCAAATACAAATTTCAACAACAAAAAATGATCTTTATGTATACATTTCCTTATGGCCTTCGCCTACATGATCAGAAGTGCATTCCTCTAAAAACCCAAAGCGGGGGTATTAATCACCTTCAGTGATAGTTCTAGTTAATGAAGCGCGTTGACCACAGACTAGCTATCTGACTTCGCAAGTTCGATTTGATAGCTATTCGTTTGAGACTAGTACTACCATTTGAGACCCTGATGGTGAGCTGTCAGTCAGTGCTGCATTTGGGCCAGTCATCCATTTAGTCAGATGGAGTTGACCATATTTGCAGATGGAACATTTGGATGGTGAGAGGGATACAGAGTGTGAGTCTCCATCTCTCACAAAAGAGCACTTTAAGACTATGAAAAGTCTTAAGCGCTTAAGAATATGGTTCCATCTGAATAAGTCTGCTTTTAGATGAGCAGGCCGGGGATGAAAATCTGTCCCTACTTTCATTCAATCATGTCTCAATGGAAAGAAATATGAGGACGAGGTTCCTCGCTAAGAGTTTTTTCCAGGGCAATCATGTATGCCACGAACAACTCCGCACGGACAGTGAATTTGGAGTTGGTAAGACTTGATACTGCCCATGCGTCGTCATCACTTATAGATAAACTTGCGTTGATATATGTGCAGGCTACAAAAAGCTTAAGTTCTCTGCTATTGAAGTTGCTATCTTATCAACACACTTCAGACCGGGGTAAGTGGGGCCATTCAGCTTCTAAGAAAGCATCATGAGAATGTCTCGTGACGGTACAATAACCCTCTTATATTTGCTCTGGAAGTCGTCATTACAGAGACTCGGGAAAGGGGTATAGGCCTGGTCAAGGCTATGGATCAGACACCCCTAGGCCGACGGTTAACGGAAGGTTATCATATTCATGAGAAACTGGGCATTAATCACAAAGATTCTTTCAAAGAGAGCCAACAAGACAAGCTTCATCGCGGGGAGGACGTAGTTTCTCCTCTCGTATGCATCGTAAGTCATACAAGTGATGGACATGACCTCTGTTGCTTGCCAGTTGATGGAGGATTATCAACTTCACGAGAAACTGGCCGTTAATCATGAAAGTTCTTTTCAAAGAGAGTTGCTCCTAGTGGAGGTAAAAGCTCTCTTATAGAAGGGATCAATTGAGGTCGTCGAGAATAGATTTGGGTTGCTTGCCACTTGGCGGTAGGTTACAAACCTCGCAAAAGTGGATAAATTGCGGAAGATTAGTGGATGAGAATGTAGTCTCGGCCGGCCTGTGGCTATCAGCCTGAGCTAGCTCCATTTACAAGAATACTTGTTAGACAAATCTTCCAAGAGAGGCTTTCCTTCTGGAGGTATAAGCTTTCCTATTGAAGAAAAGCATTAGGCGTCGAAATTATTCTCCAGGTTTTTTTTATCACCTGTTTCTCATCCTGAATCAGGATGGATAGTGCATAGATAGGCTGAAATATGTCTTGGCATCAAGACAATTATGTCATTGTGGATGCCATAGCAGCCTTTTGTATGGTTACAGCGGTCTCTTCGGTTAGGCTCTGTCTGCTGTCTTTTTGGATTATAACCAAAAAAGATACTGTGCTTTTCGGTTTGTTTTTCCTAGGTGTCATAGACTTGAGTTTTTATGTTACACCATAGTAGCCTAGCTAAAATCTTGAGTGAGTTTTTTTCAGTATTATGCAGTGGCATGATTGAATTTATTATGTCTTGGGACTGCAGTCTCTTTGAGAATTCAGGGCTTTTTATATAGCGGCTCTTCATTCCCTACCCTGCGCGATGATAACTGTAAGTCTCCATTAAGTGAGCCTTCAGGGTCGCAACTTCCACCGACATATCTGTCTCCACGTAGATGAAGACTTATAAGCTATTGCTAGCATTGTAAGTCTCCCTAGTGAGCTTCTAGGGCCTCAGTTATCAGCTTTTAATGGTCTTCACATACAGGAAGACTTTAGCTGCTTCATCTAGGCTGAGTTAGTTGTCCTATCGGGCATGATACCATTTATTAGAGGAGGTTATTTCTTCCAAACCGGTATGGTTTGGTGTGAGTTATTATGTAAATATGTTGTATTTGTTCATCACGTCCTTCTCCACCCTTTGTGGCATTATGGAATCTGTCAGACGTGAGGGAGCCTTGAGGTTCCTATACTATTTTATGGCGAACACAAAAACAATTCGAGTAATGCGGGTGAGGAGGGTTAGATATGATTTCGAATCCCCCCCAGTCCCCACAGCCAGTGTGTTAAGAGGCAATTACCAGGCAAGACGTAGTTTTCTTCCTGTAAGCCTCGTATGCATTTAAGTACACACATGCATTCATGACTTCTCGATTGGCAGCTGGGTCGTGTTCTATGGCAACCTCATGGGCACATCCACTTTTTAGTTGGTTGGTTTCCTGTCGTTATTCGTCTGTTTGTCATATACGAGCATATGATTCATCATCAATAAATTGCTAGCCTTTGGGTACATGTAAGGCTCTCTGGTCAGTTAACTGGTATTCAGATGATTACATGCAGGATTTCAATTCTCACGCACTTAATAAATGCATTATTAGGCAGACGCATTATTGTATGTTATGGACCTTAGAAACAATGAATTATTTCGAGGCGGTCTGTGACGAGTCTGTTAATTATAGCTTGTTCCATTTCTAAATCCAGGTTTCTATTAATTTTGGTACTCAACCGAATACAACTTGTCTTCACACTCGCATATATTCGCACGTATCTGGGAGCATAGACATCGAATAGAACACGTCTGGGTGTGTTATTTATTGGAATTTATTGTACACCTGAATGGGGTCACCTGTGGGTTACTTCGGAAGTGTGTTTACTCTCCAGAGATCGTCCATTGTGATTCTATTGGACATGTGTATTTTATATATTATATCAACGGTTTTCGACCTATCTACGTATGCCGACTCTGGTATACGTTACAAGCGGGCGATATTTATTACTGGGATAGCTACGATAGCCTTAGCTTGTGAAGTGGCTTTAAGCACCAATTTATTAATAATAATTAATACCTGAGTGCCTGTTCAACGAATATTTATTGTTTTTTGGTACCCGCTTTTGCTGATTTCAGAGTGTTCCCTTCTTTGTTTTTGAAGAATATTCCTTCAAAAAGTGGGATGGGGTGGGGGTGATTTTTAGCTCAACTTTGACAAAGTCAAATTTGAGCTATTGTCATGACCCGTCGTCCGTCTGTCCATCCGTCTGTCCATCTCCGTCTGTCCGTACGTCAACAATTGGCTATGGCTCGGGCTAGAGGTCGTATTTATGAACCGATCTTTACGAAACTTCTTGTGTACCTTTGTTATGACCCTGGGACGGGAACGAGTGTTTTTAGGTGTGGTCCGAAATTCAAGATGGCTGCCAGCGGCCATTTTGTACCGATGATGCAAAAATCAGTTTTTTGTACAGAACTTCTGTATGAAAGTTCTGATTTGAATAAAGTTTTGTATAAATGTTTAGTACCATGGGATACATCACATATAATACGGGTTTTTTTCTCGTGCGTAAATTATGCAAATTAGACTGACTTTGATTTATTTAGTGTTACTTTCAGAGCTGTAAGTGCCAAGCTGCTATGGCTCAGGCTAGAGGCCGTATTTATGAACCAATCTTTACAAAACTTCTTGGGTACCTTTGTTATGACCGTGGGATGAGAACGAGTGTTTTTGGGTGCAGTCCGAAATTCAAGATGGCTGCCAGCAGCCATTTTGTACCGACGATGCAGAAATTTTTTTTTTGTACAGAACTTCCATATGAAAGCTCTGATTTGAATAATTTTTCGTGTGAATGTTTAGTACCATGAGATACATTACATATCATATGGGTTTTTTTCTCGTGCTTATATTATGCAAATTTGACTAACTTTGATTTATTTAGTGTTACTTTCAGCACTGTAAGTGCAAATCCCTATACGGCTCGGGCTAGAGGCCGTATTTATGAACCGATCTTTACGAAACTCCTTGGGTACCTTTGTTATCACCGTGGGATGAGAACAAGTGTTTTTGGGTCTGGTCTGAAATTCAAGATAGCCGATGGCAGCCATTTTGTACAAAATTTGGTGCAATCAGATTTTTGCACAGAACTTCCATATGAATGCGCTGATTTCAATAATTTTTTGTGTGAATGTTTAGTACCATGGGATACATCACATATAATACAGGTTTTTTTCTCGTGCAGAAATTATGCAAATTAGATGAACTTTGATTTTTTCAGTGCTACTTACACACAGTAAGTACGCATGTCAATACGACTCGGGCTAGAGTCTGTATTTATGAACCGATCTTCACGAAACGTCTTGGGTACCTTTGTTATCACCTTGGGACGAGAACGAGTGTTTTTGGGTGTGGTCCGAAATTCAAGATGGCCACCAGCAGCCATTTTGTACCGAAATTATGTCTAATCAGTTTTTTGTACACAACTTCTATACGGCTCAGGCTAGAGGCCGTATTTATGAACCGATCTTTACGAAACTTTTTGGGTACCTTTGTTATCACCGTGGGATGAGAACGAGTGTTTTTGGGTGTGGTCCGAAATTCAAGATGGCCACCAGCAGCCATTTTCTACCAAAATTAGTGCAATCAGTTTTTTGTACAGAACTTCTGTATGAAAGTTCTGATTTGAATAAATTTTTGTATGAATGTTTAGTAACATGGAATACATCACATATAGTACAGGTTTTTTTCTCGTGCAGAAATTATGCAAATTAGATGAACTTTGATTTATACAGTGCTACTTATACACCAGGGATTTTTCTAGGTGACGACAGGGGCCGAATATAGGCCCCATTCCCAATGAGATTTAGGCAGGATTTTTCCCAATTTCTAACATAAAATTCCCAATTTGTACCCAGTATCAACTTGTTCATAACATTTATGATTTTTGCTGCAAAAGTAGGCCTTATTATTCTGATAAAAGAACTGTAAACCATAATTTCAAATAATAAATCCAGCTTCTTCATTTTAATGTGCCTCTGTAGAAAAGAAATTTGCACTTTTTTCCACTCTACAGCGTCAACAGGATTCCCAATTTGGTCCAATGAGATGGCTTTTTTCCCAATTGCACAGGCCCCTGGCCCCATTCCCAATACACCTAGAAAAATCCCTGTACACTGTAAGTGCACATGTCAATACGGCTCGGGCTAGAGGCTGTATTTATGAACCGATCTTCACAAAACTTCTTGGGTACCTTTGTTATCACCTTGGGACGAGAAGGAGTGTTTCTGGGTGCGGTCCAAAATTCAAGATGGCTGCCAGTGGCCATTTTGTACCGAAATTAGGTCCAATCAGTTTTTTGTCACAACTTCTACACAGCTCATATTTGTGAACTGATCTTCACGAAACTTCTTGGGTACCTTTGTTTTCACCTTGGGACAGGAATGAGTGTGTTTTGGGGTGCCTTTGTTATCACTGTGCTATGAGAACAAATATTTTGGGGTTCAGTCAGACCCACTCTGGGACTCAAAGATTTTTTTCTAGTTTAGCATCTGACTGTCACCCACCTTTACAATACTTTACCTATACATTTGTTACAGGCAACGGTCAGTATTTATGTACAGACTGTTACAATACTTTATATGTACCTTTGTTATCAGGTCATTACCTAGATGTTTGTCATTGCTGTGTCACATACTTTACATGCACATGTCTTTGTCTTGACAAGTTGAGCTACAGTGTCATTGACACTTTCATTTACCTCTCCTCCGGCTTGATAAGTATTTAACTTTGAGTGAAGCTATTTTGTCTGTAGATTATATCCTGCATACAGCTTGTGTTTTATTGTATATGGCGTATGTTTGTGGGGATAACCTCTCATTCTCAAATACTCCATCCTAATTTTTGGGGCTTAGTCCGTACTAGCCTTAAAAATTGGGAACTTGTTACATCCAATTAGCATAGTCTTCATGCTAAGAATACGGAATTACTTGAATCTGGCTCCTTATTTATGATATGTCTTCTCTATTACTGTATAGAAAGACATACATATAATTCCTTTTAAATTTAATTTCCTTTCACCTTGGATTACAGGCTTGGAACTATGTTGATCTAGTAATTCTGAAGTCCTAGGCCCTCTGCCTTTTTACGATTCAGCTAGTTTGGGCCATTGGTTTATAGTAAAAAAATATAATAGATTTAAAGTAATTTGTATATTTTTTATACTTACCAATAGCCCAGACGGGTATGGCTCTCCCATGAGTGGGCACTTGTACCTCTCCGCTGAGTTATTATGTAATACTCTTTTTTACAAAAATGATGTTGGGGCCAATTCCAGGCACTTCCTGACGGCTGCATATGTGCAGAGTAAAAGTATAGAGGACCAGATAGGACTTTTAATTTTTGATTTTACAAGCAAATTTGGGGGATTGGGGGCTTGAAAATTTGTAGAGATGGGCTGTTAATCAAAAATTTGTTTCGGTTTCGGTTTTGTTATCAAAACCAAAACCGAGGCCGAAACAATTACAGAAAACCATCGTCGCAGTTTTCAACTTCAGTGTTGGAAAACTCTAATCAGGTCTTCAATTCTCAGAATAAAGAGATAAACAACCTAAAATTAACCTATTTTCAAACTTCAGAGTTGTGATACCCCGTTTTCAGAACAGCTGCAGTAATTGGTATTGCGTTCGAGCATGGCATTTACCGCGAAAATAGATGACAAAATTACTTTTTATGCATTTTGTTTTAAACATTCATCTATTTAAATGCGATTTCCTTTGCTGAACTGAAACTTGTCACTTGTTCCACATTTATAATGACAAATATATTTATTTCTACATGTAATTTTGAAACCATGAACTCCAAAGTCAGCATCAAAATCACAGTTGAAGTTGGATGGAAATTTTGGGTTACAATGACCTATATGAGGCTTATGAGCGACTTTTACTCGATAAAATTTTTATGGTCGGCATAATATATTAGGGTGTGTTGAGTTTCCCTAAACACAGGTATTTGGGGAGGGGGCTAAGTTTGCAACAGACTCAAGGTAAAAATCATTGTTCTCAAACTTGAAACTCTTGAGATAATTTATAAAATACATTGTGCTCAGGAAATCAGAGTACCGGTATAGGGTATTACACAGGTGAGTTGAACTAGAAAGGGAGGTCCCACTGATACAGACTGGAGCCAGATACATCTTCTTACATGCAAATGCAATATATTGTTTTGTTTGTACAATGAAAACCGAAACCGAAAACCCGACTCTTTGATTGAAACCGAAACCGACAAGAAATTTGAAAACCGCCCTTCTCTAAAAATTTGTGTTTGGCCCTGGATAACTTTGAGTTTGCACCAGCTAGTCTGGGCCATTGGTAAGTATAAAAAAATATACAAATTACTTTAAATTTATCATTTTTAGCTTAACTTGACAAAGTCAAGACAAGCTATTGCCATCACACGTTCGGAAGTCTGTTAGTCTGTGAGTCTGTTCACATTTTTCTTTAGCACTGGCTACACCCCGTAGTTGTGGTTCGAGCATCACAAAATTTCATTTGCAGGTTTGAGGTCATGTCTAGATGAGAATGTACCCTTTTGGTTGTGATCGGTCAACCGTGGTGGCTGCCCGAGCCCAAAACCCGAAAATCTTTAGCACAGTCTACAGGTCGTATTTATAAAGGGATTTCATGATAACTTGGTAGGATGACTCTGTATAATATCTAGATGAGAACGTTCCCTTTTGGTCATGATCTGTCAACCTTGATGGCTGCCTAAGCACGAAACCCAAAAACTTTAGCACAGTCTACAGATCATATTTAATATGGAGGGATTTCATTGTAACTTGGTAGGATGACTCTGTATGATGTCCAGATGAGGACGTCCCCTTTTGATTGCGATCGGTCCACTGTGATCGCTGCACAAGCCCGGAGCCTGAAAACCTTTAGCACAGTCTACAGGCCATATTTATGAAGGGATTTCATTGTAACTTGATAGGATGACTCGTTTTGGAATAATTTCAGTGTAACTTGGTAACTTTCGTTGACATACATTAACTGTGAGGGCCACATACATTAACTGTGAGGCCACATTAACCCACCTCTCAATTCTTTAGTACAGTCTATTTCATAATCCTTTCATAAATATTGAACATTATCCTTTTCATCAAACACAACACACTTTCAGGTTAAGCTACAGTGTCATTAACACTTTCATTATAAGGCACAAAGAGGAAAATTTATGGACTTAAATAGTGAGATTCTGTAAAAAATGCCATTTCAGACTGATTTAGCAAAATATTATTGTGGAAAATAGTGAGTCTCCCTCTAAAGTAGTGAGACTTAACATGTCTGATCTTCAAGTTATTTAGAACCATTCCTACAGCACTTAAGCCTTATTTATTGAATTTTTTTTTTTTTTTTTACATGATAACTTTGTTAATTTATAACTTTCTGTTGTAAAAAGTTGTGTTGAAGTATTTTTTTTCAGCTCACTGGATAGAAGTGGTGAGCTTATGTGGTGACTGCATCGGCATCAGATATACATGTCCAATTTTGTAAGAATTTGTTTTTAGGCCATTTTCTCAAATCCAGTGGGTTCAGAGTTTTTATATTGCATATGTAGGTTGTAGTGGACTATCATAACAGTATCCAACCCTAGTACTATGACTTTGTCCAATTTCACCTGAAATTGTCAGTCCAAACTTAGTCAATTTCTGTTGTAAGCATTAGCTTTAAGGTTAGGTTTTGTGCTGATTGTAAGGTACTGTGTATTTTTTTTATTTCAATAACATCTTTAGGTATTAAGCCTACTGTATGTGAAGATCTAACTGAATTTTTTAAAATTTTTCTGTAAAAAATTTCATGTTATTCTCAGACTTTTAAATTTTAGTTTGTGTTCAGGTGAGTTTTGTTTCTTTGAGTCTATCCAGGTCATTGATATTATATAGACTTGGATTACTGAAAACCTTTGCAATAATATTAACTTTGTTATAATCACAATATATCCCATTAAAATTGAAATATAACCATTATTTGGAGTGATATAAACAATAGAAATGTAGCTTTAATGAGCTTTCTTAACATTGGATTCACTGAATCAAGCATGAAAGTAGGTGAGTGGCCGGTATGTAACATCCCTCTTGTTTTGGGGTTTTTTTTTTGCTTCATGAAACCACACCACAGACAACTGGCTGAACATATTATATTTATTCTTTAACATTGTGTATTTAAAGCAATGTTACGTCATGTTTCGAAGGCCAGGGATTTCGATCAGCCGGGAAACATCCAGGACGCTATCAAAAAAAAAAAAAGAAGCTTATTTATTGGGTTCATTGAGCCTAGATCATCCTCCCCAGAGCTGATTAGTGTTAACTTCGGATTTTCCAAACATTTCTGGAATTCTGAGCAGTGTTACATTTTTGTCAATCCAAGAGGGCTGTCGGAATGATTTTATTACACACTGATTTTTCAGTGTTTTTTTTCTCTTTTGATAACAATATTTTTATGTGTACCCATACTATGAATGGTACACATAATGCCAGCATCCGGGTGACCATCCATCATTCGTCCATCCATTGTCCATCCGTCTGTCCATCCGGCGTCCGTATCCATTTCTTTGGCATTCGATAACTTGAAAATATTGCTTGGATTGTCAAGTTACTTTATATTTGTGTTCAGGTTACTGATGTGCCGGGCTGTATAGTTTTTGGTGTAAATCTAATAATTTAATCCTGAGATAATAACCCTTTATCCTTCAAATTGAAAATTCCTCCAGTCTCTTTGGCATTCGATAACTTGAAAAATATTGCTTGTATTGTCAAGTTACTTTATATTTGTGTTCAGGTTACTGATGTGCCGAGCTCTATAGTTTTTGGTGTAAATCTGATAATTTAATCCTGAGATATTAACCTTTTATCCTTCAAATTGAAAATTCCTCCAATCCCTTTGGCATTCGATAACTTGAAAAATATTGCTTGGATTGTCAAGTTACTTTATATTTGTGTTCAGGTTACTGATGTACCAAGCTGTATAGTTTTTGGTGTAAATTTGTTATTTTGAACCTGAGATATTAACCCTTTATCCTTCAAATTGAAAATTCCTCCAATCCCTTTGGCATTTGATAACTTGAAAAATATTGCTTGGATTGTCAAGTTACTTTATATTTGTGTTCAGGTTGCTGATGTGCCGAGCTGTCTAGTTTTTGGTGTAAATCTGATAATAATTTGATTCTGAGATTTTAACCCTTTATCCTTCAAATTGAAAATTCCTCCAATCCCTTTGGCATGAGATAACTCAAAAAATATCAATCCGCTTGTCATGTTACTTTATATATTTATTCAGGTTACTGATGTGCTGTGCTGTATAGTTTTTTATGTAAAACTGATAATTTGATCCGGAGATATTAACTCTTTATCCATCAAATTAGACATGCCTCCAATCCATTTCTATATGTACCCATACCATGTATGGTGAACATAATGTCGGCATCCGTGGAGGCCCTCCGTCATACAGCTTTCTACTAGTTGCGCGTATGGTTACACATCTGACGATTTCATCAGCCTATTTTTTATAACCAGCTACACACCCAATTAATTGGGAAACCTCCCAGCACTAGGCTATCCAACTCGCGAATACACACTTCCAAATTTAAAGGAGTACCAATTGAAGTCGCGATACATTCAGGAATATTTAATACTCTTTGGAGGGGACTCCCTGAGTCAAAAAAAATGTAAAGGGCTGCTGGGGAAAAATAGGGTCGGTCAAGAAGCCCCAACCACACCTATTAGTTTACCTGGCCTAATGGGCAATTCTGGGGGAAAGAAAATCATACCTAATAAATAAATATGAAGATAAGTATGGGAAAAAATAACATGTATTTTTAAATCATTGTAGGTAAGCCTGTTGTCAGAGCATATTCTTTCAGATCTTGTAAGGTAGGTGTAGTTTACAGTATTCTAATCAGCTTGACGTATCAGCAGTCATGTGTGTTGAAAGTATCAGGCATGAAAAAAGACAAACTTTCCTTTTATAATACTTTACTCTAGAATCTTTAACATTCCAGGAAAAAACAACCAGCACTAGCAACCAAAATTTTCATTCAGTTTTTCAATTTTTTTTCTTCTTTTTTTTGCCACAAAATATCTTATGACCCCTTGAATAAGTTTGTTGAGCTTGTTCCAATGTTGAAATTGGGAAGGGAGGGGGAGGCTATATTTTTATGCCTGAAGGAAATATTTTTATGCAAGAATATTTCTATAAGTATCAGCCTCTGCATTTTAAATAAAGGATTAATTATTCATACTTTATTTAACAATTTATACAAAAACTCCAGAAACCCCACTGTCATGTAAATACTTTTTACGTGAAAATTTCATCATGGAAAGTCATGAAAAGCTTGTGTAAGATTATGCTTTTCTACGTGAATCTTACATTTTTGTGAAATCATTTTGGCTACAGCAGTCTGCAGTTTGCAAACTGATCTTGAGAAAGGGAGATGGTGGATTGGAGGGGAATTTTAAAAAGCTGCTAATTTTGTTTTACAGTATTAGCTGAAATGAAGTCACACACTCAGCAAAAAAGTTTTTCTCTTGCTTTTTTTTGTCAACAACTGAAACCCTTGAAATATTTCTTGAGGGGAACTCGAGAAGAGCTTTCCTGAAAATGAGGTTAAGTGAATCAGTGTAAACAGAGATCTTGTTCTACTGGTACTGGACAATTCTTGCTCATTATATATCACCCCCCCCCCCCCCCTCCAAAAAAAAAAAATGAAGAAGGATGATCATGGATATGTATATATTTGTCTCTCAAGTCATGGAAGTTCTTTTAGCTGGTTGAGGGGTAGATTATTTTTGGTGGTCTGAATTTGTTTATCAAAATTTGTTTATTACAAATTACTGGAGAGCCCTGATAGTGGCTTCTGGCACTCAACCAGTTAAAGGTTTGTGTTTGAATCTCCTCATGGGAACCCCAGATAAGGGACAATGCATGATTATTGTTGTAAACAAGTTCTGTTTTATTGATAAAATAGTACCCATTGCCCCATAGACTGGGATTGGCAAAACTTGACCTCATGTGTTGTGGTCATGATGTAGCCATATATGTTAAAAGTGACATTAAACACCAATAAATAAGTAACAAATTGTGTTTGAATCCAGAACTTCACTTGTGAATTACATTTCTAGTTTCTTTTCCCACTTGACTTGAAATTTGAATTTTTCTGTAGTAAACAATTTGTGTTGGCCCGTTGAAAATGTGACATGTTACGTTATTGGTCTGTCCATCTGTCTGCCCATCCATCCATAAATAAACATTTGGGTTTCCATGCAATAACTTGAGTATGAATTGCCCTACAGTTTTAAAATTTGTTATGTAGTATTAATGCATGGAAATACAGATTGGTAGTGAATTTCAGATCCACCCACCCACCCACCCATATTTGTATACTAGAACCAATGGCCCAGACTTAGCTGAATCTGGTGCAAACTTGGTAAAATCAAGGGCCAAACACAAATTTTTAACCCTCCAATCCCCAAAATTTGCATGCCATACTGAAAATTAAAAGTCCTACCTGACCCTCCATACTTTTAGTACTGTGCATACGCAACACCCAGGAAGAGACCGGAATTGGCGCCAAGCATCATTCTTTTGTATAGCCCAAGTCAGTAAACATTTGAACTGACATCTGTGCAATAAATTCTCATTTATGAAGATGCCAGACATAAATCAATGATGGTTTTCATAGAATCAACAGTGTAGCAGGATGTTGGAAATGAATAACGGTGGTGTTGGATGTTCAGGGCTGTAACTTATAATTTTTAGCTCACCGAAGGGAGCTTAACTTATCACTTGCCATCCGTTGTCGTCCGTCGTTGTCCGTCGTGAACTTTACATTATCGACTATTCCTCACAACCTACTGGATCAAATTGAACCAAATTTGGTGTGCATGTTCCCTATCATATGTCAATTCAAACCTGTACAACTAACCTTGCCGTACCCACAGGGGGCACCACAAGGGGCATAACTCTGATAGCACCCATGAATTTCTTTCCAAAATTCAAAAAAATCTTCTTCAGATCCACCAGGCAGAATTCTTTCCTATTTGGTATACATCATCTTTGGGGGGGGGGGGGGGGGATGGGGGGGGATGGGGGAGGGCAGTTTCAAGTTTGTTCAAATCAGCCCCCTGGCTTCATATTTGGGCTCACTATAGAAGCCTGAATTTGAACTTAGTGCATTTCAGGCAAATTTCTTCAAAAATCTTCTCCAGATCCAGCAGACAGAATCTCTTGATATTTGGTATGCAACATTGTGGGATGGATCTGATTCAAGTTTGTACAAATTGGCCCCCTGGGTTCATATTTGGGCTCAGTATAGGAGCCCAAATTTCAACTTAGTGCATTTCAGGCAAATTTCTTTAAAAACCTTCTTCTCAAGATCCAGCAGGCAGAATCTTTTGATATTGGGTATGCAGCATGCTTGGGGGGTGAGATTCAAGTTTGTTCAAGCCAAGTCCCTGAGTTCATATTTGGTCTCACTGTGGGAGCCTGAATTATAACTTAGTCCAAACTGAGAAATTTTCTTTAAAAATCTTCTTCAGATCCAGCCGTCAAAATGTTTTGATATTTGATATGCAGCATCCGTAGGGGGGAGGGGGGGGGGGGGGCGGGGATTCAAGTTTGTTCAAGCCAAGTCCCTGGGATCATATTTGGACTCACTGTGGTAGCCCAAATTATAACTTAGTTCAAAATGAGGAATTTTCTTTAAAAATCTTCTTCAGATCCAGCAGTCGGAATGTTTTTATATTTGGTATGCGGCATCCTTAGGGGGGTGAGATTCAAGTTTGTTCAAGCCATGTCACCAGGTCCATATTTGGACTCACTGTGGGAGCTTGAATTGTAACTTAGTTCAAAATGAGGAATTTTCTTTAAAAACCTTCTTCAGATCCAGCAGTTGGAATGTTTTGATATTTGGTGTGCAGCATCCTTAGGGGGGTGAGATTCAAGTTTGTTAAAGCCAAGTCCCTGGGTTCATATATGGGCTCCCTGTGGGAGCCTGAATTATAACTTAGTTCAATATGAGGAATATTCTTTAAAAATCTTTTTTTTTTTAGATCCACTGGTCAGAATCTTTGGATATATGGTATAAGCTTTTCTTAGTTGGGGCAGATGCAATTTGTTGAAATCAATTCTCTGGGTTGATATTTAGGCTACCATGTCAGGTGAGCGCCCTCAGGCCCCTTGGGGCCTCTTGTTGGCTCACCAACGATAGTTGTGTGAGCCTATGGCATAGCCCTCTTGTCGGCGTCGTTGGCGTCGTCGTCGATGTCGGCGTCTGGATTCATTCATTTTGAACTTTTGTGTGCAGGTTTTGATTTTTTTTTTTTTTTTTTGCTTTTTTTTTATGTCTGCATGCTTTTCGGGGATAGTAATATTTTATTCAACCCATTCCATGCTTAGTTACTTGAATTTTGGACTTTTGTGTACAGGTTTTTGACTTTTCTGTGCAGGTTTTTGACTTTTCTGTGCAGGTTTTGGACTTTTGTGTACAGGTTTTAATTTTGTCTTCAAGTGGTGGTTTCCTTAACATTTCAGGGTATTTTTCTCAATTTTAACCCATTGAAACAAATGTGGTGTTTTTTTTTACTTTTATGTGCAGGTTTTAAGGTTTGTCTTTCTTTTCTTTCAAGTGGATATTTTTCAAGTAGAGTTTCACCTTACTGGCATATTGCCATTGTGGTTCTGTGACAGGGTATTTTTCTCTATTTCAACCGCTTTAAACAAATGTGATACTTTTTTTTACTTTTATGTGCAGGTTTTGAGGTTTGTCTTTCTTTTCTTCCAAGTGGCGACTTACCTTGTAGCATATTGCCATGGTTCCCATTTTATGTTAGGATGCTTCTTGGGGCTAGTATTATATTATTTAACCCTTTAGCTGCTTATTTACTTTAATTTTGGACTTTTGTGTGCAGGTTTTGGACTTTTGTGTGCAGGTTTTGATATTTTTTTAAGTGGAGTTTTACCTCACTGGCATATTGCCATGGTGGCTATTGTAACATTTTCAGGGTATTTTTCTAAATTTTAACCCTTTGAAACAAATGTGATGCTTTTTTGATTTTATGTGCAGGTTTTGAGGTTTGTTTTTCTTTTCTTCCAAGTGGATATTTTTTAAGTAGAGTTTCACCTTACTGGTATATTGCCATTGTGGTTACTGTGACAGGGTATTTTTCTCAATTTTAATCCCTTGAAACAAATGTGATACTTTTTTTTACTTTTATGTGCAGGTTTTGAGGTTTGTCTTTCTTTTCTTCCAAGTGGTGACTTACCTTGTAGCATATTGCCATGGTTCCTATTTTTTGTTAGGATGCTACTTGGGCTATTTTTATATTATTTAACCCTTTAGCTGCTTATTTACTTTAATTTTGGTCTTTTGTGTGCAGGTTTTGTACTTTTGTGTGCAGGTTTTGATTTTTTTTTAAGTGGAGTTTTACCTCACTGGCATATTGCAACATTTTCAGGGTATTTTTCTAAATTTTAACCCTTTGAAACAAATGTGATACTTTTTTGACTTTTATGTGCAGGTTGTAAGATTTTTTTTCTTTTCTTCCAAGTGGATATATTTCAGATAGGGTTTCACCTTACTGGCATATTGCCATGGTGGTTACTGTGACATTATCAGTGTATTTTTCTCAATTTTAACCCATTGAAACAAATGTGATATGTTTTTTTTTTACTTTTATGTGCAGGTTTTGAGGTTTGTCTTTCTTTTTTTCAAAGTTGAGACTTACATTGTAGCATATTGCCATGGTTCCTATTTTATGTTAGCATGCTTCTTAGGTGTTATTATTATATTATTTAACCCTTTAGCTGCTTATTTTCTTTAATTTTGGACTTTTGTGTGCAAGTTTTGAACTTTTTTTTTTACTGCAGCCACCCATTTACATTGGCCACCTGTTGGTGAGCCACGGGGTACTGATACCCCCTCTAGTATATACTATTGTTATGGTTCATACCAAATTTATCTGTTTTGTGTAAATATAATTGAAAGTTTGTTGAAAACTGAAAAAAATTCTGTTGTGAGATATCACTTGAATTAAGTGACCTCCCCTTAATTATTTACGAACAAATTCAGAACATGTCCAGCTGAGTCTTTTGTCTACATTTTGAACCAACAGTGTTTTCCATCCATTCCACCCACGTGCAGAATTCAGTTACCCCTCCCCCATCCCCCCATACTTTTACAGGCAGCAAAGGGCAAGTGACAATGGTTCATGAATTTTTTTTTTTGCTTGTAGAAAGAATCAGTGACGAAAAAACTTGAGGAAATTCTTTGTGACTATCTTGCAACTTATTCAAGTTATTGGCCTGTACAGATAGGCAGACCTTCTGTGGGGGGGGGGGGGGGGGGATCAGACGTCCCCTGTTGATCTTGCTCTTGGAGAAAGTGAATGCCACAGATTGGGAAGGGTCTCAGACGTCCCCTGTTCATCTTGCACTTGGAGAAAGTGAACACCACGGGATGGGGGGGGGGGGGGGGGGGGGGGTTCTCAGATGTTCCCTGTTCATCTTGCTCTTGAGAGAAAGTGAATGCCACAGGTTTGGGGGGGGGGGAGGGGCTCAGATGTTTCCTGTTCATCTTGCTCTTGGTGCAGTTATCCCACAACTTATTAGGGCCCCGCCGTGAGCCGGACGCCCTATAGTGATCGCTCTGACCGTGTGTGCGTGCGGGGCTGTAATCTTTCTCTCTTAATAGATAAGGTTTTGATATTTGACATGTGGGTATATTATCTCAAGACGATGTGTCGTGTATCAAGGTTGCCATGCTTTGACCTTGAACTTTGACCTCAAGGTCAAATTATTCCATTTTCGGGTTTCTTTTCTGACAAGTTCGTGTCCGGGCTGTGACTTTTTTCCCTTAATAGATAGGGTTTTGATATTTGGTATGTGGATAGATTATCTCAAGACGACGTGCCGCGTACCAAGGTTGCCATGCTTTGACCTTGAAGTTTGACCTCAAGGTCAAATTATTCAGATTTTTTTTTTTTTTTCTGACAAGTTCGTGTCCGGGGCTGTAACTTTTTTCCCTTAATAGATAGGGTTTTGATATTTGGTATGGGGTAAATTATCTCAAGACGATGTGTCGTATACCAAGGTTGCCATGCTTTGACCTTGAACTTTGACCTCAAGGTCAAATTATTCAGAATTCGGGGTTCTTTTCTGACAAGTTCATGTCCGGGCTGTAACTTTTTTCCCTTAATAGATAGGGTTTTGATATTTGGTATGTGGGTAGATTATCTCAAGACGATTAGTCGCGTACCACGATTGCCATGCTTTGACCTTGAACTTTGACCTCAAGGTCAAATTATTCAGAATTTGGGGTTCTTTTCTGACAAGTTCGTGTCCGGGCTGTAACTTTTTTCCCTTAATAGATAGGGTTTTGATATTTGGTATGTGGATAGATTATCTCAAGACGACGTGTCGCGTACCAAGGTTACCATGCTTTGACCTTGAAGTTTGACCTCATGGTCAAATTATTCAGATTTTTTTTTTTTTTTCTGACAAGTTCATGTCCGGGCTGTAACTTTTTTCCCTTAATAGATAGGGTTTTGATATTTGGTATGTGGGTAGATTATCTCAAGACGACGTGTCCCGTACCAAGGTTACCATACTTTGACCTTGAAATTTGACCTCAAGGTCAAATTATTCAGAATTTGTTTTTTTTTTTCTGACAAGTTTGTGTCCGGAAGGGATTTTAATCAGATTTTAACTATTGCTTGAAATATTTTAGTATTACGGTTCACATCAGTTTATACCTAACATCGGTTAGTTGCTGCGGGGCCCGCAGAGATGGATTCCATCTCCGTGATATCTAGTTACCAATGAATTAAGTTGTGTGGTGACCGCAAGAACAATTCTCAATTTTTTTCTTCTCTGGCCATAACAGCCAGGTTTCAGTGTTGATTCATCAATAACTGGGGAGTGGATAGTGCAGATAGTTATCCGGTACCCAACAATGTTGGCTGCGAACTGCCCCCTGTTCATCTTCGCACTTGGAGAAAGTGAATGCAACATAATTTATTGTTTGTTTTTTCACATTGGAAGTTATGAATACTGAGGGCACCATTTTTAATGTGAGAAATACAAAACACAGCTCACATATTTTTTTTAATAAACACAATTCAAATTGGAAATGTAACGACTGAACAAACATGTTTCCAGCTAAAAACAAATTGACCACATGCGTTTTTGACCACATTTGCTTATCATTGACATTTTGTTGATATTTCATACTTGATTTTGTTGATTTCTTTTATTGAAATGTAATTTTAAATGATTGATGATTCCGATGGAAAAAAAAAACAAATAAAACAAACACAATAAAAGTTTGTACATTATTAATTTTATTTAATATCAATGGGAACACAACATACATTCACAAGATCAACTGTCCTGTATACAGATCATTCCTGGCTGGTCAACTTTTCATTTACAATAAGTCTCATTTGTGGATAAGCCAACACCCATTTTTTTCATGTGCCCCCTCCTGAGCTTACTGACAGGTTGGTATGGTACTCCGTGCTGTCTAACTCAAAGTACAGAAAATGGAACCGAGTAATTTTGGAAAAGACCGAAAATGTTGGTTGGGTACATCCAGGTTACCAAACAAAAGAGGGAAAAAATGAACATCGAGGGCCAGTTTGTATTAAGAGAAACATTCAACGATTTATATTTTGATGTTGGTGCATCAGCACTGGAAGAGTCAAAGCAAGACACTGAGGCACTGCGCGGGGAGTCAGGGGAGCGTAACACAACACGTACTTCGGACAAACTGTCTGTAGAGTTCTTTGAAGTTTATCGAGTTTCCGGTCTTTACATTGTTGCAGCCACTATCTGAAGCCAGCGATCGGCAGCACCTGTTTTTCCTAGCATTTTGTAGCCCTATTTCCTCAGAGATGTGAATTCATTGATCTTTCTAATGAGATTTTGTTGGCTTGCTAGTCCTCCTACTGGGTTTCGACTAGTCGACGACAAAAACAGAGTTGACTATAGGTGAAAAAAACGTTGACATTGACTAGTCGACTAATCGTTTGAGCACTACTTTAAACTTAGATGCGAGCTATTGATTTTCTTTCATTTCAATCGAGAAATGTTGCTGTGAGCAATGATATTTGAACTTTACGATTTTTGCATTAACATTTTTCTTTAGCATGCTCAGCAGGGTGCATTTATGAATGGATTCGGTTTGAAACTTGGTAGGTTTATTTTAGGTGAGAGCTATAGATTTTCTTCCATTTACGTCGAAAATGTGCTGTTAGCAATGATCTTCCACTTTGCTGTTTTGTCTGTCGACAGTTTCCTTTGGAACACTGCACAGTTCACATTTACAATTCAATCACTTTGAAACATGGTGTGCTTGTTTGGAGCAACCTCTAGATGGGACTTTTGATTTTCTTTCATTTCCCTAGAAAAACGTTGCCAAATGTTGCCGTTAGCAGTGATCTTTGAACTCATTGCATTTGTACATCAACATTTTCCTTTGACAAGCCCTGCAGGGTAATTTTATGAATGGATCAGTTTGAAACTTGGCATGCCTGTTTGGGGTAACCTCTAAATTTGTGCTATCAATTTTCTTCCATTTCCATCAGAAAGTGTTGCCGTCAGCAACAGCCTTTGAACTTAGTGTATTTATGCATCAACATATTCATTTGTCATGTCCTGTGGGGCACTTTTATGAATAAATTGCTTTGAAACTTGGTATTTGTGTTTGGGGTGACCTCTAGATGGGAGCTATTGATTTTCTTTCATTTCCACAAAAAACAATGCCGTTGGCATCAACCTTTGAACTTAGTGCATTTGTGCAGCAGCTTATCCCTTTTGCACTCCCCACAGAGCATATTTTTGAATTTCCATCAAAACAGAAAAAAAAAAAACATTGCCACTTCCAACAACCTTCAAACTTAGTGCATTTGTGAATTAACATTTTCCTTTGGCACAGCCCAGATGACGCATTCATTATTGGGTTGTTTTAAAACTTGGTATGCCTATTTAGGGTGACCTGGATAGGAGCTTTTGATTTTCTTTACATTTCTGTCAAAAGCTGTTGCTGTTAGCAACAATCTTTGAATTTAGTGCATTTATGCATTAACATTCTTCTTTGACATGGCCTACAGGGCACATTTATCATAAGGTTGTTTTAGAACTTGGTGTGTTCATTAGGCGAGACCTCTAAATAAGAGCTATCGATTAGCATTTATTTCTGCGAAAAAAGGTGCCATTTACAGTGACTAAATTTGAAACTTACTGCATTTGTATATATCAACATATTTCGTTTAGCCAGTCCTACAGATTACGTTTAAAATGCATGGATTGCTTTGCCATTGTGCACACACAGTGCTGTTGTGTTTAAGTTGTACCAAATAACATTAGAACCATTGATCTCCAGTTTTGCCATTTCGTTTATAGCTCACCAAGTTCAAGGTGTCAAGTTGAGCAACAGTGTCATCGATACTTTCATTTTATTTCTTTTTCAGTTACATGTTGTGGTTGATTGAATGTTCTCATGACTCCAGTAGATGTCATGCAGCCATGTTTTTCAGTCAGTGTTTTGCATTCAGGATTATGTTGGACTTGTTTGACAAAAAGGATGGTCTCAGAAGAGTGTTCAATGTGGTATGTACTGACAGTTTATTGCACCTCTTTGACATCATGTAGTAATTTACAACATTTTTATCAAATAAAACAATGTCATCTACATATTAAATGATTACTGATACCAGTTGAGTAGAGTATCTGGAAAAAGAAAATGCCCTGTTGCCAAAAACATGTGATTATGGCATTGAATGTAAACCGCAACTGTATGTTCATCAGACTTCAACTTTGAAAACTGTCTGCAGAAGTGAAGGAAACAAAAACTGTTGCAATCTTAGAAACTGAATAATGAAGATATGGAAACAAACAATTGGACGCAACATGGCATTTTTGTTGACTTAGTTTTATCTGAGGATAAATATCACAAACAAACAAACCATCAAAAAAAAAAAAACAGAGAAGATTTCACATAAATGGCCTTTTCTGAATCTGAATTAAATCATTATTTTAGAAAAAGTATTTGAACTACCTTTGATACTAAATTTACATTAATAAAACATCTCAAAAATCTATATAAGTTGCTCTAGGGTAAGTTTTCTAGGTCTTATTTTTAGTTAAAACTGAAATCTCAGTTGTACTCTAGGAATAATCAGTTTGTAGATAGGCACAGTTGTGCCATTCTGGGCTCTTTGACCAATTAAGTTCTATAAATTCAGTTGGGAATTTCCACAAACTAGGTATGTTACCAACAAAGTAAGCCTACTGTTTACCAGTCAAGTAAATTCAGTTCTTGTAAATTATAATATTCTCTGTTCAATTCGAAAGTAATTCCGTTGAGCCCATTTAATTGGATCTCTCTTAATTCAATAACCCTGTTAACTTTCAAACACAAAACCATTTACCATTCCTTTGATATAAATTTCACCTGATAATTGCATACAGGTGATAGAATAAATTCCTATTTATTAAACAAAAAAATCTTGTAATTTGGCAAGAAATTACCCTGCCACTCAACGTATTACCCTTGTTTATAGACCTATTTGGATTTAGTACATCCAATACAGGCATGTAATCTGTATATCTTGTTTGCAAAGCTCCATCAAAGATGATATAATAGAATAAATGCTCTGTTTATCTCTAAAATACAGGAATGTAGATAAAATATCTGTTTTAAATAAATCCTCCTGTTAATTCAATAATTTCAATTAACAGGGTTGTATTCCTTATTAGCCTGACTGTTTAGAGTGAGGGCTATAGTAATGACTTTTGTCCGTCTGCCTGTCTGTCTGTTTGCCTGCCTTTCTGTTAACATTTAGAGTTTTGGTTAAAGTTTGTGGTTAAAGTTTTTATTGAAGGTTCAAGTGGTTTTTTTTTTTTGTTGTCTTTTCCTGTTTAGTTGACATTTGGTGTTTTGGTTTAAGTTTGTGGTTAAAGTTTTTTATTCAACCTTCAAGTACAGGCTATACTCGGTAGTTCTTGTCTGATCGTCATGAAATTCCATATGCATGTTTTAGGTCAGGTCTACCTGAGAACGTCCCCTTTTGGTCGTGATTGGTCAACCGGTATGGCTGCCCGAGCCCAAAACCCGAAAACCATTCGCACAGTCTACAGGTCGAATTTATGAAGGAATTCCATTGCAACTTCATAGAATGCCTCTGTGCAATGTCTAGATGAGAACTTCCCCGTTTGGTCATGATCTGTCAACCGTGATGGCAACCCAAGCCCGAAACCCAAAAACTTTTAGCACACTCGGCAGGTCATGTTTAATATGAACGGATTTCATTTTGACTTGATACAATGACTCCGTATGATGTCTACATGAGAATTTCCCCATTTGGGCGTGATCTATCAACCGTCACGACTGCCCGAGCCCAAACCTGAAAACCTTCAGCACAGTCTACAGGTCATATTTATGGAGGGATTTCATTGTAACTTGATAGGTTGACTTGATATAATGTCTAGATGAGAAAGTCCCCTTTTGGACGTGATTGGGCAACTGTGACAGCTACAGGTGCCCGAAGCCTGAAAACCTTCAGCACAGTCTACAGGTCATATTTATGAAGGGATTTCGTTGTAACTTCGTAGGATCAATCCACATGATGCCCAGATGAGAATGTCCCCTTTTGGTTGTGATCATTCAACAATGATGGCTGCCCAAGCATGAAGCCCGAAAACCTTTAGCTCAGTCTACACAGGGGGGGGGGGGGGGGGGGGGGCTTCCAAAAAATTCCGGACACAAGGCTGGGGTGGGTGGGTGGTCGGATGGGGGCCAAAACACCTTTTTTCCTGGAGTTGCAATTTTTTTCCTGGTTGTTTTTTTTAGCTCAACTTTGACGAAGTCAAATTTGAGCTATTGTCATGGCCTGTCGTCCGTCTGTCCGTCCATCCGTCCGTCTGTCCGTCTGTCCGTACGTCAACAATTGGCTTTGGCTCGGGCTAGAGGTCGTATTTATGAACCGATCTTTTTGAAACTTCTTGTGTACCTTTGTTATGACCCTGGGACGGGAACGAGTGTTTTTAGGTGTGGTCCGAAATTCAAGATGGCTGCCAGCGGCCATTTTGTACCGATGATGCAAAAATCAGTTTTTTGTACAGAACTTCTGTATGAAAGTTCTGATTTGAATAAAGTTTTGTATAAATGTTTAGTACCATGGGATACATCACATATAATACGGGTTTTTTTCTCGTGCGTAAATTGTGCAAATTAGACTGACTTTGATTTATTTAGTGTTACTTTCAGAGCTGTAAGTGCCAAGCTGCTATGGCTCGGGCTAGAGGCCGTATTTATGAACCGATCTTTACGAAACTTCTTGGGTACCTTTGTTATGACTGTGGGACGAGAACGAGTGTTTTTGGGTGCGGTCCGAAATTCAAGATGGCTGCCAGCTGCCATTTTGTACCGACGATGCAGAAATCTGTTTTTTGTACAGAACTTCCATATGAAAGCTCTGATTTGAATAATTTTTTGTATGAATGTTTAGTACCATGGGATACATCACATATAATACGGGTTTTTTTCTCGTGCGTAAATTATGCAAATTAGACTAACTTTGATGTTTTTTGGTGTTACTTTCAGCACTGTAAGTGCAAATGCCAATACGGCTTGGGCTAGAGGCCGTATTTATGAACCGATCTTTACGAAACTTCTTGGGTACCTTTGTTATCACCGTGGGCCGAGAACGAGTGTTTTGGGGTCCGGTCCGAAATTCAAAATGGCCGATGGCAGCCATTTTGTACGAAATTTGGTGCAATCAGATTTTTGCACAGAACTTCCATATGAAAGCGCTGATTTGAATAATTTTTTGTGTGAATGTTTAGTACCATGGGATACATCACATATAATACGGGTTTTTTTCTCGTGCAAAAATTATGCAAATTAGATGAACTTTGATTTTTTCAGTGCTGCTTACTCACAGTAAGTACACATGTCAATACGGCTCGGGCTAGAGTCTGTATTTATGAACCGATCTTCACGAAACGTCTTGGGTACCTTTGTTATCACCTTGGGACGAGAACGAGTATTTCTGGGTGCGGTCCAAAATTCAAGATGGCTGCCAGTGGCCATTTTGTATCGAAATTAGGTCTAATCAGTTTTTTGTACACAACTTCTATATGGCTCAGGCTAGATGCCGTATTTATGAACCGATCTTTACGAAACTTCATGGGTACCTTTGTTATTACCGTGGGATGAGAACGAGTGTTTTTGGGTGTGGTCCGAATTTCAAGATGGCCACCAGCAGCCATTTTGTACCAAAATTAGTGCAATCAGTCTTTTGTACAGAACTTCTGTATGAAAGTTCTGATTTGAATAAATTTTTGTATGAATGTTTAGTAACATGGAATACATCACATGTAGTACATGTTTTTTTCCCGTGCAGAAATTATGCAAATTAGATGAACTTTGATTTATTCAGTGCTACTTATACTCTGTAAGTGCACATGTCAATACGGCTCGGGCTAGAGGCTGTATTTATGAACCGATCTTCACAAAACTTCTTGGGTACCTTTGTTATCACCTTGGGACGAGAACGAGTGTTTCTGGGCGTGGTCCAAAATTCAAGATGGCTGCCAGTGGCTATTTTATACCGAAATCAGGTCCAATCAGTTTTTTGTCACAACTTCTACACAGCTCATATTTGTGAACTGATCTTCACGAAACTTCTTGGGTACCTTTGTTTTCACCTTGGGACAGGAATGAGTGTGTTTTGGGGTGCCTTTGTTATCACTGTGCTATGAGAACAAATCTTTTGGGGTTCAGTCAGACCCTCTCTGGGACTCAAAGATTTCTTTTCTAGTTTAGCATCTGACTGTCACCCACCTTTACAATACTTTACCTATACATTTGTTACAGGCAACGCTCAGTATTTATGTACAGACCGTTACAATACTTTATATGTACCTTTGTTATCAGGTCATTACCTAGATGTTTGTCATTGCTGTGTCACATATTATACATGTACATGTCTTTGTCTTGACAAGTTGAGCTACAGTGTCATTGACACTTTCATTCAAATTATTTTCACATAACACGGCTATATTGTTGTTTAGTAGTCTAATAGGCACCAGTTTGTCAGGTAGGGTTAGTGAATATGGCCCCACTAGGCTGATTAGGGGATTTGTTCTCTTTTTTGTAAATTAAATTAGATGCTTTAAAGAATTGTGTACTCCAGTTTGACTAAAAACAATCAGTGGAAATTTATTAATTTTAATTTGGGAATGGTTAACATAATTTTCATAGCTGAATCATCACGGCACAATTCGGATTTTACAATGAGTAGCAATGTGTTTAGCAGAACATCTAAAATAATGTAAAACATTTACGGAAAATAATCTAAATGCCAAGTTTCTCTGAGTAGAGCTCTTGTAACCTGAAACTAATGAAAATTCTCACTGTGCATCTTTGATGTAAAACCCCACTTACTTAATTCAAGCTCATAGTGATAGTACCAGGGTTTTCACAGAGGGTTTGTCTGGCTATCTCGTGAAAACATGAAACAAAAGTTACAGTTAATATTTGAATTGAAAACTGACCCTGACTGAGCCAGAGTATATAGATGAGTAGCTGAGCATAATACTATGCAGCAAAAGAAGATTATTTTAATCCTCTATTTGATGTTCACAAAAATAGTCTAATTCTTACATTATATGCTGTTATATGCAGAAATCAATGCTGACATTTTTTCGGAGCCTGACCAGGACGGACAGTGAGATTTACAATAGTGTTAGGTGACAGATTTTCAGCTTTCCTACGCTGTCTACTATCTTTTTAGTAATGACAATGGCTGAAACCTCAAGCCAAGACACTAAGCCTGTAGTCAGGTCATTAAAATTAAAACTTCTTCACTAAATTTAAACTGTTTCTTTAGTCTCAGAACTTAACACATGAATGATAATTATTATGAGAGCATTGAGGCCAGAACTTTCAGTTCAGCATTTGTAATTTATGCACTTCAATAATATGCCAGTATACACTACGCAATAGTGTATATAGGCATATTATTGAAATGCATGAATTACAAATGCTCAACAGTCGCAACGAAAAATAACAATGAAATTTTTCCCAGTAAAAATAAATGCGTGCTTGATAACAAAGGAGTTAAAAACAATTTTCTTTAGTGAAATCTAAATGCTTCTGTTGATGCTGGTTGATGTGTACATAATTAGTTTAGACAGTAGATTAGGATTCAAATTAAGGCAAGGTTTGACAACTGGAAGCTCAGTGCAATAATTTTTCATTACCCACTGTGGTGATACACTGAAAAAATATAGGTGGTGGGGTGGGTGTCCAAGTGGTCAGAGGAAAAAAAAAATTTTTTGCACGATGGGTGGGTGGGTGGTGGTCAAAAGGTGGAAAAAAATATTTTGGGCCTTGTGTCCGGAATTTTTTGGAAGACCCCCCCTGGTCTACACGTCATATTTATGGAGGGATTTCATTGTGACTTGATAGGTTGACTTCATATAATGTCTAGATGAGAACGTCCCCTTTTGGGCAACTGGGACGGCAACAGGGGCCCAAAGCCCAAAAACCTTTAGCACAGTCTACAGGTCATATTTATAGAGGGATTTCATTGTAACTTGATAGGTTGACTTCATATAATGTCTAGATGAGAACGTCCCCTTTTGGGCAACTGTGACAGCAACAGGTGCCCGAAGCCCAAAAACCTTTAAAACATTTCACAGGCCATAATTATGAAGGGATTTCATTGTAGCCTGGTAGGATGACTCCAAGTTTGTGGTTAAAAACCCAGACAAACACGACCACCCCCACACCCCCCTCCCCCCACCCCCCAATTAGGTTTTTTTTTCTTTTCTCCAGTATGCATTTTGAACTATTTACAGTCACTACATGCAGAACCTTTTTTTTTAAACTTACGTACCCCTCCCCCTTCCTCAGCCCCCCCCCCCCCCCCCACCCCCCGGTAGCCAATTAGGCACTTTTTTTTTTCTTTCACCAAAACTGCTTGTTTACAGTTTTGGTTAAAAACCCAGATAAACACCACCACCCCCTACACCCCACCCCCCACCCCCAATTAGGTTTTTTTTTTCTTTTCTCCAATATGCATTTTGAACTATTTACAGTCACTACATGCGGAACCTTTTTTTTTAAACTTACGTACCCCTCCCCCCTTCCTCAGCCCCCCCCCCCCCCACACCCCGGTAGCCAATTAGGCACTTTTTTTTTTTCTTTCACCCAAACTGCTTGTTTACAGTTTTGGTTAAAAAGCGAGACAAACACCCCTTTCCCCCGATTAGGCATTTTTTAGTCCCCTACGGGAACCGTAAGGGGACTATAGGATTGCACTCCGTCTGTCTGTCCGTCCGTCCGTCCGTCTCCGTCCGTCCGTCCGTCCGTCCGTCCGTCCGTCCGTCCGTCCGTCCGTCCGTCTGTCCATCTGTTTTTTATGTTACCACCTCTGGATAAATGGTTCTGAGGGGATGATGCACGTTCAAAATTTTTTTTTCAAAATCCAAGGTGGCGGAATGGCGGCCATTTTTGTTGTGTTTTTTAAGCTTTTTTTCTCTATTTTGATGTTACCACCCCTCCCACCAACATGGTTCAAGCTACATCTTTCATATTTGGTACATGGATAAATGGTTCTGAGGGTATGATGCACACTCAAAATTTTTTTTTAAAGATCCAAGATGGCTGAATGGCGGCCATTTTTGTTGTGTTTTTTAAGCTTTTTTTCTCTATTTTGATGTTACCACCCATCCCACCAACATGGTTCAAGCTACACCTTTCATATTTGGTACATGGATAAATGGTTCTGAGGGGATGATGCACGCTCAAAATTTTTTTTTCAAAATCCAAGATAGCGGAATGGCGGCCATTTTTGTTGCGTTTTTTAAGCTTTTTTTCTCTATTTTCATGTTACCACCCCTCCCACCAACATGATTCAAGCTACACCTTTCATATTTGGTACATGGATAAATGGTTCTGAGCGGATGATGCACTCTCAAAATTTTTTTTTTAAAAATCCAAGATGGCGGAATGGCGGCCATTTTTGTTGTGTTTTTTAAGCTTTACTTCTCTATTTTGATGTTACCACCCCTCCCACCAACATGGTTCAAGCTACACCTTTTATATTTGGTACATGGATAAATGGTTCTGAGGGGATGATGCACGCTCAAATTTTTTTTTTCAAAATCCAAGATGGTGGAATGGCGGCCATTTTTGTTGTGTTTTTAAAGCTTTTTTTCTCTATTTTGATGTTACCACCCCTCCCACCCACATGGTTCAAGCTACACCTTTCATATTTGGTACATGGATAAATGGTTCTGAGCGGATGATGCACGATCAAAATTTTTTTTTCAAAATCCAAGATGGCGGAATGGCGGCCATTTTTGTTGTGTTTTTTAAGCTTTTTTTCTCTATTTTGATGTTACCACCCCTCCCACCAACCTGGTTCAAGCTACACCTTTCATATTTGGTACATGGATAAATGGTTCTGAGGGGATGATGCATGCTCAAAATTTTTTTTTCAAAATCCAAGATGGCGGAATGGCGGCCATTTTTGTTGTGCTTTTAAGCTTTTTTTCTCTATTTTTATGTTACCACCCCTCCCACCAACATGGTTCAAGCTACACTTTGCATATTTGGCACATGGATAGAGGGTTGGGAGGGGATGATGCACGTTCAATATTTTTTCTTCAAAATCCAAGATGGCGGCATGGCGGCCATTTTTGTTGTGTTTTTTAAGCTTTTTTTCTCTATTTTATGTTACCACCCCTCACTCCAACATGGTTCAAGCTACACTTTTTATATCTGGCACATGGATAGAGGGTTGTAATGGGATGTTGCACGTTCAATATTTTTTTTCCAAAATTCAAGATGGCACCATGGCAACCATTTCTGTTGTGTTTTTTAAGCTTTTTTCTCTATTTTATGTTACCACTACTCCCTCCAACATGGTTCAAGCTGCACTTTTCATATATGGTACATGGAATAAGGATGTTGTGAGGGGATTATGCACGCTCAATATTTTTTTTTCAAAATCTGTCTGTCTGTTCGTCTGTCTGTCTTGTCTGTTTTTACCACCTCTTCCTCTAATATGCTTCAAGCTACACCTTTCATATTTGGTACATGGATAAATGGTTCTGAGGGGATGATGCACAGTCAATATTTATTTTTCAAAATCCAAGATGGCAGAATGGCGGCCATTTTTGTGTTTTTTTAAGCTTTTTTCTCTATTTTATGTTACCACCCCTCCCTCCAACATGGTTCAAGCTATGCCTTTCATATATGGTACATGGATAAAGGGTTGTGATGGGATTATGCACGCTCAATATTTTTTTTAAAAAATCCAAGATGCTTATATACTCTAGTGTCTTCTGTGACAAAAACACCTTATGTCACAAAAGCGCCGTAGGGGACTAATACCACCTCGGTGGTCAAACACTTGTTTTTTTTTATTTCCTCCAATATGCACTTTGAACTATTTGCAGTCACTACATGCAGAACCTTTTTTTTTCCTTTTGTCATAAATGCTTTTTTACAGTTTTGTTTTTTTTCTCGTACGTAAATTATGCAAATTAGACTAACTTTGATGTATTTAGTGTTACTTTCAGCGCTGTAAGTGCAAATGCCAATACGGCTCGGGCTAGAGGCCGTATTTATAAACCGATCTTTACGAAACTTCTTGGGTACCTTTGGTATCACCGTGGGACGAGAACAAGTGTTTTGGGGTGCGGTCCGAAATTGAAGATGGCCGATGGCAGCCATTTTGTACAAAATTAGGTGCAATCAGATTTTTGCACAGAACTTCCATATGAAAGCGCTGATTTGAAAATTTTTTTGTGTGAATGTTCAGTACCATGGGATACATCACATATAATACAGGTTTTTTTCTCGTGCAGAAATTATGCAAATTAGATGAACTTTGATTTTTTCAGTGCTACTTACACACAGTAAGTACACATGTCAATACGGCTCGGGCTAGAGGCTGTATTTATCAACCAATCTTCACGAAACTTCTTGGGTACCTCTGTTATCACCTTGGGATGAGAACGAATGTTTCTGAGTGCGGTCCAAAATTCAAGGTGGCTGCCAGTGGCCATTTTGTACTGAAATTAGGTCTAATCAGTTTTTTTGTACACAACTTCTATACAGCTCAGGCTAGAGACCGTATTTATGAACCGATCTTTACAAAACTTATTGGGTACCTTTGTTATCACCGTGGGATGAGAACGAGTGTTTTTAGGTGTGGTCCGAAATTCAAGATGGCCTCCAACAGCCATTTTGTACCAAAATTAGTGCAATCAGTCTTGTGTACAGAACTTCTGTATGAAAGTTCTGATTTGAATAATGGTGATTGGTGTCAGATTCAGAGTTTGTTCAAATGGGATCACTGGGTTTATATTTTGGCTCCCTATTGGAGCCCTAAGTTTAACTTAGTGCAATATGAGGAAATTTCTTTAAAAATCTTCTTCAGACCCACCAGCCAGAATGCTTTCATGTTTGGTATACAAAATCTCAAGGAGAGGTCAGATTGAAGTTTGTCCAAATCGGATCTGTGGGTTAATATTTGGGTGACCTATTGGCACCCAAAGTTTAACTTAGTGCAATATGAGGAAATGTCTTCGAAAATCTTCAGATCCACCAATCAGAATCCTTTCATATTTGATAAACAACATCTCTAGTAGAGTGATTTTCAAGTTTGTTCAAATCGAGATCCTGGGTTTATATTTAGGCTCCCTGTGGGAGCCTGAACTATAACTTAGTGAAGTATGAGGAAATTTCTTTAAAACTCTTCTCCGGATCGATCAGTCAGAATATTTTCATCCTTGATATATCACATCTCGAGGAGGGGGAGGAGGAGGGGGATGGGGGGTCAGGGTTGTCAGATTCATGTTTATTCAAATCGCGTCCATGGATTTATAATTGGGCTCCCTATGGTAGGCCAAATTTTAACTTAGTGCAATATGAAAAAATTTCTTTAAAAATCTTGTTCAGATCCACCACCTTTTTTACCTCAACTTGACAAAGTCAAGCTGAGCTATTGCCATCACTTCTCATCCGACGGCGTACCTATGTACGTTAGTATGTACGTCCACAATTTCCTTTGGCTCACCTCACAGGTCGCATTTATGGTCAGATCGCTTTGAAACTTGATATGCTTGTTTGGGGTGACCTCTAGATGGGAGCTATCAATTTTCTTCCATTTCTGTCAAAAAATGCTGCCGCGGTCAACGTTCTTAGAACTTAGTTTAGTCAGACCTCAATATTTCCCTTTGGCACACCCTACGGGGCACATTTATGATTAGATTTCTTTGAAACCTGGCATGCTTGTTTGGGGTGACCTCTAGATGGGAGCTATCGATTTTCTTCCATTTCCGTCAAAAATTGTTGCCGCAGCCAACGTTCTTAGAACTTAGTTTAGTCAGACCTCAATATTTCCCTTTGGCACACCCTACAGGGCACATTTATGATCTGATTGCTTTGACACCTGGCATGCTTGTTTGGGGAGACCTCTAGATGGGAGCTATCGATTTTCTTTCATTTCCATCAAAAAATGTTGCCATGGCCAACGTTCTTAGAACTAAGTTTAAAATTTCCCTTTGGCACACCCTAGAGGGCACATTTATGATCGGATTTCTTTGAAACCTGGCATGCTTGTTTGGGGTGACCTCTAGATGGGAGCTGTCAATTTTCTTCAATTTCCCTCAAAAAATGTTGCCACGGCCAACATTCTTAGAACTTAGTTTAGTCAGACCTCAATAATTCCCTTTGGCCCACCTTCCAGGGCACATTTATGATTGGATTGCTTTGAAACCTGGCATGCTTGTTTGGGGTGACCTCTAGATGGGAGCTATTGATTTTCTTCCATTTCCGTCCCTCAAAAAATGCTGCCGCTGGCAACAATCTTTGAACTTAGTTTAGACAGGCATCAATATATTCCTTTGGCATGCTCTACAGGGCACATTTATGATCAGATCGGTTTGAAACTTTGTATGTTTGTTTGGGGTTACCTCTAGATGGTAGCTATCTATTTTCTTTGATTTCCGTCAAAAAATGTTGCCACTGGCAATGAGTTTCGATGAAAAAAACTTTGTGCAGTTAAGCATCAATATTTCCCTTTCACACACAGTGCAGGGCACATTTATGATTGGATCGCTTGTAAACTTGGTGTGCTTGTGTGGGTTGACATCTATATGGGAGCTGTTGATTTCTTCCATTTCTGTCAAAAAATGTTGCCCCTGACCTTTGAACTTAATTCAGTCAGACCTTAATATTTGCCTTCAGGGCACATTTATGATCGGTTCACTTTGAAACTTGGTAAATGTGTTTGGAGTGACCTCCAGATGTGAGCTGTTGCTTTTTTTTCATTTCCATAAAAAATTATTGTCGTTATCACCAGCCTTTGAACTTATTGCATTTGTGCATCAATGTATCCCTTTTGCACTCTCTGTAGGGTATATTTATGAATTTCCATAAAAAAAAAAAAAAATAAAAAACATTGCCACAAGTGATGACCTTCAACTCAGTGCATTTGTGCATTAACATCTTCCTTTGGCATGCCTCAGAGGGCACATTCATTATCAGGTTGTTATGAAACTTTGTATGCTTATGCAGGGTGACAAAGATAGGAGCTATTGATTTTCTTTTCATTTCCATCAAAAGCTGTTGCTGTTAGCAACAATCTTTGAATTTATTGCCTTTGTGCATCAATATTCTTTGACATGACCTGCAGGCCACATTTATCATAGAAATGTTTTTGAACTTGGTGTGCTCATTAGCCATCCTTCCCATGAGACCATCAAGCATCACTCCCATCCCATCACTGCCGCCGACAAATCTTTTTTCTAATCAACGGGGCTGGATGCACGATAGTGCGCATCACTTCAAATAGTGGCAAGCGATATAGGCTATAATGTACCTATGGTTTTCAAAATCGAAAGACTGTACCACGCAGCTCCGAACCCGCCGAATCGCCTTGCATTTTCCATGAAAATCACTTTGTTCTGGTGGCTTGTAGGGTGTCAATCTACTTTTAATTTGGGTGGGAACAAATTTTTTTTTCTACCTGCATGTTAAAATTTTCACTGGAAAATTGTAACATCCTGTTATTGATTCACGAGTGCATAATGCCCCGTCTCCATTTTTACGAGGGCATTTTATTGCTCCCGTGGGATTTTCTTCCTGGAAAGGACTGGCTCATTAGGCAAGACCTTTAGATAAGAGCTATTGATCAGCATTCATTTCTGTGAAAAAAGTTGCCATTTACAATAACCTCTGAAAATACTGCATTTGTATTTCAACATTCTTCCTTTAGCCAGTCTTACAGTTACATTTAAAAATGCATGGATTAGGCCACACAAAGTAGATGTTCTGTTTCTCAGGCCAAGTTTTGTAAAATTGCATGTGAGCGGGCGTTTTTTAGCTCACCTGACTGAAAGTAAGGGTGAGCTTTTCTTATCACTCCTCGTCCGTCGTCCGTCCGTCGTCCTGCGTGAAGGTGGTGTTTGAGCCTCTTTCTCCTAAACCACTGGCCACATTTTAATTAAATTTCATGTAAGTGGTGGTTATTTAGGGGCATTTTGATTTTTATCCAAATTAGGTTTCGGCTCACATTGAGCAGAGGTGTGGGGAAAAAATTGCCAAATTTTTTTGAAAATCTTCTTCTAATGAACCACCAGTAGCAGAGACTTGATATGTGGTATACAGAGTCCTTTTGAGGTTTAGAATCAAGTTTGTTCAAGAGAAGTTTGTCGGGCATTATTTTCCTTCGTTATGGGAGGGGCAAAAATTTTGGCCATGCCTAAAATTTCTATATTTTTATACTGTACCAATGACCCAGACATAGCTGGTGCTAACTCTTAAAATATAGGGCCAAACACAAATTTTGCCCCCCAATCCCCAAAATTTGCATCTAAAACTAAAGAAAACATGTCCTGAAAGGCCCTCCACACCTCGCCCCCACTGCGCATGCGCAGTGTCAAGGACGTTCCAAAATTGGCGCCATTTATCATTCTAAGTTTGGCCCTTCATCAGTTAACATCTGACTGATCTTTGTGCTTTTAAATCTCAGTTTAAATGATGCCAGACACATAAATATTAGTGAAATGGTGATTCTAAGGAGGATAGAAAAGGAGGAGAGGAAAAGAATGTGTGACAGAATATTATCAGGGCTGTAACTTAAAATTTTTTAATGAAATTATGTTAAGTTACCTATTTTCAAGGCAGCAGCCATTTTGTTGTCATTCTGATTATTTAGTTACACTGTTTTTTCAAGTGTTTTTCCTCTCTCCCTGTCCTTTAAGTTCCCCCTTGCTATTCTCCCATGCTTTTGGCATAGTTTCTGTAATTATTATTACTAAAATTTCTTGGGAGTTTTAGCTTAATAACAGAATGAATTCTGTTCTTTCCCCATGTTTACGTCTTCACCTACGGGTGGTTAGGCGTTGTGTTCTGCATCTACCATCTGATGTTCTGCAGTTTCTTCCCTGGAAGTCTCTGTTTTGCATCAGATGGGGTATTTTTGGTAACTGATTTCGGGCCTGGGTGCCTGGAGTCTTATTTTAGTGTTTTTACACTCATTGTTTACATTTACAACAGCCCTCTGTGTGAGGGGGGGATTTCTAAATAATAATATCTTTATGTTATTTTAATCATAACTAGATACATTATTATTGTTCGTAAGTGTTGAATAAATTGTTTAAAATATTTTTAAAATTTTTGTCCACACTTAGGCTTGGGATCCATTGGGGCTCAACGTTACTTTTCAGAAACTTGGGCTGTTCTGAAAAAATATTTTTTCAAAATATTTTGATTTCAATTATTTTTTCTATATTAATGGATCATATTATTATTATGTATTTTGATTGCCAGGGGTTAGTGCGAGTACCAGGACTTGTTTTCTTTTCACATTGAAAGGATATTGATCAATTGTTTTAAGAGGAAGTCTTCCTCTGACCTTATTATCATTCTATATGTGGTCAGTGTATTCGCATTAACTCCTGTTCTGTATCGTATGATTTCATTGACAATATGGGAAGCGTATGTCACGGTATGTTGTTGGGGATTTGGACACTCCGGTCCTTTCCCCGCAGGGTCACTCTACTTTATCAATTTCTATTTCAGACGATCAAGATTAGGGTGATGTATCTGTGATGTCTTCCAACAGTGTGCCTCCGTCGTCACAATTAATGAAGGGCTAGCGGAAAAGTGCTCATGTAATACGCCAATTGCCTAAGAGGACCCTAGTAGGTTCGACGGCCTTTGACGTCCGCTAGCTCGCCCGGTGTAGCGTCCATTCACCGAATGGTTCGGCAGCCGGGTTCGTCCGTTGCGGTCTAGAAGGAATTTTGGGGTGATGCGAGCACTATAAAATTAACTTAATGCACTCCCAGTGACGGCGGATCGGAGGGAGAACGGAGGAAGCCTTTTAGTCCGGTTCATAGCTCGTTCCGGTCCATCCGGACGGCAAGCGAGAGAGGCCCCTCTCTCGTTCAACAACATCTGGCCCCAGATGTTGTGGTACAAATGTGTCGTTAGCGGAGCATACGTCCGTCGCTCGGGACGCTCCGTTGTATAGGCAGTCCGCTGAGACTGCTAAGGCTTCCTCTTCTCGTCAGCGCACACGACCGCACCTTGGCTGCGTGACCGCCGATATATTACCAGCTTCGCCGATCTAGGATTCTTCGGCGACCAGGTCACACCATCCGGCAGCCAGGGATTCGAGACCGATGGACTCCGGACGTTCGCATAGGAAGTATGCGGGAGCCATTTGATGCGGAGCTGCCCTCGGCGAAGCACCGATAGACTGCGCCTCCGCAGGTCTCGACGCCGGACATTCTTGTGCACATAGCACAGCTTATCGCAGCATCCCAGCAGCCGACAGAAACGGTGTCGGATCGAGAATTATCCGACAGCACTGGGTCGGTAGCCGGGGACTCGAGGCCTGCAGACTCCGGACGTTCGCATAGGAAGTGTGCGGGAGTCAACGTACACGGAGCTTCCAGCGGCAATGCATCGTAAGTCCGCTACTGCACAGGCCTCGGGAACGGACGTGCTTTCCTTAATAGCACAGTTTATCGCAGCATCCCAGCATCAACTGAATCTGTCGCATATATTTTATCCGACGATGCTGGGTCGGGACGCTCCGCGGAAGCGGGTACGGACGTCCGAAAGTTTCATCCGGTCCGACGGGATACCGAAAGGGATTCGGTGGATTTCAAGCTTTCCCTTTCGGAACAACATATGCTGCGATGCCGGATAAGAAACTGATAGCGTCGGTGGACTTAGAAATTTTTGGTTCGGTTCAGGGACATCGTCCCTCAGTTCCGACATAGTCCAATAATGTCACACAAACTTTCGAATTATTGAACGACGCTATATATATTATTATTTTATGCTTGCTATCCAAGCATTTCTGGTTTCTTGTTCGAAGAGTTATGGAGATGTCTTCAAAAGTGTGCCTCTGTCGTCATAGTTAATGAAGAGTTAGCGGCAATAAGTGCTCATGGAATATGTCTATCGCTTACGGAGTGACATTCGCTAGCTCACCCGGTGTAGCGTACATTCATCGAATGGTTCGGCTGCCGGGTTCGTCCGTTGCGGTCTAGGAAGGAGATTTGGGTGATGCGAGCACTTTAATTACTTTAGTACTCACCCAGTGACGGCAGATTGAGGACAGATCGGAGGAAGCCAACAACATAGGGGACCGCATGTTGTGGTTCAGATATTTTACATTTGGAGCATATGTCCGTTGCTCGGGACGCTCCGTTATATTGACAGTCCGAGAGACTGTCTTTAATGCTTCCTCATCCTCACAGCAGGGCACACGACCGCACATTGGCTACGTGACCTCGAGTATCCGATCAGTTTCGGCATTCAGTGATTCCACAGCGAATAGGTCGCGCCATCCGGTAGCCAAAGGACACAAGGCCTATACACTCCGTTCGCTCGCATATTGGAAGTATGCACGTGGTAACGATCTCGGAGCTTCCTGCGGCAATGCATCATAAGACCGCTGCTCCTCAGGCCTCAGTGACGGACGTGCTATCCGAGTTAGCACAGTTGTTTCGCAGCATCCCAGCAATTGACGGTTTCTCGGTCGAATCAGGAATTATCCGACGGCGCTGGGTCGGTGCGGTCCGCGGTTGCATCAAGCTACGGACGACCGAACGCTTTATAGGGTCCGACAGGATGGCGAAAGGGATTCGAAAGATTTCGAGTTTTCCCTTTAGTAGTATCGGAAGATGCCTTTCATATCTTCTGGAATTTCTTCCAGTGTTTATTGTTCGGACTTCATTGCTGCGATCTTGGATAAGAGACTTATAGCGTCATTGGACTCGGATTTTTCGATCGGTACAGGGACTTTGTCCCTGACTTACCGACGCAGTCCAATATTGTCATTACAACATGTGTTTTATTTTTCGACGCTATATATATTATATATATATACAAGCCTGCTACTAAGCATGATAGTTTAGTTTCTTGTCCGCGTGGCTCATTTCTGCCATTTTATCTTTTTTACATATAGTTTATTTTGGCAGAGCAGGGCATACCGAGAGTTCATATGCGTCTAGACGGTGTGATTAAAGACTGCATATATTCTTTTTCGCCGTTTATGTCTTTTCCAATTTCAATGTTGGGAACGACATTATGTATAGTAGACTTAACTTAGACGCTTTATTATACGTAATCCGCCTTACTGAGGCGTTATCATTACGTCTTCAAGAAAAGATTTACGGGATATTATTCTCAATGTAATTTCTTTTGAGGGCAGTAGTTTGTTCACGTATAACTCCGCCCTTCAGTGGCTGATTGGAGTTGGTTAGACGTGATGCAGCCCTAGCTACATCCACGCGTGGATAGTAGGTTAAGAACTCTCTCAGAGTCGCTTCGTTCTCGGAGGAGCTTCTCTTCGACGGCAACTTTCCGGCAATCCATGAATTGCTTGATTTATACATTCTCTTGTCTATCTAGTGTTACAAGAGATTCAGACTGGGGCAAACATTCGGTGGTTGACTCAGAGAGTGCCGCCGCAGTTGCCGGACCCTAGTGTGGCTGTTATGACGGTTGCCAGTCAAACAGATTGGGATATACTGATCCCTACGGATTCGAAGTGCCAGGGTCTTTGGGTTCCGCAGTCTTTTAGCTATCAGTTTAACTTCCGCGGAATAATGTTTTTTAGGCTTGCTTTATGTCATTGCATGAACATTATTCAGAAACGCATGCCCAAATTCCTGTCCTTTAATTCGACAGTAGTGGCGTATCTCCGGAACCAGGGAGGCACTCTTTCGTTTCCGTTATTCAATTTAATGGAAAGAATCCGTCTGTTGGTTATAGTACACCAAGTTCAGTTTTGGTCCGTCATATTCTGGGTCGTCTGATTGTTTTATCGCACTCCCGTTCTCTTACGGGTCGCTTGTTGCTGTCAGAATGGACTCTCAACAAACAAGTATTTAATCAGATTTGCTATCTATGGGAGCGCCCAATGATGTTTTATTTATGACACAGCTTGCTAATCAATTGCAGACGTATGTGTTGGCTTGTCCAGATCTCTGAGCTAATACTGTTAACGCTCTATTGATCTATAGGACGGAATGATAGGATACGCGTATCCTCCGGCGCTGTTGTTTTAGCAGGTATTGCTAAGATAAACAACCACAATACATTTCTGTTGATAGCATCTCTATCTTCACAGAGATCATGAGTAATTTACTCTCTTGTCTACTGTGGATCTTAACGTGAAATCTTCCTCTATGTGAGGATCTTTTTTCATTGGGTAAATCGTGTCATCTTTATCACAACCAGCAAGGTCGCAACCTTGATGTATTCCGTTGTGTGGTCCGTATTGCATTGTAAGCACTGTACTGGACGAGCTTTGGACGCGATTTCTTACTATAGGAGATCCTCTTCTTCGCTATTCTATGCGACTAAAGTGGAGGCTCTTCCGTCGTGGTGTAGGGATCATTATGTTCATATGGTTGATCCCTCCATACTACGCATTGCTAGTTTTTAGTATACTGGTTTCACAAGATCTACTGCAGCCTGTTGTTATTTAGGTTATAGGTTTATGTTACCTCATACCTATGCACTCTACGATAGTTTACAATTGAGTCTTTTGTCTCTTTATCTAAGTCAGTTAGTAACTTTTTGATAAATAGACTTAGAATCTTTAGATTAAATTCCTATACGGATTTTAACTTCGGTTCTTATTTAGCTATGTAATCATTTGAGCCTCTGGAAACAGTAGTTTTCAAATTCTGACCTTTTAGACAGTAATTCTGTTGGTTTCTCTTTTACTGTAGAGTCAGTGAGTTTCATGCACTATCGATGGATGATTTTCACTTTCATAGTTTCGGAATCAATACTTCCGTTACTATTTAGGTTGGATTGTTGCATAAGAGTTAGGCTCCTATTTCCGGAACCTATTATTAGCTCACCTGACTGAAAGTCAGGGTGAGCTTTTCTGATCACTTTTCGTCCGTCGTCCGTCGTCCGTCGTCCGTCGTCCGGCGTGAAGGTGGTGTTTGGGTCTTTTTCTTCCAAACCACTGGCCGCATGTTAATGAAATTTCATGTGAGTAGGGGTTATATAGCGGCATTTTGATTTTTGGGCAAATTAGGTTTCGGCTCATATTGAGCAGAGGGGTGGGGCAAAAATGCTCCAATTCTTAAAAAATCTTCTTCTCAAGAACCAGCAATAGCAGAGACTTGATATTTGGTATGCAGCTTCCTTTTGAGGTGTAGACTCAAGTTTGTTCAAGAGAAGTTTGTAGGTCTATACTTGGCGATGTTATGGGAGGAGCAAAAATTTTGGCCCCACCCCAAATTTCTATTTTTTAAACCGAGAGGCCAATTTGAACCAAATTTTATGTGAGGGCTTATTGGGTCATAAGTACCTAATTTATGCAGAAATTTTTTTTCCTGTAGCCCCGTGGGAACCACAGGAGCTAAAAATAGAAAAAAATTAAAACGCCTATATCTCAAAAACTGCACGGCAGTGAGAATTTTTATTTGGTGTGAAGCTTTCTTGGGACCAACAGAAAGGATTGGTAAAAAAAAATTGCTATCGGTTTTATCATAGGGTACTTTTTCGGGACTCTGAAAAAGTGCTGAGTCAGTATTTTTTAACACAGTAGGCAATGGGAAAAAAATAAAGAATTGTTTTCTTCCAAACCACTGCTCTAAAAGCTTTCATATTTTACATATAACATCTTTGGAACATTGATTCACATATTTGTAGAAATCAAATTCCTCGGTCCATATTTGGGTTCCCTATGGGAACCCAAATGTTCAAATTAGTGCAATATGAGGGATATATTTTAAAAATCTTCTTCTTCGGATCCACAAATCAGAATCTTTTGATATTTGCTATGCATCATCCTTAGGGGGGTGAGATTGATGTTTGTTCAAGCCAAGTCCCTGAGTTCATATTTGGACTCCCTTTGGGAACCCAAATTGTAACTTAGTGCAATACGAGGTATATTCTTTTAAAATCTTCTTCTTCGCATCCACCGGTCAGAATCTTTTGATATTTGGTATACAGTATGCTTAGGGAGGTGAGATTCAAGTTTGTTCAAGTCAAGTCCTTCGGCTCATATTTGGTCTCCCTGTGGGAGCCCAAATTATAACTTAGTTCAATATGAGGAATATTCTTTAAAAAAAATTTTTTTTTCAGATCCACCAGTCAAAATGTTTTGATATTTGATGTACAGCATTCTTAGGGGCTGAGAGTGAAGTTTGGTAAAGCCAAGTACCTGGGTTCATATTTGGGCTCACTGTGGGAGCCCAAATTATACCAAAATTTTTATTTTCCAAACCAAAAAGTCGATTTGAACCAAATTTGATATGAGGGCTTATTGGGTCATAAGTACCTAATTTATGCCGAAAATTGTTTTCCTGTCCCCCACGGGAACTGCAGGAGCTAAAAAATTTTTTTCTTTTTAAATGCCCATATCTCCAGAACTACATGGCACTGAGAATTTTTATATGGTGTGAAGCTTCCTTAGGACCGGAAGAAAAAAATGGTAAAAATTTTATCATAAGGTTCTTTTCTAGGACTAAAAGTGCCGAGTCATCATTTTTTAACAGTGTAGCTAATGGGAATAACGTTGAAGAATCTTCTTCTCCCAAAACACTGCTTCAGAAGCTTTTATTTTTGGGCTCCCTATGGGAGCCCATGTATAACTTAGTTCAGTATGAGAAATATTCTTAAAAAATCTTTTTTTTCTGTTACTCCTGTCAGAATCTTTTGATATTTGATTTTTGATTTTCTTAGAAGTGGCAAATTGAAGTTTGTTCAAGTTCTGCTTTATTGATAAAATTGGGCCCAGTAGTAACAAATTCCTGCATTGAAAGCCCTGTAAAGTGGGCAGTGATAGGCATAAACGATTGACCAAACTTGATATTATAATTACGCCTCTGTAAGATGTAGCCTTAGAAAGTGACCTTAAATTCCAATAAATAAATAGATAAATTATTGAGTACCCAATATGGGGATCTAACATATGAACACTCTGGGTTACTAAGTAGAGAAAACACTTTTATGTTGAAAAACTGATAATAACCACAAGGCAGAATCCCTTGCTATTTTGGTGATATGACTCGGCCAGTATCAGGTGAGCGCCCTCAGGCCCCGTGGGGCCTCTTGTTTTAAGGTCCTTCCGTCTTCGTATGGGCATAGGCCTTTACTCTTTCCGGGTACAGTTTATGTATTTATAAACAGATATCTGTTTATTACAAGGGCGTAAGCTTCTTCTGTCTTTGATGTCTAGTAGAAGGACGTTACGCTCCATTTTATTTTTAATGGATTCTATTAACTAGCGTACTGCTTATGGTATATCATTGGCTTAGCAGTTGTGCTTAAGATTTCGGCTCATGAAGTAAGAGTTCTTCTACTTCTTGGGCTTACATTAATAGTGTTGCTATTATAGATTTTTGAAGGCTGCTCATTGCGCTCAGCCATCCATTCATGAATTTTATCTCAGAAATATCGAGTCCATTTCTGGAGGCCTCTATTGTTAGGTCTATTATCTACTGCTCAGAATGTCATTCACTTAACAGTTGCTACTATAGCTAGGTAGGCTGTCTGTTTCGGCAGTGTCTCCGTTCGGCTGCCCTCTTCGCTCTGGGCTATTTGACCCAGGGCAAGAAAAAGGGGGGGGGGGGGGGGAGGGTGTTCCCTTGGGTCACCTGTTTTTACTATGAAAACAAGGGGATACCTCCTCCGGAGTTAGTAATTCTGAGCTGTTATTGGGATGGTTGTTTAGTGAGAAGTTTAAGTTTATAAAATTCATTCAAGTCTTAGTTTTTAAAGTATAGCTTTTGAATATTGCATATGTCAACGGACATGATTATGCAATTCTCACACACTTTTAGGAGTATAAGAGTCTATTCTCTAGACTTACTTTATTATTGGCTTACTTTAAAAATTATTAGTATAAGGATTATTGGATATTAATAGAGTACATGGATGTATGAAGCTCAATTTTTGGAAGGTGTTGTATCTTTCTAATTTATCATAAATAAGAAAGATACATGTAAGGCCTATTACTTCTTTTCCCTACAGGGGATGACTCTATTTTATTTTATTGAGCGTATTCCATTTTGCTCTATGTCCTTGGCCCTCCAGCCTTTTTACTATTCAGCTATGTCTGGGTCATTGGTACAGTATAAAAATGTTAAAAAATTTATAGTAATTTATATATTTTTTATACTTACCAATGACCCAGACGGGGATGGCCCTCCCAGGAGTTGGGAACTCTTGCCTCCCTGCTGAGTACATAGCGCTTACCAGGCACTGGTTATTAGAATGATAAATGGCGCCAATTTCGGAACGTCCTTGACACTGCGCATGCGCAGTGGGGGCGAGGTGTGGAGGGCCTTTCAGGACATGTTTTCTTTAGTTTTAGATGCAAATTTTGGGGATTGGGGGGCAAAATTTGTGTTTGGCCCTATATTTTAAGAGTTAGCACCAGCTATGTCTGGGTCATTGGTAAGTATAAAAAATATATAAATTACTATAAATTTTTTAACTTTCAGAACCGTGAGGTCGATTTGAACCAAATTTGATATGAGATGATCATGGGTCATAAGTAGTTGATTGATGCAAAAAAAAATTTTGTCATTGCCCCGTGGGAACCTCGGGAGCTAAAAATAGGAAAAACCTTAAAACTGCCATATCTCCAAAACTACACGGCACAGAGAATTCTTATTTTCTATAAAGCTTACTTTTATCCAGTAGAATAGAATGGTTAAAAAAAATCCCTATCGGTTTGATCACAAGATACTTTTTTCAGGACTTTGAAAAAGTGCTGAGTCAGCACTTTTTAACACTGTAGGCAATGGGAAAAACATTAAAAAATCTTCTTCTCCAGATCCAGCAGGCAGAATCTTTTGATATTTGGTATGCAACATTGTAGGGTGGATCTGATTCAAATTTATTCAAATCGGCCCCCTGGGTTCATATTTGGGCTCAGTATAGGAGCCCGATTTGAACTTAGTGCATTTCAGGCAAATTTCTTAAAAAATCTTCTTCTCCAGATACAGCAGGCAGAATCTTTTGATATTTGGTATGCAACATTGTGGGGTGGATCTGATTCAAGTTTGTTCAAATCGGCTCCCTAGATTCATATTTGGGCTCACTATAGAAGCTCGAATTCGAACTTAGTGCATTTCGGGCAAATTTCTTCAAAAATCTTCTTCTCCAGATCCAGCAGGCAGAATCTTTTGATATTTGGTATGCAACATTGCGGGGTGGATCTGATTCAAGTTTGTTCAAATCGGCCCCCTGGATTCATATTTGGGCTTACCATAAAAGCCTGAATTCGAACTTAGTGCATTTCAGGCAAATTTATTAAAAAATCTTCTTCTCCAGATCCAGCAGGCAGAATCTTTTGATATTTGATATGCAACATTGTGGGATGGATCTGATTCAAGTTTGTTCAAATCGGCTTCCTAGATTCATATTTGGGCTCACTATAGAAGCTCGAATTTGAACTTAGTGCATTTCAGGCAAATTTCTTAAAAAATCTTCTTCTCCAGATCCAGCAGGCAGAATCTTTTGATATTTGGTGTGCAACATTGTGGGGTGGATCTGATTCAAGTTTGTTCAAATCGGCTTCCTAGATTCATATTTGTGCTCACTATAGAAGCTTGAATTCGAACTTAGTGCATTTCAGGCAAATTTCTTAAAAAATCTTCTTCTCCAGATCCAGCATGCAGAATCCTTTCATACTTGGTAAGCAACATTGTGAGGTGGATCTGATTCAAGTTTGTTCAAATCGCCCCCCCCCCCCCCCCCCCCCCCCTGGGTTTATATTTGGGCTCGGTATAGGAGCCCAAATTTGAACTTAGTGCATTTCAGGCAAATTTCTTAAAATAATTTCTTCTCCAGATCCAGCAGGCAGAATCTTTTGATATTTGGTATGCAACATTGTGGGATGGATCTGATGCACATTTGTTCAAATCGGCTACCTAGATTCATATTTGGGCTCACTATAGAAGCTCGAATTCGAACTTAGTGCATTTCAGGCAAATTTCTTAAAAAATCTTCTCCAGATCCAGCAGGCAGAATCTTTTGATATTTGGTGTGCAACATTGTGGGGTGGATCTGATTCAAGTTTGTTCAAATCGGCTTCCTAGATTCATATTTGTGCTCACTATAGAAGCTTGAATTCGAACTTAGTGCATTTCAGACAAATTTCTTAAAAAATCTTCTTCTCCAGATCCAGCGGGCAGAATCTTTTCATATTTGGTAAGCAACATTGTGGGGTGGATCTGATTCAAGTTTGTTCAAATCGGCCCCCCCTGGGTTTATATTTGGGATCAGTATAGGAGCCCAAATTTGAACTTAGTGCATTTCAAGCAAATTTCTTAAAAAATATTCTTCTCCAGGTCCAGCAGGCAGAATCTTTTGATATTTGGTATGCAACATTGTGGGGTGGATCTGATTCAAATTTGTTCAAATCGGCTCCCTAGATTCATATTTGGGTACACTATAGAAGCTCGAATTTGAACTTAGTGCATTTCAGGCAAATTTCTTAAAAGGTCTTCTTCTCCAGATCCAGCAGGTAGAATCTTTTGATGTTTGGTATGCAACATTGTGGGGTGGATCTGATTCCAGTTTGTTCAAATCGGCCCCTGGATTCATATTTGGGCTCACTACAAAAGCCCAAAGTCGAACTTAGTGCATTTCAGACAAATTTCTTAAAAAATCTTCTTCTCCAGATCCAGCAGGCAGAATCTTGTGATATTTGGTATGCAACATTGTGGGGTGGATCGGATTCAAGTTTGTTCAAATCGGCCCCCTGGGTTTATATTTGGGCTCAGTATAGGAGCCCAAATTTGAACTTAGTGCATTTCAGGTAAATTTCTTTGAAAATCTTCTTCTCAAGATCCAGCAGTCAGAATCTTCTGATATTGGGTATGCACCATGGTTAGGGGGGTGAGATTCAAGTTTGTTCAAGCCAAGTCCCTAGGTTCATATTTGGGCTCACCGTGGTAGCCCGAATTATAACTTAGTTCAAAATGAGGAATTTTCTTTAAAAATCTTCTTCAGATCCAGCAGTCGGAATGTTTTGATATTTGGTATGCAGCATCCTTTGGGGGGTGAGATTTAAGTTTGTTCAAGCCATGTACCTAGGTCCATATTTGGACTCACTGTGGGAGCCCGAATGATAACTTAGTTCAAAATGAGGAATTTTCTTTAAAAATCTTCTTCAGATCCATCAGTCAGATTGTTTTGATATTTGGTATGCAGCATCCTTAGGGGGTGAGATTCAAGTTTGTTCAAGCCATGTCCCTAGGTCCATATTTGGACTCACTGTGGGAGCTCAAATTGTAACTTAGTTCAAAATGAGGAATTTTCTTTAAAAATCTTCTTCTTCAGATCCAGCAGTCGGAATATTTTGATATTTGGTAAGCAGCATCCTTAGGGGGGTGAGATTCAAGTTTGTTAAAGCCAAGTCCCTGGGTTCATATTTGGGCTCCCTGTGGGAGCCTGAATTATAAATTAGTTCAATATGAGGAATATTCTTTAAAAATCTTCTTCAGATCCATCAGTCGGATTGTTTTGATATTTGGTATGCAGCATCCTTAGGGGGTGAGATTCAAGTTTGTACAAGCCATGTCCCTAGGTCCATATTTGGACTCACTGTGGGAGCTCGAATTGTAACTTAGTTCAAAATGAGGAATTTTCTTTAAAAATCTTCTTCTTGAGATCCAGCAGTCGGAATGTTTTGATATTTGGTAAGCAGCATCCTTAGGGGGGGGTGAGATTCAAGTTTGTTAAAGCCAAGTCCCTCGGTTCATATATGGGCTCCCTGTGGGAGCCTGAATTATAACTTAGTTCAATATGAGGAATATTCTTTAAAAATCTTCTTTCTTTTTTAGATCCACTGGTCAGAATCTTTGGATATTTGGTATAAGCTTTTCTTAGGAGGAGCAGATGCAACTTGTTGAAATCAATTCTCTGGGTTGATATTTAGGCTACCATGTCAGGTGAGCGCACTCAAGCCCATTGGGGCCTCTTGTTTATTTTATATTTTATTTTTGTAATTATTTCTTTGTCATCAGAAGTTCATATTCTTGGTTTATTTTATGTTTTAGGCCTCATAATCTACATAATAGCAAGGGTGGTGGTGTATTTCGTCCCTTGGGTGCAACAAGACTTTGCAATGCTAAAGCATTGCAAAGCCTTGTTGCACTCAAGGAACAAATTTTTCAATTTTATTAACTTGTGTAAAATATCAGACATAAAAAAGTTAATTTTTTTTTTTCAAGTTTGCATTGGCCATAAAAAGAGAGCATGCGGCAGCCAAAAGGACCATGTGGGAGGGCCTGAGAAACAGATTTTTAATTTTATTAAGCCTTACTCTGACGTTGTGCACACACAATGCTGTTATGTTGAAATTTCATCAAATAGCATTGGTACCAATGAAGTTCAATATTGCCATTTCATTTAAAACTTAACAAATTCAAGTTTGTCAAGTTGAGCTACAGTGTCATTAACACTATCATTTATATTTTGTATAAAACATCTCTAAGAGGGTCAGATTCCTGTTTGTTCCAATCAAGTCCCTGGCTTAATATTTGGCTCCCTATGGGAGCCTAAATATGTAATTAGTGCAGTAATAGGAAATTTCTTTAAAAATCTTCTTCAGAACCATCAATTAGAATCTTTTGATATTTGGTATACATCATCACTAGGGGTGTGTTTCTTTAAAAATATTCTTCAGATTCACCAGTCAGAATCCTTTCATATTTGGTATACAACATCTCTATGTGGGCCGGAGTTAAATTTGTTCAAATCGGGTCCCTGGGTTAATATTTGTGCTCCCTATGCAAGCCTTCAGTCTACACAGTTCATTTTTATGAAGCAATTTCATTGCAACTTAGAAGGATAACTCGGTGTGATGTCTAGATGAGACTTTCCTGTTTTGGTAACAATCGGTCATCCATTACTGCCACCTGGTCACGTGACCTAGATTCCTTTTGCACTGTCTTCAGGTTGATTTTTTGAAGGGATTTTATTGTTCCTGGGTAGGATAACATGGTATGATATCTAGATCAGACTGTCCCAGTTTGTTCATGATGGGTCATCCGTGACCACCGGACTGTCACATGACCTTTAGCACAGTCTACAGGCCATATTTATGAAGGGATTTCAATGTAACTTGGTAGAATGACTCATTTTGGAATAATTTTACTGTAACTTTGGTTGACATACGTTAACTGCGAGAGCCACATTAACCCAGTCTTCAATTCTTTAGTACAGTCTAGACCTTAAATTAGTCTTATTGAAAACATAGCATACAGCGAACAGAAATTAACATATTCTCAATTATCAGTTTTTGTCTTATTTCATAATCCTTTCATAAACATTGAACATTATCCTTCATCAAACACTACACATAGTCAGGTTAAGCTACAGTGTCATTGACACTTTCATTAGTCTTATAATGATGAAGGGTAATTACAACTAAGTTAGATTCATCAGCAAATTTTGACCAGTCATTGATTTTTAATGAGGTTAACTAACAGAACAATGTATCAACATTGAGCAGTTCCGCACATGATAAGCAGAATGGAATTGAATAATCAACTCGGCTCATTGTTTACTGAAACTGGACCAGTATTGGTATACTTGATTACAGAGAGGTGGCATTTGACAAAATCCTATATTCACCTTCACTCTGCTTTTCAAAGCTTCCAAACACTTCATGTCGGCATAATCAACTTTTTGCGTTAATTCAACCTGGTGTTTTGATATGAGGGCATTTCCATATTCTGTGGCCATCATCTTTCAGGCTTTACATTTGATGCCACATTCATCTTTTTAGCTGTTGTTTGATGTACTTTTGCACATGGGCACATGGGGCTGAGGGGTGGTTTAAGAGTTTCAAATGCATCTATTATATAAATGGGAATTGTCTGTGATTATGTCTATTCCATCCATCCAGAATTTCCATGTTTGATTATCTCCCTTGATATGCAAATAATAAATTTTCCATCCTTGCACCGGTGGCCTGCCTGCTTGGAAGTGTCTTTTCCGTCCGTGAACATGTTGTCCCACTAGTTTGTCATAAACCTTTTCTAACTGTCGGTTGTCAGTTTCTTTCTAATTTTGTTTTTTGAGGTTTTTTAGCTCACCCGGGCAAAGCTCAAGGGGAGCTTTAGTGATTACTTTCTGTCCATCATCCATCCGTCTGTTCCTCTGTCGTGAACTTTACATTATGTGGTGATAAATTATCTCCATTTGAATACTAAATAAAACTTTTACATCACACATCAATAAGTACATCAAATCTGAGTGGCAGGCAGATTGGGATGGGGCGACAGATTACAAGCTCCATTATTTCCGACCAGCTATCAATGATAAATATCCTTCAAGTAACTTTTGCAGAAAAAATCATGTAATTCTGACATGATTTCATTTTGTTCAACATTTTAGTTTTTATTAGAGAGTAGTATGTGACTGGAATGTGTTTCTTGTCATCGGGGATTAACAGTGGACCACATTCTTTTACATCACACTGATGTTAATCGTGTCAGAGGGAATTATTTCGCAGTAGGATCTCAAAGAGATCTATTTTATCAGTCCAAGCAAAGTTCTATCTTGTCTGAAAGTAATCAAACTTTTTAATAAATTTTATCTCTGTTTTTATTCTTTTAAACTCGACTCTTCAAGTCTCAAATCATAAGATTGATTTTATAAAGTATTCATTATACTAGTATCATCGCTCATCACTGTTCAAACTATTCATCTCTTTGTCATTCTATTGTAATTATTTCCTATTTTTAATCAATCATTTTCCTTCGTCATTGACAATGTATTTTATTTTCTACTGTTTTCTTTCATGATATATCCTTAGTTGCTGATGTGGCATTAAGCTCAATAAATAACTTTACATTATCGACTTCTAGTCATAAACGGCTAGACCGCAATTAAACTGTGTAAAAACAAAATCCATTGGAAGTGACCCAGACCCTTTCCCAATTGGGGTGTGTGGACATCTGGGAATGTGGCAGAAATTCGGACCCTAAAAGGTCCTGCATAAAGCACTTGTGAAAAGTTTTTAAAATGGTGCTAAAATCTCAATCTCAGTTTCTAATTTCTACTTATGCTGATACTTTGTGTTTAATTCACAGCTCAGTACCCAAGGAATTCTAAATGTTGATGAGCCAACAGAACATTTGTCTGATGATACCGTTTACACCATGCGGCAAGCAGCACGGCATGTTTCTCTTGCTCTCAAGAAGTATTTTGAAGCACATTTAATAGTAAAGGCTGATTGCATTAGAAATTCAAATGAAAATAATGATGTTTCTCATGTTCAAGAAACAGTTGCATGTAGGGTAAGTATGGTGGTTTCATTCACAAATGTTTCTGAGAATACTTGTCATAAGAAAACCAGTGGACAAAGTATATCCAAACTCACTGTGTGTGGACAAGAGTCGTATTATTAGTACTCCCAACAACGATACTTGTTAACTTCAAGATCAGCTATTGCCATCACGTGTATGGAAGTCTTGGAGTCTGTCAGTTTGTGAGTCTGTTCACATTTTCTTTAGCACAGGCTACATCCGTAATTCTTGTCCATTCATCACTAAATTTCATGTGCAGGTTCAAGGTGATGTATGTGGGGGGGGGGGGGGGGGAGGGGAGGGGGTGTGTGGGGAGGGGGGGCAACGAAAAAAATACTGAGTCAGCATATTTGCAAAAATTTAAAAAAAAACTTTCTCCAGAACCACTGATCAGAATCTTTTGATATTTGGTATACTGCATCCATAGTGGGGGGGGGGGGGGGGGGGGGGGGAAGGGAAGGGGGGGTAGATCTCATTTTGTTTAAACCAAGCCCCCGGGTTAATATTTGGGCTCTCTATTGGAGCGCAAATTTTAACTTAGTCCAATATGAGGAATAATCTATCTTTAAAACTCTCCTTCTTCAGAAACACCAGTCAGAATAATTTAATATATGGCATACAGAATCCGTACTGGGGTTGGATTCAGTTTCTTCAACTCAAGTCCATCGGTTAATAATTGGTCTCTCTAAGGGAGCCCAAATTTTAACTTATTGCAGTATGAGGAATAATCTTCGAAAATCTTCTTCTTCAGATCCACCATTCAAAATCTTTTGCTATTTTGTATATAGCATCCTTAAGGAAGTCAGATCTAAGTTTGTTCAAATCAGGTCTTTGGGTCAATACTTGGGCTCCATATTGGAACCTGAATTTGAACTTAGTCCAATTAGGAATAATCTTTAAAAATCTTCTCATTAAGATACAATCAGAATTTAGTCCAATTAGGAATAATCTTTAAAAATCTTCTCATTAAGATACAATCAGAATCTTTTGATATTTAGTTTACAGCATCCTTAGAGGATTCAGATACAATTTGTTCAAATAAAGTCCCTGGGTCGATATTTGTGTTCCCTAAGGGCGGGGTGGGGGTTGTGGGGATCTTAACATGGTGCAAAATTTGTAATATTCTCAAAATGTTCTTCTCTCCAAAACCACCAGTCAGAATCTTTTGATATTTGGTATACAACATCCTTCAAACTTGTTCATTTTAAGTCCCTAGGTTGGTATTTAGAGACTCCCTAGTTTTGCATTACTGAAAATCTTGGCATTATTTCTGTGGTAGAATCCCAATAGTAGAAAAAATCACCTGGCATGGACAACACAGTTATAAATAATTAAATAACTTCATTCCTCTATAGTGTTAACTAGCCATAGATACTAATTAAATCCTTCTTTATACAACTATGGTCAGGTGAGCTAAATAGTTAAATAACTTCATTCCTCAGTAGTGTTATCAAGCCGTAAATGCTACTTAAATCCTTCTTTATACAACTATGGTCAGGAGGGCACCTCTGGCCCCAGGGGGGGCTCTTGTTGTTTAATTGCAACATCACTCACCCGTGCATGGCTCATTGCATTTGTGACATTTGTGCTAAATCTTCCTGATTTTTAGCTCAACTTGACATCAAATATGAGCTATTGTGATGGGTTGCGATCCATCATCCATACGTCTGTCCATCTGACTGTCCACAATTCCTTTAGCACACCATACAGGCTGCAGCTCTCACCCAATCACTTCTAGATTTCACACTTAACTTTGAAGCAATGTTTAGATAGAAGCTATCAGATTTTTCTGAAGTTCATTGAAAAACATGGCTGCCAGTGAATGGCCATCTTGGATTTGGCATATAAATCGCCAACAATTCCGTTAGCACACCGTACAGGCCACATCTCTCACCTGATCTTTCTCATATTTCATATATAGCTTTGGCGTGATGTCAAGATGGGAGGTATTAAATTTTCTGAATTTTGTTGAAAAAACATGGTCGCCAGCAGCCATCTTGCATTTGGCACATAAATTGGGGCAATGTCTAGATAGGAGCTATTGAATATTTCCGAATTTCATTGAAAAACATGACCGCAAGTGGCCATCTTAGATTTGGCATATAAATTCCATTGGCGCACCCTACAGGCCACATCTATTCCCCGATCTTTTTCAAATTTTATATGTAGCTTTGGTGTGATGTCTAGATGGTACACATAATGCCGGCATCCGGGGTGACCATCCGTTGTTCGTCCATCCTTTGTCAATTTGTCTGTCTGTCTGTCTGTCTGTCTGTCTGTCTGTCTGTCTGTCTGTCTGTCTGTCTGTCTGTCTGTCTGTCTGTCTGTCTGTCTGTCTGTCTGTCTGTCTCTGTCTGTCTGTCCGTCCGTCCGTCCGGCGTCCGTATCCATTTCTTGGGCATTCGATAACTTGAAAAATATTGCTTGGATTGTCAAGTTACTTTATATTTGTGTTCAGGTTACTGATGTGCCGAGCTGTATAGTTTTTGGTGTAAATCGGATAATTTGATCCTGAGATATTAACCCTTTATCCTTCAAATTGAAAATTCCTCCAATCCCTTTGGCATTCGATAACTTGAAAAATATTGCTGGGATTGTCTAGTTACTTTATATTTGTGTTCAGGTTACTGATGTGCCGAGTTGTATAGTTTTTGGTGTAAATCTGATGATTTGATCCCCAGATATTAACCCTTTATCCTTCAAATTGAAAATTCCACCAATCCCTTTGGCATTCGATAACTTGAAAAATATTACTTGGATTGTCAAATTACTGTATATTTGTGTTCAGGTTAATGATGTGCCAAGCTGTATAGTTTTTGGTGTGAATCTGTTATTTTGATCCTGAGATATTAACCCTTTATCCTTCAAATTGAAAATTCCTCCAATCCCTTTGGTATTCGATAGCTTGAAAAATATTGCTCCGTCTGTCCATCCATCTGTCCGTCCGTCTGTCTGTCTGTCTGTCCGCCCATCTGTCTGTCCGTCTGTCTGTCCGGCGTGCGTATCCATTTCTTATCAACCTACCTCAATTGTTTACAACAGGCTTGCACTACAGTGGAAGAACCTAACTCGGATAAAATACTCTTTATTTTAATATTTCCCAAGATTTGGGGAAGAAAAGTGGTGTAAAAACACCACGAAAAAATAAGCCAAAACTGGGCCGAGCGCCATCGGCGCACACCCAGTATGGGACGTTCTTCCATAGTACAACTCCATGACTTCCGTCACAGTGCGCAATGCATCAATTTGTCATTCTTTTTCTATCCGAAGCACGAGAGGATGTGTTTCCGCCATATGCATTATGAAACAGTGATAATTCAACTCGTGGATATGGTTTTCCTGTGACTGGAATTATGGATCTGAAGATCGTATAATAACAGGACTGTGTTTTATATATTCTCGTTTATATTTTCAACCACATTCTCATTGTTTCTTAATTACTATTCCGTTTTCGCGAATGTTTTGCGACATCGTGTCATCGCGATTCGACAATGAATTTTTTCGGTTGATAAAAATTTTTATTGGAGTAGGTGTCGGCCGTCTGGGTTCTGCCACCTTCTCTCGTAGTTGAGGGTGTTCTTCTACTTTCTGTTTCTGTTGAGTTCACCTTTTTCTTCTACTGCTCTCACCTCTGTTCTTTCCAGTTCGGTTCCTTTAGGGCAATTCCTTTTGCCCTCGCCATTGGTGCGTTCTCGTGTCCGTTTCGTCCGCACACGCGGGTGGTGTGGAATGCAGTCGTTTCGGGAGCCTCCCGACTCGACCACGTCTGATGTGAGTTTACCCCCTCCGTGGGGGATGAGCAGCTCCTCCCACACCCGCGAGGGGGGGGGGGGGGGCACTGTTGTTTCGGGGTCCCCTGACTCGACCACGTCTAGTGTGAGTTTGACCCCCTCCGTGGGGGATGTGCAGCTCCTCCCGCTCCCGTGGGGGGTGGTGAACACTTTCGTTTCGGGTCGCCCGATTCGACCACGTCTGATGAGAATTGCTCCTTCTCCGTGGGGGATGTGCAGCTCCTCCCGCACCAGCGGGGGGTGGGGACCGCTTTCGTTTTGGGGCTTCCTGATTCGACCATGTCTGGTGAGAGTTATTCCCCTTCCGTGGGGAATGTGCAGTGTTTTACCGTGGTGGATACTGCGGGAGTTGTTGGTTTTCTGGTGTAGAGATGCCTTGTTCCGGGACTATGCGCCCTCTTCAGTCGACATCTGAGGCTGTCACTAGGGTTGTGACTCCTCCTTTGGAGGCCGAGCTTGGTGGCTCTCTCCGCTTTTCCGCCAGTTCCAACAGCTCCCGTCGTATCTGCTGCTACTGCTGTTCCGTCTACAACGTCATTGGGCACCGTTTTTAGCCGGCCTCGGCTTCTCCCTGCCAGGTTCTGCAGGGATGTCTGTAGTGTGGTTGTGGGGTTTCGGCCTCAGCCTTCCCAGACTTCCACTCGGCGAAGTCAAAAGGGGCTGCCGACTGAACCCCATACTGTGTCCTCTCAGCCATTGAGCACAGTAGTTTTATACCTGCAGTGGTCTGCTGCGGTGTCTGGTTGTGTAGACGTGGGGGTATCAGCCTCAGCCTTCCCTGACTTCAACTCGGCGAAGTTGGAAGTGGCTGCCGGCCGGACCCTCTCCTGTAGTCTCTGCGCCGTCGAGCACCACAGTTGTCATTGGATTCGGTTGTTCTTAGTGGGACACTATGAACTCCGTGGCGTTTCCGTCCCTCATTCTGGCCACACGACCAGTTTTGGGGGTCCAACGTCTTTTGTGCAGCCTGGACCTTCTGCCCTGCAGAGGTCAGCGGTGACTCTCATGAGTTCCTGCTATGTTGATCCTCGGGGTGTTCACACCCCTATACACGTCTGGCTTCAGACGTTTTCGGCTGCCGCCCGTCATCCCACGTCGGGTCTTTTGGAGGATCGTGACCCTTTGTTGGTTCAGAGGGTCAGCGGTGAAGCCACTTTGCCGGTTCGTTCCCCTGTCGAACCGGCCAGTACGGGCAGTGAGCTTAGGGAGGCCCTCTCCTTACTCACTCAGGTTCTGTCAACGAGCCTTCCTGTTGCTTCCAGCGAGGCAGCGAGTGGTTTCCATGCGCCTCCTATGGTGCCGCCTCCCGGGATTGGAAACAGGCCGCTTTCTGATCCCCTGGTGTTCCGACACCATGGGAGGCGTCGGCTGGTTTGCCCACGATGGGCTATGTGTCTTCCGACTCAGGGGAAGAGTCAGACATGCTTGATGTGGAGAGCCAGCAGTCTTCGGACTTGGGGGCAGCTCTTGATTTCGTGTTTGGGTTCCTTCCGGATCTCAAACCATCTAACCAGTCGACAGTGTCAACCAGGCCGCGATCATCGGTCGCGCGCCAACAGTCTATGGAACAACCTGCTTCTGGGCGTCTTCGACCGTGCCCTTCGGTACAGTTGGTTGAAGCATTTTCAGCCTTGGACTCCAAGCTAAGTTCCAAGGCTATGAAGGCTCCGTTCTTCACCAGGGTTGACACCTTTTTGCCTCTGGCGCGTTATCGTTCCTACGATTCCGCCAATCCGTCGGTCTACCAGACTTTGACGGTTTTGGATCAGGACTCCTATTCCCTCGGGCTTTCAAAGTCCAAGTCTGCCGTCATTCCGATGACGACTCTGGAGTCCACATTGGGCTTATCGAGAGAGATGCTTGGTATGCTTTCTCTCTCCGATCACGTCGTCTCAGCTTTTGCTGCTTATCTGCCTTCAGATAAGATTGACGAGGTACAGGCTCCTTTGCGTGTGCTGTCCAAGGCGCTCATGCATCTTACTCATGCCTGTAACACGGCTAATCTGGAATTAGTTCGAAGGGACTCTGTGCGGGACACAGGCCGATCCCTTCCTGAGGAGCAGTACACTGCTCTTCGATCTGCTTTTTTTGACATGTCCGCAACTTTTCCATGATTCTGTGTTGACGGTCCGGGATGACGTCCTACGTCATTCCAACGATCAGCTGCTGTTTCTTCAGCTTGATCAGCCTTATAGGGTAGGCACGGGCCGTTCCAAGCCTAACAAGTACCCTCTGCTTCCTCTGCGAAGCAAAAGGGGCTGATCCTTCTGCCACCGCTTCTGCTTCTTACTCAAGGGGTAAGGGTAAGCGTCGGCAGTCTTGAGGGAACTCCCAGGATTCTTCATTCAGTAGAGGTGTTTTCTCCTCTCGCGAGCCTCGTCGGGGTTCGCAATGAAGGTCCTCACCTCGACTCGTCCCAGGTTGGAGGAAGGATAGCAGAGTTCGCAGACCGTGGGCCACCATCACATCCGATCCTTGGATGTTAGATGTTGTTTGGTCCGGGCTGCGAATATCCTTCCAACGGCACTCCACTCTGTCCGGGGGGCCTTTTCCAACCACAGTTCCTTCAGACATTTTACGTCGGGAAGTTTTGTCCACGGAGATAGACAATCTCCTGACAAAGGGGGCGATTGAGGTCATCAAGAACATTAGGTCAGTGGGTTTCTATTCCCGCCTGTTCTTGGTGCCGAAGAAGGATGGCCGACTCCGACCGGTTCTCGATCTGAGTTTCCTGAACCAGTCTATCATTGCTCCCAAGTTCAGCATGGAGACTTTCAGGTCGGTCCTCCGTTCAATTCACCAGGGAGATTTCGCTTCCAGCTTCGACCTGCGAGACGCTTACTTTCACGTTCCGATTCATTGGGCGTTACGGAAGTATCTCGGGTTCTTTTTTCTGGGGCGAGTTTACCAGTTCAAGGCCATGCCTTTCGGCCTCAGCCTGGTTCCTTGGTCCTTCACCAGACTGATGTCGCATGTGATAGCTTTCCATCGCACACAGTCCAGGGTGACTACTTTGGCATATCTGGACGATATCCTCCAGGGGCATTCCAATGCTGCCTTCCTGGAGTCGGAAGTCGCCACTCTGTTGAGCTTGCTCACGTCGCTACGTTTCAGAGTCAACGAGGAGAAGTCGGACCTGGTCCTTTCTCAGTCGTTTTATCATCTGGGGATGGCTTTCCGCACACAATTCAATTTGGTGGCGGTTCCCCAGGCCAAGGCTGTGATTCTCTCAGCTTTTGCTCTGACTCTGTCCCAGTCCACATCCACAACAGCTCGGAGTTTTCTCCGGCTAATCGGTCTCTGCTGTTCGGTGACGGATCTCATTCCTCTAGGTCGGCTGCGTGTCAGACCTCCCCAACACTTTCTGCTCAGTCGTTGGAGGCCGAATGTAGATTTTCTGGATCTGGTGCTTCAGTTTCCAGACTATCTTTATCCTCACCTTCTCCTCTGGGCGGATGTCCAGTGGCTTTCGCAGGGTGTTCCGTTGGACTTACCCACGTCCGATCGCGTTCTGAGGCAGATGCCAGCGATCTCGGATGGGGTGCGACGTTGGATCCTCTAGGTCTTTCCATTCGCGGGATGGTGGACCAGGATCATGCAGCTCTACACATCAACCAGAAGGAGCTACTTGCTCTTCTGCGTTTCAGGCAGTGGATCCCTCACCTGTCGAATCGCCAGGTCCTTCTGTTGTCCGACCATTCGACGGTGGTTGCTTACATTCGGAACCGGGGTGGCCAGCACTCTGTTCCAATGTACGAATTGGCTTGGGATCTTATACTGCTCGCTCAGGATGTCCACGCCGGGGTGGATGTTCGTCACATTCCCGGTCGCCTGAACGTCCTAGCCGACTCCCGGTCTCGTTGGGGCAGGGTCATTTCCACCAGGTGGGCGCCACATGGCGGGTTCCATCGATCTCTTGTGACTAGTTGGAACCATCCGGTGGACACTTTCGTGTCCCCGTGTCCAGATGCTCTGGCTTTCGCCGTGGATGCTCTGGCCCTCCTTTGGGATGGTCTTGTCGTCTACACCTTCCTACTGGTTCCGATTCCGCCTCAGGTTCTCACCCAGATATGAACCTGCAGTCGTCGAATCCTTTCGATCACACCTGTCGCTTTGGTGGGTGTGGATCAATCTGCTCCGCTCTCTGTTAGCGGCGGTTCCGGCATGTCTCCCTCTACCTCGCGACTTTCTTTGCCAAAGTCGCCCGGGAGGTTTTCAAGTTGACCCGACTTCATTGTGCCTTCGCACATGTCTTTTATCGGGTCCTGTCTCCTCCGTAGTGGTTTTTCGAGACACGCAGTGGAGTTGGTTTTCTTCAAGGAGGCACTCACTCCACTGGTTTAGCCTCTGTGGCAAAGTGGAAGGTTCTTCTGTCGATGGTGTGTGATCACTCTGTTGCTTCTGTCACTCCTTCGATCACACTGCTTGCAGAGTTTTCTGGTATATGTTTGTTTCTGGGGGTCTCCAGCAATGTGTACTTGTCCATGCTTCGGAGACATTTTTTCCTATGTGATACCGCATTGTTTCGACACTCATCCTTGCCTCTCCAAGCTTGTTCAGCTCTTTTCCTTGAAAAGGCCTAGGACTTTGCAGTTTACTCCAAGATGGTCACTTTCTTGGGCGCTGCTCTGCTTGGGGGTGGGGGGCATTCTCGCCTTTATCCTGGATGAATATGCGTTTTCCCACATGCCAGATCTCTCCTGCATCCATTTCTTGATGGACTTGTCTTGCTATTCGTGCAGCTTCCGCTCATCTAGCTACTGGTGATTGTATTACCAATTGTTTTTTTCTGCCACGAGGTGCGTGCATTGTCTTCCTCTTTTAATAACTCTGTCATGTTGTCGGATGACTGATGTTATACTGGCAGCCTTCTGGAGAAATGCTACATTCTCCTTTTCTCTGCGACAGTTGCAGGAGCCGACAGAGACCCTTGGGGCCCTCTTTCTTCGGCTCAGGATGTTGTCTATCCAAGCTTTTCAGCTTTTTTCAGGGTCGGTTCCAGCTTTGTGCTGTTACTGCCCTTTCTGTCTGTGCGTCGCACTTCACCATACGCCTCATCTTTCATTGGCTTTTCTAATGTTTGTGATGCTATGGTTTGATAGGCCTAGGGATCTCTTCCTCTGTCCATGGTCCCAGTGCTATTGAGTTGTATGGGTTGGTTATGTGATTCCCTCCAGCCTTTTGTCTATTCAGCCTGTTGTAAACAATTGAGGTAGGTTGATAAGAAGTATAAATTTTATAGTAAATTTCCTTTCTTATTATACCTACCGAAATTGTTTACATGGAGGCCCTCCCATCTTCTTATTCGGGTACGAATCCTTCCTCCCTGCTGATCACATAACTCCTGTGTTGTTCGGAATCAAAAGAATGATGAATTGATGCATTGCGCACTGTGACGGAAGTCATGGAGTTGTACTATGGAAGAGCGTCCCATACTGGGTGTGCACCGATGGCGCTCGGACCAGTTTTGGCTTATTTTTTTTGTGGTGTTTTTACACCACTTTTCTTTCCCAAATCTTGGGAAAGATTAAAATAGAGAGTATTTTATCCGAGTTAGGTTCTTCCACTGTAGTGCAAGCCTGTTGTAAACAATTTCAGTAGGTATAATAAGAAAGGAAATTTACTATAAAATTTATACTTCTTTGGCATTCGATAACTTGAAAAATATTGCTTGGATTGTCAAGTTACTTTATATTTGTGTTCAGGTTACTGATGTGCCAAGCTGTATAGTTTTTGGTGTAAATCGGATAATTTGATCCTGAGATATTAACCCTTTATCCTTCAAATTGAAAATTCCTCCAATCCCTTTGGCATTTGATTACTTGGAAAATATTGCTTGGATTGTCAAGTTACTTTATATTTGTGTTCAGGTTACTGATGTGCCGAGCTGTATAGTTTTTAATGTAAATCTGATAATTTAATCCTATGATATTAACCCTTTATCCTTCAAATTGAAAATTTCTCAAATCCCTTTGGCATTCAATTATTTGAAAAATATTGCTTGGATTGTCAAGTTACTTTATATTTGTGTTCAGGTTACTGATGTGCTGAGCTGTATAGTTTTTGGTGTAAATCGGATAATTTGATCCTGAGATATTAACCCTTTATCCTTCAAATTGAAAATTCTTCCAATCCCTTTGGCATACGATAACTTGAAAAATATTGCTTGGATTGTCCAGTTACTTTATATTTGTGTTCAGGTTACTGATGTGCCGAGCTGTATAGTTTTTGGTGTAAATCTGATGATTTGATCCGGAGATATTAACCCTTTATCCTTCAAATTGAAAATTCCACCAATCCCTTTGGCATTCGATAACTTGAAAACTATTACTTGGATTGTCAAATTACTGTATAATTGTGATCAGGTTAATGATGTGCTGAGCTGTATATTTTTGGGTGTAAATCTGTTATTTTGATCCTGAGATATTAACCCTTTATCCTTCAAATTGAAAATTCCTCCAATCCCTTTGGTATTCGATAACTTGAAAAATATTGCTTGGATTGTCAAGTTACTTTATATTTGTGTTCAGATTACTGATGTACCGAGCTGTATAGTTTTTGGTGTAAATCTGTTATTTTGATCCTGAGATATTAACCCTTTATCCTTCAAATTGAAAATTCCTCCAATCCCTTTGGCATTTGATAACGTGAAAAATATTGCTTGGATTGTCAAATTACTTTATAATTGTGTTCAGGTTACTGATGTGCTGAGCTGTATAGTTTTTGGTGTAAATCAGATTATTTGATCCAGAGATATTAACCTCCTTTATCCTTCAAATTGAAAATTCCTCCAATCCCTTTGGCATGAGATAACTCAAAAAATATCAATCCGATTGTCATGTTACTTTATATATTTATTCAGGTTACTGATGTGCTGTGCTGTATAGTTTTTTATGTAAATCTGATAATTTACTCCGGAGATATTAACCCTTTATCCATCAAATTAGACACTCCTCCAATCCATTTCTATATGTACCCATACCTTGTATGGTGTACATAATGTCGGTATCCGTGGTGGCCCTCTGTCATACAGCTTTTTACTAGTTGCGCATATGGGTACACATCTGACGATTTCTTCGGCCTATTTTTATCAAAATTATTTCATGTTTCCCAATTTTGGGACATGGCCTGACGTCATCATTCTTGCTAATGATTTATCCACTGTTTGTTACTGTTTGTTATGTGTTCCTTCCCTATCCTTCCTTGAAGCCCTCCTGTTAAAATCCCAGGCTTTTTGGCTTATTTTTATTGAAATTTTTTTATTAAACTTCATGGGAGTTTAACATGTATTACAGAATGTTGATTCTGTATATCCTCATGGTTACGTCCTCACCCTAGGGGTGTTGGGTCGTTTGGATCATACATGTTCTATCCGATATATCATTTTCATGTGTCCCCATACCGTGTATGGTACACATAATGTCGGCATCAGGGGTGGCCCTCCGTCGTTCATCCATCCTTTGTCTGTCCGTTCATTTATCTGTCTGTCTGTCCGGCGTCCGTATCCATTTCTTTGGCATTCGATAACTTGAAAAATATTGCTTGGATTGTCATGTTACTTTATATTTGTGTTCCCTTTGTCGAAATTTTTTCGAAAATTTTTTTGAAATTAATTTTTCAATTTGTATTTTGAATATTGATTATTATGTATCTTTATCATATATTTATTGTGGAGTTGGTGGGAGTTCAATCGACTTTGTTTGATTAATCGTGAAAGCTTATTGCTCAAAATGCAAGGCGAGGACGTCTTCCCCAGATTTATATGCTTGTTGCCTTGCTTGTACGCCATTGAATTCTTGTCCTACATGTGTTGATTGGGATGACAAATGTTGGACTCGGTGTTAGCGGGGAGAGGCCAGTGCCGGTCCTCTCGCCGCAGTGTCATTCAAGTTTCTCAGTTTCTTTTTCAGAGGAACAAGAACATGGTGATGGTTATGTGACATCTACCAAAAGTGTGCTACTGTTGTCGTGCTCTGATGAACAAACAGAGCTAGCTGCTAAGTTGCTCCTGAATATTAGGCAGGGGATAAAGCCACTAGCCAGTGGTTTTAATCCTTTGCCAGCAGCTAGCTCGACCGGTGAAGCGGTTACTCAATCCGTGGTAGTCATGACACCAGGTATGTCCATTGCGGTCGAAGAAAGTGTAGTGGGTAGAGCGAGCACCTTAAAATCTAAACATGCTCACCCAGTGACGACGGAACTAGGGAAGAAGCCGGCAAGTGTTTTGGGAAGCTCAGCGAGGTCTGAAAGGATCATGAGCGGGAGAGGTCCCTCTCTATCACAACAACATCTGGGGCCAGATGTTGTGGTGAAGAACTTGCATGGGCCAGAGATTACGTCCCTACCTGCTATTCGGGTTGTTGCTCCGTATAGATTGCAGCCGTCCTCAGCTACAGTCTCGGCTTCTTCCAATTCAAATCCTAAACACACATGACCACATGCTAGCTACCTGACTTTGGATATCCAGCGCAAAGAAGGAACCACTCTTCGCCTGTGAAGTCGGACCATCAGGTAGCTAGGGAGACGAGGCCTTGATCATCGGGACATTCAGAGAAGAGATCCATCTTCGACACACTGTCCCAGGAGCAGCAAGCGGCTAAGAAACAAGACCGCTGCTCCTCAGGACTCTGTGATCGACTTGTTGTCGCAGATTGCACAGCTGATCGCAGTGTCCCAGCAAGTGCAGGTGCAGCCTCCCGCAGACTCAGAACCTGAGCTGTCGGACAGTGCTGGGCCGGTCCAGTCATCTGTTCACGCAGTTTCAATGGACTGAGATTCACAACTGATTCTCTCGGATGGTGAAAGGGATAAGGAAGAGGATTACCCTTCCCTTTCGGAACAACACATGGTTGCGATGGATTTCTTCCATTAATACTACCCTGAATTTGTTCCAACAAATCAGAATGCTGCTACGACAAGAGAGAAACCGCTGGTGTCGACGCAGACTTCATACAGACAAGGGAAGAAGTCCTTTTTTTCCGGTTCAGTCCAGGCAGGTGTCGCAGGCCTTCAGCCTTATAGATGACGCTGTATTTAACCTCACAAGTGCAAGGAAAAAAGGCGGTTTCTTAACTACATCTTCCATAAACATACCGTTTCTTGGACCACATTAATTTAAAACATTTGGGAAAGATGTCCAGGGAGTTCCTCTGCATTTGGATGAGCAGGCTGGGGATCTAGATGTATCCTTACCTGCATCATTCACTATTCGCTCGGATACAATTGAGATGGCACAACGACTCAAGGGGAAGGAATTTCAGGATTTTCGTACCTCTGTTAGAGTTCTTTCCAGGGCAGTTATGTATGCCTCGTACAACTCCGCCCTAACATTGGCTAATCTGGAGTTAATCAGATGTGATGCTGCCCTTGCGTCATCATCACTTATAGATGACAAGATGAAAAGCTCTCTCCGAGTCGCTCTGGTCTGCAGACATACTATTTTCGACGACAAGGTTTTATTAGTCTATGAACAGGCTACTAAGAAAGCGTCTAGTGCTCTGCTTTTGAATTCGGCGTCTCAACAACCCGCTTCAGCAGACAAGAGCAAAGTAGGGCGTTCCAGACAAAAATCGTCAAAAGGGAACTCCTCACGAGGGTACAAGAAACCCTCTTACAATTACTCTGAAGGTCATCAGTATAGTGACTCGGGAAAAGGGCGTAGGTCTGATCGGGACTATCGGTCAGATGCCCCTAGGCCAACGGGACGATTTTTCGCGAGGAGGATGTAGTTTCTCCTCCCGTAAGCCTCGCAGGTCATACAGGTGATGGTCAAGACCTCTATTGCTTGCCAGTTGGCAGAAGGTTATCAAACTTCACGAGAAACTGGATAACAGTCCCAGAAGATCAGTGGGTGAGAAGTGTAGTCTCGGATGGCCTACGGCTATCATTCCAAGTGAAACACCCACTAACAAGTTGTCCGTGTTGGACAAATCTTCTGTCAGATCCTTTCAAAAGAGAGTCTCTCCTAGCTGAGGTACAGGCTCTCTTATTAAAGGAAACAGTAGAGGTCATCGAGAATCAGGATACTCAGGGTTTTTACAATCACCTGTTCCTCGTACTGAAGCCAGACAGCTCGTTCCGACTGGTATTAGACTTGAGCTGGATAAACAAGCTTATCGTGGCTCCAAAATTCTGTATGGAGACTATTCGGTTGGTAAGAGTGAGCGTTCGAGTGAACTACTATGCGTCAAGCATAGATCTAAAGGATGCATACTTTCATGACCTGGGACATCCGGCATTCAGAAAGTACCTACGGTTCGTCGTACAAGGGAAGGTGTATTAGTTCAGAGCAATATGCTTTGGTCTGAACTTGCCTCCCTAGGCATTCACTTGAATAATGAACTCGGTAATGTTATACTTCTGAGCTCATTCGTCTGCGGTAACGTCGGCTTACTTGGATGACATTCCACAGAGATACGGCAACAGAATTATTCTTCAGAACGATGTTCAGAGTCTTCTATTATTCCGACGTCTCGGTTTTATCGTAAACGAGAAAAAGTCGGATCTAGTTCCGTCCAAGTCGTTCACTCACTTGGGAATGAGCTTCGAGACTCACAACAATCTGGTTCGTCTGCCATTACCCAGAGCGAAATTAATCAGTTGTTACACTCGCTTTTGTCAACACTCAGATGCATTAACAGCGAGGGAATTCATGCGACTGATTTGTGTGGAGCTGCTGCAGACCTTATTCCGATGGGCTGCCTGCGCACACATCACCTCCAGATATTCTTTACTCAGAACTGCACTGTGAAGACGCATTCGCTCAAAACCAGTATTGTTTTAACGGACCTAGTAAAACAAAGGGTTCAGATTTGGGCAGGTCTTCAATGGTTAACTCAGGGAGTTCCGCTGCAACTGCCGGATCCGGCTTTCATGATTACGATGGATGTGAGTCAGATGGGTTGGGGCGTGACCCCAAGTCCCGCAGACTTGAAGTGTCAGGGTCTTTGGGACCCTCGGTTCCTAGAGAAGCACATAAACATGAGATGTTGTCAATATGGCTAGCACTACAACATTGGATTCACATTATAGCGAACGTCGTCCATGTTCAGATTTTGTCGAACAATTCGACAGTAGTAGCTTACATCAGGAAGCAGGGCAGCACTCATTCAATTCCATTATGCGAATTAACGGAGAAGATTCTCCTATACATCATGAATCATCATGTTCATCTTTCTGTCCATCATATACTGGGTCGTCTGAATGTACTAGTAGACTCGCTCTCTCGGAAAGGTTGCCTGTTACCATTGGAGTTGACTCTCAACAAACGAGTATTCAGGCAGATTTGCTACCAGTGGGATCGCACCATGATAGATCTGTTTGTGACGCACCTGAACAATCAGTTACAGATGTTCGTGTCGCCATGCCCAGATCATCGAGCATACGCAGTAGACGCTCTGTCAATCACATGGGACGGAATGATAGGATATGCGTATCCTCCAACTCCGTTGATTCAGCAGATTCTGTTAAAAATCAAACAGTCTCATTGCAAAATCCTGCTAATAGCACCTCTGTCGTCACAGAAACCTTGGATCAATCTTCTCAGGTGTCTGTTATGGGACGTTCCCCGGAAGCTTCCTCCATGAGAGGACCTTGTTTTTCAGGGGAAGTCACGTGCACTGCATCACAGCCCAGAAGGTCTCAACCTTCACGTATTTCCGTTGCGCGGTCCTTCTTGCACAGAAAACAGTTTACAGGATGCACAGTAGATGCAATTTCTAACTGCAGGAGGTCCTCCTCTACATTGAAGTATGCAGAGAAGTGGAGGGTTTTCTTCCGTTGATATTAGGACCAGTCGATAAATGTTTATGATCCGTTCATACCAAATATTGCCAATTTCCTGGTCTACTTGTTTGATGATCTCAAACTGCTATAGGTCTATGTTATCTGACATGCTTATCATGATAACTTGGCTATTGGATAAAAGGAAGTGGGATTTCTGGCTAAGAATCAGATTCCAGACAAACGGCCTGAGCCTATTATCATTAAGGCTCTGTCGTCCTCGGACAACCGTAGACCTTTGCTGTGTCCAGTCAGGGGTATGCACATATATAAATGTCGATCAGATTTTATTAGAAAAGGAAGAAAAGGTTTCTTTCTTTCTTTAATTCCTAACAGGAAATATATTTCTGATCATTCATTTGCTAATGGATTCAGTTGGCAATACGCATTGCCTATGAAAATCTATCTTCGGATCATTGTTCTGTTAATAAAATATCAACGCACAAGGTTAGAGCGCTGTCCACTTCTTGGGCTTATTCTAACAGTGTAGCCATTACTGATCTCATGAAAACTGCATACTGGACACAGCCCTCTTCATTTACCAAGGTTTACCTGAGAAATTTAGAGTCCATCTCCGGTGACCTTAGATCTTTAGGTCCTCTTTCTGTTGCTTAGAATGTCGTCCTTTAATGGTTACATCTATAGTTATTTAGGCAGCCCATTCCAGCAGTGATGCTGTTCCGCTGCCCTCTTCATTCTGAGGACATGTACCTCAGAACAAGGAGAGGTGGGGGGGGGGGGGGGGGGGGACGTTTTTTTCCCTTATGATCATCTGCCTTTATAGTGAAAAGCAAAGGAAGATCTCCGGTGTCAGTAGTCCTGAGTCGGTGCTGGGATGGTTTTAATGTGTAGCTCAGTGTGAAGCAATAACAATGTCTCATTTATGTACTGTTTTTAAAGTGTAGCTCTCTTTGAAGCATTTGTTTTTGTCACGTGTCAAACTGGCGTTAATATACAATCCTCAGACACTTTTATATGAGTATAAAGAGTCTCATTCTCTGGACAATCTTTATATATTGGCTTTCCTTCACCGAATTTAGCATAACGGGTTAGGCTGGCATTAAATGGAGAATTATATATTATGTACTGCTCAATTATATTGTTGGTGTTATGCCTTTCTCCTTTCTTGTGAAGGGGAAAGATATATATAATACTTATCTTCTCCTATTCTCCTTTAGGAGATACACTTTGCTGAAGTAAATGAGAGATTGGATTTTCCTTTATGTCCTAGGCCCTCCAACCTTTTTACTATTCAGCTAGTCTTGGCCCTTGGTTGTTGTATAAAAATATTATGAATTTTAAGTAATTTGTATATTTTTTATACTTACCAATGGCCCAGACGGGTATGGCCCTCCCATGAGTGGGCACACATACCTCCCCGCTGAGTTAGAACATTTAACAGGCAATAATAGAAAGAATGATGGTTAGCGTCAATTTTGGTGTCTTTCTGGATACTGCGAATGTGCAGATTTGAAAAGTATGGAGGACCAGATAGGACATTATTTTTTCGGTTTTTGCATGCAACTTTGGGGGATTGGGGGGCAAAATTTGTGTTTGGCCCTGGATTATTTTTTGAGTTAGCACCAAGTAGTCTGGGCCATTGGTAAGTATAAAAAATATACAAATTACTTAAAATTTATAATTTTTCTGAATTTTGTTGGACAAAATGGCTGCCATCGGCCTTCTTGGATTTGGCATATAATTTGTCAACAATTCCATTAGTACATCCCACAGGTCGCATCCCTTACCTGATCTTTTTCAGATTTCATATATATCTTTGGTATGATATCTTTTCTGTAGAAAATTGCTTGAATGCCTTGGCATTACTGGAGCTTCCTATTTAGTTCAGTCTTTTCTTGAACAAGTTGTGCTGCAGTATCATTGACACTTTCTTTAGCGATTATTGTCAATGTGATATCCAACCACCAAGGCAACACTATTGCGAGCGTGACTCAGTCATACTCATGGTACAAACTGTAGACTTGGTGGCAGGATTCTTGAGAACAGTTGGAATGTTCATGAGTAAAAAATTATTGTTGAAGGCTGAGGGTCGAACCCATGCCAAGCAAGTTCCTTTAGCATCAACCGCCAAGTGAAAGTATACTAATCCATGTATACCTCTTGGCCAATGACAGTCTCTAAAAGGGAATGCTTCTTAACCAAAGATATAAAGGGTTAGTACAGAACATACTGAACTCTTAGTTATTATTAGTATCAGAAGATTGAAAATCTTAATTCCTCATTCTACACTTCACTAGAAATCAGCGAGAAGTCTCTTTTTTAATTGCTGCAGAGCCATAGAATCAACAAAGGATGCTAGTTATATAACAGGGGTTTAAACCATGCCAAGAGAGTTTTTTGTTGGCACTACCCCCCCCCCCCCCCCCCCCACCTCCCCCAGTAAACTATACTAATGCATACATACCACTCTGCCACTCAAGATCCTGAAGCGAATTCTAGTTAATCAAGGATATACAAGGCTGCTAGTACAGAGCACATGGAACACTGTTACTATTAGTATCAAAAAATTGGGGGGGGGGAGGGGGGTAACATTGCTCAGTAGGTAGAGGTGCAGGCTGCAAGCCAAGAGGTCTTCAGTTCCAATCTGACCTGCGGCAACCGCATTGTGTCCTTGGGCAAGACACTTCACCCTCATTGCCCATGTGAGGGCAAGGTGACACTGTGTACTAAGGCATACTGCATGTGGATGATGCACCTGTCTTCAACCAATGCTAATCCTGCTTGTGTAGAGGTAGTATGTTGGAGAGCTGACAGTTGATCGCTGTTCAGTGTGTGCACATTTTTGAAAAGTCCTTGAATTTCAGTCTTACTCCTTGAATTTTGAAAACTCAGAATGTGTACTTGAAAATCTATCAGACTGCTTGAAAGTCCTTGAATTTTGCCCTATATCATTTTTATATGCTTGTTTTAAAAAAAAACGGTTGTATTTTGTGATAGCATTGGCATCCGTCCATCTGTCCATTTGTCCAGAATTTTTTTCCAGACTTTTTTCCTTATGGATGGACATATGAGAAAATTTTTGGTACACAGCTTTGTTATGGATACTTACAGATCAAGTTCGAATTTCATTCTGCTCAGTTGATTTTTGGTAGAGTTACTGCCCTTGAACTTAGTTACCATTTTCTGGATTTTTGTTTGTTATGGATTGACATATTGAGAAAATTGTTTACATATAGCTTTATTATGGTTACTTACAGATCAAGTTCAAATTTTGTTCCTCTTGGTTGATTTTGGGTGGAGTTACTGCCTTTGAATTTTCAAAGTTTTCCAGATATTTTTTCATTTTCCAGACTTTTTTTGATTATGGTTGGACGTATTGAAATTTTTTTATATGCCCGCATAGTGTTTTATAATTTCTGGAAGTATGGCCATATCATGCACCATCGAATGGCATCCTCTGGTTACCTGTGTAACAGTGGGCAATAGAGACATCTCTTTTGCACTTTATTTTGTTGAAAAATGAAAAAAACAAACATAAATAATGAATTATCAATGTTTACCCAAAATGAGGAATTAAAGTTCAGGCATTATTTAACTGGGAGTCATTCTGTAAACACCATTATTTGTAACAGTGCATTTTAGAAGCACCGTTTTTCTGAAATTTAAAAGGATGAGGTATGAGACATTTTTAAGTAGGTATGGCTTCTAAAAAAGGTTATATTCCAAATGTACATTTTAAAAAAACATTCTTGCAAAATGCTGATATGTCCTTGAAAAGTCCCTGAATTTTTAGCTCACCTGACTTTCAGTCAGGAGAGCTATAGTGATCACTCACCGTCCGTCGTCCGGCATCCGTCGTCCGTCGTCATCCATGAACATGGTGTTTGCGTCTTCTCCTCCCAAACCGCTGAACCAATTTAATTGATATTTGAGATAATAGTTTGTTATGACATCGCAATTTGATTTTGTTCAAATCAAGTCGCCTTGCCCGTGGGTAGGGCCACACCCAAAAAGTGTGCTGAAATCTTAAAAAATCTTCTTCTCATGAACCAGCAGTAGCAGAGACTTGATATTTGGTGTGCAGCTTCCTTTTGAGGTGTAGACTCAGATTTGTTCAAGAGAAGTTTGTGGGGCTATAATTTGGCGTCGTTATGGGAGGGGCAAAATTTTTGGCCCCACCCAAATTTCTATTTTCCAAACCGAGAGGCTGATTTGAACCAAATTTTATATGATGCCTTATTGGGTCATAAGTACCTAATTTATGCTGATTTTTTTTTTTCCTGTAGCCCCATGGGAACCGCAGGAGCTAAAAATAGAAAAAAATTAAAACGCCCATATCTCCAAAACTGAACAGCACCGAGAATTTTTATTTGGTGTGAAGCTTCCTTAGGACCAACAGAAAGAATTGGTAAAAAAAAATTGCCATCGGTTTTATCATAGGGTACAGTTTCGGGACTTTTGAAAAAGTGCTGAGTCAGCACTTTTTAACACTGTAGGCAATGGGAAAAACATTAAAAAATCTTCTTCTCCAGATCCAGCAGGCAGAATCTTTTGATATTTGGTATGCAACATTGTAGGATGGATCTGATTCAAGTTTGTTCAAATCGGCCCCCGGGTTCATATTTGGGCTCAGTATAGGAGCCCGATTTCGAACTTAGTGCATTCAGGCAAATTTCTTAAAAAATCTTCTTCTCCAGATCCAGCAGGCAGAATCTTTTGATATTTGGTATGCAACATTGTGGGGTGGATCTGATTCAAGTTTGTTCAAATCGGCCCCTTGGGTTTATATTTGGGCTCAGTATAGGAGCCCAAATTTGAACTTAGTGCATTTCAGACAAATTTCTTTGAAAATCTTCTTCTCAAGATCCAGCAGGCAGAATCTTTTGATATTGGGTATGCAGCATCCTTAGGGGGGTGAGATTCAAGTTTGTTCAAGCCATGTCCCTAGGTCCATATTTGGGCTCACTGTGGGAGCTTGAATTGTATATATTGGGTATGCAACATTGTGGGGTGGATCTGATTCAGTTTGTTCAAATCGGCTCCCTGGGTTTATATTTGGGCCCAGTATAGGAGCCCAAATTTGAACTTAGTGCTTTTCAGGCAAATTTCTTAAAAAATCTTCTTCTCCAGATCCAGCAGGCAGAATCTTTTGATATTTTGTATGCAACATTGTGGGGTGGATTTGATTATATTTTGTTCAAATCGGCTCCCTAGATTCATATTTGGGCTCACTATAGAAACTCGAATTCGAACTTCGGGCAAATTTCTTCAAAAATCTTCTTCTCCAGATCCTGCTGGCAGAATCTTTTGATATTTGGTATGCAACATTGTGGGGTGCATCTGATTCCAGTTTGTTCAAATCGGCCACCTGGATTCATATTTGGGCTCACTATAGAAGCCCAAATTCAAACTTAGTGCATTTCAGGCAAATTTCTTCAAAAATCTTCTCCAGATCCAGCAGGCAGAATCTTTTGATATTTGGTATGCAACATTGTGGGGTGGATCTGATTCAAGTTTGTTCAAATCGGCCCCTGGGTTTATATTTGGGCTCAGTATAGGAGCCCAAATTTGAACTTAGAGCATTTCAGGCAAATTTCTTTGAAAATCTTCTTCTCAAGATCCAGCAGGCAGAATCTTGTGATATTTGGTATGCAGCATCCTTGGGGGGGGGGGGGGGGGGGGGGGGGGGGGGGGGTGAGATTCAAGTTTGTTCAAGCCATGTCCCTAGGTCCATATTTGGGCTCACTGTGGGAGCTTGAATTGTAACTTTGTTCGAAATGAGGAATTTTCTTAAAAAATCTTCTTCTTCAGATCCAGCTGTCGGAATGGTTTGATATGTGGTGAGTAGCATCCTTGGGGAGGAGGGGGGGATTCAAGTGTGTTAAAGCCAAGTCCATGGGTCCATATTTGGGCTCCCTGTGGGAGCCCAAATTATAACTTAGTCAATATGAGGAATTTTTCTTTAAAAATCTTCTTCTTCAGATTCAGCAGTTGGAATGTTTTGATATTTGGTATGGAGTAACCTTAGGGGGCTGAGATTCAAGTTTGTTCAAGCCAAGTCCCTTGGTTCATATTTGGGCTCTCTATGGGAGCCTGAATGACGACTTAGTTCAAAATGAGGAATTTTCTTTAAAAATCTTCAGATCCAGCAGATGAATGCTTTTGATATTTTTTATGCAGCATCCTTAGGGGGGGTAAGATTCAAGTTTGTTCAAGCCATGTCCCTAGGTCCATATTTGGGCTGATTGTGGGAGCTCGAATTGTAACTTGGTTCAAAATGAGGAATTTTCTTTAAAAATCTTCTTCTTCAGATCCAGCAGTCGGAATGTTTTGATATTTGGTGTGCAGAATCCTTAGGGGTGTGAGTTTCAGGTTTGTTAAAGCCAAGTCCCTGGGTTCATATATGGGCTCCCTGTGGGAGCCCGAATTATGACTTAGTTCAATATGAGGAATATTCTTTAAAAATCTTTTTTTAGATCCACTGGTCAGAATATTTGGATATTTGGTTTCAGTTTTTCTTAGGAGGAGCAGATGCAACTTGTGGAAATCAATTCTCTGGGTTGATATTTAGGCTACCATGTCAGGTGAGCGCCCTCAGGCCCCCTGGGGCCTCTTGTTTTGATTCTTGACTGTAAGAACCCTGCCATTGCTTGGTGGTTCTCTCTAGATAATCTGGCTTCCTCCACCTGTAAAACTGTCGTGGTCATGATTAGCCATTGTGCAGAAATATGTGACCTTAAACACCAATAAATAAATTGTATCAGAAGATTGCATCACTTAATTCCCCATACTTAACTGGAAATCAGCGAGAATGTCAGTTTCAAACTTCCCAAGTTCAAACTGTTTTTAGAGTTAAAAAAATTGTTGACAGTCATTTGCTTTTTAGCTCAACTTTGGAGAAGCCAAATTTATGCAAATTAGATGAGCTTTGATTTTTTTAGTGCTACTTACACACAATAAGTACACATATCAATACGTCCAAAATTCAAGATGGCTGCCAGTGGCCATTTTGGACCGAAATTAGGCCCAATCAGTTTTTTGTACACAACTTCTATACGGCTCAGGCTAGATGCTGTATTTATGAACCGATCTTTACGAAACTTCTTGGGTACCTTTGTTATCACCGTAGGACGAGAACAAGTTTTTTGGGTGCGGTCCAAAATTCAAGATGGCCACCAGCAGCCTTTTTGTACCAAAATTAGTGCAATCAGTTTTTTATACAGAACTTCTGTATGGAATACATCACATATAATATGGGTTTTTTTCTCATGCAGAAATTATGCAAATTAGATGGACTTTGATTTGTTCAGTGCTACTTATACACAGTAAGTGCACATATCAATACGGCTCGGGCTAGAGTCTGTATTTATGAACTGATCTTCACAAAACTTCTTAGGATGCCTTTGTTATCACCTTGTGACAGGAACAAGTGTTTTGGGGTGCCTTTGTTATCACTGTGCTATGAGAACAAATATTTTTGGGTTCAGTCAGACGCACTCTGGGATTCAAAGATTTCTTTTCTAGTTTAGCATCTAACTGTCACCCCACTTTTACAATACTTTACCTATATATTTGTTACAGGCTATGGTCAGCATTTATGTACAGACCGTTACAATACTTTACATGTACCTTTGTTATCAGGTCATTACCTAGATGTTTGTCATTGCTGTGTCATATACTATACATGTACGTGTCTTAAACAAGTTGAGCTACAGTGTCATTGACACTTTCATTTAAAGGAGCATTCTTGGAATTTGTTAAAGATACTATCAAAGGTGTGTGTAGGTTAAAAAAAGCTGCATTGGTATTGCTGTTGACCTGGCTTGAGTGTCCCCCACCATTGAGCAGCCACCTGCTTCAAGCAACTGTTTTTTGAATGTATCAATCGTTTTTTTATGTGTACCCATACTATGTATGGTACACATAATGCTGGCATCCGGGGTGGCCATCCGTTGTTCATACATCCTTTGTCCGTCTGTCTGTCCGTTCGGCAGATAAATGGGGTTTAGGTGGCTATTTGTTGATAGAAATGGGGGTTAGGTGACTACCGCAATTTATGTGACTAGTCACATAGTTAAATGTCATTATTCTGGGGTGGGGTTTAGAGTTGGGGTGGGGTGGGGTTAGGGTCAGTAAAGGGTAGGGTTAGGGTTTGCCACCCCAAAAATTTTTCACCCAAAAAGTTGTTTTAATACAATGGACATGCATTTTAGTTAAAATAGACTAGGAATATATTGAATTTTCATTAGTCTTGGGTGGGGTTTAGAATTGGTGGTGGGGGGTAGGGTTATGGTCAGTAAAGGGTAGCGTCAAGGTTTGCTACCACCTCAAAAATTTTCCCCAAAATCACTTGTTTTAATATAATGGACATGCATTTTATTGTAGTCCCTTAAAAATAGCCACATAACTTCTCATTTGTAAGAATGTCCATCCGTCTGTCAGTCCAGCATCCATATCCATTTCTTTGGCATTCGATAACTTGAAAAATATTGCTTGGATTGTCAAGTTACTTTATATTTGTGTACACGTTACTGATGTGCCAAGCTGTATAGTTTTTGGTGTAAATCTGATAATTTGATCCTGAGATATTAACTCTTTATCCTTCAAATTGAGAATTCTTCCAATCCCTTTGGCATGAGATAGCTCAAAAAATATTAATCCAATTGTCATGTTACTTTAGATATATATTCAGGTTACTGATGTTCCAAGCTGTATAGTTTTTGGTGTAAATCTGTTATTTTGATCCTGAGATATTAACCCTTTATCCTTCAAATTGAAAATTCCTCTAATCCCTTTGGCATTCGATAACTTGAAAAATATTGCTTGGATTGTCAAGTTACTTTATATTTGTGTTCAGGTTACTGATCTGCCGAGCTGTATAGTTTTTGGTATAAATCTGATAATTTGATCCTGAGATATTAACTCTTTATCCTTCAAATTGAGAATTCTTCCAATCCCTTTGGCATGAGATAGCTCAAAAAATATTAATCCAATTGTCATGTTACTTTAGATATATATTCAGGTTACTGATGTCCAAGCTGTATAGTTTTTGGTGTAAATCTGTTATTTTGATCCTGAGATATTAACCCTTTATCCTTCAAATTGAAAATTCCTCTAATCCCTTTGGCATTCGATAACTTGAAAAATATTGCTTGGATTGTCAAGTTACTTTATATTTGTATTCAGGTTACTGATCTGCCAAGCTGTATAGTTTTTGGTATAAATCTGATAATTTGATTCTGAAATATTAACCCTTTATCCTTCAAATTGAAAATTCCTCCAATCCCTTTGGCATTCGATAACTTGAAAAATATTGCTTGGATTGTCAAGTTACTTTATATTTGTGTTCAGGTTACTGATTTGCCGAGCTGTATAGTTTTTGGTGTAAATCTGTTATTTTGATCCTGAGATATTAACCCTCTTTCCTTCAAATTGAAAATTCCTCCAATCCCTTTGGCATGAGATAACTCAAAAAATATCAATCCGTTTGCCATGTTACTTCATATATGTATTCAGATTACTGATGTGCCGAGCTGTATAGTTTTTGGTGTAAATCTGATAATTTGATCCTGTGATATTAACCCTTTATCCTTCAAATTGAGAACTCCTCCAATCCATTTCTTCGGCATGCGATAACTCAATACATATTTATCCGATTATCAGGTTACTTTATATATGTATTCAGGTTACTGATGTGCTGTGCTGTATAGTTTTTTATGTAAATCTAATAATTTGATCCGGAGATATTAACCCCTTATCCATCAAATTAGGCACTGCTCCAATCCATGTCTGTATGGTGTACATAATGTTGGCATCCAGGGTGGCTCTCTGTCATCCAGCTTTCTACTAGTTTTGCATATGGGTACACATCTGACAATTTCATCTGCCTATTTTCACTCTTTAACTCTGTCATGAGTGATCACTTCCCTAATATATCAAACATCCTCCCCGGGCAACCCCAGGAAGTAGAGTAGTGCTCATTTATCAAGGTTAACAAGTTTACTTTCCTGGGAAAATAGGTCCATAACCAATGTCTGGGGTGAAAGTCCTCTAAAGTGGGCAGCATAGGTATAAACATTTGGCTAAACTACCTATTTTGTTTTCATGATGAAAGAGACCTCAACCCCAACCAATAAATAATTAAATATGTCCAATGACCAGTTTTTTGGGGGCAAAGTAATCATACATGTGACATGTGTAAACGTGTATAAATTATTCCTTCACCTAACAGGATAAGAGGCAACATTTGCCAGAAAAAAAATGGTCTTGAATGACTCAAAAATTAAACTTTTTGCCTTAAAACATGCTTTTGACCACTTGTAAAAATGAACTTAAGCTTGTTCTAGTGAGGAGTCATAAGCTATGATCGAATGATCCAAAGGCAAAAAAAGAATGTTTTACTCCCTGCACACTGATGTCAGAATATGAAAATTGCAGGCGGCAATTTTTAGCTCAACTTGACAAAGTCAAGCTGAACTATTGCCATCGCTTCTTGTCTGTCCGTACGCACGTACATACATTCATTAGTACGTATGTCCATAATTTCCTTTGGCACACCTCACAGGTCGCATTTATGATCAGATCTCTTTGAAACTTGATATGCTTGTTTGGGGTGACCTCTATTTGGGAGCTATCGATTTTCTTCAATTTCCGTCAAAAAATATTGCTGCGGCCAACGTTCTTAAAATTTTGTTTAGTCAGACCTCAATATTTCCCTTTGGTACACCCTACAGGGCACATTTATGATCGGATTGCTTTGAAACCTGTCATGCTTGTGGGGAGACCTCTAGATGAGAGCTATCGATTTTCTTCCATTTCCGTCATAAAATGTTGCTGCAGCCAACGTTCTTAGAACTTAGGTTAGTCAGACCTCAATATTTCCCTTTGGCACACCCTACAGGGCACATTTATGATCGGAGTGCTCTGAAACCTGGTGTGCTTGTTTGGGGAGACCTCTAGATGGGAGCCATCAATTTTCTTCCATTTCCATCAAAAAATGTTGCCATGGCCTGCGTTCTTAGAACTTAGTTTCGTCAAACCTTGCTTTTTATCATTTCCATAAAAAATTATTGTCGTTATCATCAGCCTTCTACTTAATGCATTTGTGCATTAACATCTTCCTTTCGCATGCCTCAGAGGGCACATTCATTATCAGGTTGTTTCGAAACTTTGTATGCTTATGCAGGGTGACAAAGATAGGAGCAACTGATTTTCTTTTCATTTCCATCAAAAACTGTTGCTGTAAGCAACAATTTTTGAATTTATTGCATTTGTGCATCAACATATCATAGGATTGTTTTTGAACTTGGTGTGCTTATTAGGCAAGACCTTTAGATTAGAGCTTTTGATTAGCATTCATTTCTGTGAAAAAAGTTGCCATTTACAATAACCTCCGAACATACTGCATTTGTGTATCAAAATTCATCCTTTAGCCAGTCTTACAGTTTACATTTAAAAATGCATGGATTACTCTGACGTTGTGCACCACAATGATGTTATGTTGAAATTTCATCAAATAACATTGGTACCAAAGATCTTCAATTTTGCCATTTCATTTATAACTTACCAAGTTCAAGTTTGTCAAGTAGAGCTACAGTGTCATTGACACTTTCATTTTCCAATAAGGCAACCAGGAATTTAGCCCAAATCAATCTTCAAAGAGTGAAGTGATTAAATTCCTAGTTGCGTTATGGATAAATTGCTGCTTGGAATTTTGTTATTTTGATATCCATGTGCTGGTGTTCAATGGCAATTTTTGAGACTAAGGCTGGCTTGATCTCCTTTTAGAACCCATGGGAATGATGCACTGCTATTTTACTGAGGTAAACAAGCTCTGTTTTACTGGTAAAATAGGACCCTGTCACCAGTGCTTGTGGTGGTAGTACATGTACTCTAAAATGTGCAACATGGGTATAAACAATTGGCTGGACATGATTTTATATCCATGTTGCAATCACGATTAGCCATTGTGCAGAAATATGTGTGACCTTAAACAGCAATAAATAAATAAATAGTAAGGAATTAAGTAGAAAATATTCTATAAAATATTTTTACCTATATCATCTTTACCTACAGGCTATGAAGTTAACTCCAGAGGTCATTCAAGAAAATATTGAGCTCATGTTAGAATATATGCCGACTAGATTTCACTGGACTCCAGAAATTACCTTTCATAAACTAAATGGTGTACAGTTACTATCACAGCTTGTTGCCATGGCACCAGACTGGAATAATTTCCCAGGAAAGTGAGTGACTTTGTTAATTTTATTTAGCCAATATTGCTGTTCTGAAGAGGGTCTCTCACTCATAGGTATTCCATGTGGATTTCCATTGAGAAGTTTCATTATGACAAGCATTCATTGCACTGAGTCATTGAGTGATGATTTTTTTTTGCTCAACTTGACAAAGTCAAGCTGAGCTATTGCCATCACTTCTCGTCCGTCAGCATACATACATACGTCCACAATTTCCTTTGGCACATCTCACAGGTTGCATTATGATCAGTTCTTTGAAACTTGGTATGCTTGGTTGGGATGACCGCTAGATGGGAGCTATCGATTTTCGTCAATTTCTGTCAAAAAATGTTGCCGCTGGCAACATTCTTAGAACTTAGTTTAGTCAGACCTCAATATTTCCCTTTGGCACAACCTACAGGGCACATTTATGATTGGATTGCTTGGAAACTTGGCAGGCCTGTTTGGGGTGACCTCCAGATGGGAGCTATCGATTTTCATCCATTTCTGTCAAAAAATGTTACTGCTGGCAATGACATTTCAACTTACTTTAGTCAGACATCAATATATTCCTTTGGCACACCGTACAGGGCACATTTTTGATCAGATTGGTTTGAAACTTGGTATGCTTGTTTGGGGTTACCTCTAGATGGGAGCTATCGATATTCTTCGATATCTCCACTAAGAAATGTTGCCACTGGCATCGACCTTTGATGAACTTCGTGCAGTTATGCATCAAAGTTTCCCTTTGGCACCCCCTGCAGGGCACATTCATTATCGTATTGCTTTGAAACTTGGTATGCTTGTTTGGGGTGACCTCTAGATGGGAGCTATCGATTTTCTTTCATTTCCATCAAAAATTGTTGCCGCTGGCAACGTTCTTAGAACTTAGTTTAGTCAGGCCTCAATATTTCACTTTTGCACACCCTTCAGGGCACATTTATGATTGGATTGCTTTGAAATCTGGCATGATTGTTTGGAGTGACATCTAGATGTGATCTTTTGATTTTCTTCCATTTCCATTAAAAAATGTTGCCGCTTGCAACGAACTTTGATCATTGTTTTGTCAGGCATCAGCATATTCCTTTGGCATGCCCTACAGGGTGCATTTATGATCAGATCGGTTTGAAACTTTGTATGCTTGTTTGGTGTTACCTTTAGTTGGGAGCTATCGATTTTCTTTGGTTTCCGTCAAAAATGTTGCTGCTGGCAATGACCTTTGATGAACTTAGTGCAGTTATGCATCAATATTTCCCTTTGGCTCACCCTGCAGTGCACATTTTTGACCATATCCCTTTGAAACTTGCTTGTTTGAGGTTACCTTAAGATGGGAGCTATCGATTTTTTTTAATTTCAGTCAAAAAATGGAATCGCTGACAATGACCTTCGATGAACTTCGTGCAGTTATGCATCAATATTTCCCTTTGACACACCCTGCAGGGCACATTTATGATTGGATCACTTGGAAACTTGGTGTGCTTGTGTGAGGTGATACCTATATGGGAGTTATCGATTTTCTTCCATTTTTATCAAAACATATTGCTGCTGGCAATGACCTTTGAACATAGTTTAGTCAGGCTTCAATATTTCCCTTTGGCACACCATTCAGGACACATTTATGATCGGATCACTTTGAAACTTGGTATTGGTATGTGTGTTCGGGGTGGTCTCTAGATGTTAGCGATCAATTTTTTTTATTTCCTTTAAAAAATTATTGTCATTATCACCAGCCTTTGGGTTACTACATTCCTGCAGCAACTTATCCCTTTTTCACTCTCTGCAGGGTATATTTGTGAATTTCCATAAAAAAGAGAGAAAAAAACATTGCCACAAGCAATGATCTTCAAACTTAGTGCATTTGTGCATTAACATCTTCCTTTGGCATGCCTCAGAGGGCACATTCATTATCAGGTTGTTTTGAAACTTTGTATGCTTATGCAGGGTGACAAAGATAGGAGCTATCGATCTTCTTTTCATTTCCATCAAAAAATGTTTCTGTTAGCAACAATCTTTGAATTTATTGCATTTGTGCATCAACATTCTTCTCTGACATGGCCTACAGGGCACATTTATCACAGGATTGTTTTTGAACTTCGTGTGCTCATTAGGAGAGACATTTAGATAGGAGCTATTGATTAGCATTCATTTCTGTGAAAAAAGTTGCCATTTACAATAAATAACCTCTGAACTTACTGCATTTGTGTATTAACATTCTTCCTTCAGCCAGCCAGATCCTCAATTTTGCCATTTCACTTATAACTTACCAAGTTCAAGTTTGTCAAGTTGAGCTACAGCGTCATTGACACTTTCATTTTCTTTTCAGCTCACCTGGCACAAAGGGCCATGTGAGCTATTGCCATCACTTGGCATCCGTCATCATCGTCCGTAAACCTTATGCATTTTCTTCTTTGGAAGTGAGGTGATTTTAACCAAACTTGGCAGGAATGGTCTATAGGAAGGAGGTCCTCTACAAACGATCCTCATTTTGTTCCCATCGGTTAAAAAACATGGCCCCCACAGGCATTCTTTGATTCTGATAGGTGGATTTTGAAAAATCCTCTCTGAAACCACAAGGCCAAATGTTTTAAAACTTCACTTCACTTGGTGTCTGAGACACCCTCTACCAACGATCCTCAAGTTCCACTCTACAGTTTCGCACAACAAATGCCCTGTAAATTGGAGATATATTTTAGTATCAGATATATGATCAGATTAGGCTATTTGTTGGACAAGAGAATTTGAAGTTTTGGTTCTAAAGTTGGAGTCTGATACATAGGGGTGAATTACCAGATGAATTATGGGAAAACAGTGGCTTCGAAAAATTCGTTATTTTTTTAAATGTCATTTTTACACAGTTATGTTACCAGGCATGTAAGAAAAAAATGAGATGGAAACATGGAATTTTTTTTTATACATTTTTGAAACGGGGTTATATGCTCCAGAGCGAGATGAGTGGGAATAGTGGGAAAATTCTGCTTTTGAGGCTGCTGTGTGGCTGAAAATGACTGATATCTGCATTTTTTCATGTAATTTTGGAGGTTGAAGTCTTGCCTTTGACAATAAATTATTTCACCCACATTCAGATTATTTATTTCTACTTAGATAGTGTTATATGTTTTTAGTGGATTTGGGAAATGTAGTACGTGTTATGGGTTAGATAACTTGAATTACAGAATATATGTATTTGAAGAGAGTGTATGGCATGTCATTTTAGGAAATGCCTGGAAAACTGGAGCAGAACCTTAATTAATGTTGATAGGGTTGCAGACATGGCCGCAATTGCAGCTTATAGTTACTATAGTAACCCTATGGGAAATCACATTTTCATCATCTTCTCTGGAACTGCTGAACTGATGTGAACCAAACTTGGTAGGAATGGTCTATGAGAGGTTCTCTACAAACGATCCTCATTTTGTTCCCGTCAGATGGAAAACATGGCTGCCAGAGGCATTTTTTGTTTCTGATTGGTCGATTTTGAAAAATCTTCTCCTTTGAAACTACAGGGCCAAATGTTTTGAAACTTCACATGCTTGATGCACCATCTACCAATGATTGCCGTGTAATCTTGATTGCAGTGCAAATGTGGCTGCAATTGTGGTGTCTAGTTACCTTGGAAACCCTGTGGGAAATCACATTTTTATATATTTCTGCCAGGTGAGCGATTTTTACAGGCTCTTTAGAGCCTCTTGTTTGCTTTTGTACTTCCATACAATACCTCATTTCTGAGATGTGCTATCCCACTCGCACACCTATGATGCAACTTATTTTCAACTGGGTATACTCCTTCTTGGGAGAGTGGTGGCTCAGTGGTTAGAGCATTGAACTTCAAATTGAAAGGTCTATGTTTCGATCCTGACCAGCTATAACTACGTTTTTGTCCTAGGAACTTAATCCCAGTTGCCTTCATAAAGGCATGGTGGGTTCTGTGTTCTAAGGTGTACTGCACGTCAGTGGTGCACTGGCCTTTAACCAATGCCAACCCTGCTTGTGCAGAGATAGTATGTTGGATGAGTTTTGAAGTTGCTCGCCACTGTTTTCTCTGTTTTCCTCCAGCTTCCTCCACCCATAAAACCACCTAACACAAGGTGATCTTGGCTGTCAAAAATGTTGTTAAACCGAAATAAATAAATAAATAAATAAATAAATAAATAAATAAATAAATAAATAAAATAAATACTTCTTATGCTCCTAAAATATCATCAACAGTGGGATATGTTTAATAAATTCATTGCCACCCCCCCAGTTAGTTCTTATTTTCAACTCTTTCTCTTCCTTTTAAATACTACCAATGGGATGTATATATAATGTATTTTTACACTATCACCCAATGGCCCAGACTAGCTGGTGCTAACTCAAAGTTATCAAGGCCAAACACAAATTTTGAACCCCACAATCCCCAAAATTTGCTTTCAGAACCGAAAATTAAAAGTCCTGTCTGGCCCTCCCCCCCCCCCCCCCCCCCCATACATTTATTTCCTCTCTGCATATGCACAGCTGTCAGGAAGTGACCGGGATTGGCACAAACATCATTCTTTGTTTGGTCTTTAAGTCAGCAACAGTGAACTGACATCTGTGCTTTAAAATCTCTGTTTTTGAGGATGCCGGACACAAATCAATGCAAGAATTGGTGGATACAAAGCTGTTATTGGATGAAGGAAGTGTTCAATGGTGGTTTTAGATGTTCAGGGCTATAGCTTTATAATATTTATAAAATTATTTTATGTTTCCCAATTTTGGGACAAATGCCTGATGTCATCATTTTTAGCTTAACTTGACAAAGTCAATATAAGCTATTGCCATCACACGTGCGGAAGTCTGTTAGTCTGTTCACATTTTCCTTTAGCACAGGCTACACCCCATAGTTCTTGTCTGATTGTCACAAAATTTCATATCCATGTTTGGGGTCATGTCTAGATGAGAACGTCCCCTTTTGGTCGCGAGCGGTCAACCGGTATGGCTGCCCAAGCCCAAAACCCGAAAACCTTTAGCACAGTCTACAGGTCATATTTATGAAGGGGTTTCATTGTAACTTGGTAGGATGCCTCTGTATAATGCCTAGATGAGAACGTCCCCTTTTGGTCATGATCTGTCAACTGTGATGGCTGCCCAAGCCCGAAACCCAAAAACTTTTAGCACAATCTGCAAATCCTATTTAATATGGAGGGATTTCATTGTACCTTGGTAGGATGACTCCGGATGATGTCTAGATGAGAACTTCCCCATTTGGTCGCAATCTGTCAACCGTGATGACTGCCCGAGCCCAAAACCTGAAAACCTTTAGCTCAGTCTACAGGTCATATTTATGGAGGGATTTCATTGTAACTTGGTAGGTTGACTTCATATAATGTCTAGATGAGAACATGATGACATCATCCCCTTTTGGTTGTGATTGCCCGAAGCCCAAAAACCTTGAGCACAGTCTACAGGTCATATTTATGAAGGGATTTCATTGTAGCTTTGTAGGAACACTCCAGATGATGCCCAGTTGAGAATTGCCCTTTTGGTTGCGATCATTCAACCATGATGGCTGCCTGAGCTCGAAGCCTGAAAACATTTAGCACAGTCTGTCTACAGGTAATATTTATGAAGGGACTTCATTGAGACTTGTTAGGTTGACTTCATATAATGTCTAGATGAGAACGTCCCCTTTGGGACAGGATTGGCAACTGTGACAGCTAAGGGGCCTGAAGCCCAAAAATCTTTAGCACAGTCCACAGGTCATATTTAGGAAGGGATTTCATTGTAGCTTGGTAGGATGACTCCAAATAAAGGTCTAGATGAGACCGTCCCCTTTTGGTCGTGATCATTCAGCCTTTATGGCTGTCCTAGCCCAAAAACCTTTAGCATAGTCTATAGGTCGTACTTATGGAAGAATTTCATTGTAACTTGTTGGGTTGACTCCATATAATGCCTAGATGGTGACATCCCCTTTTGGCCGTGATTGGTCAACTGTGGCGGCTACAGGGGCTCGAAGCCCGAAAACCCTGAGCACAGTCTACAGTTCATATTTATGAAGGGATTTCATTGTAATTTCGTAGGATCACTCCAGTTGATGCCCAGATCAGAATGTCCCCTTTTGGTTGTGACCATTCAGCCATGATGGCTGCCCGAGCCCGAAGCCCGAAAACCTTTAGCACAGTCTACAGGTCATATTTATGAAGGGATTTCATACCAACCTGGTTGGTTGACTTCATATAATTTCTAGATGAGAACGTCCCCTTTTGGATGTGATTGGGCAACTGTGATGGCTAAAGGGGCCTGAAGCCTGAAAACCTTTAGCACAGTCTACAGGTCATATTTATGAAGGGATTTCATTGTAACTTGGTAGGATGATTCCAAATAATGTCTAGATGAGGATGTCCCCTTTTGGTCGCAGTCATTCAGCCTTGATGGCTGCCTGAGCCCAAAAACCTTTAGCATAGTCTATAGGTTGTATTTATGGAAGGATTTCGTTGTAACTTCTGCTTCAACTACTAAGCACACATGACCGCATCTTAGCTACCCAACTTCGGATATCCAGCCTGCTATGTGAAGAAGGGACCACGCTTTGCCCATGAAGTTGGACCATCCGGTAGCTAGGGAGACGAGGCCTTGATCATCGGGACGTGTGGAGAAGAGACCCATCTCCAACATACCGTCTCAGGAGCAGCAAGCGACCTAGGAGGAAGTCTTTTCTTTTCTGGTCCAGTCTAAGCAGGTATCGCAGGCCTTCGGCAATATAGACGACACCGTATTTAACCTGTCGAGTGCGAGACGGAAAGGCGGTTTCTTAACTTCATCTTCCGAAAACATACCGCTTCTTGGACCACATTCATTTAAAATGGTCGGGGAAGATGTTCAGAGAGTTCCTCTGCATTTGGATGAGCAGGCCGATGATCTAGATGAATCCTTACCTGATTCTTTCACAATTTGCTCAAACACAATTGAGACGGCAATTTCTTCAAATAGAGCAAATTTGGATGCTATGTCTTACGCAGATCACCTTACAAGAGCTATGGCACAACGTCTCAGTGGAAAGGAATATGAGGATGTTCGTACCTTTCTTAGAGTTCTTTCCAGGGCAATTTTGTATACCACATATAACTCCGCCCTAACAGTGGTTAATCTGGAGTTTAACTCAGGGAGTTCCGCTGCAACTGCCGGATCCGGCTTTCACGATTATGACAGATGCGAGTCAAGACGGGTAGGGGTGCGACCCTGAGCCCATAAGACTCAAAGTGTCGGGGTCGATGGGACCCTCGGTTCCTAGAGAAGCACATAAACATCAAAGAGATGATGTCAGTATGGCTAGTGCTACAACATTGGATTCGCATAATAGCGGACGCTCATGTTTAGATTTTGTCGAGTTTTCGAACAACTCGACAGCAGTAGCCTACATTAGGAACCAGGGCAGCACTCTTTCGATTCCGTTATGCAAACTAACGGAGAAAATTCTTCTGTATGTCATGAATCATCATATTCAGCTTTCTGTCCGTCATATACTGGGTTGTCTGAATGTAATAGCAGACTCACTCTCTCGGAAAGGTCGCCTGTTGCCATCGGAGTGGATGGTCAACAAGCGAGTATACAGGCAGATTTGCTACCAGTGGGATCGCCCCATGATAGATCTGTTTGCGACGTACCTGAACAATCATTTACTGACGTTTGTGTTGCCATGTCCAGACCATCGAGTGTATGCAGTAGATGCTCTGTCGATCTCATGGGATGGAATGATAGGATATGCATATCCTCCAACTCCGTTGATTCAGCAGATTCTGCTAAAGATCAAACAGTCTCATTGCAAAATTCTACTAGTAGCACCTCTGTCTTCACAGAAACCTTGGATCAATCTTCTCTGGTGTCTGTTATGGGACGTTCCCCGGAAGCTTCCTCCACGAGAGGACCTTCTTTATCAGGGAAAGTCACGCGCTCTCTCCATCACAACCTGGAAGGTCTCAACCTTCACGTATTTCTGTTGTGCGGTCCTTCTTTCACGGAAAACAGTTTACAGGACGAGCAGTGGATGCAATTTCTAACTGCAGGAGGTTCTCTTCGTTGAACTATGCAGCGAAGTGGAAGGTTTTCTTCCGTTGGTGTAAGGATCAGTCGATAGACGTTTATGATCCGTCCATACCAAATATTGCAAATTTCCTGGTCTATTTGTTTGACGATCTCAAACTGCAGCCTGTCACTATTAAGGGCTATAGGTCTCTGTTATCAGACACTTATGCTCATTATGATAACTTGGCTATTGGATCTAATATTTCATTGTCCAAGCTGGTTAGAAATTTCTATATTAATAGACCTAGAACCCTCAGATTAATTCCTAAGTGGAATTTGGCTTGGGTTCTGTTGAAGCTCAAAGAAGCTCTGTTTGAGCCATTAGACGTTGTAGAGTTCAAATTCTTGACCTACGAAATGGCATTTCTCTTAGCCTTTGCATCTGCTAGAAGAGTTAGTGAACTTCATTCTTTATCAGTTGATGAATCCCATTACCATAGTGTGGGTAATACCATTACCCTGACTACAGAAGTGGGATTTCTGGCTAAGAATCAGATTCCAGACAAATGGCCTGAGTCTATCACCATTTAGACTCTGCTGTCCTCGGACAACCGTAGACCTCTGCTGGTTCGAATCCCGGCTGCGGCAACCGCGTTGTGTCCTTGGGCAAGACACTTCATCCCCATTGCCCGCGTGGGGGCACAATGACGCCGTGTACTAAGGTGTACTGCACGTCGATGGTACGCATGTCTTCAACCAATCTAACCCTGCCTGTGCTGCAGTGCGGAGTTACGATGTTGGGGAGCTGGCAGCTGCTCGTCGTTGCTCGGTGGTTCTCTCCGGGTACTCCGGCTTCCTCCACCCGTAAAACTGTCACGGTCATGATTAGCCATTGTGCATAAATATATGACCTTAAACATCACTAAATACATAAATAAATAGACCTCTGCTGTGGCCAGTCCGGGCTATGTGCATATATAAACGTCGATAAGATTTTATTAGAAAAGGAAGAAAACATTTCTTTCCTTCATTGATTTCTAACAGGAAAGATATTTCTGTTCATTCAGTTGCTAGAAGGATTCAGTTGGCAATACACATTGCCTATGAAAATCTATCTTCGGATCAACGTTCTGTTAATAAGATATCAGCACACAAGGTCAGAGCACTGTCCACTTCTTGGGCTTATTCTAACAGTATAGCCATTACTGATCTCACGAAGGCTGCATACTGGACACAGCCCTCTACATTTACCAAGTCTTACCTGAAAAATTTAGAGTCCATCTCCGGTGACCTTAGATCTTTAGGTCTTCTTTCTGTTGCTCAGAATGTCATCCATTAATGGTTACATCTATAGTTATTTAGGCAGCCCGTTCCAGCAGTGACACTGTTCTACTGCCCTCTTCATTCTAAGGTCATGTACCTCAGAACAAGGGGAAGGAGTGGGTGATGTCTTTTTCCCTTATGATCATCTGGCTTTATAGAGAAAAGCAAGGGAAGACCTCCTCTGGTGTCAGTAGTTCTGAGTCGGTGCTAGGATGGTTTTAATGTGTATCTCGGTGTGAAGCAATAACTATGTCTCATTTATGTACTGTTTTTAAAGTGTAGCTCACTGTGAAGCATTTGTATATGTCTCGTGTCAAACGGGCGTTAAATACACAATCCTCGGACACTTTTAAATGAGTTTAAGGAGTCTCATTCTCTGGACTATCTTTATATATTGAATTTCCTTCACCAAATTAGCATAACAGGTTATGCTGGCATTAAATGGAGAATTATATATTATGTAAAACTCAGTTACATTGTTGGTGTTATGTCTTTCTCGCTTCTCGAAAATGAGAAAGACATATATAATTCCTTTCTTCTCCTATTCTCCTGTAGGAGATATCCTTTACTGAAGTGATTGAGAGATTGGATTTTCCTCTATGTCCTAGGCCCTCCAGCCTTTTTACAATTCAGCTAGTCTGGGCCATTGGTTGTTGTATAAAAATATTCTAAATTTTAAGTAATTTGTATATTTTTTATACTTACCAATGGCCCAGATGGGTATGGCCCTCCCATGAGTGGGCACTCATACATCTCTGCTGTTTACAACATTTAACAGGCAATTATAGAAAGAATGATGGTTTGCGCCAATTTCGGTGTCTTTCTGGATACTGCACATGCACAGATCTGAAAAGTATGGAGGACCAGATAGGACATTAAATTTTTGGTTTTGCATGCAAATTTTGGGGATTGTGGGGCAAAAATTGTGTTTGGCCCTGGATTAATTTTTAGCTCACCAACTTTAGTTGTGTGAGCTTATGGAATGGCTCGATCGGTCGGCGTCAGCGTACGTGTCCAATAATGTTAAAGTTTCTGTTTATGTCACTTATTCGCCCTATTTCCATATCATGGCTTTTATAATGCTGCTATATGATGTTTATTATCATTTTACCATGATTTAACCCCTCATACCCTACATTTTAGACATTTTTCTTGACATTTTTAGTTGCGTTTAGTTTTCTGTTTAGCTCAGAATTTCATGTTTAACTAAGTGTTTAGGTCAGCTGCTGTACTCCTTCTCTTCCCATGGCACTTATATTCATCATACATGTTCCTCAGTATCATTGTTCCATGATTAACCCCTCATACCCTGCATTTTAATCATTTTTCTTGACATTTTTAGTTGCGTTTAGTTTTCTGTTTTGCTCGGAATTTCATGTTTAGCTTAGTGTTTAGGTCAGCTGCTGTGCTCCTTCTATTCCCATGGCACTTATATTCATCATACATGTTCCTCAGTATCATTGTTCCATGATTAACCCCTCATACCCTGCATTTTAAACATTTTTCTTGACATTTTTAGTTGCGTTTAGTTTTCTGTTTAGCTCGGAATTTCATGTTTAACTTAGTTTTTAGGTCAGCTGCTGTGCTTCTTCTCTTCCCAAGGCAATTATTTTCATCATACATGTTTTTCAGTATCATTGTTCCATGATTAACCCCTCATACCCTGCATTTTAAACATTTTTCTTGAAATTTTTAGTTGCGTTTAGTTTTCTGTTTAGCTCGGAATATCATGTTTAACTTAGTGTTTAGGTCAGCTGCTGTGCTCCTTCTCTTCCCATGGCACTTATATTCATCATACAAGTTCCTCAGTATCATTGTTCCATGATTAACCCCTCATATCCTGCATTTTAAACATTTTTCTTGAAATTTTTAATTGCATTTAGTTTTCTGTTTAGCTCGGAATTTCATGTTTAACTTAGTGTTTTGGTCAGCTGCTGTGCTTCTCTTCCCATGGCAATTATTTTCATCATACATGTTCCGCAGTATCATTGTTCCATGATTAACTCCTCATACCCTGCATTTTAAACATTTTTCTTGAAATTTTTAGTTGCGTTTAGTTTTCTGTTTAGCTCGGAATTTCATGTTTAACTTAGTGTTTAGGTCAGCTGCTGTGCTCTTTCTCTTCCCATGGCACTTATATTCATCATACATGTTCCTCAGTATCATAGTTCCATGATTAACCTCTCATACCGTGCATTTTAAACATTTTTTTTTACATTTTTAGTTGCGTTTAGTTTTCTGTTTAGCTCAGAATTTCATGTTTAACTTAGTGTTTAGGTCAGCTGCTGTGCTCCTTCTCTTCCCATGGCACTTAAATTCATCATACATGTTCCTCAGTATCATTGTTCCATGATTAACCCCTCATATCCAGCATTTTAAACATTTTTCTTGAAATTTTTATTGCGTTTAGTTTTCTGTTTAGCTCGGAATTTCATGTTTAACTTGATGTTTAGGTCAGCTGAGCACTGTGCTCCTTCTCTTCCCATGGCACTTATATTCATCATACATGTTCCGCAGTATCATTGTTCCATGATTAACCCCTCATACCCTGCATTTTAAACATTTTTCTTGACATTTTTAGTTGCGTTTAGTTTTCTGTTTAGCTCAGAATTTCATGTTTAACTAAGTGTTTAGGTCAGCTGCTGTGCTCCTTTTCTTCCCATGGCACTTATATTACGCATACATGTTCCTCAGTGTCATTGTTCCTTGATTAACCCCTCATACCCTGCATTTTAAACAATTTTCTTGACATTTTTAGTTGCGTTTAGTTTTCTGTTTAGCTCGGAATTTCATGTTTAACTTAGTGTTTAGGTCAGCTGCTGTGCTCCTTCTCTTCCCATGGCACTTATATTCATTATACATGTTCCTCAGTATTATTGTTCCATGATTAACCCCTCATAACCTGCATTTTAAACGTTTTTCATCACATTTTTAGTTGCATTTAGTTTTCTGTTTAGCTCAGAATTTCATGTTTAACTAAGTGTTTAGGTCAGCTGCTGTGTTCCTTCTCTTCCAATGACACTTATATTCATCATGTATACATGTTCCTCAGTATCATTGTTCCATGATTAACCCCTCATACCCTGCATTTTAAACATTTTTCTTGACATTTTTAGTTGCTTTTAGTTTTCTGTTTAGCTCAGAATTTCATGCTTAACTTAGTGTTTACGTCAGTTTCTGTGTTTTACTTGTAAGAGGTTGTGTTTAGGTAAGCTTTGTCGCATGTTATGAGCCTGTTTGATACAGTTCTTGTGTTTGCCAAAGTTACTATCAAAGAGGAATATTGGTGAGCTATAGGGCGTTGGCGTCTTTCTTGTTCAGTTAGCAGCAGCTAGTCTGAGCCATTGGTAAGTATAAAAAATATACAAATTACTTAAAATTTATAATATTTATAAAGTATCTAATAAAAATGATTGACGGATGTTTTTCTTCTCTGTTATAAATATTACGGCCTTAGATATTGAAAGTGATCTTATACTTTGGTAAACAACATCAACTTATGTTCAAAATGTATATCAGTTGGCAATCAAATTTCAGTGTTTCTCATTTCAGATCAGAAACTATTAGAAATGTATTGGATGTGTTGTGTGTTCTAACAATTACTCCCAGATCTCAGCTTTTATTATTGGAAACTGTTCCACTGCCAGACAATGTCACCACTCCAGCCATCAGGTAATATTCACATTTTGTTAAGCAGATTTCTCAAAATAATAATATTCTACATACTCCTACTGAGCTAAAGTATAATTTGTTTTGTGAGGACAAACTTGTATGATTATTAGATCAACTTGACAGCGTCAAGTATGAGCTGTTGGGATGGGTTGCGATCTGCCGTCCATCCATCACTTGTCCATCCATCTTGTCTGTATGTCTGTCTGTCCAGACATCCGTCTGTATGTTGACAATTCCTTTAGCACACATACAGGCTGCAGCTATCACCCGATCACTTCAAAATTTCATACATGGCTTTGGGGCAGTGTCTAGATGGGACCTATTGAATTTTTCCGAATTTTTGTTGAAAAGCATGGCTGCCAGCGGCCATCTTAGATTTGGCATATAAAATGTCAACAATTCCATTAGCAAACCCTACAGGTGGCATCTCCAACTCGATCATTTTTTGAATTTCATATGTAGCTTTGGTGTGATGTCTGGATGGGAGCTGTCAAATTTTTCTGAATTTCGTTGAAAAACATGGCTGCCAGCAGCCATCTTGGATTTGGCACATAATTTGTCAACAATTCCATTAGCATACCGGATCTTTTTCGATTGTCATATGTGGCTTTGGTGTATATCAAGATGGGATCCAACATGAGGTGACTCTGGCTGTTGAAAGTGTCATTGGACGCCAATAAATAAATCTAGATGGGAGCTATCAAATCTTTTTGAATTGCGTTGAAAGACATGGCCGCCAGCAGCCATCTTGGATTTGGCATATAAATTGACAACAATACCATTAGCACACCCTACAGGCAACATCTCCCTTGCCAGATTTTTTTTCAAATTTTATATCTAGCTTTCATGTGTTGGACAACTCAACAGTAGTAGCGTATATTCGGAACTAGGGAGGCACTCATTCGATTCCGTTATTCGAACTAATGGAAAGAATTCTGTATGTATTGGAACATCACGTTCATCTATTGATCTGTCATATACCGGGTCTTCTGAATGTTCTAGCAGACTTGCTCTCTCAGATAGGTCGCAGGTTGCCTTCGGAATGGACTCTCAACAAGCGAGTGTTCAGGCAGATTTGCTACCAATGGGATCGACCAATGATAGACTTGTTCGCGACACATCTCAACAATCAATTGCGTACGTATGTGTCGCCATGCCCAGATCCTCAAGCATACGCATTGGACGCTCTCTCAATTTCTTAGGATGGAATGATTGGATATGCATATCCACCAGCTCCGTTAATTCAACAGATCTTGTTAAATATCAAGCAATCGCAGTGCAAGATACTGCCGGTAGCATCTCTGTCATCTCAGAAACCATGGATAAATCTTCTCAGGTGTCTTCAGTGTCAGAAGGACCTTCTCTTTTAGGGGCAATCTTGCACACTGCTTCACAACCCGCAAGGCCTCAACCTTCCTGTATTTTCGTTCCTTCTTACACGGGAAGTGCTTTACAGACGAACAGTGGACGCAATTTCTAACTGTAGGAGGGCCTCCTCTTCGCTAAATTATGTGGCAAACTGGAAGGTTTTCTCTCATTGGTGTAAGGATCAGTCGATAGACATTTATGATCCATCCATTCCAGACATTGCAAACTTTCTGGTCTACTTGTTTGACATTCTCAAACTGCAGCCAGTCACTATTAAGGGTTATAGGTCTTAGTAATCGGATCTAATGTTTCTTTATCAAAGTTAGTTAAAAAAATTTCAATCAATAGGCCTAGAACCCTTAGGTTAATTCCTAAGTGGAATTTAGCTTGGGTTCTGTTGAAGCTTAAAGAAGCTTCATTTGAACCTTTGGATGCTGTAGAGTTCAAATTCTTGACATATAAAAGAGCTTTTCTCTTAACCTTTGCTTCCACAAAAAGAGTTAGTGAACTTCATGCTTTATCTATTGATGATTCTCATTATCGTAGTGTTGGTTATTCTATTACTTTAACTAGTCAGGTGGGATTTTTGGCTAAGAACCAGGCTCTTATTAAATATCCTGAGCCCATTATCATTAAGGCTGTTCTGTCTTCAGATGGCCATAGACCCTTGTTGTGTCCAGTAAGAGCCATGCGCATTTATAAACGCAGATAAGAGTTTATGAAAAAAGGTAGAAAATGCTTCATTTTATCATTAATTCCCAATAGAATGGAGATTTCTGTTCATTCCATTGCCAGATGGATTCAATTAGCAATTCGTACTGCCTGTGAAAGTTTATCTTCTAATCAGCAGTCGGTACTTAAGATTTCAGCGCATGAAGTCAGAGCGCTGACCACATCCTGGGCTTATTCTAACAGTATTGCCATTAATGATCTCATGAAAGATGCTTACTGGACACAGCCTTCTACATTTACCAAGTTTTACCTTAGAAATATAGAGTCTATTTTGGGCCACCTTAGATGTTTAGGTCCATTATCTGTTGCTCAGAATGTCGTCCACTTAACGTTTACAGCTATAGTTATGTAGGTTTTTCTGTTCCAGCAGTGACTCTGTCCTGCTGCCCTCTTAGTTCTGTGGCGATTTGACCCAGAGCAAGGGGAGGGTGGCGGCGGTTTTCCCTTATACCACCGGCTTTATAGTGAAAAGGGAATACCTTCTTCGGTGTCATTAATTCTGAGTTGGTGCTGGGATGGTTTTAAAGTGTAAAGCTAATATATATCTCATTTATGTAATATTTTTAAAGTGTAGCTCACTGTGAAGCATTTGTATATGTCACATGTCTTATGAGCATTAATAAACAATCCTCGGACACTTTTAAATAAGAGTCTCATTCTCTGGACTTACTGGACTTACTTTATTTATTGGCTTCCCTTTATTAAATTAGTATAGTGGCTATAAATAGAGAATTATATATGATATAATGCTCAATTATTTTGTTGGTGTCGTGTCTTTCTTATTTCAAATAAATAAGAAAGACAAATATAAATCCTTTCTCTCCTTTTCTCCTTGAGGAGATATTCTTTTATATATAATTGAGCTTATTGGATTTTCCGTTATGTCCTAGGCCCTCCAGCCTTTTTTTCTATTCACCTAAGTCTGGGCCATTGGTTACAGTATAAAAATATGAAAAAAATTAATGTAATTTATATATTTTTATGTGTACCCATACTATGTATGTTACACATAATGCCGGCATCTGGGGTGGCCATCGTTCGTCCATCCTTTGTCCGTCCGTCTGTCCATCTATCTGTCTGTCCATCTGTCCGCCCGGTGTCCGTATCCATTTCTTTGGCATTCAATAACTTGAAAAATATTGCTTGGATTGTCAAGTTACTTTATATTTGTGTTCAGGTTACTGATGTGCCGAGCTGTATAGTTTCTTTCCAACCTACTCACAATTGTTTACAATTGGCTGTAACGTAAGTGCAAGCCCTACTTCGGAACTAACTCAAGCTTTTAGAAACTTTTCCAAACAAGCTGGAAAAGTACTAGAGTGCAAAAGCATGAAAAAGATCGAAAAAAGGGCCGAGCGAGACCACTGCTCGAAATTACAGGTACTCTCTCTGCACACCCCGTTTACCGATTGCATGCGCAACAACCGTGACGTCAATTCCTTTTATTTCAGCCATTTGTACATGGTCGGAAATTTTTGTGACTCGTGCTATACTTAGCTGTTTTCTTTGTGAACAACTTATTGTGTGCAAGTGAATTGTATCCTTTTTTCAAGCCATCAAAATTATTATTGATTAATGTTATTTTTGATCATTATTGCTTGTTTCTTCACACTTAATCTTGTTTTTTCCCCACGTGTGAACACGACCTTTGTTCTGTTTTCCGTCGGCGGAGAGCTTGATTCCATTATTATCATTCTCATTATGCCAAAGACTATTCCTTGTACCTCTTTCTTGCAAGTGAAACATGTGGACGACTCTCATTCCACATGTGTCACTTGCAACAATTGCTCTCAGGCCCAATCATGTGGTGTTTGTGGGGTTTGGTCCTCAAAATTCTGGGCTTCTGTTAACTAGGTGGTTCTGTCCAGAGCTAGAACCCCTCGTTCTCGGGGTAAGGGTAGCTGTGCCGTAGCAGACATTTCTGCTGGTGCATGTGGTGACTCTGTCACACAGGATTCTGATCTGTCTTCTGTGGCGAGTTTCTCAGCAACTGTTGACGGTGCTAGTTCAGTGATACCTGACGTGGAGTTTGTGGTCTCTTTGTCTTCTGATGTCAGTCTTGAGGCGTCTGTTTTCGTAGAGAGCTTCTCCGAGGTCAACTCGGTGACCCTCTCCGATCTGCCTCCTATGCCGTCGACAGTTGCTGAGGAAGTTGTTACTACAGATCCTATTCTGTATGATGGTGGCTATTCTATCTCCTCTGGGGATGGTCTACAGTCTCGGGGGACCAAGGCTGTATCTGCTGGTGTGTCTGTGAGCTCTCAGCCTCCCCTAGCTTCGCGGCGAAGCTGTGCGGGTTTGCTGTCTGCTCTGCCTCATCTGGCTAGGTTTGCTCCTAGTCAGTTGAGCCGGTCGGTCGTTTCGGCAGCGATTCCTTGCCCCTCGAATGAATCATTTTTTGTTCCTCCTTCCTCTGCTAGTGTGCCGACTAGCAGGATGGGGTTGGGACCTTGGCATCCAGGGCCTGCTGTTTGGCAGCGGTCAGTGACAGCCCCGGTTAGCTGCCGTTCTCGGAAACCTTCCTCCGGTGATTCCTCACTGTGTTCCGCGTCTGGGTGTCGATCAGTGCTTGCCGTCGGTCTTAAAGGATGAACACTTGGGGCCGTCTGCCGCACATAGGCCAATGACAGTTTCCTGTCATTCTTGGGACAATCCTCCAGTGTCTTCTCACAGTGTCCTAGGTCTAGCTACCAATCGACGTGCGCCGTCGGTCTCTTTTGAGGATTTGCAGGCAGGACCTTCTGTTTCGCAGAGGTCGGTGATGGCCCCTGGGCGTCACGATCGGGACTATCCTCCGGTGTCTTCTCACTGTATCCCTATTCTGTCTGCCGATCAACGTTCGACGTCAGTCTCTTCTGAGGATTTGGGTTCTTCTACCAGAAGAGTCCATTGGGAGGACACTCCATCAGGCGATGCTGCTGCGACGGATTCTCAGGGTGACCTGCGTCAGGCCAGTTTGGTGCTCACCCAATTGCTTTCTGGCAACCCTCAAGTTGGCCTCCTTGTGCCTCCTGAGGCACAACCTTTTTTGGTCGGTCGCCGAGATGTCTCTCCTGGTCCTTTGGATACTGCTCAGTCTTCCCAGGAGGTTTCTGCTGGTCAGCCTGAGTTGGGGTACGTCTCCTCTGCTACAGAGGATGACGATTATCTGGAAGGTGATGGCCCCCCCTCGTCAGTCTTGCGGCAGGCTTTGGATTTCGTCTTCGGCTTATTGCCGGACATTCAACCTTCAGACCAGCCATCTGTCACCAGTCCGGCAGCGGACCACTGTGGAGCACCGTAACCCTGTTGAGCCTTCTAGCTCTGGGGCTTTGCATCCTCTGCAATCGGCTCAGGTTGTTGAGTCCTTCCAGGGCTTGGATGCCAAAATGTGTTCTAAGGCCCTCAAGGGTTCCTTCTTTTCTAGAGCTGATGCCTTTCTGCCTCCATCACGGTTTCGTGTTTACGATTCCGTCTGTCCACCAGTCTTCCAAGGGATGACTACTGTGGATGAGGATTCTTCTTCCTTTGGGTTAACTAAGCCTAAGTCGGCAGTTCTCCTGATATCGGTAGTTGAATCTATGGTAGGCCTGTCCCGAGAGATGCTGGGGATGTTATCTCTCGCGGACCATGTCGTCGCTGCCCTGGCTGAATATTTTCCGCCAGGGGAGTTTGATGATGCTCAGATGCCTTTTTGCGTTTTGTCACAGGCTCTCATGAACTTGACACACGCTCACACCTGCAACACGGCTAATCTGGAGCTGGCACGCCGGGATGCGGTGTTGGATTCTTCTCCATCCCTTCCTTCTGAGCATAGTGATGTTCTGAGGTCTGCCTCTTTGGTGGGACCTTAGTTGTTCCATGGTTCCGTGGAAGCTGTTCATGGCGAAGTTTTTAATCATTCGAAGGACCAGCTTTGCTGCGACAGCTGACCAACCTGCTGCTACGGGTTGTGGTCGTTCCAGTCCCGCCAAGCGTGCTGCTGCATCTGCCTCGTCAGCAATGCCTTCGGCTCCATCTGCTCCTTCTGCACATAAGAAGCGCCAATGTGGCCAGGCTCGCTGGCAGCCTCAGGCAGGAAAGTCTCAGGACTCTGTCACTTCCCGAGGTGGTTTCTCCTCTCAGGGGCCTCGTCGAGGCCGCAAGTGAAGGTTCTCACCTCGATTCGCCTCCAGTCGGGGGAAGGCTGTCTCTGTTTTACGACCGTTGGACAGAGATAACATCAGACCCTTGAGTCCTCGACGTCATTCAATCCGGTCTGCGACTGTCCTTCCATTGGCACCCCAGTTTATCTCGGGTGCCCCTCCCGACTCAGGTCCCTTCCGATTCTCTGTGTCAGGACCTTCTGGTGCTGGAGATCGACAATCTCCTCTCCAAAGGGGTGATCGAGGTGGTCAGGAACACCCTTTCACCAGGGTTTTACTCGAGACTTTTCTTGGTGCCGAAGAAAAACGGCCAATTTCGTCCTGTCATCGATCTGAGTATCCTGAACAAGTACATACTAGCTCCTCATTTCAGTATGGAGACTTTCCAGTTGGTTCGACGTTCAGTTCATCTGGGCGACTTTGCTCCCAGTATTGACCTGAAGGATGCCTACTTCCATGTACCCATTCATCTGGCGTCACGGAAATACCTACGGTTCTCGTTTCAGGATCGAGTCTATCAATTCAGAGCTCTCCCATTCGGTTTGAACCTGCTCCTTGGGCTTTACCCGACTGCTGTCATATGTGCTTGCTTTCCACCGTACTCAGTCGGCTGTGACTTCGTCAGCCTACCTGGACGACATCCTCCAACGGCACCACGATGCTGCTGTTCTGGAGTTAGATGTCCCACAGTTTCTTTGTCTGCTAGCGTCGCTGGGTTTCACAGTCAATCGCAAGAAGTTGGATCTCCTTCCTTCTCATTTGGGGATGGATTTCGACACTCTTCACAATGTAGTGTCGGTCCCCCATGCTCGGGCAACGAAAATTCCACCTTGATTCGGAACCTGCTTCAATCTTCCTCGATCTCGGCCAGGACTTTCCTTCGGATGCTGGGCCTTTGTGGTTCGGTGACAGATCTCATTCCGCTCGGTCGCTTGTTTGTCTGACCTCTCCAACACTTTCTGTTGGATCACGCAAGAGGAGTGCAAAGAGAGTACCTGTAATTTCGAGCGCTGGTCTCGCTCAACCCTTTTTTCAATCTTTTTTAGTGCTTTTGCACTCTAGTACTTTTCCAGCTTGTTTGGAAAAGTTTCTAAAAGCTTGAGTTAGTTCCGAAGTAGGGCTTGCACTTATGTTACAGCCAATTGTAAACAATTGTGGTAGGTATGTTAAGAAACAAAATTTACTAAAAAATTTTAATTTTTGGTGTAAATCTAATAATTTGATCCTGATATATTAACCCTTTATCCTTCAAATTGAAAATTCCTCCAATCTCTTTGGCATTCGATAACTTGAAAAATGTTGCGTGGATTGTCTAGTTACTTTATATTTGTGTTCAGGTTACTGATTTGCCGAGCTGTATAGTTTTTGGTGTAAATCTGATGATTTCATCCCGATATTAACCCTTTATCCTTCAAATTGAAAATTCCTCCAATCCCTTTGGCATTCGATAACTTGAAAAATAGTGCTTGGATTGTCTAGTTACTTTATATTTGTGTTCATGTTACTGATGTGCCAAGCTGTATAGTTTATGGTGTAAATCTGATAATTTAATCCTAAGATATTAACCCTTGATCCTTCAAATTGAAAATTCCTCCAATCCCTTTGGCATTCGATAACTTGAAAAATAATGCTTGGATTGGTTACTTTTTATTTGTGTTCAGGTTACTGATGTACCGCGCTGTATAGTTTTTGGTGTAAATCTGTTATTTTGATCCTGAGATATTAACCCTTTATCCTTCAAATTGAAAATTCCTTCAATCCCTTTGGCATTCGATAACTTGAAAAATATTGCTTGGATTGTCAAGTTACTTTATAGTTGTGTTCAGGTTACTGATGTACCGAGCTGTATAGTTTATGGTGTAAATCTGATAATTTAATCCTAAGATATTAACCCTTGATCCTTCAAATTGAAAATTCCTCCAATCCCTTTGGCATTCGATAACTTGAAAAATAATGCTTGGATTGGTTACTTTATATTTGTGTTCAGGTTACTGATGTGCCGAGCTGTATAGTTTTTGGTGTAAATCTGATGATTTGATCCCGAGATATTAACCCTTTATCCTTCAAATTGAAAATTCCTCCAATTCCTTCGGCATTCGATAACTTGAAAAATATTGCTTTGATTGTCAAGTTACTTTATAGTTGTGTTCAGGTTACTGATGTACCGAGCTGTATAGTTTTTGGTGTAAATCTGTTATTTTGATCCTGAGATATTAACCCTTTATCCTTCAAATTGAAAATTCCTCCAATCCCTTTGGCATTTTATAACTTGAAAAATATTGCGTGGATTGTCAAGTTACTTTATATATGTGTTTAGGTTACTGGTGTGCTGAGCTGTATCGTTTTTGGTGTAAATCTGATGATTTGATCCTGAGATATTAACCCTTTATCCTTTAAATTGAAAATTCCACCAATCCCTTTGGCATTCGATAACTTGAAAAATATTGCTTGGATTGTCAAGTTACTTTATATTTGTGTTCAGGTTACTGATGTGCCGAGCTGTATAGTTTTGGGTGTAAATCTGCAAAATTTGTGTTTGGCTCTGGATATTTTGGAGTTAGCACCAGCTAAGTCTGGGCCATTGGTAAGTATAAAAAATATATAAATTAGGCCAAAAAACCGCCGTGTTGGAAAAATACCCCCCCTCCTCCCCCCACCGCATTGAATTTTTTTATGGAAGTTTGAGATTTTCCCAAAAGTTAACAATGCACTGCGAATCTCAGACATTCATTGCAGTGTAGCAAAAATACCATATATTTCCGTGTATATGTCCCCCAATCCCCCCTCCCCCCCCCCCCGCCCCATCTCCGTGTATACATTGCACCCCCAACTCACGCTTGGAATTCCTCTCTTTTGCCTAAAACTCATGTATAGGCCGCACACCCATTTTCAAGTATTTGCAGTCAACAAGAATTAGTTGCAAGTTTATGCGTTTTGCCAATTTGGGATGCAACAGAAATAGGTAAGTTTTCACGAGTTACCACGTTTGAATAAGATAAAAGAATAAAGGAAAATTATTATAAAAGATTTAAGAAATACTTGCATTTTATCTATTTTTCGTTGTTTGTTTATCACCCCAATGTCTTCATCCCTGTCGAGAAAATCCAACACTCGTTTGTACCTGAGACTTCATAGCTTCAGAATCAGAGCACCATTTGTGCCATAACATGCACAGTTGTTGTGTTTACATTGGATTTTCCGAAACGTGACAGGAAAAACCAATATAAATACAACAACTGTGTAGGTTACAGTGCAAATTGTTGTCCTACATAAGCATTGTTGGTGCTATTGAAAAAAAAACCTCCTGACTTGCTATAACACACCAGGTACAATTATGTTAATATGTCGATGCACAACTGAACTTGATCTGTAGCTTTCCACATTTGCCCCCACAAACCGCCCTCCCTCACTGTATTTGGAAAACCAATTGCCTGAGAACCAAACCTTTTTTTTTGGCCTTTAAATTTTTTCATTTTCCTGACTTAAAAAATGATCAGCTATTGTGAAAAAGTTACGGAAATGACGATGTTTTAATAGAATGGAGCGTGTGAATAATAGTGACAGACCATCTATCATACACAGGTGTATTCTATTAAAAACATCCCCATTTTCATAGTGACGTTAAGTCATAAAGATCACATACTCACAATACATGTTCATTATTTCAAACATTCTTTTTCAATGACATTTTCGGGAATTCCAATTGTGACTGCACACCTTTGTGTGATGTTGGCTGTTTTGTATCTTCAGGATCGCTATCAGACCGAGACATTTTATTTTAACCTGTTAAATAACTCTGTGGCAGTGAACTGAGTGTTTACTGAAGTACCAGTATGTTACAGTTTTTCTGCTGAACCAATTTCATCATGTTTAAATTGGGACGCTCTGTGGCATTGACGTTGATGTGTTGGCTTGTTTGAAGTTGTGACATAGTTTTCGGACTTTTGAAAGTGAAACCTACACCGTGATGGTACCATGTAGTTGTTTTTTACTGCATAAGGCCATGCGCACATGCTGTCGATGCTTGATGAGCGTTAACCTCACTTGTGTTAAGGTAATTCGAACCTTCAAACAGGCGATCATATAGCGCGCTGTTTTTTGCCAAAGTGCGGCATTAGTGTCGCAGAGCTTTTCAAAATTGCATGCGTGATGGCATGCAAGTGCAATGACTCACCTCAAAATCGAAAGACTGGAGTTTAATTTATCCCATGCCATCTGGCATTTGCTGTCATTCTTAGTGAACATTACTTTATCAACTTCCCCAAAACTACTGAACTGAATTGAACCAAATTTGCTATGCATGTTCCTTAACATTTGTCAAAGCAATGTTGTTGAAATAAAGTGGTATAAATCTGCTCCCACCCTGAAATGTTTTGTTAGCTCCGCTGACAAAGTCAGCAGAGCTTTTCTTATACTGATTCGTCCGTCGTCCGTCTGTCCGTCCGTCCGTCCGTCCGTCCCTCATCAACAGTTTATTTGTCCGAGCCATAATTTCTAAACCGCTGAATATTTTTCCACCAAACTTCATAACAATATGTATTATCAATAGACGGTGTGTCATTAATTATTCTGCGGTCTATAAATCCACAGGGTCAAGGTCACAGGTCACAGGATCAAGAAAATCTTAAGATATTTTTAGTCGAGTTGTGACGAAGTGACGGGCGGTCGTACGTAAACAATTGGTTTCCGGATGATAACTTGATAGTGGTTCAACTCACATTCATTAAACTTCATACGTAGGTTGGTCTTGGTGGGAGGAAGAACCCTATTGATTTTGGACATGCTACGTCGAAGGTCAAGGTCACAGTGACCTTGAACATAGTAAATCTTAATTGGTTTCCGGATGATAACTTGATAATGGTTCAACTCACATTCATGAAACTTCATAGGTAGATTGGCCTTGGTGAGGGGAAGAACCCTATTGATTTTGGACTTGCTACGTCAAAGGTCAAGGTCACAGTGACCTTTAACATAGTATATCGCAACAATTGGTTTCCGGATGATAACTTGATAGTGGTTCAACCTAGAGTCATGAAACTTCATAGGTGTGTTGGCCTTGGTGCGAGGAAGAACCCTATTGATCTTGGACTCACCAGGTCAAAGGTCAAGGTCACAGTGACCTTGAACATAGTATATCGCAACAATTGGTTTCCGGATGATAACTTGATAGTGGTTCAACCTAGAGTCAGGAAACTTTATAGGTGTGTTGGCCTTGGTGCGAGGAAGAACCCTATTGATCTTGGACTCACCAGGTCAAAGGTCAAGGTCACAGTGACCTTGAACATAGTATATCGCAACAATTGGTTTCCGGATGATAACTTGATAGTGGTTCAACCTAGAGTCATGAAACTTCATAGGTATGTTGGCCTTGGTGGGAGGAAGAACCCTATTGATCTTGGACTCACCAGGTCAAAGGTCAAGGTCACAGTGACCTTGAACATAGTATATCGCAACAATTGGTTTCCGGATGATAACTTGATAGTGGTTCAACCTAGAGCCATGAAACTTTACAGGCGTGTTGGCCTTGGTGCGAGGAAGAACCCTATTGATGTTGGACTCACCAGGTCAAAGGTCAAGGTCACAGTGACCTTGAACATAGTATATCGCAACAATTGGTTTCCGGATGAGAACTTGATAGTGGTTCAACCTAGAGTCATGAAGCTTCATAGGTGTGTTGGCCTTGGTGTGAGGAAGAACTCTATTGACCTTGGACTCACCAGGTCAAAGGTCAAGGTCACAACTCGACATTGGATCTGTGATCCTGAGCGGCATTTTTGATATTTGTTTGTCCAAGCCATAATTTCTGAACCGCTGAATATTTTTACACCAAACTTCATAACAATATGTATTATCAATAGATGGTGTGTCATCAATTATTCTACGGTCTGTAAACTCACAGGGTCAAGGTCACAGGATCAAGAAAATCTTAGATATTTTATGATTCTGCGGTCTGTAAATCCACAGGGTCAAGGTCACAGGTCACAGGATCATAAAATATCTAAGATTTTCTTGATCCTGTGACCTTGACCCTGTGGGTTTACAGACCGTAGAATAATTGATGACACACCGTCTATTGATAATCCCCCTCTCATCCAAGCATCCTATGGATGAGATGGATGAGAAGGATTCTTTGAATATAAGCCTGGAGGCTTTGAGGGTATAATATGGCATATCACTTTGCTCGTGCAGCTTGTCGCTCGATTCACAGTAGTGAACAAAAGGTTTATAAAAGGCCCTGACCTGTCTCAATCAGTGTCTTATTCAAAGTAGAGTGTAAATGAAAAGGAACTACAAGTAGTGAAGTATCGGGAGGGTAACAGTGAAAACCCTGGAACATAAACGTAAAATAAATATGCAGAATACAAGCCAGAGGGAGGGTAGATACCCTCAAAGCCTCCAGGCTTATATTCAAAGAATCCTTCTCATCCATCTCATCCATAGAATGCTTGGATGAGAGGGGGATTCTTTTCCATATAGCCTTCCGGCTATTTCGGGTATAATATGGCATGTTCAAAGTATCAATGATTGTAGTTAGCAAGGCAAGAGAGGACAAGTGACAGGTAGGCCAAAAAAGGTGCAGGTGACTGTATAGTAGGAGCGGTATATAAGGAATGTCCTTGTGAACGCGACAAATCTCAATGAATGGAACAGGGCTTTAAAAAAAAACAAAAAAAACTAAGAATGACATTCATATGTTCTGTATTATTTCAGGAGAATACAAAGTGAGTGTTCTTTACCTCCGCAGCTGGTCCAGAACAGCGTGTCCAAAATCCCTATCTGGTACACCTGCAGGTCTGCAATAAAATTTGAAAAAGGTGTGAGAAGAACGCCAGTTAGCAGTTTTCAAAATATTCTGTAGAGAAAACCCAGCTGAATATAAGGCTGATGTGGTAGCTCCTCGAACCGAGTGAGCTTTAAATGTGGTTGTGTCAATCCCTGCCTGCTGCATGGATTGTTTGATCCACCGAGCAATGGTGGAAGAAGAGACTGATTTTTTAGTTTTATATGATATTAATAAAATTGTAGATTCTGGTTTTCTAATGTTCTGTGTTATCTTTAAATAATGTTTAAGTGTCTCAACAACACAAATCCTCTTATTTCGATAAGCAAGGAAGTCAATTGTATGTGACCCTCGACCCTGCCTTGAAGTTTTCTGTAGGCTGTCTGTGACAAAAGAAATGTGGTTTGGAGACACCGTCATATGATCTAATTTCAAAGAACTTAAAGTGTGAATGCGTTGAGCACACGTAAGAGCCATAAGACATGTAGTCTTCTTAGTTAACAACTCCAAAGAAAGTTGTGGAAGAGGGTATAATGTTGCTAAATACTTTAGCAATTGACCTACATCCCAATTAAAATTGTACCGAGGACAAGGAGGATTTTTATGAAAAATTCCTTTCATGAATCTAGAAATGAGTGGAGTGTGTTGGAGGTGAGTATTACCCATAGATAACCGAGTTTGAAGTATACATGACTTATGTGTGTTTACAACACTGTAAGATTTGTTTTGGTAAAACAAAAAAGTGAGATAATTGAGAATTTGAACCTCTGAAATCTGAGCTTGATTAACTTTCCATCTATTACACCACACACACCATTTTTGCCAGGCAAACCCATATTGTTTATTGGTGGAGTTCCTCCACGACCCAGTAATAAGTTGGGCAGCTGAGGTTGAAATGCCTTTGTCCTGGAGACAATTCCGGATACAGGACAAGCGATCAGGTGTAAAGATTTTTCTAGTGGATGATGAGATCCGGTTAGAGGATTTGTGAGAAGGTCTGGACTTGGTGGAATGAGAGCAGGTCGCCCGATGAGGGTTTGCAGAAGAAGGAGAAACCAATGTTGTGTTGTCCAAAAAGGCACTATCAGGATTGCATCCTGTACCTGATCCTGTTCTAATTTGATGAGAACTCTGTCGATTAACCTGAAAGGTGGAAAAAGATATGGTGTGAAATCTGTCCACGAAAATGAAAATGCATCAGTATAAGAGGTGTTTTCATCAGGAAACCAGGAACAGTATACTGGTAATTGAGCATTTCTGCTGGATGCAAATAAATCAATATCTGGCTGGAGAAGAGCCCCACAAATTTGTTCAAATATGGTTCTATTCAACATCCATTCAGAACAGGAAGAAGATTCCCTGGAGAGTCTATCTGCTGTGACATTAATTTTTCCCGGAATATGAGTTGCAGACAAGTATATGTCTCTGTGAAAACCCCATAAAATTATACTTTTACTGAGTTTGTGCAGATGAGGATGGGGGCCTCCTTTATTATTAATATATGAGACAGCTGTAATGTTATCACATTTGATACAGATGTAAATGCCCTGGCACTTTGAGGCTAATGTCAGCAAACCATGTTGAATGGCTCGCAGTTCCAGCTCATTGATATGAAGAAGCTTCTCCCACCGAGACCAAACACCATTCGTGGACGAGCTGTTGGTATGGGCGCCCCATCCAGATATTGATGCATCGGTTGTTATGGTTAGGGCGGGTGGTGGTAATCGAATGTAAGATCCATTCATAGCTTCTACATTAGAGATCCACCAAGATATTTCAGCCTTAGACTGAGTGGATAAGGCGATTGGAGAGTCATATGAGCTTGAGTGAGCAAGAGCTATGTTTTTAGATTGATCTATCTGTCGATAAAAGAGTGGCCCTAACCAAATTGCTTGGAAAGCAGAAACATATAGTCCTATAAGATGAGCAATATCTCTTATTTTCAGATGCGGACGGGTCAACATGGTTTGAGACTCAGATTTTATTAACAAAATTTTTTCTTTTGGAAGTGAAATGGTAAAGGCATTAGAATCCAAAATATGTCCTAAATACTTCACTACAGGCAATGGCTGTAAAATAGATTTCTCCCTGTTAACTGTAAACCCTAGTTTCTGTAGGGTTTCACAGAAACGGTTGGTTTGTAACTGACACCGATCAACATTATTATTAATAATCAATGAGTCATCAATATAATGGCTACATCGTGTGCCCAATAATCGCTCGGTAGAAAAAATGGGTTTCATGATTTTTGTGTATGCCCACGGCGCACAAGAAATTCCAAAAGGGAGACAAGTAAACTGATATAACTGGTTTTTCCATTGAAACTTAAGATACTTTTGATATTGTGGGTGGATAGGAACACTCAGATAAGCATCTGTCAAATCAACAGAGGTAAAGAAATCCCCTTTTTGGATTAAACTGCGAACAGTAGTAAGAGTTTCCATTTTAAAATGACGATAAATAATGAATTTATTCAGAGAAGTCAAATCAAAGATTAATCGGAACTTTCCATTTTTCTTTTCCCTTAAAAATATGTTTGACAGAAATTCACATTCTGAGTGTTCTGATTGGATAATAGCCTCTTTCTGACGCAAGGTCGCGACCTCTTGATCAATCAGTAAAGATTCTGCGGCAGAAAAGGGCAATGGACTAGGAGCAAATCGTTGTTGAGGTTTGCTCGAAAATTCAATTTTATACCCAGAAATGGCATTGATGATCCATTGATCACTAGTAAGGTTAGACCAATCAGAAACATGCTGTTTCAGTTGTCCAGCAATAAATAAATCAGAAGGACACTCTACCTGCTTCATGACCTCCTTGGGTACTGATACTGTGCTCGTCGAGACCCTCGAGGCTGGCCTCTGTAGGGTCGTCGAAACTGCTGGCGAGGCTGGTAAGACCCTCTTTGCTCTAAAAAAGAATCCCTGCCATGTCTAGAATTGTATTGTCCTCTATAAGATTTAAAACTCCTGTTTCCTCTTGGCGTGATTCTAGTAAAGTCTTTGCAGTGTTTGGCAGTCTTATCGAAGTCATCTCCAAAGAGCAATGACGAAATTGGCTGGTCAGATGAACAGAGGGTTTTAAATTGAGGCAGAATATGTGGCTTCAGAAGATAACGTCTGCGTAGGGAAAATTCATAGCTAGCAGCTCCCGTTAGTGTAACCCCATCAACAATCAGGATCCTCATTTGAGTAAAAAGTTCCTCTATCTCTGAGTTGACAGATGCCAATTTCCGCTTAAGCTTATCATTACATGATGAAGCATTTCCAGTCAATTTCAATGTGATATCGGTTTTGACTGTGTTAAGCTTTTTGATTTGTTTTCAAGTCATTAATCTTAAGGTAAGGGACCATAGCCCTACCCAATAATTTCTGTGGCTCCTGAATATAGAAGTCTTTGGTGCGAGTACCAGCATCCAATTGAGTCCAAATCTCATGATTGACACGAGGAGCTTCAATCGAAGTACAGTTCTGAGGAATAAGGTGCTTCCCAGTCAATTCACTGTATTCAGTTTTAGTTGTGGTAACTGTATTGGCATACTCGGCCAATTTACTGTTGACTGGTTCTCCGAGAGATAAGTCAGTTTGAAATATTTTTGGAAAATCAAAGTCTTCACTATCAGAACCTCCACCTGATAAATGGTCCAGCACTGAAACAGAATCGCTGTCTGAACTAAACTTATCCAAATTGTGCCTGGGTGAAGTTTGCGTGGATCGACGATCAACAATAACACTTCTGATGTGTGGTTCAGAATTTGAGTTCTTGGGTGTACTAGGAATATGAATATTACGCTCGGCACTGCGTGCCTTGCCAGTTTTACTTAGTGTAGACTGGGTATTCACGGCACTACGTGCCTCAGATAGAGATGTTCTTGAAATTTTCACCTTTCCCGAATTTGGTACCTCAGCCCGTGTCCGTTTTCTGGAACTGCGTTCCGAAGTAGCGTTTTCCTTGTCACCCAAACCGGAAGTGGAGCAGAACACCTGTTTCTGTTTGGATTTATCATGTTTCTTTCGTTTGGAGGATTTATTAGGATGTTTGGAACCGGTTATTTCAAGTGGAGCACTTTGTAAAGTGTGAAAATCGCTTTCAGCGTAAATTGATAAAGTCTCCCCATCCGTAAAAATATTGGAAGCATCATCATCGTCATGTGTTAAACTGGCTTTGGGTGAACTCAGACTAAGTACATGCGTCAGAGGTGTTAAAATATTGGTATCCTCCGATAAATTTCCCTGACTCTCTGAGTCAGAACAAAAAGTGGAAGTCATCGTCTAATGTATGCGGCATGCACTCGAAGTGAAAAAGACACTGATTGAGACAGGTCAGGGCCTTTTATACACCTTTTGTTCACTACTGTGAATCGAGCGGCAAGCTGCACGAGCGAAGTGATATGCCATATTATACCCGAAATAGCCAGAAGGCTATATGGAAAAGAATACATATTGTTATGAAGTTTGGTGTAAAAATATTCAGCGGTTCAGAAATTATGTAATCGATCCAAGCCATAATTTTCGTGACAACTGAAACTTTTTCGGCTAAAGTTTGTAACAATATTAGTATTAGAAAACATGCCCATGCGATCAGTGGCCCTCAGCGGAGCTCTCTAGGCGTGACAGGCCTCTTGTTTTAAATTTAAAAAATCTACTACAGAACCACAAATTAGAATCTATTGATTTTTTGTGTACAACATCTTTAGTGGGTCAGTTTCAAGTTTGTTCAATTGAAATCTCTGGATTCTTATTTGGGTTTCCTCTCTCAAGGCAGATGACTACTCAAAATAGGGATTGAGGCTGTTTTGTTTTGTTGTTTGTGCATTGGCTGTTGGACATATTTCTTTTAAAAAATGAAGAAAAACCCGTTTTAACACAAACTTAATCAACAGCGATACCACTGCTCTGTCATTGTTTACTGACAACTGCAGGATCTAAAAATTGAAAAAAAATTTCAAATGCCTATATTTCCAACACTGCACAGAACAGAGAATTGTTATTCAGTATGAAACATTCTTACGAACTGTAGAATTGAATGGGCCAAAAAGTAGCAGTCCATCGTGTCTGATTTTTTTTTGTTTTTTAGGCAGTAATATAGTATTCTAGTTGCATTAGGTTGCCAGTTAATATGTTTGGTAAGATGAAGAAATTAATTTTAAAAACACAGTTTTATGTTCACTGTACTATGTCAAACAAGATACATCAGAATAAATGCTTATATTAGATGTACGGAAGCCAAGTTGGTCTGCATTGCTTGAGGGTTTGAGACTCATTTGTAAAATTTTACAAAAGCTCACAATATTTTTTATTCAAGCAACATGGATTTACTCTGTTACCCATAACATTGCAAACTTGTACTAAAGAAATAGTAAATGGTTTGGTGTTTGAACATTTTATGCAGGTAAGGAGAGTATTCCATTTTTAGCACAATTTGACAAAGTCAAGCTGAGCTATTGCCATCACTTCTCGTCCGTCGGCGTACGTACGTACGTACGTACGTATGTACGTACGTACGTACATACACAATTTCTTTTGGCACACCTCGCAGGTCGCATTTATGATCAGATCACATTGAAACTTGGTATGCTTGTTTGGGGTGACCTCTAGATGGGAGCTATCAATTTTCTTCAATTTCCGTCAAAAAATGTTGCCGCGGCCAATGTTCTTAGAACTTAGTTTAGTCAGACCACAATATTTCCCTTTGGCACACCCTACTGGGCACATTTATGATTGGATTGCTTTGAAACCTGGTTTTGGTTGTTTAGGGTGACCTCTTGATGGGAGCTATTGATTTTCTTCAATTTCTGTCAAAAAATGTTGCCGCGGCCAATGTTCTTAGAACTTAGTTTAGTCAGACCTCAATATATCCCTTTCGCACACCCTACAGGGCACATTTATGATCGGATTGCTTTGAAACCTAGTATGCTTGTTTGGGGAGACCTCTAGATGTGAGCTATCGATTTTCTACAATTTCCGTCAAAAAATGTTGCCGCGACCAACGTTCTTAGAACTTAGTTTAGTCAGAAAACCTCCATATTTCCCTTTGGCACACCCTACTTGGCACATTTATGATCGGATTGCTTTGAAACCTGGCATGCTTGTTTAGGGTGACCTCTAGATGGGAGCTATCAATTTTCTTCAATTTCCGTCAAAAAATGTTGCCGCAGCAAACGTTCTTAGAACTTGGTTTAGTCAGACCTCAATATTTCCCTTTGGCACACCCTACAGGGCACATTTATGATCGGATTGCTTTGAAACCTGGTATGCTTTTTAGGGTGACCTCTAGATGGGAGCTATTGATTTTCTTCAATTTCCGTCAAAAAATGTTGACATGGCCAACGTTCTTAGAACTTAGTGTAGTCAGACCTCAATATTTCACTTTGGCACACCCTACAGGGCACATTTATGATTGAATTGCTTTGAAACTCGGTATGCTTGTGTGGGGTGACCTCTAGATGGCAGCTATAGATTTTTTTCCTTTTCCGTCAAAATATGTTGCCGCGGCCAATGTTCTTAGAACTTAGTTTAGTCAGAAGACCTCCATATTTTCCTTTGGTACACCCTACAGGGCACATTTTTGATCGGATTGCTTTGAAACCTGGTATGCTTGTTTGGGGTGACCCCTAGATGGGAGCTATCAATTTTCTTCAATTTCCCTAAAAAAATGTTGCCACTGCCAGCGTTCTTAGAACTTAGTTTAGTCAGACCTCAATATTTCCCTTTGGCACACCCTACAGGGCACATTTATGATCGGATTGCTTTGAAACCTGGCTTGCTTGTTTGGGGTGACCTCTAGATGGGAGCTATCGATTTTCTTCAATTTCCCTAAAAAAATGTTGCCACGGCCAACGTTCTTAGAACTTAGTGTAGTTAGACTTCAATATTTCCCTTTGGCACACCCTACAGGGCACATTTGAGAACGTAATGCTTTGAAACCTGGAATGCTTGTTTGGGGTGACCTCTAGATGGGAGCTGTCAATTTTCTTCAATTTCCCTCAAAAAATGTTGACACGGCCAACATTCTTAGAACTTAGTTTAGTCAGACCTCAATATTTCCTTTTGGCACACCCTACAGGGCACATTTATGATCAGATTGCTTTGAAACCTGGCATGCTTGTTTGGGGTGACATCTAGATGGGAGCTATCGATTTTCTTCCAATTCCATCCATCAAGAACAATGTTTGAACTTAGTTTAGTCAGGCATCAATATATTCCTTTGGCATGCCTCGGTTTGAAACTTTGTATGCTTGTTTGGGGTTACCTCTAGATGGAAGCTATCGATTTTCGTCTATTTCCATCAAAAAAACTGTTGCGACTGGCAATGACCTTTGATGAACTTAGTAAAAACTTAGTGCAGTTGAGCATCAATATTTCCCTTTGACACTCCCTGCAGGGCACATTTATGATTGGATCGCTTACAAACTTGGTGTGCTTGTTTGGGGTGACATCAATATGGGAGCTGTCGATTTTCTTCCATTTCTGTCAAAAAATGTTGCCTCTGACCTTTGAACTTAGTTTAATCAGACCTCAATATTTCCCTTTAACACACCCTTCAGGGCACATTTATGATTGGGTCACTTTGAAATTTGGTATGTGTGTTCGGGGTGCGCTCTAGATGTGAGCTATTCCTTTTTTTCATTTCCATAAAAAATTATTGTCGTTATCACCAGCTTTTGAACTTACTGCATTTGTGCCTCAACTTATCCCTTTTGCACTCTCTGCAGGGTATTTTTATGAATTTCCATAAAAACCCTCCCAAAAAACTATTGCCACAAGCAATGACCTTCATTTATGTATTAACATCTTTCTTTGGCATGCCTCAGAAGGCACATTCATTATCGGGTTGTTTTGAAACTTTGTATGCTTAAGCAGGGTGACAAAGATAAGAGCTATTGATTTTCTTTTCATTTCCATCAAAAACTGTTGCTGTTAGTAACAATGTTTGAATTTATTGCATTTAGGCATCAACATTCTTTGACATGGCCTACAGGCCACATTTATCATAGGATTGTTTTTGAACTTGGTGTGCTCATTAGGCAACACCTATAGATAAGAGCTATTGATTAGCATTCATTTCTGTGAAAAAAGTTTTCATTTACAATAACCTCTGAACTTACGGTTTTGTGTATCAACATTCTTCCTTTAGCCATGGCGACTTACAGTTTACATTTAAAAAGGAATGGATTACTCTAATGTTGTGCACACAAAATGCTGTTATTTTTAAATTTCACCAACATTGGTCCCAATGATCTTCAATTTTGCCATTTCACTTATAACTTACCAAGTTCAAGTTTGTCAAGTTGAGCTACAGTGTCATTGACACTTTCATTTAAAATCCATTAAGAGTGACGTACAGTATCGTATAGTTGGAAGTCCACCCTTAACACAAAAATATGGGCCTTACATTGAGACTTTCCTTATTCTCATTTTTAGCTCAACTTGACAAAGTCAAGCTGAGCTATTGCCATCACTTCTCGTCCGTCCGTCTATCCGTCCGTCTCTACATATGTACGTACGTACGTCCCTCCGTACATACGTTAATAATTCCTTTGGCACACCTCACAGGTCACATTTGTGATCAGATCGCTTTCAGACTTGGTATGCATGTTTGGGGTGACCTTTAGATGGGAGTTATCGATTTTCTTCCATTTCCTTCAAAAAATGTTGCTGCGGCCAATGTTCTTAGAACTTAGTTTGTCATACCTCAATATTTTTCTTTGGCACACCCTACAGGGCACATTTATGATCGAATTGCTTTGAAACCTGGCATGCTTGTTTGGGGTGACCTCTAGATGTGAGCTATTGATTTTTTTCCATTTCCGTCAAAAAATGTTGCCACGGCCAACGTTCTTAGAACTTAGTTTAATCATACTTCAGTATTTTCCTTTAGCACACCCTACAGGGCACATTTATGATTGAATTGCTTTGAAACCTGGCATGCTTGTTTGGGGTGACCTCTAGATGGGAGCTATCAATTTTCTTCCATCTCCGTCAAAAAATGTTGCTGCGGCCAACGTTTTTAGAATTTAGATTAGTCACACCTCAATATTTTTCTTTGGCACACCCTACAGGGCACATTTATGATTGGGCACATTTATGATCGGATTGCTTTGAAACCTGGCATGCTTGTTTGGGATGTCCTCTAGATGGGAGCTATCGATATTTTTATACTGTACCAATGACCCAGACTTAGCTGGTGCAAACTCCTTAAATTCTAGGGCCAAACACAAATTTTGCCCCCAATCCCCAAAATTTGCATCAAAATCCGAAATTTCAATCTCCTATGTGGTCCTCCATACTTTTTATCCACTGCGCATGCGTAGTGTCAAGGAGGTCTCGAAATTGGCGCCAAATGTCATTCTTTGTTTGGCTGTAAAATCGGAAACATCTCACTGAATTTTGTGCTTGTAAATCTCGGTTTAAATGATGCCAGACACATATTTGTGAAAGAAATGGTGGATCTAAGGAGGAAATAAAAGGGTGAGAGGAAGAAACAGTGGCAGGATGTTTTCAGGGCTGTAACTTATAATTTTTTACGAAATTATTTCATGTTCCCTAATTTCGGGGCATGGGCCTGATGTTGTCATTCTTGCTATGAATTTACCATTGTTTGTTCAGTGTTTCCTCTCTCCCTTTCCTTTATTCCCCCCCCTTGCTATTCTCCCATGCTTTTGGCATTATTTTTGTAATCTTTTTTTTTACTAAAATTTCTTGGGAGTTTTGGCTTGGTAAGAGAATGATTATTCTGTTTTTCCCCATGCTTACGTTCTCACCCTAGGGTGGTTAGGCGTTTTGGTCTGCATCTACCATCCGATGTACTGCATTTTCTTCTCCGGAAGTCTCTGTTTTACATCGGATAGTGTTTAAATTGGTAACTGATTTTGGGCCATGTTTACAGTGCCTGGAGTCATGTTTCTGGTTTTTGTACACTTTTGTTTACGTTGACAACGGTTACTTCTGGTAGTGATTACTTGTCTTCTGTTTAGTTCTGCTCATAGCCAGATACATTAATATTGTCTGCAAGTGTTACATTAATTTTGAAATATGTTTTAAAATTTTTGTCCACACTTAGGTTTTTTTGGGATCCATTTGGGCTCATTGTTCCCATTGGGAACTTGGGCTCTCCTGATTTTTTTTTGAAAAATTTTTTTCTTTTGGATTATTTTTTCGAAATGTTATAATGGATTATATTATATTATGTATCTTTGTTTTCAAGGGTTAGGGCGAGTTCTATGACTGTTTATATTTGTTCATGATGAAAGAATATTGTTCAAATTGTAATGCGGGAAGTCTTCCTCTGATTCTCATGTTCATTGTGTTTCTTGTAGTCAATGTACTCGCACTAATTCTTGCTCAGTGTGTGTCAATTGGGATGACAAACATTGGAGACGTGTGTCACGGTATATTGTTAGTGGTGAGAGGTCCATGCCGGTCCTCTCTCCGCAGGGTGTCTTTAGTTTTTCAGTCTCTTTTTCAGAGGAACAAGAACAGGGTGATGTTTCCGTGATGTCTTCAAGAAGTGTGCCTCCGTCGTCGCAGTCTAATAAAGAGCTAGCGGGTAAAGTGCTCAGGGAAATACGACAATTGCCTAAGAGGTCCCAAGTAGGATCGACGACATTGTCGTCTGATGCGGTCCAGGGAAGGAGTTCAGGTGATGCGAGCACTATAAACATTGAACGTGCACACCCAGTGACAACGGATCCGAGGATAGTACGGAGGAAGCCTGTCAGTCTGGTAGCTAGCTTATCCTGGTCTACCCGGACTGCGAGCGAGAGCGGCCCTTCTCTCTTACAGCAACATCTGGGCCCAGATGTTGTTGTACGTAACGTTCGTCAGTCGGAGCATATGTCCACTCCACCTGCTCGGGACGCTCTGTTGCATAGACAGTCCGGAGAGACTAGTCTATCGGCTTCCTCATCCTCACGGCAGCACACACGACCGCACCTTGGCTACATGACTGCTGATATCCAGCCAGCTTCGCCGACCAGGGATTCCTCGTCGACCAGGTCACGCCATCTGGTAGCCAGGGATACGAGGCCTTTACAGTTGGGACGTTTGCATAAAAGAAGTATGCAGGTTTCAACGTCCCAGGAGCTTCCAGCGGCTAAATCACGTAAGACCGCGGCTCCACAGGCCTCTGTAATGGACTTGCAATCACAGATAGCTCATCTCATCGTAGCATCCCAGCAGCCTCAGAAACTTTTTCGGATTAGGATTTGTCTGAGGAAGCTGGGTAGGTTCGTTCTGCAGCAGAGTCAGAAAGGGACAACCGAGATTATCAAGTGGTCCAGCCGGATGGTGAAAGGGATTCAGCGGAGCTGGAATTTTCCCTTTCTGAGCAACATAAGGTAGCTGTAGATTTCATCTGGCAATACCTTCCTGATGTTGTTCCTCCAGACCAGAATGCTGCGTTGCCAGATAAGAGACTGATAGCATCACTGGACACAGATTTCTTCAGTCGGATTAGGGACATGGCGTCTGAGTTTCCGACCCAGTCCAGAAATGTCACGCGGACAATTGAATTTTTGAATGACGCTATATTTAAACTTACCTCCAAGATGGGCAAGTCTGGTTTCTTAGCGGCCAATGCTCTACAGCTGTCTTTCATCAATTCAAGCAATAAATTTGAAACGGCAGGACAGGGCATTACGAGAGTTCTCTGCGTCTGGACGACCAGGCTGAAGACCTAGAATTGTCTTTGCCGTCATCTATGTCTATTCCAGCCACTACGTTGAAAATGACAATCTCGTCTAACAGGATCAGCTTAGATGCATTATTGTACGCAGATCACCTTACCAGAGTGTTATCATTACGTCTCGAAGGAAAAAATTCCAGGATGTACAGACTTCCTTAAGAGTTCTTTCAAGGGCCATAGCATACTCTGCGTATAACTCTACCCTTTCAGTGGCAAATCTGGAGTTAGTTAGATGTGATGCTGCCTTGGCTGCATCCACTCGGGTGGATCGTAAGATAAAAAACTCTCTTCGAGTCGCTCCGATCTCCGGAGAGCTTTTCTTCGACGGTAAGCTTTCCATAATCTATGATCAGATTACTGAGAAAGCTTCAGACTCTCTGCTGTTCAAGTCCGCTTCTAAAAAGTCAGATACAGCGGAGAAGAGTAAGACAGGAACTTCTGTGGCGAGTACGTCCAAGGGAAGTTCCTACAGAGGTTCTTATAAGTCCTTTAGGTCTTACTCCAGAGATCGTCAAGGTAGCGACTCAGGTAAGGGTTGTAATACTGGCCAAGACAACTGGTCAGATGCCCCTAGGTCGACGGGGCAAGGAGCAGGTCATGGAGGACGTGGTTTCTCCTCCTGCAAGCCTCGCAGATCCAGGAGGTGATGGTACAAACCTCTATCGTGTTCCAGTGGGTGGAAAGCTATCGAGTTTCTTAACCAATTGGTTGTCGATTACGGATGACCCTTGGGTTCGAGGGGTGATTTCAGAAGGGCTAAAACTGTCCTTCAAAAGAAAACCCCCGTTAACTTGAAGTCCAAGATGGAACGCGATAGAGGTCGTAGAAAACCAGGAATCTCCAGGTTTCTACAGCCATCTGTTTCTGGTTCCGAAACAGACGGCTCGTTTCGTCCAGTCATAGATCTGAGCTGGCTAAACAAGCTGATCGTGGCTCCAAAATTTTATATGGAGACCATTCGATCGGTCAAAGCGAGCATTCGAGTGAACGACTATGCTGCGAGCATAGATTTCAAGGATGCGTACTTTCACGTCAAGGTACATCCGGCGTTCAGAAAGTATCTTTGCTTCGCTGTCCTAGGAGTCGTTTATCAGTTCCGAGCAATGTACTTTGGTCTGAATCTAGCGCCCTGGGCTTTCACTCGAATAATGAACTCTGTAATGACTCATTTCCGAGCTCATTCGTCTGCAGTAACGTCGGCCTACCTAGACGACATTCTTCAGAGGTATGGCAATGAGTTAACGCTTCAGAACGATGTTCAGAATCTGATTCAACTCCTCCGACGTCTCGGTTTTATAGTAAATGAGAAGAAGTCGGATCTGGTGCCGTCCAAATCATTAACCCACCTGAGAATGAGTTTCGAGATGCACAACAATCTCGTTCGTCTGCCATTAACCAGAGCGAAATTAATCAGTTGTTACGCTCGCATTTGTCTTCACTCCGACATAGTTACAGCGAGAGAATTCATGCGACTGATAGGTTTGTGCAGAGCCGCCGCGGATCTTATTCCGATGGGGCGGCTACATACTCGGCCACTCCAAATCTCTCTGACTCAGAATTGGAGTGTAAGGATTCATTCGCTCAATACAAACATTGTCTTGTCAAATCAAGTGAAACAAGAGATTCAGACTTAGGCAGATATTCAGTGGTTAACTCAGGGAGTCCCACTGCAATCGCCGGATCCGAGTTTTACGATTATGACGGATGCCAGTCAAACAGGTTGGGACACAACATTGAGCCCAACAGATTCGAAGTGCCAGTGTCTTTGGGATCCGCAGTTCCTGAACTAGCACATAAACTTCAAAGAGATGATGTCAATTTGGCTTGCGCTACGTCATTGGATGAACATTATTCAGAATACACATGTGCTAATTCTGTCCGACAATTCAACGGTAGTAGCGTATATTCGGAACCAGGGAGGCACTCATTCCATTCCGTTATTCAACTTAACGGAAAGAATTCTTCTTTTTGTCCTAGAGCATCAAGTTCTATCGGTCTGTCATATTCCGGGTCATCTGAATGTTTTGGCAGACTCCCTTTCTCAGAGGGGTCGCATGTTGCCATCAGAATGGACTCTCAGTAAACGAGTATTCAATCAGATTTGATACCAATGGGAGCATCCGATGATAGACTTATTTGCAACGCATCTCAACAATCAGTTGCAGACGTATGTGTCGCTGTGTCCAGATCCTCGAGCGTTTGCAGTAGACACTCTCTCGATCTCTTGGGACAGAATGGTAGGATATGCGTATCCTCCAGTGCCATTGATTCAGCAGATATTGCTCAAGATAAAGCAATTTCACTGCAAAATTCTGTTGGTAGCATCTCTGTCACCCCAGAGACCATGGATAAATCTACTCAGGTGTCTGTTGAGGGACATGCCACAGAAGCTTTCTCCAAGGGAGGATCTTCTTTTGCAGGGGAAATCGCGCACACTGTATCACAATCCGCAAGGTCTCAACCTTCACGTATTTCCATTGTGTGGTCCTTCTTGCACGGCAAGCATTTTACAGGACGAGCAGTGGATGCAATTTCTAACTGTAGGAGGACCTCCTCTTCGCTAAATTATGCTGCTAAGTGGAAGGTTTTCTCACGGTGGTGTAGGGATCATTCTGTTGATATTTATGATCCCTCCATTCCAGACATTGCTAATTTTCTAGTCGACCTGTTTGATGAGATCAAACTGCAGCCTGGTACCATTAAGGGTTATAGGTCTATGCTATCTGATACCTATGCACATCATGATAGTTTGCAGATTGGATCTAATGTCTCTTTATCTAAGTTAGTGAAAAACTTTTTTTGATAAATAGACCTAGAACCCTTAGATTAATTCCTAAGTGGAATTTAGCTTGGGTTCTTCTTAAGCTAAAAGAAGCTCCATTTGAGCCTCTTGGCACGGTAGACTTCAAATTCTTATCTTATAAGACAGCTTTTCTCTTAGCCTTCTCTTTGGCTAGAAGAGTTAGTGAGCTTCATGCACTATCTGTTGATGATTCTCACTATCGTAGTGCTGGTAATACAATTACCTTGACTACTAATGTTGGATTTTTGGCTAAGAATCAGGCTCCTAATAAGTATCTGGAACCTATTGTTATTAAGGCTCTTCCATCTTAAGACGGGCATAGGCCTTTACTCTGTCCTGTTAAAGCTATACGTATTTACAAACGTAGATCTGAGTTTATCAGAAAGGGATGTAAACATTTCTTTCTGTCTCTGCTGCCAAATAGAAGGGACATTACGGTCCATTCTATTGCAAGGTGGATTCAATTAACTATCCGTCCTGCTTATGAAAAATTATCTTCAACTCAGCAGTCTGTGCTTAAGATTTCGGCGCATGAAGTAAGAGCTCTATCTACATCTTGGGCTTATGCTAATAGTGTTGCTATTACAAATTTGATGAAGGCTGCATATTGGTCTCAGCCTTCCACATTCACAAATTTTTATCTTAGAAATATTGAATCCATTTCTGGAGACCTGCTTCGTTTAGGTCCATTATCTGTTGCTCAGAATGTCGTCCACTAAACAGTTGCAACTATAGTTCTGCAGGCTTTCTGTTCCGGCAGTGACTCTATCCTGCTACCCTCTTTGCACTGGGGTATTTGACCCAGGGCAAGGAGAAGGCGGGGGGGGGGGGGGGGGGGGAATGGTGTTCCCTTAAGTCACCTGCTTTATAGTGAAAAGCAAGGGAATACCTCCTCTGGAGTCAGTAATTCCGAGTCGGTGCCGGGATGGTTTTACAGTGTAAAGCTAATGTTTAACTCATTCATGTAATATGTGTCATACGAGCGTTAATATACAATCCTTGGACACTTTTAATGAGTATAAAGAGTCTCATTCTCTGGACTTTCTTTATTTATTGGCTTTCCTTTAAAAAATTAATATAACAGGTTAGACTGGATGTTAATAGAGATCATTGATGTTATTGTGCTCAATTACAGAATGGTATTGTGTCTTTCTTTTTTGATACAACTAAGAAAGATACATATAAAGCCTGTTTCTCCTTTTCTCCTTGAGGGGATAATTCTGTTTCATGTATTTGAGCCTATTGGATTTTCCTTTATGTCCTAGCCCCTCCAGCCTTTTTTCTTTTCAGCTAAGTCTGGGTCATTGGTACAGTATAAAAATGTTAAAAAATTTATAGTAATTTATATATTTTTTATACTTACCAATGACCCAGACGGGGATGGGCCTCCCATGAGTTGGGAACTCATACCTTCCCACTGATTACATAACGCTTACCAGGCACTGGTTGTAAGAATGACATTTGGTGCCAATTTCGAGACCTCCTTGACACTTTGCATGCGCAGTGGATAAAAAATATGGAGGACCACATAGGACATTGAAATTTTGGATTTTGATGCAAATTTTGGGGATTGGGGGCAAAATTTGTGTTTGGTCCTAGAATTTAAGGAGTTAGCACCAGCTAAGTCTGGGTCATTGGTAAGTATAAAAAATATATAAATTACTATAAATTTTTTAACTTTCTTCATTTTCCGTCAAAAAATGTTGCCATGGCCAACGTTCTTAGTACTTAGTTTAGTCAGACTTCAATATTTCCCTTTGGTACACCCTGCAGGGCACATTTATGATCGAATTGCTTTGAAACCTGGCATGCTTGTTTGGGAAGACCTCTAGATGGGAGCTATCGATTTTCTTCCATTTCTGTCAAAAAATGTTGCCGCTGCAACGTTTTTAGAACTTAGATTAGTCAGACCTCAACATTTTCCTTTGGCACACCCTACAGGGCACATCTATGATTGGATTGCTTTGAAACCTGGCATGCTTGTTTGTGGTGACCTCTAGATGGGAGCTATCGATTTTCTTCCATTTCAGTCCGTCAAAAAATGTTGCAGCTGGCAGTGATCTTTGATCTTAGTTTAGTCAGGCATCAATATATTCCTTTGGCATGCCCTACAGGGCACATTTATGATCAGATCGGTTTGGAACCTCTAGACTAGATGGGAGCTATGGATTTTCTTTGATTTCTGTCAAAAAATGTTGCCACTGGCAATGACCTTCGATGAACTTAGTAAAAACTTAGTGCAGTTAAGCATCAATATTTCCCCTTGACACACCCTGCAGGACACATTTATGATTGAATCGCTTGCAAACTTGGTGGAAGAAACAGTGGTTGGATGTGTTCAGGGCTGTAACTTATAATTTTTACACAAAATTATTTCATGTTCCCTAATTTCGGGGCATGGGCCTGATGTTTTCATTCTTGCTCTGAAATCTCCACTGTTTGTTAACTGTTTCCTCTCTCCCTTTCCTTGAAACCCCCCTAGTTAATCTCCCAGGCTTTTGGAATATTTTTTGAAATTTTTTTATTGAAATTTCTTTGGAGTTTAGCTAAGTTGCAGAATGTTTATTCTGTTATCCCCATGGTTACATCCTCACCCTTGGGGTTTTTAGGCTTTTTGGTCAGGCATCTACCATCTGATGTATTGCAGTTTCTTCTGTGGAAGATTCTGTTTTACATCGGATAGTTTTTAAAATTGGTTACTGACTTCGGGCCGTGTTTTTCAGTGCCTGGAGTCTTCTTTACGGTTTTATGGACGTTTGTTCACGTTGACAACGGTTACTTTCTGTTAGTAATTCCTTGTCTTCTGTTTGGTTTATGACGTAGTCAGATACATTAATATTCTCTGTAAGTGTAACATTAATTTTTAGAATTGTTTTAAAATTTTTGTCCACACTAAGGCTTTTTTGGGTGTCCATTTGGCTCATCGTTCCCTTTGGGAACTTGGGCTTATGTCCAAATTTATTCGAAAATTTTCTTTTTGAATTATTTTTCGAAAATTTGTTATGGATTGTATTATGATTATGTATCTTTGTATTTTTGAGGGTTAGTGTGAGTACTACGGCTGTATAATATTTTTTAATTATGAAAGAATATTGTTCAAATTGTAAATCGAGGAAGTCTTCCTTGGCTTCTCATGCTCATTGTGTTTTCTGTAGTCACTGTACTCGCACTAACTCTTGTACAGTTTGTGCCAATTGGGATTACAAACGTTGGAGACGTGTGTCACGGTACATTGATAGTGGTGAGAGGTCGATGCCGGTCCTCTCACCACAGGGTCACTCTAGTTTTTCAGTTTCTTTTTCAGAGGAACAAGAACATGGTGATGTTTTCGTGAACTGTGCTTCCGTCGTCGCAAATCAATTGAAGAGCTAGCAGCAAAAGTGCTCAATGAAATCAGACAAATGCCTCGGTCCCAAAAGAGATTTATGGTGTTGTTGCCATCTAGCTCGACTGGTGGATCTATCACTCGTCAAGTGAGTGGTGTGATGCCGGATATGTCCGTTGCGGTCCAGGAGAGGAAAAAGGGAGTTGTGAGCACTATAATCTCGGATCACGCACACCCTGCGACGATGGAACGGAGGATGGATCAGAGGAAGCTAGTCATTCCAGTAGCAAGCTCGTTCAGGTCTCCTGAACTGTGAGCGAGAGAGGCCCCTCTCTCTTACAACAGCATCTGGGGCCAGATGTTGTTGTGCACAACATTCGTCAGTCAGAGCATACGTCCACTCCTTCTGCTCGGGACGCTCCGTCACATAGGCAGTCGGCGTCTACACGCCAGCACCCATGACCGCACATTGGCTTTGTGACCTCAGATATCCAGCCTGCTTCATCGACAAAGCATTCCATGTCATCTTGGTCACACCATCCATTTTCCAAGGACACAAGGCCTCACCAGTCGGGATGTTTGCATAAAAGGATTAAGCAGGACATACCGTCCCAGGAGCTTCCAGCGGCTAAGCAATGTAAGACTGCAGCTCCATTGGTCTCTGTGACGGACTTGCTATCACAGATAGTGCAACTCATCGCAGCATCCCAGCAACCTTCGGAACATCCTTCAGCAGTTTCAGATCAGGAACTGTCGGATGAAGCTGGGTTGGTCCGTTGCTATGCAGTGTCAGACAGGGACGACCAAGATTCACATCTGGTCCACTCGGTTGGTGAAAGGGAAACTACGGAGCTGGATTTTTCTCTTCTCTAACAATATAAGGTGGCGATGGACTTTATCCGTCAACACCTTCCAGACATTGTTCCATCAGATCAGAGTGCAGGAAAGGGCGTGCTGAGAGTTCCTCTGCATTTAGACGATCAGGCCGAAAACTTAGAATTGTCCTTGCCGGCGTCTATGTTGATTCTCCCTAGTACTTTGGAGACGACAATCTTGTCTAATAGAGCCAGTTTGGACACATTATCATATGCAGATCACTTTACCAGAGCATTAGCTCAACGTCTCGATGGTAAAGAATTCCAGGATGTTCAAACCTCCTTGTGAGTTCTTTCTAGGGCAGTCGCATATTCCACATATAACTCCGTCCTATCAGTGGCAAATTTGGAGTTAGACATGATGCTGCCCTGGCTTCATCCACTAGGGTGGATTCTAAGGTGAAAAACTCTCTTCGAGTCGCTCCGGTTTCCAGAGAATTTCTCTTTGATTGTAAGCTTTCATTAATCTATGATCAGATTACCAAGAAAGCTTCAGATTCTCTGCCTTTAAGTCGGTTTCTAAGAAACCAGACACAGCAGAGAGGAGTAAGTCAGGAGCTTCTGGGGCGAATACGTCCAAGGGAGGCTCCTATAAAGGATATAAAAAATCCTCCAGCTCTTACTCCAGAGACTGTCAGAGTAGCGACTCAGGTAGAGGACATAATTCTGGCCGGTCGACTGGTCGAGGCGCTGGACAGGGAGGACGTAATTTCTCTTCCCGCAAGCCTCGCAGGTCCAGGAGGTGATGGTCAGTACCTCTATTGCAGTCCTGTGGGTGGAAGGCTGTCAAGGTTTTTGACCAGTTGGTTGTCAATTACGGACGACCGATGCGTACAGGAAGTTGTTTCGGAAGTCCTAAAATTATCCTTCCAAGAAAAACATCCGTTAACATGAAGTCCACGATGGACTCGGCTTCTGTCCAACCTTCAGAAGAGAGATTTGCTTCTATCAGAGGTGCAATCTCTTCTGGAGAAGAATGCAATAGAGGTTGTAGAAAACCAGGAATCACTGGGTTTTTACAGTCACCTGTTCCTGGTACCAAAACCAGACGGTTCGTTCTGTCCAGCTATAGATCTCAGCTGGATAAACAAACTGATCGTGGCTCCAAAGTTTTATATGAAGACCATTCGATCGGTGAGAGCGAGCATTCGAGTGAACGATTATGCAGTGAGCATAGATCTCAAGGATCTGTACTTTCATGTCATGGTACATCTTACATTCAAAAAGTATCTTCCCTTCGCTGCCCTAGGAGTAGTTTATCAGTTCCGAGCAATGTGCTTTGGACTCAATATAGCGCCCTGGGCTTTCACTTGAATAATGAACTCGGTAATGACTTATTTCTGAGCTCATTCATCTGCGGTAATGTCAGCCTACTTGGACGACATTCTTCAGAGATATGGCGACAGATTAACTCTTCAGAATGATGTTCAGAGTCTGCTTCAATTGCTCCGACATCTCGATTTCATCGTAAACGAAAAGAAGTCAGATCTAGTTCCGTTCAAGTCGTTCATTCACTTCGGAATGAGCTTCGAGATGCACAACAGTCTGATTCATCTTCCGTTACCCAGAGCGAAATTTTGTCTACACTCAGACATAGTAACAGCGAGAGAATTTATGCGACTGATGGGTTTGTGCGGAGCCGCAGCGGACCTTGTTCCAATGGGGCGCTTACGCACACGTCCACTCCAGATATTTTTCACTCAGACTTGGAGTGTGAAGATTCATTCCCTCGAAACACGTATCGTCTTATCGAACCAAGTAAAACAAGAGATTCAGACTTTGGCAGATATTCAGTGGTTCACTCAGGGAGTTCCATTGCAACTGCCGGATCCGGTTTTTATGATTATGATGGATGCGAGTCAGTTCTTCTGTCAGTCCGTCATATTCTGGGTCGTCTGAACGTTCTAGCGGACTCGCTTTCTCGGAAAGGTTGCATGTTGCCATCAGAATGGACTCTCGAGTATTCAATCAGATTTGCTACCAATGTAATCGCCCAGTGATAGACTTGTTTGCCACGCATCTCAACAATCAGTTGCAGACGTTTGTGTCTCCATGCCCAGATTCTCGAGTGTTCGCAGTAGATGCTGTCTCAATCTCTTGGGATGGAATGATAGGATACGTATATCCTCCAACTCCATTGATTCAACAGATCGTGTTAAAAATCAAGCAATCTCACTGCAAGATTCTGTTGGTAGCATCTCTGTCGCCCCAGAGATCATTGATACATCTACTCAGGTGTCTGTTATGGGATATTCCTCGGAAGCTTCCTCCATAGGAGGACCTTCTCTCACAGGGGAAATCACGCATACTGCATCACAACCCGCAAGGCCTCAACCTTCACATATTTCCGTTGTGCGGTCCTTCTTGCACGGCAAGCATTTTACTGGACGAGCAGTGGACGTAATTTCTAACTGTAGGAAGGCCTCCTCTTCGCTAAATTATGCAGCAAAGTGAAAGGTTTTCTCTCGTTGGTGTAGGGATCACTCGATTGAAGTTTATGATCCCCCATTCCAGACATTGCTAATTTTATGGTCTACTTGTTTGACGATCTCAAACTGCAGCCAGTAACTATTAAGGGTTATAGGTCTATGCTATGGGATACATATGCTCATCATGATAGCTTACAAATTGGATCTAATGTCTCTTTATCTAAATTAGTTAAAAACTTTTCGATAAATAGACCTAGAACCCTTAGGTTAATTCTTAAGTGGAATTTAGCTTGGGTTCTTCTGAAGCTCAAAGAAGCTCCTTTTGAACCTCATAACACTGTAGACTTCATATACTTGTCTTATAAGACAGATTTTCTCTTAGCTTTCGCTTCCTCTAGAAGAGTTAGCTAGCTTCATGCTCTATCTGTTGATGATTCTCACTATCGTAGTGTTGGTAATACTGTTACTTTAACTATCAATGTGGGATTTCTGGCTAAGAATCAGGCTCCTTATAAGAACCCTGAGCCTATTATTATTAGGGCTCTTCCGTCCCCAGATGGCCATTGGCCTTTGCTGTGTCCAGTTAGAGCTATGCGTATTTTCAAATGCAGATCTGAGTCTATCAGAAAGGGGCGAAAACGTTTCTTTTTGTCTCTGCTTCTTAATAGAAAGGACATTACGGTCCATTCTATTTCTAGGTGGATTCAGTTGGCTGTTCGTAAGTCAGCAGTCCATACTTAAGATTTCAGTGCACGAAGTTAGAGCGCTGTCTACATCTTGGGATTATTCTAACAGTATTGCTATTACGGATCTGATGAAGGCTGCATACTTGTCTCAGCCTTCTACTTTCACTAATTTTTACCTTAGAAATATTGAGTCTATTTCTGGCGACCTTAGATGTTAGGTCCGTTATCTGTTGCTCAGAATATCGTCCACTAAGCGGTTGCAACTATAGGTATGTAGGCTTTCTGTTCCAGCAGTGACTCTGTCCTGCTTCCCTCTTCGTTCTGTGGTGATTGACCCAGAACATGGGGAAGGGGTGGGGGGGGGGGGTGGGGAGAGGATAGTGTTCTCTTGTATCAATGGCTTTATAGTGAAAAGCAAGAGAATACCTCCTCCGGAGTCATTAATTCCGAATCAGTGCTGGGATGGTTTTAAAGTGTAAAGCTAATGTCTTTCTCATTTATGTAATATTTTTAAAGTGTAGCTCGATGTGAAGCATTTGTATATGTCACATGTCATATGAGTGTTAATATACAATCCTCGGACACTTTTAAATGAGTATAAAGAGTCTCATTCTCTGGACTATCTTTATTTATTGGCTTTCCTTTAAGAAATTAGTATAATGGGTTATACTGGATGTTAATAGAGATCATTGATGTTATTGTGCTCAATTACTGACTGGTAATGTGTCTTTCTTATTTTTAATAACAAGAAAGATATATGTAAATCCTTTTTCTCTTTTCCTCCTTGAGGGGATAATTCTTTATATGTAATCGAGCCTGTTGGATTTTCCTTCATGTCCTAGGCCCTCCAGCCTTTTTTCTATTCACCTGGGTCATTGGTTACAGTATAAAAATATGAAAAAATTTATAGTAATTTATATATTTTTTATACTTTCCAATGACCCAGACAGGGATGGCCCTCCCATCAGTTGGGAGCTCATACCTCCCCGCTGATTATATAACATTTAGCAGGCACTGGTTGTAAGAATGAGGCTTTGGCACCATTTTCGATACTTCCTTGACACTGCACATGTGCAGTAGGTAAAAGTATAGAGGACCATATAGGACATTCGACTTTTTGACTTGGATGCAAATTTGGGGGATTGGGGGTGCAAAATTTGTGTTTGGCCCTGAATATTTAAGAGTTAGCACCAGCTAACTCTGGGTCATTGGTGAGTATAAAAAATATATAAATTACTATAAATTTTTTTATTTTCCTTTGGCACACCCGACGGCACATTTATGATTGGATTGCTTTGAAACCTGTCATGCTTGTTTGGGGTGACCTCTAGATGGGAGCTATTGATTTTCTTCCATTTTCATCAAAAAATATTGCTGCGGCCAGCGTTCTTAGAACTTAGTTTAGTCAGACCTCAGTATTTCCCCTTGTAACACCCTACAGGGCACATTTATGATTGGATTGCTTTGAAACCTGGCATGCTTGTTTGGGGTGACATCTAGATGGGAGCTATCAATTTTCTTCAATTTCAGTCAAAAAGTGTTGCCACGGCCAACGTTCTTAGAACTTAGTTTAGTCAGATCTCAATATTTCCCTTTGGCACACCCTACAGAGCACATTTATGATCAGATTGCTTTGAAACCTGGCATGCTTGTTTGGGAAGACCTCTAGATGGGAGCTATCGATTTTCTTCCATTATCGTCAAAAATGTTGCTGTGTCCAATGCTCTTAGAACTCAACTTAGTCAGACCTCAGTATTTCCCTTTGGCACACCCTACAGAGTACATTTATGATCGGATTGCTTTGAAACCTGGCATGCTTGTTTGTGGTGACCTCTAGATGGGAGCTATCGATTTTCTTTGATTTCCATCAAAAAATGTTGCCACTGGCAATGACCTTCGATGAACTTAGTAAAAAGTGCAGTTAAGCATCAATATTTCCCAAGGGCACATTTATGATTGAATCGCTTGCAAACTTGGTGTGTTTGTGTGGGGTAACATCTGTATGGGAGCTGCCGATTTCCTTCCATTTCTGTCAAAAAATGTTGTCGCTGACCTTTGAACTTAGTTTAGTCAGACCTCAATATTTCCCTTTAACACACCCTTCAGGGCACATTTATGATCGGATCACTTTTGAAACTTGGTATCTGTAAAAAATTATTGTCGTTATCACCAGCCTTTGAACTTACTGCATTTGTGCAGCAACTTATCCCTTTTGCACTCTCTGCAGGGTATATTTATGAATTTCCATAAAAAGCTCCCCCCCCCCCCCCCCCCCCCCACAAAAAAAACCAAAAAACATTACCACAAGCAGTGACCTTCTACTTAGTGCATTTGTGCAGTACCATCTTCCTTTGGCATGCCTCAGAGGGCACATTCATTATCAGGTTGTTTTGAAACTTTGTATGCTTCTGCATGGTGACAAAGATAGGAGCTATTGATTTTCTTTTCATTTCCATCATAAACTGTTGCTCTTAGCAACAATCTTTGAATTCATTTCCTTTGTGCATCAACATTCTTTGACATGGCCTACAGGCTACATTTATCATAGGATTGTTATTGTTTTTGAACTTGGAGTGCTCATTTGGCAAGAATGTTAGATAACAGCTATTGATTCGTATTCATTTCTGTGAAAAAGTTGCCATTTACAATAATCTCTGAACATACTGCATTTGTGTATCAGCATTCTTACTTTGGCCAGTCTTACTGGTTACATTTAAAAATGCATGGTTTACTCTTAACGTTGTGCACACAGAATGCTGTTATGTTGAAATTTCATCAAATAACATTGGTACCAATGATCTTCAGTTTTGCCATTTCATTTATAACTTACCAAGTTCAAGTTTGTCAAGTTGAGCTACAGTGTCATTGACACTTTCATTGGTGATATGGGAATACATGCATAGAATAAATTTTGATATTTTTTGTACAATTTTACCAAAGTTTGGGATGAATAACATCTGATTTGGAGGAAATTTGAAAATGAAAAACCACTTTTGAAACCAAAATGTTGGAATTTGTAACAAACTTTCATGTTGTCTTAAAGATACACTTCAAAGACACAAAAACCTTGCCATATCAAGTGGGTTTCAGGTTCTTCATACCAGATGGTTTTATATGACTATTTTTTTTTAAATTGACATATTATGTAATGAGTGTATCTTTCTGTCTAACGATCCATTCATTTTTCATGAATAAAATACATAAAACTTAAGTATTTTACACAAAACATTAATTGGTCATGTGCAGGTCAAGGTATATAGTTTTTGGAGCAGTGTATGGTGATAACATCACTTCACTATCCCAAGGTACCTGTAATACTTTTAACACCATAATCTGCACTGTATCTGGAATCACTAACCAGAGTACACATACCAAGGTGGCAGGGAAATGATCTCACTATTTTCTATCAGTGCAATATATTGGAGTGTGAGCTGCACTACAAACACACACAAGTTGCTCTTGACTTGGTAATAATTTGACACATTTTTTTGCAGACAAACAAATAACAAAGATGACTTTTTATGATTTCAGTGCAATAATTGGTTTAGCTGAAGGTGAAATAGTAGTCACAGAGCCAGATGTTCAGAGATCAGCATTGAATGTTATTATCAACTGTGTTTGTGGACCAGTCGATAAGGTAATAAAGTAATCACAAATTTCTTGTCTTTTGTACCAATCAACCTACTTTTAGGAGATGACTCACATAAGCCTAAGGCTTTCTATCAAATCCTAGTCTACCTGCCAACTTGATTAACGCTGTTGCTGTAATTTTGCGTAATGCGAGCACCGAATTTAAGCAACGTTGAGCCTGTAGTCCTCAGATGGGTGACCATCTGAGCGATCGATTTGGACTCCCGTGCTGTGTCCTTGGGCAAGCCACTTAACCCCCGCTGTCAGCCTGGGGGCACGATGACGCCATGTATTAAGAGGTACTGTATGTCGATGGTGCGCATGTCTTCAACCAATCTAACCCTGCCTGTGCTGCAGTGTGGAGTTATGATGTTGGGGAGCTGGCAGCTGCTCGTCATTGCTCAGTGGTTCTCTCTGGGCACTCCGGCTTCCTCTACCTGTAAAACTGTCACGGTCATGATTAGCCATTGTGCATAAGTATGTGACCTTAAACACCAATAAGTAAATAAATATAACTTACATGGGAGTGTGATGGCTCAGTAGTTACGGCATTGAACTTCAAACCAAAATGTCCATGGTTCAGTTCCCGCCAGGTAGAGATGGGCTGTTAACCGAAAGTTCGTTTGGTCTTGGTTTTGATAACATCGATTTTAACAAATTTTCCCCATCTTTTAATACACCTCAGTTACACCTGTATCAAGACTCCCCCTTTCAAACTCTCACCTCCAACAAAAAAGGCATCCTAAACTTCCAACACATCCATGAAATTTGCAATGGTTATGCCCAAATTCAAGAGTGATGTTATTGACGTCAACGTCATAAAAAATTAAATGACGTTGGATTCTCATGAAATTTTAGATTAGTGTTGAGCATAAAAAATTAGGGAGATAGCTGTTGTTTCAGTTTTTTTCTCACCTTGACGAAATTAACCTGAGCTTATCTAAACGCTCTCTGTCTGTCGTCCATCTGTCGTCCGTCTGTCGTCTGCCCTTTGTTTTAGACTTCTCCAAAACCACTGGGCCAATTCATGGGAAAGTTGGTGTGAGTGATGGTCATGAAGGGGCATTGCATTTTTAGCTCAACTTGACAAAGTCAAGCTGAGCTATTGCCATCACTTCTCGTCCGTCGGCGTATGTACATATGTACGTACGTACGTTAGTATGTTAGTACGTTAGTACGTACATCCACATTTTCCTTTGGCACACCTCACAGGTCGCATTTATGATCAGATTACTTTGAAACTTGGTATGCTTGTTTGGGGTGACCTCTAGATGGGAGCTATCGATTTTCTTCAATTTCTGTCAAAAAATGTTGCCGCTGCCAACGTTCTTAGAACTTAGTTTAGTCAAACCACAATATTTCCCTTTGGCACATCCTACAGGGCACATTTATGATTTGATTGCTTTGAAACGTGGTATGCTTATTTAGGGTGACCTCTAGATGGGAGCTATCGATTTTCTTCAATTTCCGGCAAAAAATGTTGCCAAGGCCAACGTTCGTAGAACTTAGTTTAGTCAGACCTCAATATTTCCCTTTGGCACACCCTACAGGGCACATTTATGATCAGATTGCTTTGAAACCTGGTATGTTTATTTGGGGAGACGTCTAGATGGGAGCTATCGACTTTCTTCAATTTCTGTCAAAAAATGTTGCCGCGGCCAACGTTCTTAGAACTTAGTTTAGTCGGAAGACTCAATATTTCCCTTTGGCACACCCTACAGGGTACATTTATGATCGAATTGCTTTGAAACCTGGCATGCTTGTTTGGGGTGACCTCTAGATGGGAGCTATCGATTTTCTTCAATTTCCGTCAAAAAATGTTGCCGCGGCCAACATTCTTAGAACATAGTTTAGTCAAACCACAATATTTCCCTTTGGCACACCCTACAGGGCACATTTATGATTTGATTGCTTTGAAACCTGGTATGCTTATTTAGGGTGACCTCTAGATGGGAGCTATCGATTTTCTTCAATTTCCGGCAAAAAATGTTGCCACGGCCAACGTTCGTAAAACTTAGTTTAGTCAGACCTCAATATTTCCATTTGGCACACCCTACAGGGCCCATTTATGATCAGATTGCTTTGAAACCTGGTATGCTTGTTTGGGGAGACCTCTAGATGGGAGCTATCGATTTTCTTCAATTTCCGGCAAAAAATGTTGCCACGGCCAACATTCTTAGAACTTAGTTTAGTCAGAAGACTCAATATTTCCCTTTGGCTCACCCTACAGGGCTTTGAAACCTGGCATGCTTGTTTGGGGAGGCCTCTAGATGGGAGCTATCAATTTTCTTCGGTTTCTGTCAAAAAATGTTGCCACTGGCAAAAAAAATGACATTGGTACCAATGATCTTCAATTTTGCCATTTCATTTATAACTTACCAAGTTCAAGTTTGTCAAGTTGAGCTACAGTGTCATTGACACTTTCATTGTTCAACTCAACATGCGTAGCTCCATAGGGAGGGGGTGGGGGAAAATGCTCCAAAATATTTAAAAAATCTTCTTCCATGAACCAGTGGGTACAATGACTTGATATTTGGTATGGAGCTTTATTTTGAGGTGTAGAATCAAGTTTGTTCAAACGAAAGTTCGTGGAGCAATATTTGCCTTTGTAATGGGATGGTCAAGATTTTTGGCCCTACCCAAAATTTATATTTTTTGAACCAATGGTCCCATTTGAACAAAATTTAGTATGTGGTATTATTGGGTCATATAAGTACTAGTAGACTCATGCCAAAGATTTTTTTCCCATGTCCCAGAGGGAACATCAGGAGCTGAAAATAGAAATATTTTCAAACACCTATATTTCCGAAACCACATTGAACAGAGAACTGTTATTTGGTATGAAGCATCCTTAGGACCAGGAGAATTGAATGTTAAAAAAAATTGCCATTGGTTATGTCAGGGTGTTCCGTAGGGGGCATTGGAAAAATGCTGAGTCCGCATATTTGCAAAAATTTAAAAACAAAATTTTCTCCAGAACCAATGGTGAGAATCTTTTGATATTTGGTATACAACATCCGCAGGGGGTCAGATACAAGTTTGTTAAAATGAAGCCCCTTGGTTCATATTTCGGCTCAGTACAGGAGCCCACCAGTCAGAATCTTTTAATGTTTGGCATACATCATTTCCATGAGGGTCAAATTCAAGATTGTTCAAACCAAGTCCTTAGGTTAATATTTGGGCTTCCTATGGAAGCCTAAATTTTAACTTAGCACATTATGGGGGATAATTTTTAAAAATCTTCTTCAGCTCCACCAATAAGAATTCTTTCATATTTGGCACACAACATCTCAAGGAGGGGGGGGGGGGGGGGGGGGGTCAGATGCAAGTTTGTTCAAATCTGCTCCCTGGGTTAACATTTGGGCTTCCTTGGTAGCCCAAATTTTAACTTAGTGCACTATGAGGCGATGTCTTTAAAAAATTTCTTCTTCAGATCCACCAGTCAGAATGCTTTCATATTTAGTATACACCATCTCGGCGGGGTGGGGGGGGGGGGGGGGGGGGTGGGTGCCAGATTCAACTTTGTTCAAATCAATTGTCTGGGTTAATATTTGGGCTCCCTACGGAAATTGAATTTTAACTTAGTGCAATATGAGGAAATTTCTTCAAAAATCTTGTTCAAATTCCTCAGTTCAGGCATGCAGATTTCAGAAATTCAAGGAACCTTAAAACAGGTTCCATGTATTTGATGTCTGGGAACCCCACGGAACCTACTTTTGGATACTAATAAGAGCTATCAGGTAGACTATTTTTATTTCTTATTGATTCTGTACCCATTTTCTTATCCTGACTTCCAATTTAGGACCTACACATGTTTTAAAAAGGACCTAGAATTGTAGGTGGATTGTTATAGATGACAGGGTGAATACATTTGATGGCAAAAAAAAAAATTTAAAAGTGAAACATATTATATGTGTTTTCATTTGTTTTTTTTGTGCCATTAAAAACTCAATTTAGACAGATGAACTGACACAATGATGACACTGAGCCAGATGAGTGTATACAAGCAAGTGAACAAGATAACAGAAAATACATTCGTAAGTGTCGGAAAATGAAATACTTATTTCGGTTTTCCTTTAAAATTGAACAAGTAAAAAATAATTAAACTCAAATTCTTCACGTATTCTGATTAAGGGTGCGCAAATCATCCAGTGTAAAATGTCCTGTGCAGGAAGATCACTGTATTGAATTGTGATTGCGATGAATTGTCTGTAAAACGTGATAATAAATAAAGTGTGAACACACCTTTTCTCCTTGGTTTTGCACAGAGCATCGTAAATTTGGAAGAACATATCTTCCATTTTAGCAAAGATATTTTCTCCTCATCGTCAGTTTCAGGGATAGAAAGTTATGTTATTGTTTTCGGTGTTACAGTTTCCTGTGTTTGGCTTTGCGTGGTTTTGTTGTCAAACACTCTGAAATTGGGTGCATTCGATTATAATAAATGAGAATCAGAAACTGTTGGAAACATGCATTCTCAACAATCTGGATGCCCTCACCGGAATTGTCAAAACGAACACAATGTTGTTACTGTTATGATCACTGTTTCATCGATGATAATTAATACAGTTTTAGTCCTGGCAGAAAATGTTTAATGTGTTATAAATGCCCCTTGATGAAAAATGTAATGTTAAAAAGTTTGTGGGAACCTGTTTTTTTCATTTTTGTCGTTTTGCTCTGACGGAACCTCCACGGAAAGGGAATGATTAATATTTGTTTTACAACATCTCTGTGGGAGCAGGATTCAAGTTTGTTCAATTCAGGTCCCTGGGTTAATATATCCCTATTGTAGCCCAAATTTTAACTTGGTGCCATATGAGGAAATGTCTTTAAAAATTTTCTTCAGATCCACCAGTTAGAATGCTTTCATATTTGGTATAAAACATCTCTAGTTGGGTGAGATTCAAGTTTGTTCAAATCGAGTGCCTAGGTTAATATTTGGGCTCCATATGGGAGCTAGAATTGGCCATGTAGCTGAAGAATTAGAAATTTTTTATCAAGTACCCTCTAGAGGTGTATAACTAAGATTACTCCTCATAGGTTGTATCAAGGGACTCCATAGGGAAGCTCCACTTTTTACATTATGATTAACTGAAAAAAAGGCATGATGCTTGGACTATTTTAGTCACTCCAGAGGGGGCTCAAGGACTGACAATGGATCCTAGATTGATTGCTTAATGTAGATTCATTTTCGGACTCTGTTTATATCGGGTTCTGTTCAAGGTGAGCACTTAAGGCCCTGTGGGGCCTCTTGTTTGATTTATCCCCATTTTTGACCCTTTTATGTCAGTTGAAGTTTTAGCTCTCTTTAGCTTTTAAAACCTCAAAATGTCAAAAGAGCAACACTGATAACTTCCTCATTACTGCACCTACAGCTATGTAATTTCATGTCCTTGTAAGGTCTAGTGAAAGCCATTTCAATATTTTCAAGTTTCAACCTTTGTCCAAAACAGTGCCAGTTTAAGTGTTTTTTCTTAACTTTCTTATCAACACCCATATCAACTTCCCTCTTTCAAATTTTGGATATATCATATCCAACAAAAAACATATCTAAAACTTTGGTACTGACCTGGGAAATTCCAAGCAGATATGGCTGAATTTAAGTTGGTGTTATTGACATCAACATCATTAAAAATTAAATTATGTTCAGATTCTCATAGAATTTTAGTATGTGGTAGAGCTAAAAAAAATAAGGAGGAAGCTGTTTAGCTCAACTTGACGAATTTAAACTGAGCTATTGCCGTCACTTCCAATCTGTCAACATACACACGTATGTACATCACAATTTCCTTTGCCACACCACATGGATTGCATTTATGAACGGATTGCTTTGAAACTTGGTATGCTTGTTTGGGGTGACATCTAGATGGGAGCTATCGATTTTCTTCCTTTTCCGTCAAAAAACGTTGCCATAAGCAACAACCTTTGAACTTAGTGCATTTGTGCATCAGTATCTTCCTTTGGCATGCCCTACAGAGCACATCTATGAATGGATTGCTTTGAAACTTGGTATGCTTGTTTGGGAGGACATCTAGATGGGAGTTATCAATTTTCTTTCATTTCCTTTGAGAAACATTGCCATTAGCAACTGCGTTCAACTTAATCCATTTTGTACGCTAACAACTTCCTTCAGCATATGGCACAGGCTGCATTTATCATCAGATCAGTTAAAAACTTGGTATGTGTATTTGGGATGACCTATAGATGGGAGCATTCGATTTTCTTTTATTTTCAACAAAAAATGTTTCCGTTAGCAATGACCTTTGAACTTTGTGGATTTGTGCATCAATATTTTCCTTTGGAAAGCTCTGCAGGATGAATTTATGAATGGATCAGTTTGAAACTTGGTATGCATATTTGGGGTAATCTTCAGATGTGTGCTATTGATTTTCTTCCATTTCCATCAAAAAACGTCGTTAGCAATGACCTTTAAAATTAGTAAATTTGTGCACCATCATATTCCTTTGGCATGCTCTACAGTGTACATTTATAAATGGATTGCTTTGAAACTTGGTTCAGGTTCATCAAAACTACGTTGCTGTAGCAACAGCCTTTGCACTTGGTACTTTTGAGCATCAACATATTCATTTGGCATGCTCTATAGGACACATGTATGAATAAATTGCTTTGAAACTTGGTATGCATGTTCAGGGGGACCTCTAGGTGTCAACTGTTGATTTTCTTTAATTTCCATAAAAAAGCATCCTTAGCACCAACCTTTGAGCTTAGTGCACTTGTGCATTAACGTATCCGTTTTGCACTCCCTACAGAGCATATTTAGGAATTCCATCAAAAAAAGAAAAACATTGCCACTAACAATAATCTTCAAACATTTATGCATTAACATTTTCCTTTGGCATGCCTGAGAGGGTGCATTCATTATCGGGTTGTTTTGAAACTTGATATGCTTCTTCAGGGTTACCTAGATAGGAGCTATTGATATTTTTATACTGTACCAATGACCCAGACATAGCTGGTGCTAACTCTTAAAATATAGGGCCAAACACAAATTTTGCCCCCCAATCCCCAAAATTTGCATCTAAAACCAAAAAAACATGTCCTGAATGGCCCTCCACACTTCACCTCTACTGAGCATGCGCAGTGTCAAGGACGTTCCGAAATTGGCGCCATTAATCATTCTTAGTTTGGCCCTTCATCAGTTAACATCTGACTGATCTTTGTGCTTGTAAATCTCAGTTTAAATGATGCCAGACACATAAATATTAGTGAAATGGTGATTCTAAGGAGGATATAGAAGGAGGAGAGGAAAAATGTGTGACAGAAAATTATCAGGGCTGTAACTTAAAATTTTTTAATGAAATTATGTTAAGTTACCTATTTTCGAGGCAGCAGCCATTTTGTTGTCATTCTTGTTATCAAGTTACACTGATTTTTCAGTGTTTTCCTCTCTCCCTTTCCTTTAAGTCCCCTCTTGCTATACTCCCATGCTTTTGGCATAATTTCTGTAATTATTATTACTAAAATTTCTTGGGAGTTTTAGCTGAATAACAGAATGAATTCTGTTTTTTTCCCCATGTTTACGTCTTCACCTATGGGTGGTTAGGCGTTGTGTTCTGCATCTACCATCTGATGTTCTGCAGTTTCTTCCCTGGAAGTCTCTGTTTTGCATCAGATAGTGTATTATTGGTAACTGATTTCGGGCCTGGGTGCCTGGAGTCTTATTTTAGTGTTTTTACACTTATTGTTTACATTTACAACAGCCCTCTGTGTGAGGGGGGATTTCTTGAATATAATATCTTGATGTTAATTTAATCATAACTAGATACATTATTATTGTTCGTAAGTGTTGCATAAATTGTTTAAAATATTTTTAAAATTTTTGTCCACACTTAGGCTTGGGATCCATTGGGGCTCAACGTTACTTTTCAGAAACTGAAGCTGTTCTGAAAAAATATTTTTTCAAAATATTTTGATTTCAATTATTTTTTCTATGTTAATGGATCATATTATTATGTATTTTGATTGTCAGGGGTTGGTGCGAGTACCAGGACTTTGTTTTCTTTTCACATTGAAAGGATTTTAATCAATTGTAATAAGAGGAAGTCTTCCTCTGACTTTTATAATCATTCTATATGTAGTCAGTGTACTCGCACTAACTCCTGTTCTGTATGTGATGATTTCGATGACAACATGGGAAGCGTATGTCACGGTATGTTAGTGGGGAATTGGACATTCGGGTTCTTTCCCCGCAGGGTCACTCTACTTTATCAATTTCTATTTCAGACGATCAAGATTAGGGTGATGTATCCGTGATGTCTTCCAACAGTGTGCCTCCGTCGTCACAATTAATGAAGGGCTAGCGGAAAAGTGCTCATATAAATATGCCAATTGCCTAAGAGGACCCTAGTAGGTTCGACGGCCTTTGACGTCCGCTAGCTCGCCCGGTGTAGCGTCCATTCATCGAATGGTTCGGCAGCCGGGTTCGTCCGTTGCGGTCTAGAAGGAGTTTTGGGGTGATGCGAGCACTATAAATCAACCAAATGCACACCCAGTGATGGCGGATTAGAGGGAGAACGGAGGAAGCCTTTCAGTCCGGTTCCTAGCTCGTTCAGGTCCATCCGGACGGCGAGCGAGAGAGGCCCCTCTCTCGTACAACAACATCTGGCCCCAGATGTTGTGGTACAAAATGTTTCGCATTCGGAGCATACGTCCGCCGCTCGGGACGCTCCGACATATAGTCAGTCCATAGAGACTATCAATAAGGCTTCCTCATTCTCATGGTAGCGCACACGACCGCTCTTGGCTAAGTGACCCCTGATATCCAGTCAGCTTCGCCAGTCAGAGAATCATCGGCGACCAGGTCACACCATCCGGTAGCCAGGGACACGAGGCCTGCAGACTCCGGACGTTCGCATAGGAAAGTGTGCGGGAGTCAACGTACACGGAGCTTCCGGCGGCAATGCATCGTAAGACCGCTACTGCACAGGCCTCGGGGACGGACGTGCTATCCTAAATAGCACAGCTTATCGCAGCATCCCAGCAACAACTGAATCTGTCGCATAATGTATTATCCGACGATGCTGGGTCGGGACGCTCCGCGGAAGCGGGTACGGACGTCCGAAAATTTCATCCGGTCCGACGGGATACCGAAAGGGATTCGGAGGATTTTGAGCTTTCCCTTTCGGAACAACATATGCTGTTGTGTATGTCATCTGACTTGATCTTCTACAGGTTCTTTCGTCGGACCAGAATGCTGCGATGCCGGATAAGAAACTGATAGCGTCGGTGGAGTTAGAAATTTTTGGTTCGGTTCAGGAACATCGTCCCTCAGTTCCGACATAGTCCAATAATGTCACACAAACTTTCGAATTATTGAACGATGCTATATATTTATTATTATATGCTTGCTATTACCAAGCATTTCTGGTTTCTTGTTCGCAAAAGTTACGGAGATTTCTTTCAAAAGTGTGCCTCTGTCGTCATAGTTAATGAAGAGCTCGCGGCAATAAGTGCTCATGGAATAGGTCTATCGCCTAAGAGGTCCCTTGTAGGATCGACGGAGTGACATTCGCTAGCTCACCCAGTGTAGCGTACATTCATCGAATGGTTCGGCTGCCGGGTTCGTCCGTTGCGGTCTAGGAAGGAGATTTGGGTGATGCGAGCACTATAATAACTTTAGTACTCACCCAGTGACGGCGGATTGTGGACAGATCGGAGGAAGCCTGTTAGTCCGGTTCCTGGCTCATCCAGGTCCGTCCGTAAATTTACTCTGAAGTCTACTGTGGGACTTAACGCGAAAACTTCCTCCATGAGAGGATCTTTTTTCGCTGGGAAAAATCGTGTCATCTTCATCACAACCCGCAAGGTCTCAACCTTCACGTATTCCGTTGTGTGGTCCTTATTGCATTGTAAGTATTGTACTGGACGAGCTTTGGACGCGATTTCTTACTGTAGGAGAACCTCTTCTTCGCTATTCTATGCGGCCAAAGTGGAGGCTCTTCCGTCGTTAGTGTAGGGATCACTATGTTGATATTGTTGATCCCTCCATACTAGTCATTGCAACTTTCTAGTATACTTGTTTGACAAGATCTACTGCAGCCTGTTACTATTAGGGTTATAGGTTTATGTTATCTCATACCTATGCACTCTATGATAGTTTACAATTGAGTCTTATATCTCTTTATCTAAGTCAGTTAGTAACTTTTCGATAAATAGACTTAGAATCATTAGATTAAATTTCTATACGGAATTTAACTTTGGTTCTTATTTAGCTAAGTAATCATTTGAGCCTCTGGAAACAGTAGTTTTCAAATTCTGACCTTTTAGACAGTAATTCTGTTGGCTTCTCTTTTACTGAGGAGTCAGTGAGCTTCATGCACTATCGGTGGATGATTCTCACTTTCGTAGTTTCGGAATCACTACTTCCTTTACTATTTAGGTTGGATTTTTGCATAAGAGTCAGGCTCCTAATAAATATCCGGAACCTATTGTTATTAAGGTCCTTCCGTCTTCGTACGTGCATTGGACTTTAGTCTGTCCGGTTAGAGTTTACGTATTTTTAAACAGATATCTGTTTATTACTATGGGCGTAAGCTTCTTCTGTCTTTGATGCCTAATAGAAGGACGTTACGCTCCATTCTATTGCTAATGGATTCAATTAACTATCGATACTGCTTATGGTATATCATTGACTCAGCAGTTGTGTTTGAGATTTCGGCTCATGAAGTAAGAGTTCTTCTACATCTTGGGCTTACATTAATAGTGTCGCTATTATAGATTTTTGAAGGCTGCTCATTGCGCTCAGCCATCCACATTCATGAATTTTTATCTCGGAAATATCGAGTCCATTTCTGGAGGCCTCTATTGTTAGGTCTATTATCTACTGCTCAGAATGTCATTCACTTAACAGTTGCTACTATAGCTAGGTAGGCTGTCTGTTTCGGCAGTGACTCCGTTCTGCTGCCCTCTTCGCTCTGGGCTATTTGACCCAGGGCAAGAAAAAGGGGGGGGGGGGAGGGTGTTCCCTTGGGTCACCTGTTTTACTATGAAAACAAGGGGATACCTCCTCCGGAGTTGGTAATTCTGAGCTGTTATTGGGATGGTTTTTTAGTGAGAAGTTTACGTTCTAAAAATTCATTCAGGACTTAGTTTTTAAAGTATAGCTTTTGAATATAGCACGTGTCAACGGTCGTTATTATACAATCCTCAGACACTTTTACTTTATTTATTGGCTTACTTTAAAAATTATTAGTATAAGGATTATACTAGATATTAATAGAGTACATGGATGTAGGATGCTCAATTTTGGAAGGTGTTGTATCTTTCTGATTTATCATAAATATGAAAGATACATGTGAGGCCTAATACTTCTTTTTCCCTAGAGGGGATGACTCTGTTTTATATATTGAGCGTATTCCAACTTGCTCTATGTCCTTGGCCCTCCAGCCTTTTTACTATTCAGCTATGTCTGGGTCATTGTTACAGTATAAAAATGTTAAAAAATTTATAGTAATTTATATATTTTTTATACTTACCAATGACCCAGACGGGGATGGCCCTCCCAGGAGTTGGGAACTCATACCTCCCCGCTGAGTACATAGCACTTACCAGGCACTGGTTATAAGAATGATTAATGGCGCCAATTTCGGAACGTCCTTGACACTGCGTATGCGCAGTAGAGGTGAAGTGTGGAGGGCCATTCAGGACATGTTTTCTTTGGTTTTAGATGCAAATTTTGGGGATTGGGGGGCAAAATTTGTGTTTGGCCCTATATTTTAAGAGTTAGCACCAGATATGTCTGGGTCATTGGTAAGTATAAAAAATATATAAATTACTATAAATTTTTTAACTTTGTTTACATTTCTGTCAAAAGCTGTTGCTGTTAGCAATGACCTTTGAATTTAGTGCATTTGTGCATGAACACTCTCCTTTAGTACACATGAAAGATCTTTTGTGACATTAATTCTCTGTGATGTCTGCCACAGCATCTTATAGTTTCAAGAATGTATCCTGCCATCTGGTTGAAATGTTTTGCAATCTTGCAAATTTGACACTGAGAATCTTAGAATTTCTGGGGAATAACTCTATTTTGAGTCCTTATCAGTTGTCACTTTATCATGACAGTTTTTAGCTCATCTGATCGAATATCAAGGCGAGATATTTAATGATCACTTTCTGTCTGTCGTCGGTCTGGCATGAACTTAACATTATCAATTTCGCCTCATAAACTACTGGGCTGAATTGAACCAAATTTGATATACTTGTTCCTCATCATATGTCAGTTTAAGTTTGCTCAAATAAAGTTGCCACATTCATGGTGGGTGGTGGGAGGGGGTGCATCGGGAGGGTTTCCACAAGGGGCACAACTCTCTTAGAACCCCTCCCAAAATTGTAAAAATCTCACCAGAACCACCAATCAGATATTTTGATATTTTGTATACTGAGAGTCAGATTCAAATTTGATCAAATCGAGACCCTACGTTTATGGCCGTTTGGAAGCCCAAATTTTAACTCGGTGCAATGTGAGAACATTTCTTTAAAAAGCTTCTTCAGATCCACCAGTCACAATCTTTTGATATTTGTTATTCAGCATCCTTATAAAGGTTGGATCTGGTTGGATTTCAATTTATTCTAAAGCATGACCCTGGATTACTATTTGGGCTCCCTATTGAAGCCCGAATATTAACATTTCAAGGGGGATCAGATTCAAGATTGTTCAGTTTGAGTCCCTGGCTTAATATTTGGGCTCTCTGTGGGTGGGGTGGCAGGGGCGAGCATGTTAGGCTCAGGTTTGTTCACATCCATTCCTTTAGTTTTTTTCCATAAAATTTCATGACTTCATACCTTTGTGGTGTTGATGAACCATGTCTAACTGAATGTGACTCCCAAATACTTCTTTGAACCACTTTGGCAGGTGAGCGATTAAGGCCCCATGGAGCCTCGTGCTTTTTTTAGCCATCAACCTTGAGATGTGTATTTCATTTCTAGGCTGTGTAGGGAATCACTGAAGATCCTGTTTTTATTACGATTTTGCTTTTCCTTTACACAGCCATGAGGAAAAGCATGAACAAGTATTACAAATAAGATACTGAAGTTGATAACTGATAGGAAAGTTGTTATTTCTACATTCCAGTTTTCTCATAGCCATCACTGTCAGTCGTGCAGAGTATTTAAGTTTGAAGTCACATCTTTTTATTTTCTTTTTCTTTTTCCACAGCTTGGGCTTGGACGGTTCGTCACCCCTGGGAACCGGAAAAAGATACATGTCAAAGGAGATGATGTTTTATCAAAAATGTGGAATGGAATCAGGCTGAACAATGGTATTATGGTAAGAAATATATATAACTTGCCAAATGAATTGTCGGAACGATTCACTAGTATTCCTGAAATGATTTTCATTTTCTTTTAGCTCACCTGACTGAAAGTCAGTGGGAGTTATTGCCATCACTTGGCATCCGGCATCTGTGATCTGTTAACTTTTGAAACTTGTCGTCTTCTTCAAAACCAAATTCAAACACATATTGCACAGACCATCTTTGGAGTGTTTCTTATCAACCTACTCACAATTGTTTACTTCCGGCTTGCACTACAGTGGAAGTCCCTAACTCGGATAAAATACTCTCTATTTTTGTCTTTCCCAAGCAATTTGGGAAAGAAAAGTGGTGCAAAAGCACCAATAAAAAATAAGCCAAAACTGGGTCGAGTGCAACTGGCGCAGACCCAGTACGGGACGCTCTCTCCCAAGTGCAACTCCACGACTTCCGTTGCCAGTGCGCATATACCGTCTCTAAAGACTCATTCATTTTATAATCCGCTTCGTGTCGAGATGTTTTTGCACGCTTATCAGTGTTTCTCCAGCTCGATGTTTGATGATTCCTGATTCATTGTGCATCAGTGTATCCTTTGTATTCTCAGGAACAGTGTTTTTTATATTCTCTTTTATATTATATATCCATAATGTATATTTAATTGTTCTCTCTCGAGTCGCGTGCGAATTTCGTGTGCCATGCGGTTCGGACTTATAATATTTCACAATTATTGTTAATGCTTTATTTGCTAAATTTTCTAATTGTGTTAGAGTTAGGTGTCAGCGGGGTACCACTCCTACAGTTTTTCTTCTTTCTTTTGTGAGTTGTCATCCTGTTGTGTGGTTCCCGGTCGACTGTCTGGGGTCTTTGTTTCTGTCACCTTTCTCTCTTCTTTGGGGGTGTTGTTTTGTTTTCTGATTTCACCTTCTCTGCTACTCTCACCTCTATCATGCCTAGGACAGTTCCTTGTGGGCAATGTCTGCTGCCAAAGCATGTGGACGATTTACATTCGTCTTGTTCCTCCTGTAATGGGTGTTCGGCCGAGCGGCCATGTGGTGTCTGTGGATCATGGTCATCCACTTTCTGGGCGCCAGTTAACCGTGTCGATCGTTCTCGTGGCCATGGCTCCCGCTCCCGCAGGAAAAGAGAACGTGGTCGTTCGGGGCCTCCCGAGCCGACCTTGTCTGGTGAGAGTTATTCCTCCTCCGTGGGGGATGTGCAGTCTTTTCCTGTAGTGGATACTGCGGGAGCCGTTGAGTGTTCTGGTGAAGAGGTGCCTGGTTCCGGGACTACGGTCCCCCTCCAGTCGACATCTGAGGCTGTCACTAGGGTTGTGACTCCTCCTTCGGAGCCGAGCCGGTGTGCTCTCTCCACTATTTCACCAGCCTCAACGACTCCCGACGTATCTACTACTACTGCTGGTCCGTCTGCGTCGTCGTCAGTTTCAGCCGGCCTCGGCTTTTCGCTGCAGGGGACTGCAGGAATGTCCGGTACTGTAGACGTGGGATATCGGCCTCAGCCTTCCCTGACTTCAACTCGGCGAAGTCGGAAGGGGCTGCCGGCCAAACCCATCTCTGTGGTCTCCATTCGCCATTGAGCACCACAGTTGTGTCTTTGGATTCAGATGTTCTTAGTGGAAACACTATGAACTCCGTGGCGTTTCCGTCTACTCATTCTGGCCTCACGACCAGTTTTGGGGGACCAACGCCTTTTGTGCAGCCTGGACCTTCTGCCCCGCAGAGGTCCGCGGTGACTCTCATGAGTTCTCGCCATATTGATCCTCGGGGTGCCTCGTACCTCTATACACGTCTGCCTTCAGATGTTTCGGCTGCCGCCCGTCGTCCCACGTCGGGTGTTTTGGAGGATCGTGACCCTTCGCTGGTTAAGAGGGTCAGAGGTGAAGCCACTTTGCCGGTTCGCTCCCCTGTCGAACCGGTCTGTACGGGCAGTGAGCTTAGGGAGGCCCTCTCCTTACTCACTCAGGTTCTTTCTAAGAGCCTTCCTGTTGCTTCCAGCGAGGCTATGAGTGGTTTCCAGGCGCCTCCTATGGCGCCGCCTCCCGGGATTGGAAACAGGCCAGTTTCTGATTCCCCTGGTGTCCCAACACCATGGGAGGCATCAACTGGTTTGTCCATGATGGGCTATGTGTCTTCCGACTCTGGGAAGGAGACCGACATGCTTGAGGTCGAGGGCCAGCAGTCTTCGGACTTGGGGGCAGCTCTTGACTTTGTGTTTGGGTTTCTGCCTGATCTCAAACCTGCTAACCAGCCGACAGTGTCAGCCTGGCCGCAATCATCGGTCGCACGCCAACAGCCTATGGAGCAACCTGCTTCTGGGCGCCTTCGACCGTGCCAGTCGGTACAGGTGGTTGAAGCTTTTTCAGCATTGGACTCCAAGCTGAATTCCAAGGCTCTGAAGACTTTGTTCTTCACCAGGGTTGACACCTTTTTGCCTCCTGTGCGTTATCGTTCCTACGATTCCGCCAATCTGTCGGTCTGCCAGACTTTGACGGTTCTGGATCAGGACTCCACTTCCCTCGGGCTTTCCAAGCCCATGTCTGCCGTCATTCCAATGACGACTCTGGAGTCCACGTTGGGCTTATCTAGAGAGATGCTTGGCATGCTTTCTCTCTCAGATCACGTCGTCTCAGCTTTGGCTGCTTATCTGCCTCCAGATAAGTTTGACGAGGTACAGGCTCCTTTGCGTGTGCTGTCCAAGGCACTTATGCATCTTACTCACACGCATGCCTGTAACACGGCTAATCTGGAATTAGTTCGAAGGGATGCTGTGCTGGACACAGGACGATCCCTTCCCGAGGAGCAGCGTGCTGCTCTTCGATCTGCTTTTTTGGCAGGTCTGCAACTTTTCCATGGTTCCGTGTCGACAGTCCGGGATGACGTCCTACGTCATTTCAAAGATCAGCTGCTGTTTCGTCAGCTTGATCAGCCTTCTAGGGGAGGCAAGGGCCGTTCCAAGCCTAACAAGTACCCTTCTGCTTCCTCTGTGAAGCAAAAGGCTGGTCCTTCTGCCGCCGCCTCTACTTCCTACTCAAGGGGTAAAGGTAAGGGTCGGCAGAATCGAGGGAAGTCTCAGGATTCTTCATTTCGTAGAGGAGGTGGTTTCTCCTCTCGCGGGCCTCGTCGCACCTCGACTCGTCCCAGGTTGGAGGAAGGATAGCAGAGTTCGCAGACCATTGGGCCACCATCACATCCAATCTGTGGGTGTTAGATGTTGTTCGGTCCGGGCTGTGAATATCCTTCCGACAGCACCTCACTCTGTCAAGGGTGCATCTTCCAACCACAGTTCCTTCAGACATTTTACGTCGGGAACTTTTGTCCACGGAGTTTGGCAATCTCCTGGCAAAGGGGGCGATCGAGGTCGTCAAGAGCATTCAGTCAGTGGGTTTCTATTTTCCGCCTGTTCTTGGTGCCGAAGAAGGACGGCCGACTCCGACCAGTTATCGAGCTGAGTATCCTGAACCAGTCTATCATTGCTCACAAGTTCAGCATGGAGACTTTCAGGTCGGTCCGCCAATCAATTCACCAGGGAGATTTCGCAGCTAGCATCGACCTGCGAGACGCTTACTTCCACGTTCCGATGCATCGGGCGTCACGGAAGTATCTCAGGTTCGCTTTTCTGGGGCGAGTTTACCAGTTCAAGGCCATGCCTTTCGGCCTCAACCTGGCTCCTTGGGCGTTCACCAGACTGATGTCGCATGTGATAGCGTTCCATCGCACACAGTCCAGGGTGACTACTTCGGCATATCTGGACGATATCCTCCAGAGGCATTCCAATGCTGCCTTACTGGAGTCGGATGTCGCCACTCTGTTGAGCTTGCTCACGTCGCTAGGATTCAGAGTCAACGAGGAGAAGTCGGACCTGGTCCCTTCTCAGTCGTTTTGTCATCTGGGGATGTCTTTCCAAACCAAATTCAATTTGGTAGCGGTTCCCCAGGCCAAGGCTGTGATTCTCTCAGCTTTTGCTCTGACTCTGTCCCAGTCCAAGTCCGCGACCGCTCGGAGTTTTCTCCGGCTGATCGGTCTCTGCGGTTCGGTGACGGATCTCATTCCTCTAGGTCAGCTGCGTGTCAGACCTCTCCAACACTTTCTGCTCAGTCGTTGGAGGCCGAAGGTAGATTCTCTGGATCAGGTGCTTCCGTTTCCGGAATCTCTGTATCCTCACCTTCTTCCCTGGACAGATGTTCAGTGGATAACGCAGGGTGTTCCAATGGACTGACCCCCGTCCGATCGCATTCTGATGGCAGATACCAGCGATCTCGGATGGAGTGCGACGTTGGATCCTCTCGGTCTTTCCCTACACGGGATGTGGGACCAGGATCAAGCAGCTCTACACATCAACCAGAAGGAGCTTCTTGCTCTTCTTCTGAGTTTCAGGCAGTGGATCCCTCACCTGTCGAATCGCCAGGTCCTTCTGCTCTCCGACAATTCGACAGTGGTTGCTTACATTCGAAACCAGGGCGGCACGCACTCGGTTCCGATGTATGAATTAGCTCGTGATCTTCTACTGCTCGCTCAGGATGTTCACGCCGGAGTGGTTGTTCGTCACATTCCCGGTCATCTGAACGTCCTAGCCGACTCCCTGTCCCGACAGGGCAGGGTTATTTCCACCGAGTGGATGCTTCACAGGGCAGTGTTCCAGTCGCTTTGCGATCTCTGGAGACGTCCCCACATCGACCTCTTTGCGACTCGGAACCATCAGGTGGACACTTTTGTGTCCCCGTGTCCAGATCCTCTGGCTTTTGCCGTGGACGCTCTGTCACTCGATTGGAACGGTCTAGTCGGCTACGCCTTCCCGCCGGTTCCGATTCTTCCTCAGGTTCTCGCCAAAATTCGAGCCTGCAGTTGTCGAATCATTCTGATCGCTCCCCTGTCGCCTCAGCGGGTGTGGATCAATCAGCTCCGCTCGCTGATGGCGGCGGTTCCGGCACGTCTCCCGCTACGTCGCAACCTTCTTTGTCAAGGTCGCCCGAGGAGGTTTCACGTTCGAACCTTTATCCCAGGCGGATATGCATTTTCTCACATATAAGATGGCTTTTCTGATGGCATTTGCTTCTGCGAGACGGGTTAGTGAGCTTCACGCCCTCTCGGTTGACCCGGCCTTTTTTAGGAGCTCTCCCAACAGTGTTACTTTTACCACTGATTGCTCCTTTTTGGCCAAGAATCAATTACCAGATACTACTCCTCCTCCTATCTGTATCAGGGCTCTTCCTTCTGTTGAGGGTAATCGCCCTTTGCTCTGTCCGGTCCGTGCTATTCGCATTTATCTCGATCGGACATGCTTCATATGGAAAGGCAGGAAACGTTTTTTTCTGGCTCTTATTCCGGGTCAACAGAAGATCTCTCCTCAATCCATTTCTCGATGGATTTGTCTTGCTATTCGTACGGCTTATAGTCGTTTAGCAGCTGGCGATTGTATTACCAATTGTATTTCTGCCCACGAGGTGCGGGCACTGTCCACCTCATGGGCTTATTCTAACTCCGTCAAGTTGTCGGATGTTATGCAGGCAGCCTACTGGAGAAATGCTTCTACTTTCTCCACCTTTTATTTGCGCCAGTTGCAGGAGCAGTCGGAGGACCTTTTTGCCCTGGGCCTCTTTCTTCTGCTCATGCTGTTGTCTGCCATAGCCATTAGGCTTCTTGAAGGTCAGTTTCAGCCTTGTGCTGTTACTGCCCTTTTTTCTGTCTGTGTGTCACACAGGCCCATATGTCTCCTTTCATTGTCCTTTACCAATGATTGCGACATTATGGTTGATAAGCCTCGGGACCTCTTCCTTCTGCTTCACGGTTCCAGTGTACTGGGGTTATTTGTGGGTTGGTTATGCGATTCCCTCCAGCCTTTTGTCTATTCAGCCTGAAGTAAACAATTGTGAGTAGGTTGATAAGAAATCTAAATTTTATAGTAAATTTCCTTTCTTATTATACCTACCACAATTGTTTACATGGAGGCCCTCCCGTCTTCTTTACGGGTAAAGAATCTTTCCTCCCCGCTGATCACATAACTCTTACATTGACGGATTCAAAAAGAATGAGTCTTTAGAGACGGTATATGCGCACTGGCAACGGAAGTCGTGGATCTGTACTTGGGAGAGAGCATCCCGTACTGGGTCTGCGCTGTTGCACTCGACCCAGTTTTGGCTTATTTTTTATTGGTGCTTTTGCACCACTTTTCTTTCCCAAATTGCTTGGGAAAGACAAAAATAGAGAGTATTTTATCCGAGTTAGGGACTTCCACTGTAGTGCAAGCCTGAAGTAAACAATTGTGGTAGGTATAATAAGAAAGGAAATTTACTATAAAATTTAGATATCTTTTCTGCTTTGTTAAAATGAAACTTCTGTCATCTTCGGGCTTGGGTTAATGCCCCAAAAGCCTAAAAATATTTATGCCCTCGCCATTCTTGCATGAGACATTAAGTGACCCTTGTCCATTCATCTATACATCACGTAATCTATCCCAAATATGGTTTCCGGATGATAACTTTAGTTTTACTGAACGAAAATGGAACAAAATTTTTATACATAGATTTATAACCACCTAATACAGGTTGGGATTGGTAGTGGTCTTGGTCTGATATTTTTTGGCAGAGTTATGGCACTTTCATACTTTTCTGGCTAGCCACATTACAGAATTTTTTGGACATCTAAAAATCATCTGTATGATTAAAGAAGACAGTATGTCATCATAGTCACATTATGTTTGGAAAAATATTACATGATTGATAGCCACATAAAAGTTGAGAAGCCACTTAAAAATATAAGCCTCATAAAATTATAAATGGACAGCCACATAAAAGTTGAGAAACCACTTCTAAATATAAGCCACATAAAATCTATATGGAAATTCGACACATAAATAATCATTTGTTAGAAAAAAGGCCACATAATTGGCAGCTACATAATTGGTAGCCACATAAAATTTGACAGGTCACTTAAAAATATAAGCAACATAAAATATGTATGGACATTCAACACATAAATAGCCATCTGTTAGAAAAAATGGCACATAATTTTGAGAAGTCACTTAAAAATAAAAGCCACGCAACTATTGGTTAGATAAAGCAGCCACCTAATTTGAGAAGGCACTTAAAAATATAAGCCACAGAACTACTGCAGCCACATAATTTATAGCCACATATCATCTACCCTTCTGTTAGTATGTCTGTCCGTCCCAAACATGGTGGGCTGGGTCCGATAATTTTTAGCTCAACTTGACAAAGTCAAGTCAAGCTGAGCTATTGCCATCACTTCTGGACCGTCGGCGTACGTAATGTACGTACGTAACGTACGTACGTACGTACGTACGTACGTACGTACGTACGTATGTACGTAGTGTACATACGTACGTTATAGTATGTACGTCCACAATTTCCTTGGCACACCTCACAGGTCGCATTTATGATCAGATCGCTTTGAAACTTGGTATGCTTGTTTGGGGTGACCTCTAGATGGGAGTTATCGATTTTCTCCAATTTCCGTCAAAAAATGTTGCCGCGGCCAATGTTCTTAGAACTTAGTTTAGTCAGACCTCAGTATTTCCCTTTGGCACACCCTACAGGACACATTTATGATTGGATTGCTTTAAAACCTGGCATGCTTGTTTAGGGTGACCTCTAGAGGGCAACTATCAATTTTCTTCAATTTCCGTCAAAAAATGCTGCCACGGCCAACGTTCTTAGAACTTAGTGAAGTCAGATCCCAATATTTCCCTTTGGAACACCCTACAGGGCACATTTATGATCAGATTGCTTTGAAACCTGGCATGCTTGTTTGGGGTGACCTCTAGATGGGAGCTATCGATTTTCTTCTATTTCCGTCAAAAAATGTTGCCACGGCCAACGTTCTTAGAACTAAGTTTAGTCAGACATCAATATTTGCCTTTGGCACACCCTACAGGGCACATTTATGATCGGATTGCTTTCAAACCTGGCATGCTTGTTTAGGGTGACCTTTTGATGGGAGCTATCGATTTTCTTCAATTTCCGTAAAAAATGTTGCCGCGGCCAACATTCTTAGAACTTAGTGTAGTCAGACCACAATATTTCGCTTTGGCACACTTTACAGGGCACATTTATGATTGTATTGCTTTGATACCTGATATGCTTGTTTGGGGTGACCTCTAGATGGGAGCTATCGATTTTTTCCATTTCCTTCAAATAATGTTGCCGCGGCCAATGTTCTTAGAACTTAGTTTAGTCAGACCTCAATATTTCCCTTTGGCACACCTTACAGGACACATTTATGATTGGATTGCTTTGATATGTTGTATACTTGTTTGGGGTGACCTCTAGATGGGAGTTATCAATTTTTTTCTATATTTTTATATTGTACCAATGACCCAGACTTAGCTGGTGCTAACTCTTAATTATTCAGGGCCAAACACAAATTTTGCCCCCCCACTCCCCAAAATTTGCATCAAAAACCAAAAAGTTAAAAAAATTTGCCGCCAATCCCTAAAATTTGCATCCAAAACAAAAAGAAATCATGTCCTAAAGGACCTCCATACTACGCCTCTACTGCGCATGCGCAGTGACGCAGACGTCCCGAAATTGGCGCCAATTATCATTCTTACTGGCAGTGCCTGGTCAGCGCTATGTACTCAGCGGGGAGGCAAGAGTTCCCAACTCCAGGGAGGGCCAACCCCGTCTGGGTCATTGGTAAGTATAAAAAATATATAAATTACTATAAATTTTTTAACATTTTTATACTGTACCAATGACCCAGACTTAGCTGAATAGTAAACAGGCTGGAGGGCCTAGGACATAGAGGAAAATCCAATAAGCTCAACTATATAGTAAAGAGGTAACCCCTTAAGGAGAAAAGGAGTATTAGGCTTTACATGTATCTTTCTTATTTAATATTAAATTAGAAAGATACACTACCCTTAATAATTGAGCACAATAACATTCATGTTCTCTATTAACATCCAGTATATCCCTTATACTAATTATTTTAAAACAAGCCAATAAATAAAGTAGTCCAGAGAATTGAGACTCTTTATAGTCATTTAAAAGTGTCCGAGTATTATATATTAAAGCCCGTTTGACACTTGACATATACAAATGCTTCACACCGAGCTACACTTTAAAAATAAGACATGAATGAATTTTAACATTAATATTACACTTTAAAACCATCCCGGAAGCGACTCAGAAATACTGACTTGGAGGTGGCATTCCCTTGCTTTTCACTATAAAGCAGGTGACCTAAGGGAACACCCGCCCCCCCCCCCCCCCCCCCCCCTTCCCCTTGCCCTGGGTCAAATAGCCCAGAGCGAAGAGGGCAGCCGGACGGAGTCACTGCCGGAACAGAAAGCCTGCATAACTATAGTTGCAACTGTTTAGTGGACGACATTCTGAGCAACAGATAACAGACCTAAACAATGCAGGTCTCCAGAAATGGACTCAATATTTCTGAGATGAAAATTCGTAAATGTGGATGGCTGAGACCAATAAGCAGCCTTCATTAAATCTGTAATAGCAACACTATTAGCATAAGCCCAGGAAGTAGAAAGAGCTCTTACTTCATGAGCAGAAATCTTAAGCACAGACTGCTGAGAAGAAGATGAATTTTCATAAGCAGTACGGATAGTTAATTGAATCCATCTAGCAATAGAATGGACCGAAATGTCCTTTCTATTAGGCATCAAAGACAGAAAGAAACGTTTCCGTCCCTTTCTGATAAACTGAGATCTCTGTTTATAGATACGTAACGCTCTAACAGGACAGAGTAAAGGCCTACGCCCGTCTGAAGACGGAAGAGCCTTAATAACAATAGTTCCGGATATTTATTAGGAGCCTGATTCTTAGCTAAAAAACCCACATTAGTAGTGAAGGTGATAGTGTTCCCGACACTATGATAGTGAGAATCATCCACCGACAGTGCATGAAGCTCACTGACTCTTCTAGCAGAAGAGAAAGCTAAGAGAAAAGCTGTCTTATAAGATAAGAATTTGAAATCTACTGTCCCAAGAGGTTCAAATGGCTTTTCCTTCAATTTAAGAAGAACCCAAGCTAAATTCCACTTAGGAATTAATCTAAGAGTTCTGGGTCTATTTATCGAAAAGTTTCTAACCAACTTAGATAAAGAGACATTAGATCCAATTTGTAAACTATCATGATGTGCATAGGTATCAGATAACATAGATCTATAACCCTTTATAGTAACAGGCTGCAGTTTGATTTCGTCAAACAAGTATACTAGAAAGTTTGCAATGTCTGGTATAGAGGGATCGAATATATCTACAGAATGATCCCTACACCAACGACGAAAAACCTTCCACTTAGCCGCATAGTTTAGCGAAGAGGAGGTCCTCCTACAGTTAGAAATCGCGTCCACTGCTCGTCCTGTAAAGTGTTTGCCATGCAAGAAGGACCACACAATGGAAAAACGTGAAGGTTGAGACCTTGCGGGTTGTGATGGAGTTGGCGCGATTTCCCCTGCGAAAGAAGATCCTCCCGTGGAGGAAGCTTTCGCGGTAGGTCCCACAACAGACACCTGAGTAGATTTATCCACGGTCTCTGTGGCGACAGAGATGCTACCAACAGAATCTTGCATTGAGATTGTTTTATCTTTAGCAATACTTGTTGAATTAACGGCGCTGGAGGATACGCATATCCTATCATTCCGTCCCAAGGGATCGACAGAGCGTCTACTGCAAATGCTCTTGGATCCGGACACGGAGACACATACGTCTGCAACTGATTGTTGAGATGTGTCGCAAATAAGTCTATCATTGGCCGTTCCCATTGGTAGCAAATCTGATTGAATACTTGTTTGTTGAGAGTCCGCTCCGACGGCAACAAGCGACCCTTTCGTGAAAGGGAGTCTGCTAGCACATTCAGACGACCCGGTATGTGACGAACCGAAAGAAGAATGTGATGTTCTAGCACAAACAGAAGGATTCTTTCCGTTAGATTGAGTAAACGGAACTGAATGAGTGCCTCCCTGATTCCGTATATACGCCACTACTGTCGTATTGTTGGATAGGATTTGGACATGAGCATTGTGAATAATGTCCATCCAGTGACGTAATGCAAGCCAAATTGACATCATTTTCTTGATGTTTATGTGCTTGCATAGGAATTGCGGATCCCAAAGACCCTGGCATCTCGAATCCGTTGGGATTAATGATGCACCCCAACCTGTTTGACTGGCATCCGTCATAATGGTAAAACTCGGATCCGGCAACTGCAGCGGAACTCCCTGAGTTAACCACTGAATGTTTGCCCAAGTCTGAATCTCTTGTTTCACTTGATCTGACAAGAGAACGTCTACATCGAGCGAATGAATTTTGCGTGCAGACAATAGCGAGCGTAACAACTGACTAATTTTGCTCTGGTTAACGGCAGACGAACGAGATTGTTGTGCGTCTTGAAGCTCATTCCCAGATGAGTGAATGACTTGGACGGCACCAGATCCGACTTCTCCTCGTTTACTATAAAACCGAGACGTCGGAGCAATAGAAGAAGATTCTGAACATCATTCTGAAGCGTTAACTCGTTGCTGTACCTCTGAAGAATGTCGTCCAGGTAGGCCGACGTTACCGCAGACGAATGAGCTCGGAAATAGATCATTACCGAGTTCATTACCCGAGTGAAAGCCCAGGGTGCTAGATTCAATCCGAAGCACATCGCCCGGAATTGATACACCACTCCTAGGACTGCGAAGCGTAGGTACTTTCGGAATGTCGGATGTACCATGACGTGAAAGTACGCATCTTTGAGATCTATGCTCGTTGCATAATCGTTCACCCGAATACTCGCTGTGACCGATCGAATCGTCTCCATATAAAACTTCGGAGCGACGATCAGCTTGTTTATCCAGCTCAAATCTATGACTGGACGGAACGAGCCGTCTGGTTTCGGAACCAGAAACAGATGGCTGTAGAATCCCGGAGATTCCTGGTTTTCTACGACCTCTACCGCGTTCTTCATTAAAAGAGACTGCACCTCTGATAACAGAGCGTCTCTTTTCTGCGGATTTGACGGAAGTTGAGTCCACTTTGGACTTCGAGTTAATGGAGGCTTTCGTTTGAAGGATATCTTTAGACCTTCCGAAGTCACTCCTCTCACCCAAGGGTCGTCCGTAATCGACGCCCATTCTTGTGAAAAGCTCGACAACCTTCCGCCAACCGGTACGCGATAGAGGTTTAAGCCATCACCTCCTGGACCTGCGAGGCCTGCGGTAGGAGAAACCACGTCCTCCACGGCCCGCACCTCGCCCCGTCGACCTTGGGGCGTCCGACCGATTGTCCCGGCCTGAAGGACGTCCCGAACGAGAGTCGCTACCCTGACGGTCTCTCGAATAAGACCAAGAGGACGCACCGGAACCTCTATAGGAACCTCTCTTTGGCGCATTAGACCCCGAAGTGCCTGTCTTATTCGTGTCTGCTGTATCCGACTTCTTAGGAGCAGATTTGAACAACAGAGAATCCTTAGCTTTCTTGGTAATTTTATCATAAATAGCAGAAAGCTTGCCGTCAAAGAGAAGTTCTCCTGAGACCAAAGCGACTCTAAGAGAGTTCTTCACCTTAGTATCCACTAGTGTGGATGTAGCTAGGGCTGCGTCACGTCTAACCAATTCCAGATTTGCCACTGAAAGGGCGGAGTTACACGTGGAATAAGCTACTGCCCTTGAAAGAAGTCTTAAAGAGGATTGTATATCCTGAAACTCTTTCCCTTGAAGGCGCAGTGATAACGCCTTAGTAAGGTGATCTGCGTAAGATAAGGCATCTAAATTGGCTCTGTTAGACGCAATAGTTGTTTCCAACACCGCGGTTGGAATAGAAGCCGACGACGGTAATGATAGCTCTAAGTCTTCCGCCTCGTCGTCCATACGCAGAGGAACTCTCAGTATACCCTGTCCTGCCGTATCGAATTTATTCCTTGCATTAATGAAAGGCAGGTTGAGAGTATTAGCGGACAAGAAACCTGCTTTCCCCGTCTTGGAAGCAAGTTTAAATATAGCGTCGTTCAATAATTCAAATGTTCTTGCAACATTATTGGACTGCGACGGAAACTCGGGAGCGATGTCCCTGAACCGCTCAAAAAATTCAGAGTCCAATGACGCTATAATCCTCTTGTCCGGAACCGCAGCAGTCTGGCCCGACGGAACAACTTGAGGGAGAAAGTGCCGGATGAAGTCCACGGCAGCTTTATGTTGTTCCGAAAGGGATAGCTCCAAGTCATCCGTATCCCTTTCACCATCCGGTCGGACCTCATGATGTTCCCGGTCGTCCGCCCCCGATGCTTCGGCGGAGCGTACCGACCCAGTGCCGTCGGATAATTCTCGATCCGACACCGTTTCTGTCGGCTGCTGGGATGCTGCGATAAGCTGTGCTATCTGCACAAGAATGTCCGGCGTCGAGACCTGCGGAGGCGCAGTCTTTCGCTGCTTCGCCGAGGGCAGCTCCGCATCAGATGGCTCCCGCATACTTTTCCTATGCGAACGTCCAGAGTCCATCGGTCTCAAATCCCTGGCTGCCGGATGGTGTGACCTGGTCGCCGAGGAATCCTTGATCGGCGAAGCTGGTAATATATCGGCGGTCACGCAGCCAAGGTGCGGTCGTGTGCGCTGACGAGAAGAGGAAGCCTTAACAGTCTCCGCGGACTGCTTATACAACGGAGCGTCCCGAGCGATGGACGTATGCTCCGCTAAAGACACATTTTGTACCACAACATCTGGTCCCAGATGTTGTACGAGAGAGGGGCCTCTCTCGCTCGCGGCCCGGCTGGACCTGGACGAGCTAGGAACCGGACTCAAAGGCTTCCTCCATTCTCGCGTACTATCCGCCGTCACTGGGTGTGCATCTATTATGTTTATAGTGCTCGCATCACCCAAAATTTCCTCCTGGACCGCATCGGACGAACCCGGCTGCCGAACCATTCGGTGAATGGACGCTACACCGGGCGAGCTAGCGGACGACATTTGTCTAATCTCCATGAGCACTTTTGCCGCTAGCTCTGTATTCATTTGTGACGACGGACACACACTTGTAGAAGATAACATGGAAACATCACCCTGTTCTGGTTCCTCTGAAATAGAAACTGAGAGAGTAGAGTGACCTTGCGGAGAAAGAGCCGGCATAGCCCTTTCTCCAGAAACAACATATCGTGACACACGTTTCCAATGTTTCTCATCCCAATATTCACATATAGGACAGGGATTAATGCGAGAACACTGACTACAATTAATACAATGATCATGAAGGTCAGAGGAAGATTTCTTCCTATTACAATTTGAACAATGTCCCTTCATTGTGAAAGAACAACAACAAGTCCTAGTTACTCGCAACAACCCCTGACACAAAGATACATAATAACATGATCCATTAATAAATGAAAAAACAATTGCAAATCAAAATAATTTTTGAAAAAATATTTTTTCAGCGAAGCCCAAGTTGCTGAAAAGTAACGTTGAGCCCCGATGGATCCGATGGGAAAGTGTGGTCAAAAATTTTAAATTTATATTAAATAATTAATGAGACACTTACGGATAATATAAATGTATCTTATAGTGAGATAAACTACATCAAAGGCAAACAGCCCCCTCAAAAAAGGCTGTTGCCAATGTAAACAAACAGTGTAAAAACACCAGAAAACATGACTCCAGGCACTGAAAAAACTGGCCCGGAATCAGTCATCAAATTACACTCTATCTGATGCAAAACAGAGACTCCCAGGGGAGAATCTGCAGAACATCAGATGGAAGATGCAGAACACAAACATTATACACCCATGGGTGAAAACGTAACTATGGGGAAAATAACAGAAAACATTCTGTAACCAAGCAACTCTCCCAGGAAATTTTAGAAATGAAATTTCTCAAAAATATGCCAAAAGCATGGGAGAATTGCAAGGGGGGACTTTAGAAGGCTAGGGGAGAGGAAACACTGAATAAGCAGTGCAGCATTTAGCAAGAATGACAACAAGAGGCCCATGCCTCGAAAATAGGCAACTTAACATAATTTCATCAAAAAATTTTAAGTACAGCCCTGATTATTTTTTGTCACTTCTTTTTCCTCTCCTCCTTCTATCCTCCTTAGAATCACATTTTCTCCAAAAATTACGTGTCTGGCATCCTTTAAACTGAGATTTACATAGCACAAAGATCAGTGAGATGTTGACTGATGAAGGGCCAAACAGAGAAATGATAATTGGCGCCAATTTCGGGACGTCTGCGTCACTGCGCATGCGCAGTAGAGGCGTAGTATGGAGGTCCTTTAGGACATGATTTCTTTTTGTTTTGGATGCAAATTTTGAGGATTGGGGGGCAAAATTTGTGTTTGGCCCTGGTTTTGTTAGAGTTAGCACCAGCTAAGTCTGGGTCATTGGTACAGTATAAAAATTTAGATGTCCTAGAAGGTCCTCCATACCTTTTCTCCACTGCGCATGCACAGTGTCAAGGAGGTCTCGAAATTGGCGCAAAATGTCATTCTTTGTTTGGCCCTCAAATCATTAACACCTCACCGATATTTGTGCTTGTAAATCTCAGTTTAAATGATGCCAGACACATAATTATGAGAGAAATGGTGGATATGAAGAGGAAATAGAAGAAGGAGAGGAAAAACAGTGGAAAGAAATGTTCAGGGCTGTAACTTATAATTATTTTACGAAATTATTTCATGTTGCCTATATTTTTATACTGTACCAATGACCCAGACTTAGCTGGTGCTAACTCTTAAAAATATAGGGCCAAACACAAATTTTGCCCCCCAATCCCCAAAATTTGCATCTAAAACCAAAGAAAACATGTCCTGAATGGCCCTCCACACTTCACCTCTACTGCGCATGCGCAGTGTCAAGGACGTCCCGAAATTGGCGCCATTAATCATTCTTTGTTTGGCCCTTCATCAGTTAACATCTGACTGATCTTTGTGCTTGTAAATCTCAGTTTAAATGATGCCAGACACATAAATATTAGAGAAATGGTGATTCTAAGGAGGATATAGAAGGAGGAGAGGAAAAATGAGTGACAGAAAATAATCAGGGCTGTAACTTAATATTTTTTAATGAAATTATGTTAAGTTACCTATTTTCGAGGCAACAGCCTGTTGTGGTCATTCTTGTTAATCAAATTACACTGCTTGTTCAGTGTTTTCCTCTCTCCTTTTCCTTTAAGTCCCCTCTTGCTATTCTCCCACGCTTTTGGCATATTTTCTGTAATTTTATTACTAAAATTTCTTGGGAGTTTTAGCTGGATGACAGAATGAATTCTGTTCTTTTCCCCATGTTTACGTCTTCACCTATGGGTGGTTAGGCGTAGTGTTCTGCATCTACCATCTGATGTTCTGCAGTTTCTTCCCTGGAAGTCTCTGTTTTGCATCAGATAGTGTATTATTGGTAACTGATTTCGGGCCAGGGTGCCTGGAGTCTTGTTCTAGTGTTTTTACACTTATTGTTTACATTTACTACAGCCCTCTATGTGAGGGAGGATTTCTTGAAAATAATATCTGGATGTTAATTTAATCATAACTAGATACATTATTATTGTTCGTAAGTGTTGCATAAATTGTTTAAAATATTTTTAGAATTTTTGTCCACACTTAGGCTTGGGATCCATTGGGGCTCAACGTTACTTTTCAGAAATTTGGGCTGTTCTGAAAAAATATTTTTTCAAAATTTTTTGATTGCAATTATTTTTTCTATATTAATGGATCATATTATTATGTATTTTGATTGTCAGGGGTTGGTGCGAGTACTAGGACTTTGTTTTCTTTTCACAATGAAAGGATATTGTTCTATTGTAATAAGAGGAAATCTTCCTCTGACTTTCATAATCATTGTATATGTAGTCAGTGTACTCGCACTAACTCCTGTTCTGTATGTGTTCGTTTCGATGACAAAATGGGAAACGTATGTCACGTTATGTTAGTGGGGAAATGGCCATTCCGGTCCTTTCCCCGCAGGGTCACTCTACTTTATCAATCTCTATTTCAGACGATCAAGAATAGGGTGATGTATCCATGATGTCTTCCAAAAGTGTGCCTCCGTCGTCACAATTAATGAAGAGCTAGCGGAAAAGTGCTCATGTAAATACGTCAATTGCCTAAGAGGACCCTAGTAGGTTCGACGGCCGTTGACGTCCGCTAGCTCGCCCGGTGTAGCGTCCATTCATCGAATGGTTCGGCAGCCGGGTTCGTCCGTTGCGGTCTAGAAGGAGTTTTGGGGTGATGCGAGCACTATAAATCAACCAAATGCACACCCAGTGATGGCGGATTAGAGGGAGAACGGAGGAAGCCTTTCAGTCAGGTTCCTAGCTCGTCCAGGTCCATCCGGACTGCGAGCGAGAGAGGCCCCTCTCTCGTACAGCAACATCTGGCCCCAGATGTTGTGGTACAAAATGTTTCGCATTCGGAGCATACGTCCGCCGATCGGGACGCTCCGATATATAGTCAGTCCGGAGAGACTGTCAATAAGGCTTCCTCATTCTCATGGTAGCGCACACGACCGCTCTTGGCTACGTGACCTCGGATATCCAGTCAGCTGCGCCAGTCAGAGAATCATCGGCGACCAGGTCACACCATCTGGTAGCCAGGGACACGAGGCCTGCAGACTCTGGACGTTCGCATAAGAAAGTGTGCGGGAGTCAACGTACACGGAGCTTCCGGCGGCAATGCATCGTAAGACTGCTACTGCACAGGCCTCGGTGACGGGTGTGCTATCCCAAATAGCACAGCTTATCGCAGCATCCCAGCAACGACAGAATCTGTCGCATCATGTGTTATCCGACAACGCTGGGTCGGGACGTTCCGCGGAAGCAGGTACGGACGTCCGAAAATTTCATCCGGTCCGACGGGATAGCGAAAGGGATTCGGAGGATTTCGAGCTTTCCCTTTCGGAACAACATAAGCTGTTGTTTATGTCATCTGACTTGGTCTTCTACAGCTTCTTTCGTCGGACCAGAATGCTGCGATGCCGGATAAGAAACTGATAGCGTCGGTGGACACAGAAATTTTTGGTTCGGTTCAGGGACATCGTCCCTCAGTTCCGACATAGTCCAATAATGTCACACAACTTTCGAATTATTGAACGACGCTATATATATTATTATTTGCTTGTTATTAACAAGCATGTCTGGTTTCTTGTTCGCAAAGTTACGGAGATGTCTTTCAAAACGTGTGCCTCTGTCGTCATAGTTAATGAAGAGCTAGCGGCAAGAAGTGCTCATGGAATATGTCAATCGCCTAAGAGGTCCCTAGTAGGATCGACAGAGTTGATATTCGCTAGCTCACCCGGTGTAGCGTCCATTCATCGAATGGTTCGGCAGCCGGGTTCGTCAGTTGCGGTCTAGGAAGGAGATTTGGGTGATGCGAGCACTATAATAAACTTTAGTACACACCCAGTGAAGATGGATTAGAGGACAGATCGGAGGAAGCCTGTTAGTCTGGTTCCTAGCTCGTCCAGGTCCGTCTGGGCTGCGAGCGAGAGAGGTCCCTATAACATATGGGACCGGATGTTGTGGTACAGATATTTCGCATTCGGAGCATATGTCCGCCGCTTGGGACGCTCCGTTATATTGACAGTCCGAGAGACTGTCGATAATGCTTCCTCATCCTCATAGCAGCGCACACGACCGCACATTGGCTACGTGACCTCGAGTATCCGGCCAGCTTCGTCATTCAGTGATTCCACAGCAAACAGGTCACGCCATCCGGTAGCCAAGAGACACGAGGCCTATACACTCCGTTCGTTCGCATAATGTATGCACGGGGTAACGAGCATGGAACTTCCAGCGGCAATGCATCGTAAGACCGCTTCTACACAGGCCTCAGTGACGGACGTGCTATCCAAGTTAGCACAGTTTATCGCGACATCCCAGCAATCGACAGATTCTCGGTCGGATCAGGAATTATCCGACGGCGCTGGGTCGGTGCGCTCCGCTGTTGCATCAGGTTCGGACGACCGAACACTTTATAGGGTCCAACAGGATGGCGAAAGGGATTCGGACGATTTCAAGCTTTCCCTTTCGGAACAACGGAAGCTGCCATACATATCTTCTGGCATTATCTTCCACAGGTTGTTCCGTCGGACTACATTGCTGCGATGCTGGATAAGAGACTAATAGCGTCATTGGACACGGAGTTTTGGATCGGTTCAGGGACATTGTCCCTGACTTACCGACACAGTCCAATAATGTCATTAGAACATTTGAATTATTTAACGACGCTATATATAAGCTTGCTATCAAGCATGATAGTCTAGTTTCTTGTTCGCAATGCTCTTCTGCCTTTTATCAATTCTAGGAAATAATTTTTTTTGGTAGAACAGGGCATACCGAGAGTTCATATGCGTCTAGACAGCGGGGTTGAAGACTGGGAATTATCTTTTTCGCCGTCTATGTCAATTCCAACCACGATGTTGGAAACGACAATGTTGTCTAATAGACTTAACTTAGACGCTTTATCATACGTAGACCACCTTACTGAGGCGTTATCATTACGTCTTCAAGAGAAAGAATTCCAGGATATGATCCTCAATGTGATTTCTTTCAAGGGCAGTAGTTTTTCCATGTATAACTCCGCCCTTCAGTGGCATCCTGGAGTTGGTTAGACATGACGCAGCCCTAGCTACATCCACGCGCGTGGATAGTAAGGTGAAGAACTCTCTCAGAGTCGCTTCGGTCTCGGAGAAGCTTCTCTTCGACGGCAACTCTTCAGCAATCTATGAATTGCTCAATATACACGTTCTCTTGTCTATCAAGTGTAGCAAGAGATTCAGACTGGGGCAACATTCGGTGGTTGACTCAGAGAGTGCCACTGCAGTTGCCGGATCCGAGTTTTATGATTATGACGGATGCCAGTCAAACAGGTTGGGGTACAATATTGATCCCAACGGATTCGAAGTGCCAGGGTCTTTGGGTTCCGCAGTTTCTAGGCAAGCACTTATCTTCCAGGGAATAATGTTCTTTAGGCTTGCACTATGTCATTGGATGAACATTATTCAGAAACGCATGTCCAAATCCTGTCCGATAATACGACAGTAGTTGCGTTTCTCCGGAACCAGGGAGGCACTCATTCGATTCCGTTATTCAATTTAACGGAAAGAATCCTTCTGTTTGTTATAGTACACCAAGTTCTGCTTCGGTCCGTCATATTCCGGGTCGTCTGATTGTATTACCAGACTCCCTTTCATGTAAGGGTCGCTTGTTGCCGTCAGAATGGACTCTCAACAAACAAGTATTCAATCAGATTTGCTATCAATGGGAATGCCCAATGATAATTTATTTGCGACACAACTCACTATTCATTTGCAGACGTATGTGTTTGCATGTCCGGATCCCTGAGCTTATGTTGTTAACGCTCTATTGATCTAATAGGACGGAATGATAGGATATGCGTATCCTCCAGCGCTGTTGATTCAGCAAGTATTGCTAAGATAAACATCCATAATACAATTCTGTTGATAGCATCTCTGTCTTCACAGAGACCGTGGGTAAATTTACTCAGGTGTCTACTGTGGGACTTACCGCGAAAACTTCCTCCATGAGAGGATCTTCTTTCGCTGGGGAAATCGTGTCAACTTCATCACAACCCGCAAGGTCTCAACCTTCACGTATTCCATTGTGTGGTCCTTCTTGCATGGCAAGCAATGTACAGGAGGAGCTTTGGACGCGATTTCTTACTGTAGGAGAACCTCTTCTTCGCTATACTATGCGGCTAAAGTGGAGGCTCTTCTGTCGTTGGTGTAGGGATCATTATGTTGATATTTTTGATCCCTCCATACTAGACATTGCAACTTTCTAGTATACTTGTTTGACAAGATCAACTGCAGCCTGTTACTATTAAGGTTATAGGTCTATGTTATCTCATACCTATGCACTCTATGATAGTTTACAATTGAGTCTTATGTCTCTTTATCTAAGTCAGTTAGAAACTTTTCGATAAATAGACCTAGAATCATTAGATTAAATTCCTATACGGAATTTAGCTTCGGTTCTTATTTATCTAAGTAGTCATTTTAGCCTCTGGAAACAGTAGTTTTCAAATTCTGACCTTTTAAGACAGTAATTCTGTTAGTCTTCTCTTTTACTGAGGAGTCAGTGAGATTCATGCACTATCGGTGGACGATTCTCACTTTTGTAGTGACGGAAACACTACTTCCTTTACTACTTAGGTTGGATTTTTGGTTAAGAGTCAGGCTCCTAATAATATCCAGAACCTATTGTTATTAAGGTCCTTCCGTCTTCGTACGGGCATAGGCCTTTACTCTGTCTGGTTAGAGTTTACGTATTTATAAACTAGGCTCCTGCGACTTTGATTTTTTTCTCGACTCGAATGTCGACTCGAATATTCGACGATCATGTTCGACTCGACCGAATATCGACTTCGAATCTGGTTGTCTATCGTGCACATAACGAACTCAATAAATATTGCCGTTTTTCGGGCATCCCCTCATAATAAGTCATTTATTTTTTGATGGGAGGGTCGGAGATGTCCCTATCACGGACTACGGCGGAGAATCATGCGTAGAAATATGAGCGATAACATAGTATTTTTATACTGTACCAATGACCCAGACATAGCTGGTGCTAACTCTTAAAATATAGGGCCAAACACAAATTTTGCCCCCCAATCCCCAAAATTTGCATCTAAAACCAAAGAAAACATGTCCTGAAAGGCCCTCCACACTTCGCCTCTACTGCGCATGCGCAGTGTCAAGGACGTTCCGAAATTGGCGCCATTAATCATTCTAAGTTTGGCCCTTCATCAGTTAACATCTGACTGATCTTTGTGCTTGTAAATCTCAGTTTAAATGATGCCAGACACATAAATATTAGTGAAATGGTGATTCTAAGGAGGATAGAGAAGGAGGAGAGGAAAAAATGTGTGACAGAATATTATCAGGGCTGTAACTTAAAATTTTTTAATGAAATTATGTTAAGTTACCTATTTTCGAGGCAGCAGCCATTTTGTTGTCATTCTGATTAATTAGTTACACTGTTTTTTAAGTGTTTTCCTCTCTCCCTGTCCTTTAAGTCCCCCCTTGCTATTCTCCCATGCTTTTGGCATAGTTTTTGTAATTATTATTACTAAATTTTCTTGGGAGTTTTAGCTGAATAACAGAATGAATTCTGTTTCTTTTCCCCATGTTTACGTCTTCACCTACGGGTGGTTAGGCGTTGTGTTCTGCATCTACCATCTGATGTTCTGCAGTTTCTTCCCTGGAAGTCTCTGTTTTGCATCAGATAGTGTATTTTTGGTAACTGATTTCGGGCCTGGGTGCCTGGAGTCTTATTTTAGTGTTTTTACACTCATTGTTTACATTTTCAACAGCCCTCTGTGTGAGGGGGGGATTTCTGGAAAATAATATCTTGATGTTATTTTAATCATAACTAGATACATTATTATTGTTCGTAAGTGTTGAATAAATTGTTTAAAATATTTTTAAAATTTTTGTCCACACTTAGGCTTGGGATCCATTGGGGCTCAACGTTACTTTTCAGAAACTTGGGCTGTTCTGAAAAAATATTTTTTCAAAATATTTTGATTTCAATTATTTTTTCTATATTAATGGATCATATTATTATTATGTATTTTGATTGCCAGGGGTTAGTGCGAGTACCAGGACTTGTTTTCTTTTCACATTGAAAGGATATTGATCAATTGTAATAAGAGGAAGTCTTCCTCGGACTTTATAATCATTCTATGTGTGGTCAGTGTACTCGCATTAACTCCTGTTCTGTATCGTATGATTTCGATGACAATATGGGAAGCGTATGTCACGGTATGTTATTGGGGAATTGGACACTCCGGTCCTTTCCCCGCAGGGTCACTCTACTTTATCAATTTCTATTTCAGACGATCAAGATTAGGGTGATGTATCTGTGATGTCTTCCAACAGTGTGCCTCCGTCGTCACAATTAATGAAGGGCTAGCGGAAAAGTGCTCATGTAAATACGCCAATTGCCTAAGAGGACCCTAGTAGGTTCGACGGCCTTTGACGTCCGCTAGCTCGCCCGGTGTAGCGTCCATTCACCGAATGGTTCGGCAGCCGGGTTCGTCCGTTGCGGTCTAGAAGGAATTTTGGGGTGATGCGAGCACTATAAATCAACCTAATGCACACCCAGTGACGGCGGATCGGAGGGAGAACGGAGGAAGCCTTTTAGTCCGGTTCATAGCTCGTTCCGGTCCATCCGGACGACATACGTCCGTCGCTCGGGACGCTCCGACATATAGTCAGTCCGGAGTAGACTGTCAATAAGGCTTCCTCATTCTCATAGTTGCGCACACGACCGCTCTTGGCTACGTGACCACGGATATCCAGTCAGCTTCGCCAGTCAGAGATTCATCGGCGACCAGGTCACACCATCCGGTATCCAGGGACATGAGGCCTGCAGACTCCGGACGTTTGCATAGGAAGTGTGCGGGAGTCAACGTACACGGAGCTTCTGGCGGCAATGCATCGTAAGACCGCTACTGCACAGGCCTCGGGAATGGACGTGCTTTCCTAAATAGCACAGTTTATCGCAGCATCCCAGCATCAACTGAATCTGTCGCATATTTTTTATCCGACGATGCTGGGTCGGGACGCTCCGCGGAAGCGGGTACGGACTTCTGAAAATTTCATCCGGTCCGACGGGATACCGAAAGGGATTTGGAGGATTTCGAGCTTTCCCTTTCGGAACAACATATGCTGTTGTGTATGTCATCTGACTTGGTCTTCTACAGCTTCTTTCGTCGGACCAGAATGCTGTGATGCCGGATAAGAAACTGATAGCGTCGGTGGACTTAGAAATTTTTTGTTCGGTTCGGGGACATCGTCCCTCAGTTCTGACATAGTCCAATAATGTCACGCAACTTTCGAATTATTGTACGACGCTATATATTATTATTATATGCTTGCTATAACCAAGCATTTCTGGTTTCTTGTTCGCAAAGTTACGGAGATGTCTTTCAAAAGTGTGCCTCTGTCGTCATAGTTAATGAAGAGCTAGCGGCAATAAGTGCTCATGGAATTTGTCTATCGCCTACGGAGTGACATTCGCTAGCTCACCCGGTGTAGCGTACATTCATCGAATGGTTCGGCTGCCGGGTTTGTCCGTCGCGGTCTAGGAAGGAGATTTGGGTGATGCGAGCACTTTAATTACTTTAGTACTCACCCAGTGAAGGCAGATTGAGGACAGATCGGAGGAAGCCCGTTAGTCCGGTTCCTGGCTTGTCCAGGTCCGTCCGGGCTGTGAGCGAGAGAGGTCCCTCTCTCGTCCAACAACATAGGGGACCGCATGTTGTGGTTCAGATATTTTACATTCGGAGCATATGTCTGTCGGTCGGGACGCTCCGTTATATTGACAGTCCGAGAGACTGTCCTTAATGCTTCCTCATCCTCACAGCAGGGCACACGACCGCACATTGGCTACGTGACCTCGAGTATCCGATCAGTTTCGTCATTCAGTGATTCCACGGCGAATAGGTCGCGCCATCCGGTAGCCAAGGGACACGAGGCCTATACACTCCGTTCGCTCGCATATTGGTAGTATGCACGGGGTAACGATCACGGAGCTTCCAGCGGCAATGCATTGTAGGACCGCTTCTCCTCAGGCCTCAGTGACGGACGTGCTATCCGAGTTAGCACAGTTGTTTCGCAGCATCCCAGCAATTGACAGTTTCTTGGTCGAATCAGGAATTATCCGACGGCGCTGGGTCGGTGCGGTCCGCGGTTGCATCAGGTACGGACGACCGAACGCTTTATAGGGTCCGACTGGATGGCGAAAGGGATTCGAAAGATTTCGAGTTTTCCCTTTAGTAGTATCGGAAGCTGCCTTTCATATTTTCTGGCATTATCTTCCAGTGATTGTTATTTCGGACTTCATTGCTGCGATCTTGGATAAGAGACTTATAGCGTCATTGGACTCGGATTTTTCGATCGGTTCAGGGACATTGTCCCTGACTTACCGACGCAGTCCAATAATGTCATTACAACCAGGGACCAGCCGTGAGGGCGACTAGGGCGATTAAGTCGCCCTTCTAAGCCCAAAGTCGCCTAGAAAAATAGTCAGGGCGATTACAAGTCGCCCTCTAAAAATTGGCCAAAATGAGAAAAGGCTGAACTGAGTTATGCGAGGTTTACATGAAAACGAGTATTTTCAAAAATCGAATGTGCTCGAGTGTGATAACTGGGCATTTTAATTTGTCAAATAAACATCCATTTATTTGAAATCACACGACAATCAATTGTCCATTGTCGCTTTTGGCGGATTTTTTTATTTCTATTTTGTTGCGTTCCAGTCGGAGCTTCAAGTGTCGAAACGAAAATAGGTGACTTACGCGACTCAACAAAACAACCCAGTTTGAAAGTAGGTTACGTCGCTTAGGATGCCGAAAATATATACACAACGGACGTATTTTATAACACATTATTTTCATTTCGATTTGCTGACGACTGTTAACTGTTGGGCTGTCTATTCCCAGAAAAACACGAATGAAATTGAAACACACGAAAAAAGCTTTAGTGATGTCAAGAAAAGCTTTGTACATGACACAAGTGTGCATGTGGACGATCTTGAAAAAGGGTCCTCCTAAACATCAGAATGACATGAAATGACGCGGAATGACACCGGAATGCCATAAAAATGATGCGGAATGACATTTCTTTTACAAAATACTCGACCCCAGAATGTATTTTGTTTATTAACTAACAAAGTACCTCCCAAGCAACCTTCTTACATCTGATCCTGTTCACACTTTCAGACTTAGGAAATTATTAGCTTAGTAGACTTTGTTGAAAGGCAACCACAGGAGGGTGATGGGGGATTGGCACGAAGAAGAGGTGAGGGGTCATGAAGGAGAAGGTAGCAGTGAGGGATTTTCAGTCAATAATTACATTGTGATTTTTTAACCTGGCACAGATGCATCATAGACAACTGGACCTGGATTATTTGTACGTTAATGGAGGACCAGAAATTGAAAATATGAAGGGGCGGCGGGGGTGGTACATGAATATTCTTAATTTTCCCCACTTGCCTATGAAGTCTCCCTACATGACTCTGCAGTCTCCCTATTTTTTCTGGAGGGAGACTTGAAGTCTCCCTAAAATTTCCCCCTAGGCTGGTCCCTGATTACAACATGTGTTTTATTTTTCGACGCTATATATGCATACAAGCCTGCTACCAAGCATGATAGTTTAGGTTCTTGTCCGCGTTGCTCATTTCTGCCGTTTTATCATTTATACGATTAGTTTATTTTGGCAGAGCAGGGCATACCGAGAGTTCATATGCGTCTAGACGGTGTGGTTAAAGACTGGAAATATTCTTTTTCGCCGTTTATGTCTTTTCCAACTTCAATGTTGGAAACGACATGATGTATAGTAGACTTAACTTAGACGCTTTATCATACGTAATCCGCCTTACTGAGGCGTTATCATTACGTTTTCAGAAAAGATTTACGGGATATTATTCTCAATGTAATTTCTTTTGAGGGCAGTAGTTTGTTCACGTATAACTCCGCCCTTCAGTGGCTGATTGAAGTTGGTTAGACGTGACGCAGCCCTAGCTACATCCATACGCGTGGATAGTAAGGTTAAGAACTCTCTCAGAGTCGCTTCGTTCTCGGAGGAGCTTCTCTTCGACGGCAACTTTTCGGCAATCCATGAATTGCTCGATTTACACGTTCTCTTGTCTATCTAGTGTTACAAGAGATTCAGACTGGGGCAAACATTCGGTGGTTGACTCAGAGAGTGCCACCGCAGTTGCCGGACCCGAGTGTGGCTGTTATGACGGTTGCCAGTCAAACAGATTGGGATGTAATACTGATCCCAACGGATTCGAAGTGCCAGGGTCTTTGGGTTCCGCAGTCTCTTAGCAACCAATTTTCTTCCGCGGAATAATGTTTTTTAGGCTTGCTTTATGTCATTGCATGAACATTATTCAGAAACGCATGCCCAAATCCTGTCCGTTAATTCGACAGTAGTGGCGTATCTCCGGAACCAGGGAGGCACTCATTCGTTTCCGTTATTCAATTTAATGGAAAGAATCCGTCTGTTGGTTATAGTACACTAAGTTCTGTTTTGGTCCGTCATATTCCGGGTCGTCTGATTGTTTTACCGGACTCCCGTTCACTTACGGGTCGCTTGTTGCTGTCAGAATGGACTCTCAACAAACAAGTATTCAATCAGATTTGCTATCTATGGGAGCGCCCAATGATGATTTATTTACGACACAGCTTGCTAATCAATTGCAGACGTATGTGTTGGCTTGACCAGATCTCTGAGCTAATGTTGTTAACGCTCTATTGATCTATAGGGCGGAATGATAGGATACGCGTATCCTCCGGCGCTGTTGTTTCAGCGGGTATTGCTAAGATAAAAACCACTATACATTTCTGTTGATAGCATCTCTATCTTCACAGAGATCATGGGTAATTTACTCTCTTGTCTACTGTGGGTCTTAACGTGAAATCTTCCTCAATGTGAGGATCTTTTTTCACTGGGTAAATCGTGTCATCTTTATCACAACCCGCAAGGTCGCAACCTTCATGTATTCCGTTGTGTGGTCCGTATTGCATTGTAAGCATTGTACTGGACGAGCTTTGGACGTGATTTCTTACTATAGAAGATCCTCTTCTTCGCTATTCTATGCGGCTAAAGTGGAGGCTCTTCCGTCGTAGGTGTAGGGATCATTATGTTCATATTGTTGATCCCTCCATACTACTCATTGCAATTTTTTAGTATACTTGTTTCACAAGATCTACTGCAGCCTGTTATTAGTAAGGTTATAGGTTTATGTTACCTCATACCTATGCACTCTACGATAGTTTTCTATTGAGTCTTATGTCTCTTTATCTAAGTCAGTTAGTAACTTTTTGATATATAGACTTAGAATCTTTAGATTAAATTCCTATATGGATTTTAACTTCGGTTCTTATTTAGCTAAGTAATCATTTGAGCCTCTGGAAACAGTAGTTTTCAAATTCTGACCTTTTAGACAGTAATTCTGTTGGTTTCTCTTTTACTGTAGAGTCAGTGAGTTTCATGCACTATCGATGGATGATTTTCACTTTCGTAGTTTCGGAATCACTACTTCCGTTACTATTTAGGTTGGATTTTTGCATAAGAGTTAGGCTCCTAATATCCGGAACCTATTGTTATTAAGGTCCTTCCGTCTTCGTACGGGCATAGGCCTTTACTCTTTCCGGGTAGAGTTTTTGTATTTATAAACAGATATCTGTTTATTACTATGGGCGTAAGCTTCTTCTGTCTTTGATGCCTAGTAGAAGGACGTTTTGCTCCATTCTATTGTTAATGGATTCTATTAACTATCGGTACTGCTTATGGTATATCTTTGACTTAGCAGTTCTGCTTAAGATTTCGGCTCATGAAGTAAGAGTTCTTCTACATCTTGGGCTTACATTAATAGTGTCGCTATTATAGATTTTTGAAGGCTGCTCATTGCGCTCAGCCATCCACATTCATGAATTTTTATCTCAGAAATATCGAGTCCATTTCTGGAGGCCTCTATTGTTAGGTCTATTATCTACTGCTCAGAATGTCATTCACTTAACAGTTGCTACTATAGCTAGGTAGGCTGTCTGTTTCGGCAGTGTCTCCGTTCTGCTGCCCTCTTCGCTCTGGGCTATTTGACCCAGGGCAAGAAAAAGGGGGGGGGGGGGGAGGGTGTTCCCTTGGGTCACCTGTTTTACTATGAAAACAAGGGGATACCTCCTCCGGAGTTAGTAATTCTGAGCTGTTATTGGGATGGTTGTTTAGTGAGAAGTTTATGTTTTAAAAATTCATTCAAGTCTTAGTTTTTAAAGTATAGCTTTTGAATATTGCATATGTCAACGGACATGATTATGCAATCCTCAGACACTTTTAAGGAGTATAAGAGTCTCTATTCTCTAGACTTACTTTATTTATTGGCTTACTTTAAAAATTATTAATATAAGGATTATATTGGATATTAATAGAGTACATGGATGTATGAAGCTCAATTTTGGAAGGTGTTGTATCTTTCTAATTATCATAAATAAGAAAGATACATGTAAGGCCTATTACTTCTTTTTCCCTACAGGGGATGACTCTATTTTTTATTATTGAGCGTATTCCATTTTGCTCTATGTCCTTGGCCCTCCAGCCTTTTTACTATTCAGCTATGTCTGGGTCATTGGTACAGTATAAAAATGTTAAAAAATTTATAGTAATTTCTATATTTTTTATACTTACCAATGACCCAGACGGGGATGGCCCTCCCAGGAGTTGGGAACTCTTGCCTCCCCGCTGAGTACATAGCGCTTACCAGGCACTGGTTATTAGAATGATTAATGGCGCCAATTTCAGAACGTCCTTGACGCTGCGCATGCGCAGTAGAGGCGAAGTGTGGAGGGCCTTTCAGGACATGTTTTCTTTGGTTTTAGATGCAAATTTTGGGGATTGGGGGGCAAAATTTGTGTTTGGCCCTATATTTTAAGAGTTAGCACCAGCTATGTCTGGGTCATTGGTAAGTATAAAAAATATAGAAATTACTATAAATTTTTTAACTTTCTCAGGAGATCAGCGGCGCTGATCTCCTGGGAAAACTATGTTATCAACTTATCACTCATATTTCATTCAGCGCGTAAACCAGGTAAAGCCGAAGTTTTATAGAAAGGACCGCAGTTTCAAATCAAGACCACGGCACCAAGCCTGCATTGAAAGTTCAGCAAATAAACCGTACTCAAAAATATATATTGCTAATTATTTATTCTTGTTGTTATTCTTGTATAATTCTACAGAATAAGCAAATGTTTCTTAGTGGGAAATGTGGGGGGCGGGGGGGGGGGGGGGGGGGTGGTAGGAGTTTACGGCCGTTTCAATTTGAAAGTTTTGAAACGGCCGCAAACTCCTCAAACCCCCCGACATTGCCCACTAAGAAACATTTGCTTATTCTGTAGAATAACAACAATAATTAGCAATATATATTTTTGAGTACGGTTTGTTTGTCCGTTCGAGAATCTGATGCCAAAGTCGACGACGGGAGCAATCCGGAGCATGGCTAAAAAGGATAAAGAGTTACTTCCCCGGATACATGGTCACAAACGTATAGAGTTACTCCCCCGGTTACGCCTGTTCAATAAATCATTTGTCTGTACAGATGAGTAGAGCGGGTTCGAATTCCCGAAAGTATGGGGTTGAGATATAACAATTGACAACACTAACAACTCAGGTGACATATTATTTAGAGAAACGTTCAGCTATAAATCAAATTATAAGCCATACAAACAGAACAAATGACAGAATCATGAACTAAACGACGCACTGAACTTGACTGAAGTTGACTGAACGGGTGTGTTCCAACTTCTTCGTTAACTTTACCAAACGTTGCAAGTTGCTTGCAACTTGCAATGTTTGGTTAAGTTAATGTAGAAGTTGGAACTTGGAACACAACTTGGTACGAATACAACTCCTAATCAAAACTCTAACTGGCTGTCAATTAAGTCGCTGTTTTTTCTCGCCCAGATCAAAGTAGATGCATTGTGGTGGGACAGTCTTTGTCTTTGATCGGTGATTATACCCGAACCAACAGAGTTTACCCGCTCAGAAGAACAGTTGGTCGCCTGAATCGACAACATGTTTCGTGCTGCTGTTGATAACAGTTTAAAGTTGGATGCATGGGTCTTCCAAAAGAGTAACGGGGATTCCTTCCTGGTTACATTCAATAATGCCAAGTATGAATCGAATTCTTTCTGTAGGTGATCATCCCGACTTAAAGCGACCTCGCGTTCGCTAGTAGATTCCGGAATCTCCTCGAATATGGCATCAATTAGGCTTTTATTCTCAGTTGGTGCTGCAACAGATAGGAGAGTTCCATAAGTCGCAGTGGGCAACTCGGACTGCTCAGCGTCAGCCTCTGTGGCACCGGCAGTTGCAATATGATCTCTTATATATTGTTTTACGGTACTTAATTCAGAATCCGGAACCAAACTCTTAACACGGGGATCCAGAAAAGTGGCAACAATCAAGTAGTTGTCGTACAGGTTGAAACGTTCATTTAGCTGTAATAGCAGGTCGTCCCGGAAGCCTTTAGCACCGCGAGCCGTCTGGTTTGATAACTGTCGCTTGAGTGTTTGAATGCATGGTAGTATCATTGAGATACTCACAGTAGTGTCGGCGCTGAGTAAGGTTGTTGCTTCCGATAGAGGTCTCAAAAGTGGCAGAACTGATTCTCTTGTTTCAGTTAATTGTGTCGAGAGTGGGGAGGGGGGACTACTAGCACATTTCTTGTTCTGTTGACATTCAACCAGAGCGAGGGCTATAGCTTTTGCATTACGTTCTGTCCATTCCAACAATGCACAGGTGCTATTAAAACGTGTGGCAACGTCGAGGGGAGGATCTGTTTCAGTTAGATTTGCAGCAAGTTGTTGTTTGTGTAATGTGTGTAGCCCGACAGTTGAGGAATTGAAAAAGTTCGCGATTCTGTGGATAGTATCAATCAACTTCTTCACCATTGGGTGCGATTTCAGTGTGGAATTTATGCACAATTGCAGCTTGTGTGCCGCGCAACCATGCCACTTTACTTCCAGAATGCGCATGACATTGGTGGTATCTGTTGACGCATACATGATTTTCGCCAGTGGTATTTCAAACTTCTCGAGCTGTGCCTTTACGATAGTAGCGGTTGCACTTGCTGTGTGTCAGCATCCAAATCTTCAAGGTTGGTAACTGCAAGGCACCTCGATATCAATTTCCAATGGTCATCAATGAAATGTATAGTGGTTACTAGAAAATTATCGTTGTTATCGGCTTTCCAGTGGTCAAACGTCAGTGACACCTTGTTGTTACGAGCTTCGTTCTTCAAACGATCGATGAGGGATTCTTCCATTGAAATTCTGAGATCATCAAGCTTCCTAGAAATTGTTGTGGGATGCGGCGGTATGTATGTACCATTGGTTAGAGTGGAGCATAAATTCTGGAAGCCTTTCCCGTGAACCGACTCAAATGGCCTACCATCCGTGACAACGAAATTAAGGACAGCATTGTCATACTTTTTCTTCAACGAGCTGTCTAACTTACGCCGTGTAAAGTCCACTAAACTCATCTGCTTCTTCGCCGGCTCTGGTGGTTGAAGATGGACTGACGAACCACGCTTCTGCCCTTTCAACTGCTTGTCTTTGGAATCCCGCTCCTTAGCTTCGTCGTGAAGGGCTGGGTGTTTTTTAGCGAGATGACCCCACAGGTGTGATGTTGTCCCTGTGGCTTGCATTTTGTACGTCGTCCCACATGTTTCACATATGTACGTTTTACTTAACTTATCTAGTTTAAAAAAGGTATGAATGACAGACATATTTCGGAGAATAAAAACACGAGTATGTTTATTTCGTTAGATGAAATTTGCGTTTCCGGAAATTTTCAATGACGCCACGATTGTAAAAATACAGCTTCTCCAAATCGCGAATTTGGCGACGAAACACAGAACACGACAATACCAGCCGGTTTGACTTTGCGCAATAAGCACGTGGTCCGAACACCGGAATGTGACGTAGTGAATATCTGCAGATTTTTGTCATGCATAATTACCGACCGAGCTTAGTTTTTCTGAGGGCACATTATTACGAGAATGCTTATGTGAACTCAAAATTACGTGACTGAGTAATTAAATTCATATGTATTTTTCTTCCCGATAGCGAAATTTGGGCACCAATGGATGCGATCTGCGGCGATCAGGTCGCGATGCGCTGATGGCTATGACAATATACATGTAGCACGATCACAGAAATCGCGAATTCAGAGTTTGCTCTTTTTAATTGACGATTGGCACCGCGTCGGCTATCCTTTAATCATAGTGCCTCACGGTAAATGAAATATGCGAAGAATTGAAAATATCAGATTCGAAATTGTTATATTCGAAGTTAGAAAATCGACTCGATTTCGACTCGACTTTGCATGTCGACTCGACTCCGACTCGAATATTCGAATATTCGCAGGAGCCTATTATAAACAGATATCAGTTTATTAGTACGGACGTAAGCTTCTTCTGTCTTGATGCCTAATAGAAGGACATTACGCTCCATTCTATTGCAAATGGATTCAATTAACTATCGGTACTGCTTATGGTATATCATTGACTCAGCAGTTTGTGCTTGAGATTTCGGCTCATGAAGTAAGAGCTCTTTCTACATCTTGGGCTTACACTAATAGTGTCGCTATTATAGATTTTTGAAGGCTGCTCATTGCGCTCAGCCATCCACATTCATGAATTTTTATCTCAGAATATTGAGTCCATTTTTGGAGGCCTCCATTGTTAGGTCTATTATCTACTGCTCAGAATGTCATTCACTTAACAGTTGCTACTATAGCTAGGTAGGCTTTCTGTTCCGGCAGTGACTCCGTCCTGCTGCCCTCTTCGCTCTGGGCTATTTGACCCAGGGCAAGAAAAAGGGGGGGGGGGGGGGGGGGAGGGTGTTCCCTTGGGTCACCTGTTTTATTATGAAAACAAGGGGATACCTCCTCCGGAGTTAGTAATTCTGAGCTGTTACTGGGATGGCTTTTAAGTGAGAAGGTTATGTTTTAAAAATTCATTCAGGTCATAGTTTTTAAAGTATAGCTTTTGAATATATCACGTGTCAAACGGGCGTTATTATACAATCCTCAGACACTTTTAAGGAGTATAATGAGTCTCTATTCTCTAGACTTTAATTGTTGGCTTACTTTAAAAATTATTAGTATAAGGATTATACTGGATATTAATAGAGTACATGGATGTTATGATGCTCAATTTTGGAAGGTGTTGTGTCTTTCTAATTTATCATAAAAAAGAAAGATACATGTAAGGCCTAATACTCCTTTTCCCCTAGAGGGGATGACTCTATTTTATATAATTGAGCGTATTTCAACTTGCTCTATGTCCTAGGCCCTCCAGCCTTTTTACTATTCAGCTAAGTCTGGGTCATTGGTACAGTATAAAAATGTTAAAAAATTTATAGTAATTTATATATTTTTTATACTTACCAATGACCCAGGAGTTGGGAACTCATACCTCCCCGCTGAGTACATAGTGCTTACCAGGCACTGGTTACAAGAATGATTAATGGCGCCAATTTCGGGACGTCCTTGACACTGCGCATGCGCAGTAGAGGTGAAGTGTGGAGGGCCATTCAGGACATGTTTTCTTTGGTTTTAGATGCAAATTTTGGGGATTAGGGGGCAAAATTTGTGTTTGGCCCTATATTTTTAAGAGGTAGCACCAGCTAAGTCTGGGTCATTGGTAAGTATAAAAAATATATAAATTACTATAAAATTTTTAACTTTCGAGGCATGGCCCTGTTGTTGTCATTCTTGCTATGAATGTTCCATTGTTTGATCAGTGTTTCCTCTCTCCCTTTCCTTTATTCCCCCTATCTATTCTCCCATGTTTTTGGCTTATTTTTTGTAATGTTTATTACTAAAATGTCTTGGGAGTTTTGGCTTGGAAACAGAATAATTTCCTTTTTTTTCCCCATGTTTACGTCCTCACCCTAGGGTGTTTGGGCGTTTTGGTTTGCATCTGCCATCTGATGTTCTGCAGTTTCTTCTTGGGAAGGCTCTGTTTTGCATCAGATAGTGTTTAAATTGGATACTGATTTCGGGCCATGTTTACCAGTGCCTGGAGTCATGTTTCTGGTTTGTTTACACTTTTTGTTTAGGTTGACAACAGTTACTTCTGATAGTGATTTCTTGTCTTCTGCTTAGTTTAGTTCATAGCAAGATACATTAATATTGTCCGTAAGTGTTACATTAATTTTTCAAAATGATTTAAAATTTTTGTCCACACTTAGGCTTTTTTGGGATCCATTTGAGCTCAGGGTTCCCTTTGGGAACTTGGGCTCTTCTGAAAAAATTATTTTTTCGTATTATTATAATGGATTATTTTATTATGTATCTTTGTTTTCAAGGTTTAGTGCAAGTACTATGACTGTTTATTTTTCACTATGAAAGATTATTGTTCAAATTGTAATGGAAGGAAATCTTCCTCTGATTCCCATGATTTCTGTATTAATTGTAGTCAATGTACTCACACTAACCCTTGTTCAGTGTGTATCAATTGGGATGACAAACGTTGGACACGTGTGTCACGGTATGTTGTTAGCGGGGAGAGGACCATGCCGGTCCTCTCGCCGCAGGGTCACTCTAATTTTTCACTCTTTTTTTCAGAGGGACAAGAACAAGGTGATGTTTCCGTGATGTGTGCTTCCGTCATCGCAAATCAATTGAAGAGCTAGCAGCAAAAGTGCTCAATGAAATCAGACAAATGCCTCGGTCCCAAAAGAGATTTAGAAGTGCGCTTCCATCGTCACAGTCAAGAGAAGAGCTAGCGGCAAAAGTGCTCATGGATATATGCCAATTGCCTAACAGGCCTCAAGTAGGGTTGATGGTGTTGACGTCCGCTAGCTCACCCGGTGTCGTGACCATTCACCGAATGGCTCAGCACCCGGGTTCGTCCGTTGCGGATCAGGAAGGAGATTCGGGTGTTGCGAGCACTATAAACATTCCACATGCACACCCAGTGATGACGGAAGAGAGGATAGGACGGAGGAAGCCTTCGAGTTCAGTTCCCAGCTCATCCAGCTCCGCATGGGCTGTGAGCGAGAGAGGTCCCTCTCTCGTACAACAACATCACGGTCCGGATGTTGTGGTACATAACGTTCCTTAGTCGGAGCATACGTCCACCCCTCGGGACGCTCCGGTGTATAGACAGTCCGGCGAGACTGCTCTTTCGGCTTCTTCGTCCTCACGACAGCGCACACGACCGCACCTTGGCTACGTGACCAGCGATATCCAGCCAGCATTGCCGTCCAGGGATGACACGACGACCAGGTCACGCCATCCGGTAGCCAAGGATACGAGGCCTTCTTCATCCAGACATTCGCATAAAAGAAGTATGCAGGAGTCAACATCCACGGAGCTTCCGGCGGCTAAATCACGTAAGACCGCTGCTCCACAGGCCTCATTAACGGAAATCATCGCAGCAGCCGGCAGAAACTCTGTCGGAACAGGAATTGTCAGATGCTGCTGGGTTGGTACGTTCCGCCGCGTTATCAGTTGCTCAGAATATCGGATCGGGTGCGGACGACCGAGAAGTACAACAGGTCTGCCAGGATGGCAAAAGGGATACAGAGGAATTGGATTTCTCCCTTTCGGAACAACACAAAATTGCCGTGGAGTTCATCCGGCGTTTCCTTCCAGAGGTTGTTCCTACGGACCAAGATGCTGCGCAGCTGGATAGGAGGTTTATAGCGCCACTGGACACCAAATTCTTCAATCGCTTTAGGGACTCTGTCCCTGAGTTTCCGTCTCAGTCCAGAAATGTCTCACAGACGTTTGAACTTCAGTAAACTTGCTACCAAAACGGGCAAGTCAGTCTTCTTACTGGCAAGTGCTCTTCATCTGCCTTTTATCAATCCAAGGAATAGATTTGAAACGACAGGACAGGGCATTCAGAGAGTTCCTCTGCATCTAGACGACCAGGCTGAAGACCTTGAATTATCCATGCCGTCATCTATGTCAATTCCAAACACGACGTTGGAAACGACAATATTGTCTAATAGGGCTAATTTAGATGCACTTTCGTACGCAGATCACCTTACCAGAGCGTTGTCATTACGCCTTGAGGGACAAGAATTCCAGGACGTACAAACTTCCTTAAGAGTTCTGTCGAGGGCCATTGCTTTTTCCATGTATAACTTCGCCCTTTCAGTGGCAAATCTGGAATTAGTTAGAAATGACGGAGCCCTAGCTACATCCACGTGCGTGGACAGTAATGTGAAAAACTCTCTCAGAGTCGCTCCGGTCTCCGTCGAGCTTCTCTTTGACAGCAAGCTTTCAGCACTTTATGATCAATTAACTAAGAAAGCTTCAGACTCTGCTATTTAAATCCACTTCCAAAAAGTCGGAGCCAGCGGAGAAGAGTAGGCCAGGCACTTCTGGGATGAGTACGTCCCGGGGAAGTTCCTAAAGAGGTTTGTACGCGTCCTCTAGGTCTTACTCTAGAGACCGTCAGGGTAGCGACTCTAATAGGGGCCGTAATGCTGGCCGTAACAACCGGTCAGACGCCCCTAGGTCGACGGGGTGAGGTGCGGGCTTTGGAGGACGTGGTTTCTCCTCACGCAAGCCTCATAGGTCCAGGAGGTGATGGTTCAAACCTCTGTCGCGTTCCAGTGGGCGAAAGGCTGTCGAGTTTCTCAGACAATTGGGATTTAATTACGGAGGACCCTTGGGTTCAAGGAGTTATAGCGGAAGGACTGAAACTGTCCTTCAAAGGAAAACCTCCGGTAACTCGAAGTCCAAGATGGACTCAGCTTCCGTCAAATCAACAGAAAAGAGCCTCGCTTCTATCAGAAGTCCAGTCTCTTTTAATGAAGAACGCGATAGAGGTCGTAGAAAACCAGGAATCTCCAGGTTTCTACAGCCATCTTTTTCTGGTTCCGAAACCAGACAGCTCGTTCCGTCCAGTAATAGATCTGAGCTGGATAAACAAGCTGATCGTGGCTCCAAAATTTTATATGGAGACCATTCGATCGGTCAGAGCGAGCATTCGAGTGAACGACTATGCCATGAGCATAGATCTCAAGGATGCGTACTTTCACGTCATGGTACATCCGGCGTTCAGAAAGTATCTTCGTTTCGCTGTCCTAGGTGTCGTATATCAGTTCCGTGCTTCGGTCTGAATCTAGCGCCCTGGGCTTTCATTCGAATAATGAATTTGGTAATGACTTATTTCTGAGCTCATTCGTCTGCGGTAACGTCGGCCTACCTGGACTATATTCTTCAGAGGTATGGCAATGAGTTAACACTTCAGAACGATGTGCAGAATCTGCTTCTATTGCTCCGACGTCTCGGTTTCATAGTAAACGAGGAGAAGTCGGATCTGGTGCCGTCCAAGTCGTTCACCCACCTGGGGATGAGCTTCCAGACGCACAACAATCTCATTCGTCTGCCGTTAACCAGAGCGAAGTTAGTCAGTTGTTATGCTCGCTATTGTCTTCATTCAGACAAGGTTACAGCGAGAGAATTCATCAGACTGATAGGTCTGTGCGGAGCTGCCGCGGATCTCATTCCAATTGGGCGGCTACGCACTCGTCCTCTCCAAATCTTTCTGAATCAGAATTGGAGGGCAAAGACTCACTCGCTCGATACGGACATCCCCTTGTCAAACCAAGTGAAACAAGAGATTCAGACATGGGCACACATTCAGTGGTTAACTCAGGGAGTTCCACTGCAATTGCCGGATCTGAGTTTTACAATTATGATGGATGCCAGTCAAACAGTTGGGGTGCGACACTGAGCCCATCGGATTCGAGGTGCCAGGGTCTTTGGGATCCACAGTTTTTAAGCAAGCACATGAACATCAAAGAAATGATGTCAGTTTGGCCTGCGTTACGTCATTGGATGGACGTTATTCAGAATGCACACGTGCAAATTCTATCCAACAATACGATGGTGGTAGCGTATATTCGGAATCAGGGAGGCACTCATTCCATTCCATTGTTCAAGCTAACAGAAAGAATCCTTCTGTTTGTATTGGAACATCAGGTTCTCCTATCGGTCCATCATATTCCGGGTCGTCTGAATGTGTTAGCAGACTCCCTTTCACGGAGGGAGGTGCCTGTTGCCACCGGAATGGACTCTCAACAAACAGGTATTCAATCAGATTTGCTACCAATGGGAGCGGCCAATGATAGATTTGTTTGCGATGCATCTCAACAATCAGTTGCAGACATATGTGTCGCCAATTCCGGATCCTCGAGCGTTTGCAGTAGGCGCTCTATCGATCTCGTGGGACGGGATAATAGGATATGCATGTCCTCCAGCGCCGTTGATTCAGCAGATATTGCTCGAGATAAAACAATCACAATGCAAGATTCTGTTGGTAGCATCTCTGTCGCCACAGAGACCATGCATAAATCTACTCAGGTGTCTGTTGTGGGACATGCCGCGGAAGCTTCCTCCACGGGAGGATCTTCTGTCACAGGGGAAATTGCGCACTCTCCACCACAATCTGCAAGGTCTCAACCTTCACGTATTTCCGTTGTGCAGTCCTTCTTGCACGGCAAGCATTTTACAGAACGAGCAGTGGACGCAATTTCTAACTGTAGGAGGACCTCCTCTTCGCTAAATTATGCTGCTAAATGGAAGGTCTTTCGTCAGTGGTGTAGGGATCATTCTGTAGATATTTATGATCCCTCCATTCCTGACATTGCAAATTTTCTGGTCTATTTGTTTGATGAGATCAAACTGCAGCCTGTTACTATTAATGGTTATAGGTCTATGTTATCTGATACCTATGCACACCATGATAGCTTAATAAATTAGTTAGAAACGTTTCGATAAATAGACCTAGAACCCTTAGATTAATTCCAAAGTGGAATTTAGCTTGGGTTCTTCTCAAGCTAAAAGAACCGCCTTTTGAGCCTCTTGACACAGTGGTCTTCAAATTCTTAACTTTTGAGACAGCTTTTCTCTTAGCCTTCTCTTCTGCGAGAAGAGTCAGTGAGCTTCATGCATTATCTGTGGATGATTCTCACTATTGTAGGCCTTTACTCTGTCCTGTTAAAGCAATACGTATTTATAAACGTAGGTCTGAGTTCATTAGAAAGGGACGTAAGCGTTTCTTTTTGTCTTTGATGCCTAATAGAAAGCACATTATGGTCCATTCTATTATTGCTAGATGGATTCAATTAACTATACATACTGCTTATGAAAAGTTATCTTCATCTCAGCAGTCTGCGCTTAAGATTTCGACTCATGAAGTAAGAGCTCTATCAACATCTTGGGCTTATGCTAATAAAGTTGCTATTACAGATTTAATGAAGGCTGCATATTGGTCACAGTCTTCCACTTTCTCGAATTTTTATCTTAGAAATATTGAGTCTATTTCTGGAGATCTGCATTGTTTAGGTCCGTTATCAGTTGCTCAGAATATCGTCAACTTAACAGTTGCAACTATAGTTATGTAGGCTTTCTGTTCCGGCAGTGACTCTGTCCTGTTGCCCTCTTCGCTCTGGGGTATTTGACCCAGGACAACGGCAAGGGGGAGGGGGGGGTGTTCCCTTAGGTCACCTGCTTTATAGTGAAAAGCAAGGGAATACCTCCCCTAGAGTCAGTAATTCTGAGTCGGTACCGAGATAGTTTTAAAGTGTAAAGCTAATGTTTACTCATTCATGTAATATTTTTAACCTGTAGCTCGGTGTGAAGCATTTGTATATGTCACATGTCAAACGAGCGTTAATATACAATCCTTGGACACTTTTAATGAGTATAAAGAGTCTCATTTCTCTGGACTTCCTTTATTTATTGGCTTACCTTTAAAAATAATTAGTATAAAGGGTTATACTGGATATTAATAGAGATCATTGATGTTATTGTGCTCAATTACGGAATGGTATTGTGTCTTTCTTCTTTGATAAAAATAAGAAAGATACATGTAAAGCCTGTCTCTCCTTTTCTCCTTGAGGGGATAATTCTGTTTTATGTAATTGAGCCTTTTGGATTTTCCTTTATGTCCTGGCAACAACCTTTGAACTAAGTTTAGTCAGGCATCAATATATTCCTTTGGCATGCCCTACAGGGCACATTTATGATCAGATCGGTTTGAAACTTTGTACGTTTGTTTGGGGTTACCTCTAGATGGGAGCTGTTGATTTTCTTCGATTTACGTCAAAAAATGTTGCCACTGGCAATGACCTTCGATGAGCTTAGTAAAAACTTAGTGCAGTTAAGCATCAATATTTCCATTTGACACACCCTGCAGGGCACATTTAAGATTGGATCGCTTGCAAACTTGGTGCGCTTGTGTGGGGTGACATCTATATGGGAGCTGTCAATTTTCTTCCATTCTGTCGAAAAATGTTGCCGCTGACCTTTGAACTTAGTTTAGTCAGACCTCAATATTTCCCTTTAACACACCCTTCAGGGCACATTTATGATCGGATCACTTTGAAACTTGGTATGTGTGTTTGGGGTGACCTCTAGATGTGAGCTATTTTTTTAATTTCCTTAAAAAGTTATCGTCGTTATCACCAGCCTTTGAACTTACTGCATTTCTGCATCAACTTATCTCTTTTGCACTCTCTGTAGGGTATATTTAGCTCAACTTGACAAAGTCAAGCTGAGCTATTGCTATCACTTCTCGTCCGTCAGCGTACATACGTGTGTTAGTATGTTAGTACGTTAGTACGTATGTCCACAATTTCCTTTGGCACACCTCACTGGTCACATTTATGATCAGAACTCTTTGAAATTTGGTATGCTTGTCTGGGGTGACCTCTAGATGGGTGCTATCGATTTTCTTCAATTTCCATCAAGAAATGTTGCTGTGGCCAACGTTCTTAGATCTTAGTTTAGTCAAGCCCTCAATATTTCCCTTTCGCACACCCTACAGGGCACATTTATGACTGGATCACTTTGAAACTTGGTATGCTTGTTTGGGGTGACCTCTAGATGGGTGCTATCGATTTTTTTCCTTTTCTGTCAAAAAATGTTGCTGCGGCCAACGTTCTTAGACCTTAGTTTAGTCAAACCTCAATATTTTCCTTTGGCACACCCTACAGGGCACATTTATGACTGGATCATTATTTGTATGCTTGTTTGGGGTGACCTCCAGATGGGAGCTATCGATTTTCTTCCATTTCCGTCAAAAAATGTTGCCATGGCCAACGTTCTTAGAACTTAGTTTAGTCAGCCCTCAATATTTCCCGTTGGCACACCCTACAGGGCACATTTATGATCGGATTGCTTTGAAACACGGCATGCTTGTTTGGGGTGACCTCCAGATGGGAGCTATTGATTTTCTTCCATTTCCGTCAAAAAATGTTGCCATGGCCAACGTCCTTAGAATTTAGTTTAGTCAAACCTCAATATTTTCCTTTGGCACACCCTACAGGGCACATTTATGATCGGATTGCTTTGAAACCTGGCATGCATGTTTGGCATGACCTCTAGATGGGAGCTATCGATTTTCTTCCATTTCTATCCATCAAAAAATTTTGCTGTTGGCAACAATCTTTGAACTTAGTTTAGTCAGGTATCAATATATTCCTTTGGCATGCCCTACAGGCCCCATTTATGATCAGATCAGTTTGAAACTTTGTATGCTTGTTTGGGGTTTCCTCTAGATGGGAGCTATCAATTTTCTTCCATTTCCGGCAAAAAATGTTGCCACTGGCAATGACCTTCGATGAACTTATTAAAAACTTAGTGCAGTTAAGCATCAATATTTCCCTTTGACACACCCTGCAGGGCACGTTTATGATTGGATTGCTTGCAAACTTGGTGTGCTTGTGTGGGGTGACATCTATATGAAAGCTGTCAATTTTCTTCCATTTCTGTCAAAAAATGTTGCCGCCGATCTTTGAACTTAGTTTAATCAGGCCTCAATATTTCCCTTTAACACACCCTTCAGGGCACATTTATGATTGGATCACTTTGAAACTTGGTATGTGTGTTCGGGGCGACCTCTAGTTGTGAGCTATTTTTTCATTTCCATAAAAAATTATTGTCATTATCACCAGCCTTTGAACTTACTGATTTGTGCAGCAACTTATCCCTTTTGAACTCTCAGCAGGGTATATTTATGAATTTCCATAACCCCCCCCCCCCCCCACCCCAAGGGGAAAAAAAACATTGCCACAAGCAATGACCTTCTTCTTAGTGCATTTGTACATTAACATCTTCCTTTGGCATGCCTCAGAGGGCACATTCATTATCAGGTTGTTTTGAAACTGTGTATGCTTATGCAGGGTGACAAAGATAGGAGCTATTGATTTTCTTTTCATTTCCATCAAAAACTGTTGCTGTTAGCAACAATCTTTGAATTTATTGCATTTTTGCATCAACATTCTTTGACATGGCCTACAGGCCACATTTATCATAGGATTGTTTTTGAACTTGGTGTGCTCATTAGGCAACACCTTTAGATAAGAGCTATTGATTAGCATTAATTTCTGTGAAAAAAGTTCCCATTTACAATAACCTTTGAACTTAATGCATTTGTGTATCAACATTCTTCCTTTAGCCTGTCTTACTGATTACATTTAAAAATTGCGTGGATTACTCTGACATTGAGCACACACAATGCAATTATGTTGAAATTTCATCAAATAACATTTGTACCAATGATCTTCAATTTTGCCCTTTCATTTATAACTTACCAAGTTCAAGTTTTTCAAGTTGAGCTACAGTGTCATTGACGCTTTCATTATGAATTTCCATACCCCCCCCCCCCCCCAAAAAAAAAAAAAAAAAATCAAAAAAAAAAAAACAAAAAAACATTGCCACAAAGCAATGACCTTCTACTTGGTGCATTTGTGCATTAACATCTTTCTTTGGCATGCCTCAGAGGGCACATTCATTATCAGGTTGTTTTTTGTTTTGAAACTTGTATGCTTATGCAGGGTGACAAAGATAGGAGCTATTAATTTTGCCCCCCATCCCCAAAATTTGCATCAGAATCCAAAAAATCAATCTCCTATGTGGTCCTCCATACTTTTATCCACTGCGCATGTGCAGTGTCAAGGAAGTACCGAAATTGGCGCAAAATCCTCATTCTTTGTTTTGCCCTGAAATCTGTAACATCTGACTGATATTTGTGCTTACAAATCTCAGTTAAAATGATGCCAGACACAAAATCATGAAAGAAATGATGGATCTAAGGATTAAATAAAATGATGAGAGGAAGGAATAGTGGAAGGATGTGTTCAGGGCTGTAACTTATAATTTTTTATACAAAATTATTTCATGTTTCTTAATTTCATGGGCCTGATGTTTTCATTCTTGCTATGAAATTTCCATTGTTTGTTCAGTGTTTCCTCTCTCCCTTTCCCCCCTTGCTATTCTCCCATGCTTTTGGCATAATTTTTGTAATTTTTTTACTAAAATTTCTCGGGAGTTTTGGCTTGGTAACAGACTGTTTATTCTGTTTTTCCCCATGGTTACGTCCTCACCCTAGGGTGGTTAGGCGTTTTGGTCATGCATCTACCATCCGATGTACTGCAGTTTCTTCTTCAATATGAAAGAATATTGTTCAAATTGTAATTCGAGGAAGTCTTCCTCTGATTCTCATGTTCATTGTGTTTCATGTAGTCAGTGTAATCGCACTAATTCTTGCTCACTGTGTGCCAATTGGGATGACAAACGTTGGAGACGTGTGTCACAGTATATTGTTAGTGGTGAGAGGTCCATGCCAGTCCTCTCGCCACAGGGTCACTCTGGTTTTTCAGTCTCTTTTTCAGAGGAACAAGAACGGGGTGATGTTTCCATGCTGTCTTCAAGAAGTGTGCATCCGTCATCGCAGTCAAATGAGGAGCTAGCAGCCAAAGTGCTCAATGAAATTTGGCAAATGCCTAAGAGGTCCCTAGTAGGATCGACGGCATTGTCGCCTGCTAGATCGCTCGGTGAAGCAATCATTCAGGAAATGGTTGTGACGCCGGGTTCGTCTGTTGCAGTCCAGGAAAGGAGATCAGGTGTTGCGAGCACTATAAACACGGATCGTGCACACCCGGCGACGACGGGTCGGAGGATGGAATGGAGGAAGCCTGTCAGTCTGGTAGCTAGCTTGTCCTGGTCTACCTGGACCGTGAGCGAGAGAGGCCCCTCTCTCTTACAACAACATCTGGGCCCAGATGTTGTTATACGTAACGTTCGTTAGTTGGAGCATATGTCCACTCCTCCTGCTCGGGACGCTCCATCGCACAGACAGTCCGGCGCGGCTAGTCTCTTGGCTTCCTCATCCTCACGGCAGCACACACGACCACACCTTGGCTACGTGACCGCTGATATCCAGCCTGCTTCACCGACTAGGGATTCCACATCGACCAGGCCAAGGACTTGAGGCCTTTACAGTCGGACATTCACATGAAAGAAGTATGCAGGAATTAACGCCCCAGGAGCTTCCAGCGGCTAAATCACGTAAGACCGCGGCTCCACAGGCCTTTGTGACAGACTTGCTATTGCAGATAGCTCAGCTCATCGCAGCATCCCAACAGCCATCAGAAACTTTTTTGGAACAGGAGCGTCACTGGACACAGACTTTTTCGGTCGGAATAGAAACACTGCGCCTGAGTTTCCGACCCAGTCCAGTAATGTCACATGGACATTTGAACTTCAAAATGACGCTATATTTAAACTAGCCTCTAATAAGACGGCAAGTCTGGTTTCTTATCACCTCATGCTCTACAGCTGCCTTTCATCAAAAATAGAAATAAATTTGAAACAGCAGGACAGGGCATGCCGAGAGTTCCTCTGCATTTAGACGACCAGGCAGAAGACTTGTAGTTGTCATTGCGGTCGTCTATGTCGATTCAATCCAGTATGCTGGAGACAACAATCACTTCTAACAGAATCAGTTTAGACGCCTTATCTTACGCAGATCACCTTACCAGAGCGTTATCATAAAGTCTTGAAGGAAGAGAATTCCAGGATGTTCAAACTTCCTTGAGAGTTCTTTTGAGGGCCATAGCATATTCTACGTATAACTCCGCCCTTTCAGTGGCAAATCTGGTGTTAGTCAGATGTGATGCTGCCCTGGCTGCATCCACAAGAGTGGATAGTAAGGTGAAAAACTCTCGTCGAGCCGCTCCGGTCTCCGGAGAGCTTCTCTTCGACGGTAAGCTTTCTATAATCTGTGATCAGATTACTAAGAAAGCTTTGGTGCTTTTTAAATCTGCTTCAAAAAAGTCATACTCAGCAGAGAGGAGTAAGGCAGACACTTCTGGGGCGAGTACGTCCAGGGGAGGTTCCTACAGAGGATCTAAGAAAGCCTCTAGGTCTTACTCCAGAGACCGTCAGAGTAGCGACTCAGGTAGGGGTCATAATGCTGGCTGAGTTGGTATGTTCGGGAGCTGACAGTTGCTAGCTGTTGCTCGTGGGTTCTCTTCGGGTACTCCTGGCTTCCTCCATCTGTAAAACTGTCACGGTCATGGTTAGCCATTGTGCAGAAATATGTGACCTTAAACACCAATAAATAATTAACTATCAAACACAACTCACAGACAAGTTAAGCTACAGTGTCATTGACACTTTCATTTTTTTGTTTTTTTGATTATAACTTTAGTTATAGTTGGCCAGATCAATTGAAAATTGGTATGTAGGTGTATCACCATAAAATACAGGGCATGTTTGAATAAGGGTGTGGTCCGACAGGTTCTGTCAGAGTTATGCCCCTTTTTTTACTTTAGTTGCTGTTGACTGATTCAAATAAAATTTGGTATATAAGTGTATCAACATAACATACAGGTCAAGTTAAAATCAGGGTTTGGTCCAACATTTTTTGCCAAAGTTATGTCCCTTTTTTGACTTCAAGAAATTCAGTTTTTTTCAAATCTCGAATTGCACACTTTTTTCGGTGACGTGTGGCCGGGCGGCCTTTTATTTATTGTTGGAATTGGGTAAAAAAAAATGCTTCAAATCCACATTGTGAGTATGACTGGTATTCAGCCCTTGTTTCCACTTGGTTTGAAAGTGTTAATGTTACTTGAAAATCTCCTGAACTTATTTCAGATACCAAATATTTTTATTACAGGTATTGTTGAAACTACTTTCTATAAAGACACCAATCACAGATGCAGATTCTATAAGAGCACTGGCTTGCAGAGTAAGTTGAACCATTTATATGATTTTTTATTGGAAAGGTAGGTTCAACTATTTGAACATAAGTCTTATGCTGTTAATCCACAAGTTTGTCTAGGCTCCTTCCCCGATTAAAACAAATATGATGCTTGTTAACATTCAACTCTTTGGCTCAGTCTCATCTGTCATGATCCGACATGATGTGATGCTGGCTATTGAAAGTGTTGTTAAACCCCAATAAAATATCTCATGATTTGTCCGTAAAGAAAATCTGTCATGATTTATCCATCAGATGAAATTTAAAGAACTATCTCATTCATTATGAATGTTACATGCATGATCAGATTTATCAGTTTGTCGTACATTGGATCAATCTTGGTTCATAATCACACAATTGCATATGATTCAAGGGTGTGTCATGACCTTGACCTAGGGTCAGTTCTTCAAAGTCCAGGTCACAGACTGTTTGTGTGTTTTAACTTTGTCCGCGCCATAAACATTGATTCAGTGGGCCGATCTTATTTATGCATCACACAATAATTGCTTATGACTCAAACGTTTGTTATAACTTTGATCCAAAGTCATGGCTCCAAAGATGAGGTCACATACCTGTTGTCTGTTGGTCAATCCATTCTAACTTTGGTCCCTCCCCCCCACCACCCCCCCCCCCCCCCCCACACACACACTGCTGCTGCCGAAAGGAAGATGAACAAAGTAATCATGAGGACTTCTTATGAAAAGCTAGATTCCAGCCATCGTTTTTTGACGGCGTGCAATGGTCTAGTGGTTTAGGCGCTGGACTCCTGATTGCCAGGCGGTGTTGCCGAGGGTTCGAATCCACACAACACACACACACACACACACACACACACACACACACACACACACACACACACACACACACACACACACACACACACACACACACACACACCTTGTTCATCTTCAACACAGTGATTGCTGGTGACTCAGTGGTGTGTCATGACATTTACCAAAGGGCATAGTTCCAAGGTCAAGACCATTCATGTGTTCTTTCTTCCATTCTGAATTCATCCAATCCATAAAAAATTATTCAGTGTCTGATCTGGTTCATTCTTTGCGCAGTGCTTGCTCATGACTCAAAGATTTGTTACTCTTGTGTTCCTAATAAACATACATGTATGTTTATTAATTTGGGGGAATTTTCAACTCTGGATGCACCTTATTTGGGCCTGTATGTTTATTACAATTGCCCTTCCAATGGGGATGAGATCTTCAAATTAGTAAATCTTCACAAGATTGTGTAATAGTCTTTTGTTTAGTACAGTATATTCATTGTTGTAATCATGATGCCTAAACGCCTATTAGTTTTCGTTAATAAAACTAATTAAAATACTGGAAAATCAGTTTGTGTTTAGATAAAATTAGCTACCATTGCTCCCCTACCCATTCAATGGATTTCCACCCTGTACTATTATTTGAGTCTGTACTTTTATTTAATTTTGATAAATGTTCCACCCAGTACTTTTATTCCCACCTGTACTTTTATTTGGAACACAAGAGTATGACCTTGACCTAGAGTCATATCTCCAAAGTCAAGGTCACAGACCATTCCTGTGTCTTAACTTTTTCTCATCCATGAAACTTGATTCAGAGGACCGATCTTGTTCATACTTCTGACACAAGCATTACGTATATGCTCCCTGCAAAACACTGCCAATCGACTCCCCACTAACTGCTCTATGAGGTGGGGTATCAAAACCCAACCACGTGACTTCAAGTGACTTCAGTAAGACGTACTATTGGTTATAATTAGCATGTAGTGTTTCCCAGTGTTGTGACAAGGTGATGCTTCCGACACAAAATAGGACCTCCATACATCATTTCTCTGCAAAACAGCCGTTGATAATTAGGGAAAAAAGCGCATCGCTCCCAAACTATACAAATAAAAATAAAATCATTAAAATTTATTTCAAAATATCGTACAAAATGACTTTTGAGGGCAGTTTCGATCTCGCAGGAATATTTGTGAAGACCTTGTCATTACTTTTTGTCGATGTCGGTGTTTCTTTGATCCCGTAATTTTTGGATACCAATTTGCACATTTTTCCTACCAGTCGGGCAAATACTATTTTTAATATCATAGGGAAATTTTAAAAACGCGTTTCGTTTCGAATATATTGAGTAAAAATCAGTGTGATTTCATCCTTCAATTTTTAAAATCCGACTATTATTAGCGAACTTACGCCAAAAATGGAAATAATAAAAAAAAATCTCATTTGTAACAAATTGAAGAACCTTTCGAAAAGAGTCATTCAAATACACACCTTTTTTATTCTGCAGTGGCTTTACACAATTTGGTTGCATTTCCAGGTATTTGCATGAAGGACAGCAGACTTCGACTTAACAGGTTGAGAACAACGTAGTTTTGTAACCCAATAAATGGGCCAAATTGCCAGAGTTATTAGACCACAGACGTCTGGAAACCTGATCTAAATCACCTCTACCTCAAAACACCTCATTCTTATATGCACCCCCCTCCCCGAAATACATAATACACAGATCTGTATGTTATTTATTTTGGAAGTGTGTGTGTGTAGGGGGAGGGGGGCATATATATGAGGGAGGTGTGACATTGGGGATGATGTGATATTAATCAGGTCTCCAGATGTCTGTGGTTAGACTAAGCAGTGGGACCTGGGGGTGGGATGCACAGCAACTCCGAATTACTACATCCCCTTTAATCCAAGGATGATATACAACATTTCTCAATAAAAAAAATAAGCATTCAACGGGTAATGTTGGATTTCAAGGGTTGCAGAGAACGAGTCGGTCCATTGCGAACTCGCCCCAGTGTCGCAGCAAAGCATCCACGTTTTACAAGGCGATGTTCCCACTGAACTTGGCGGGGAAAAATACAAAAAGAATACCCAAAAGACGGGTGCAGAATGTTAATCTGCCCCCCCCCCCCACCCCCAAATGTTCTTGGTAAAAAAAAAATGCAGTGGAAGACCAGTTGGGTATAGATACCATCTGACTGGTTGGTTGGTTGGTGGGGGGGGGGGGGGGGAGGCTAAGTACAAATTCAATGGAGGCAGAGAGCCGACTGTTATGGGCCTACCATTTTGCCATCAGAGGGTGCAGTTGCATAGGCCAACCCCACAAACATTTAATGTCTGTGTTTCTGTCTCCTAATGTTCAGTGTTGCTGTAAGCCTACTACTTGTGGGCCTAGGCCTATTAAAAAAATCCCGGTGAACTTGGGTGGGGTGGGAATCTTGTGCAGCATCAAGTGGGATATGCAAGTGCGATATAGGTATTGCTCCTTGCCGTATGGGGTGGAACAAAATTTCCTGACAGACCAAAATAATTTCCAGACTGATTTCAGATGTGGAACCAAATTTGATAAACAAACCACGCATGCACCTACATATCGGTTCTCGGATGTAAGATGGTGCTGTGCTGAAATCGTCTATTATGATTGAATGATTGAAACGGGGGAGGCAGAAACAAAGGCATGCTTACAGGCAGTTGTGGGAGTCCGTTACATGACTTTTTGCGAAGAGAGAGTTAGGATGTCTCAAGAGCTAGTCTTGTGGCTGCATGTTTACCACTGCACGTTTAGTGCGAGACATTCGGTGGGTCCGACATAGTGTGTATGTGGGAAGGGTGGTACCCCTCCAATACTCTCAGAGTATGCGGTCACGGCTCTCTGCACGCTGAGTATATGGGCAGAGAATTGTTATAGATTGTGGTCCATGTTTTGGACACTCATATGGGTGGACTTCCACCCGTGGAGTTATATAACTTTTCACTGCTTATGAAAATGGATTGCGCTCCATCAGCTGTAGGCTGAGCTTAGGTACGGATTACTTATTTAGCGCATGATACAGCGTGTTGTTTGTGGTTTTTGAGTAACTGCTGCGTGTGAGAGTACGTGTTTCACTAATTGGGTGCAGTTCGAATATACTACATGTACACTGTTTTATTCGTGAGATCGTATCAGTATTTGGTATGCGTGAAGGTCGATGGCACTGGTGGAGGACCAAAGCTAGATGGCTTAGCTACCCGTTTCCTCCATTCACCCCTAGACCTCGCTCTAAGGCTCATCTATAATTGCATGCTATACTGTTGAATGCATGTGCTTTACAGGATACAACGACGAGGCCGTCAGTGTTTCCAATAAAATGATCTGGCCTTATTTTTAGCGTGTAAGGCCGTATCAGTGTCGGCGCGCAGTATTAAATATGGCCGTACCAAAAGGCTCATCAGCACGTGTGTGCTGTATTGTTGGAGGTAATGTGCTTTCCAACTGTTTGGCTGAGTACACTGCCTGAGTAATTAATTGTCGACATTTCAAAGGATATTGTCGATAGATTGAAAGCAAGTGTGCAGTGTACGCTATTATTTGTCAGTTCGTGTCCTTTATTTGCACTTAATTTGTGCTGAAAAATCATGTGGGTGGATTTCCACTCATTGGGATTATATAACCCTTTATTGCCATTAAGAACAGATTAGGCTGTATCAGATGTCAGCACCCTTATTTAAGGGTTATTTATTTGACTATTGGCTGCTTTATCGAGGAGCTTGGCTGCTTTGTCGACGAGCTTGATTGCGTAAGCGTAGCGTTTGGCTGTTTTATAGAAGAGCTTCGCTTATTCATAATTTGAACAGCTCACCTATCATATTTGGAAGAGTTTGATAGGTACCGGTATGAAGTCTATCATTCATACTATTTTATCGTTGTCCAAATGTTTGACAAGATAGGCTCGTGTATATACAGTTGTGTTTTGCTAACCGACCACTATATTTTGTATTTTCTCATTCAGTTGGTTCCGTAGAAGTCACTTGGAATCAACATGGAGATGTTGCCTTTCTCATAGTCAGTCGGATGGTTTTTGACCTAGCTCCCCTTGAGCATTTGGACTGAAGGAGTCCGGGGGAGGCATGTTTCTATGTTTGTCCATTACTGTGTGAGGTGGACTTTTGTATTTGTTTCAGTGAGTTAGAATGTAGAGCCCCATGTTGGGGGAAAGGAAATCTCGTGGTATTTGCCCGGTAGAGCCGCTGGTATAACTATAGTTTCGACCGTAAGGTCTTATCAAATAAACAAATACATAAGATTTCGTGTTTAGATTGTGTTTACATGGACCACTTGGAGTCATGCTGTGGTCAGTTATTATAGCGTGTATGCGCTTGAGAAATATTTCGACTGTTCTGCTGTCTGTAGTGACAAGCAGCTTGTTGAAGCTTTACTGAAGTGCGATTTTACACTACAGAGGGTGAGTGGTACTACAGAGCGTGGATTAGGCTTACTCAGTCATTATGTTTATAGAAGAGAATAGCCTTGTGCTTTTACTCTCTGCTAATCAATTCAGTCTCTAAGAAGACCGTGTACACGACTGGTATCAGTGTGTTAAGAATGGTGTATTATGTAGACTTTGAGGCTACGCTACGGATATAACTGATATGATCAGATCAGCTCGTGAAATTGTCACGTACAGTGGATCGTTCAAACAGCTGTTATCAGCGTGTAGAGAAGTTGATATAAGCCGTAGGTTTTGTTTACACTACGTGCAAGGCTGATGTAGGTATGGTTTTATCAGCTATTAGTACTCGGGTGGGTACCCCGGAATTATGTTGAGGTATTGTTTTCTAAAGTTCATCTCGCACAATGGTTGTGGAGGAATCGTTTCGCACAGTAGTTGCGGAGGAATCTCAACTCGCACATTAGTTGTGGAGGAATCGTCTCACGCAATACGTGGAAGTCACCTCGTGCTAAAAGCAGAGGATTTGTATCGGGTGGGTACCCTGGAATTATGTCGAGGGATGAGAAATCTGAGTCCTTTCCTCTCCAACACAGTTTCGTCCAGCATGCAGTTCGACCTATTGTTCAGGTGAACAGAATATTCCTTTACATTGAACCATGCAGGGCCTTTGAAACACTGTGGATGACCAAGACTGTAATTGTGGATATCCTGGAACCCATCAACAGTACATGGAGAGAAATTCTAAACAGAAACACTAACAGAGTGGAATTTTCACACATGTATTGTCTTAACCCAACCCATGTGAAAGAAGCATTTCATTGAACTGAGGGTCCTTTGAACGACAACCTACAGTCCATCTGTAGAAATATGTTGTGCTCGGTGTCCCTTTTTCACCGAAGCTGAGAGCATATTTTGTGAGTGGAAACTCACTCCTCAAGTGTTTTAGCAGAGACCCTTCTTTATGTGGCGAGATGGGACGCGATGTGTCTGAATGTATCTGAGATCAGTTAAAAATTATACATTGGCAGAATTTGGGAGAGTTTTCAGTTTCCCGTCTGAACTCAGCAAAATTAGAAGAAACATATACATTTATTTTATATTTCGTTAAAAAACGATGTGTATAGCTTGAGGTTTGTTGCTTTGGACCACTGAGAAAGGTAGACCCAGGCTGTTGTAATATAACTGAATATAACACAACACTCAACATGATCAATTATTGAGTTCTCGCGGCAGCAATAAAATTTGGTAGCAATAACATTTCCTAATCCAAACTAATCCTTTAATTACCCTTCCAAAGATGTAAAACAAGAGCCGACAATAGCTACTGATTGTTTCTGAAGCAGCCTCTGATCGCAATGAAAACATTGACTGGTGACAATAGATAAAGCATAAATTACTCCTATGAAGTTTATTCTTTTGAGATTTCCTACATCAGAAACTGATTTAATTGAATTACAGTTATGTATATCTATATACTTTTTTATCTGATAACCATAGAGTATAACAACCGTTGTATATACTTGAAGTATATACAACAGGTGTTGTATATAATTATAATTTATGCGAACGACCTCTGACCTCTTTCAATTCCATTTTCATTCATTCATTCATGAAACATCGTTATATCTCAGGGCAGGTTTTAATTGTACGCTTATTGCACTTTGTCAAAATCCTCTGATGGTGTCATTTCTTATTTATTTTGCTTCAATAAAGGCAACCTAAAATTTTGCTTCAAAACATTGTAGAAATTACTTGAATGTTAATAGTAATTAGTATGCGGCGACTGCGAACTATTTATAGTCACGGCCTCGATCAAAAGTACTCGCGGAACTGCGCTAATTAAAAGTTCGTCTGCTCTACCTGAAAAAAAAACACTTCGTAAAAATTGTAAACAAACGCAAAATTATTTGTTATATTGGGACTACAGCATAAAACACGGAAGAAAACTGGAACTATGTCAAAAAAAGAATAACTCTACTGAAACACCGTTTTGTTACTGTTAATAAAATAGTTGAAATTTATTTTGTTCCAGCGCAGTTACATGATGCAAGAAGTGCAATCGCACTTTACAATCGCCATCATCGATTTTGTAATGTAAGGGACACAACTCTATGCGTCTTGTCCTATTTCTTTTGTCTCGTAGACTGGTTTTCTTTGGAGGCCAGTGGGAAGCATATATAAGTCGGGTAGAGGCACGAGACGGGTGTCTGTTTGTTATCAGATAAAAACAATAAACATATAGTGTGTTTTTGGTATCCGGACAAAATACCCTCGGACAAAATACCCTTAGGACATAATACCCTCAAAAAAATACCCTTAGGACATAATACCCTCAATGGGTAGGACAAAATACCCTCAGACAAAATACCCTCAGACCAAATGTATATAAAGTTGGATTTTTGGTGTTGGGGGGGGGGGGGTGGGGGGGGGGGTGGGGGGGGGGGTTGCAGGGTAATTGCATCTAAGGCACTAGCCGGTGTTTTGTTTGAAATAACAAGTACCAATATTTTCAATTTTTTTTTATTAACCCTTTACCTAACGTAACGGCCAAAACCGGTCAGCGCTATTCTCAAAAATCGCCAATTAATTTTCACTGCTTTTTCATTTTTTGTCTCAAAAACATAGGTTATGACCTTTCGTTGGAACGAGCTCGTCGAGCTCGCTCCAACGAGGGGTCATAACCTATGTTTTTGAGACAAAAAATTAGTTATTCAAGAATTATTTTTGCAAGTGTCGTCTGCTTTTTAGGTAAAGGGTTAAACTAAATAGATATGAAGCACAATACCAATGGCAGATGGCAATTGAATAAGAAGCACAATATAAATGGCAGATAGCACAGAACATGAAACAAATATGAGGGTATTTTGTCCGAGGGTATTTTGTCCTACCTATTGAGGGTATTATGTCCTAAGGGTATTTTTTTTGAGGGTATTATGTCCTAAGGGTATTTTTTTTGAGGGTATTATGTCCTAAGGGTATTTTGTCCGAGGGTATTTTATCCTACAATCGTGTTTTTATATCTGTGTTATACAACTTGTTGAAATATGGTTTATTTTTTCTCGGCGAAGCCTCGAAAAAATAAACCATATTTCAACTCGTTGTATAACACAGATATAAAAACACACTATATGTTTATTGTCTATATATTTGCACTGCGACTTGTAAAGAAATTTTGTTTCTAACTTTTGACCTATCATTTAACAATTTTTTTAGCACTACGTCAAATGTTGAAATTATTTTGAATCTATTTATAGGAAAAGACAGCGCTTGTGTGGTGTTTTCCAACAAATAGTTGCAACACAATGAGAAAAAATTCAATTTCTAACATTCGGCCTGTCACTTAAGTTAACCGTGCACATGTATATTAGCACTACGAAAAAGCCCCTGATTTAACCCTTTACCTAACATGAAAAGCAGACGACACTTGCAAAAATAATTCTTGAATAACTAATTTTTTTCATTTTTTGTCTCAAAAACATAGGTTATGACCCCTCGTTGGAACGAGCTCGACAAGCTCGTTCCAACGAGAGGTCATAACCTATGTTTTTGAGACAAAAAATGAAAAAAATAATGAAAATTAATTGGCGATTTTTGAGAATAGCGCTGGCCGGTTTTGGCTGTTACGTTAGGTAAAGGGTTAATCCGTCGACCAACCTGAGGGGCATACCTCAGTTGCTGACTTTATTTTTGGCCGATTTCTCCCATGGACGACTTCCCACCATTTAACTCTTTGTGGACTTTAATTTATACCACAACAACAAAGCTTGAATTTTTTTTTTGCGACAATTTATTGGAAAACATCCAGTGGTGTTTTGAATGGTGACTGGACGTTTCGGCCACGGACGTTTCGGCCACGGACGTTTTGGCCCGGACGTTTAGGCCACGGACGTTTCGGCCTAGGACGTTTTGGCCACGGACGTTTCGGCCAATTGCAGATATTTCTCACAATATATGAGATTTTTTCTATTATTATTTTTAATTTTTTTTACTTTATTTTTTTTATTTATTATTTTTTTCTTTTGAATGTTCATTTTTTTTATTTAAAACATGAAAAGATTTTTCATAGGGATAGTTATAATCATTAACTATTATGTTTTTATAGTAATATTCCTTCAACCTACCTGTCAGCTTACTACATTTTATGTGTGTTTCCATAACTATTTAGCTTCAGCTTTTGATTATTAGCAGAATATTTCATTTAGGCTTCCTCTTTTGTCAGGGAGTGTTTTTACAGCAATTGGACTGGAGTTTTTGAGATCAATGAATTTTTAGGTCTCCTTGTGTTTTTGTAGTTAGAGTAATTGACAAGAAATTGTCCTTTTCTTTATACCTGAAAACAAATGACAATTATGAATGTCCAGTTTTGACGAAGGAGCATTCTCATTTATCTGACGAAATAGAAGTAGATATTTCTAAATGCAGACAGAACATGAAAGAGATGGCTAGTAAAACAAATGATAAGCCCAACCAGATTTTCACGACAATGCTTTCAACAGTATCTGATGAAGTGAAAGCCCGTCTTCCAAATGCAGATGTAAATAAACGTGTGCTGCGGAGAGCCCGAGCTCTTCATCAACCCAAAGATCCACAAACTCTACAGGAACTTGAAATAACTGGTGAGTGGAGCATGACTACAGGTGACCAGCCTGTTCCATTTTTGTTCAGTGACAATGGTCCTACTGGTGATGAGAGGGTTATTATTTTTGCCACTGAAAAACATTTACAGCAGCTAGCAAGCTGTGATACTTGGTGCATGGATGGAACATATTCAGTTGCCCCAAATATTTTATATCAGTTGTATGTCATACATGGTCGTGTAGATAATGTGTTTTTGCCTTTAGTTTATGCTTTGCTCCAAAGAAAGACCCAAACAAGTTATGAGAGTCTGTTCAACAAATTAGCAGAGGCTGACTGTGATCCTACAACTGTCATTATAGATTTTGAAAGAAGTGTTAAGCTTTCTGTTCATTCTGTCTTTGGTGCTCATGTTAATATTCAGTATTGTTTTTATCATCTCTCCCAGTCAGTTTGGAGAAAAATTCAGTCACTTGGGCTTGCAAATTTATATGAGACTGAAAATGATTTTCGTCTTTATTGTGGACAGATAGATGCTTTAGCATTCCTGCCTGTTTCCGAAGTTCAGGAAGGTATGGATTATTTGAAAGAGACAATGCCAGAGGAAGCAGAACCTCTTGTTGAGTACTTTGACAGCACCTTTGTTAGTGGCCATCTCCGCCAGAGGCCAGCAAGAGAGGTTAATGGCATACAAACTGTAAGGTTAAGACGAGTGCCGCCATTATTTTCACCATGTGACTGGAATATGCATGAGGCTACTATTAGTAATCTACCCAGAACAAACAATATTTCAGAGGGCTGGAATAATAAATTCCAAGGGCTCGTTGGTCATAGCCACCCTAGCATCTGGAAATTAATTGAGTGTTTACAAGCTGAGTGTGCATGTGTTACAGGTATTCTGTTGCAATTGGAGCGAGGTATCAGACCCAAAAAGAGAACAAAAAAGATATATGCTGAATTACAATCACGACTCCAAAACTTGTGTGATGATAGAGTGTGTGGTCGTAAAACAATTGCTGAATTTCTACGTGGTGTAAGTTACAATCTGCGTGGTGGTCAACCGAATATGTAATCTTGAATACAATGAAATGTGACATAATGAACTAAGAAAAATATATTTTTCTCTTATTATAAATGTAGCATAACAAACTGAGAGAACCAGATTTTTGATTGGTCAAATTCAACTAATTTTTTCCTGATTATCAAAAGCTATGAATTCTGTCAGTAAATAGAGTGTCAAGTAGTAACGAAGAAGACGGATCTTCTTTCCAGATTATACCTTATGCCCCTCACTTGAATGAGCTCCTTGAGCTTGTTTAAGTGTTGGTTAAAAGGTATCATTTGGATAGAAGACTCCCCAGGCATCAACAACCATGAATTCTGTCTGTAAAAAGAGTGTCAAGTAGTAACGAAGAAGACAGATCTTCTTTCCAGATTATACCTTATGCCCCTCACTTGAATGAGCTCCTTGAGCTTGTTTAAGTGTTGGTTAAAAGGTATCATTTGGATAGAAGACTCCCCAGGCATCAACAACCATGAATTCTGTCTGTAAATAGAGTGTCAAGTAGTAACGAAGAAGACGGATCTTCTTTCCAGATTATATCTTATGCCCCTCACTTGAATGAGCTCCTTGAGCTCGTTTAAGTGTTGGTTAAAAGGTATCATTTGGATAGAAGACACCCCAGGCATCAACAGCCATGAATTCTGTCTGTAAATGTCAAATAACGAAGAAATGGATAGAAGATTCACCCGTCAGTAAAAAATATATAGAGGATATTCACGAAAATTTGATGAATACCGAAAATATCTCGTGAGTGGCTACAAAGAAATATGAGGATCTTCACGAGCGACGCATTCATCAAATTTTCGTGAATTTTCTTTTTATTTAATACTCTACGACTACAAACTCTCCAATTTGTGGCCTTTATTTGCCATTAAGGCGCAAAATTTATGTGCCGAACCGGCGTCCATACAAAAATTACAACAACCAAACTCCAACCATTGGAATGTGTGAATATCCGCACAAAAAGTAGTCCCGTCTTATTTCTCCCCTAACTTTACGATTTACCAAGGCTGGCGAATTGAAATAATCGCAATGTGTTTCGAAGAAATAGAACAATAACAAAAAACACCACTTTCTTATTTTCAATAACAAGACACGTCATTTTATTTTTTTTGAACTCAATGCACTGAAGACGTGTGAAGTTGAACTGAAGAAATTTGAAAGTGATTTTGGCTTTTCGCTGGAAGGTGAATGAGAAAGTCAAACTTTGAAACCGCTGATTTAATGAATTGATTTAGTCACTGTCACTATCAATTATTCGAATTCGTTTGTATTTGGGACTCTGGAATTCATTACTGATGTGCTGACTCGTTTAAAGTACATGTGATTCGTCATCCGAACCTACGATGAAATATCGATTTCTAAATATCATTTTGATATTTCGTTTTGCCGACCGACAGGGGAATATGACTTAATTTTTCAGCGTGAATTGATGCCTGAGCATTAAATAAAACTTGTTTTCTTCAAATACAATAAAAAATAATACATGTAGTGGACATAAGTGAATATTCTCCAAAATTGTGCTTACTTGTGCTATGTATTATAATTGTTTCATTACTTGTTTTTGTTATATTTTTATGATAACGTTCAATAAATATAAAAAATGGAAATGGTTTTTCTTCATTCCTAAATCACTTCCCCCTCTCCAACTCTTCCAGAGAAAACCCCCCCAAAAAAAGGTCAAAAAGTACCCTCAAATATATTTTGGCCGAAACGTCCACCCTGTCCAATATTTCTGGCCGAAACGTCCGTGGCCGAAACGTCCTAGGCCGAAACGTCCGGGCCGAAACGTCCGTGGCCGAAACGTCCTACATTCGTTTTGAATAGATAGTTGCAAAAAATGAGAAAAAAAGAACAAAACAATTTCTACAGCCCTGTGTCTTGCAGCACACTGAGAGACCATGTGTTCGAATGTTGTTTTCTAAATACTGGATACCTGTCTTTTCCACCTAAGATCGCCGTATGTACATGTGCTGAGTCGACGTCCAGTAAGAGCAGGCTTCGACACCCTTATAGTTTAAAGTCCCCCCCCCCATAAATAACTGATGTATGCCCCCACCCCCCATCCCCCATAACAACAGTTGTCAAAATATTTTTGCTTCCAAAACACAGCTTATGACCCCTGATTGAAACAGACGCTACGAGCTCGTTTCAGTCAGAAGTCATAAAATATGCTTTGGAAGCAAAAAATTAAGATAAAAACCTAAAAAAAATGGGAATGACGAATTTCGTGTATAGCGCTGGCCGATTTTTACAGTTATGCCACCTAAAGTGTTAAATGCAAATATAAATATTACACAGTAATTTGACTTGAATATTTCTCCATTTGAACTTTATATGCCAAGATTATTTTAATGTGATTTTTTGTTTTTGTTACAAATTACAATTAATTGAATGTATTGATATATATGCATTCCCAATAAATTATAGCAAAATACAAAATAAATTTCAAAAAGATATTTAATAACATTTGATAAATAAAAGTTGTCAGAAAGGTTATAAACGACATCTCAAAAGTGTTATGCTTTATAAGACCAGTGCTGGAAAACCCCATTAATTAGCTCTGACCTCTAATAAAAAGTTCCTCTATAAATACACACAGAGTCTTAATTGAACCAGATTAACGATGACTGTATTATGTAATCATATGTAACAACTGGGGTAGTAATTTGGAAGACAACTTTTACAGGGACTGTACACGTAATGAGAGTGTGCCATGACCTTGACCCAAGGTTATAACCGAGGTCAAGTTCAAAGACCATTCATCCATTCTAACTGCCTTGTTCATAAAAAATGATTGAATGTATAGAACTTATTCATACTTTACACAGTTCTTGCTCATGACTCATGGGTGTGTTATGACCTGGATCCAAGGTTATAACTTCAGGGTCACAATTAGCCTGCCATGACAAAACAAGCTAAAAAAGTATTTTCAGGCTTGCACACAATCTATTTTCACTGAAATTTTGACAGCTGCACTTGTTTTATTGAGTTTCTCTCCTTTGTATTATAAAGTATCACCGTCATGCCTTCTTTTTGGGGGCTCATGCACAGGTAGCATACACATCAGCTATGCTGATATTTTCTTCTTTTGATATGCGTGTCTTTTTTTTCGTAAACTTGATCTTTGTGTAATCTCCTGACAACTTTTACTCTAGTTTGTGATGGCTGATTGGGTGTACTTTTCTTGTAGAAAACTACTTTGTATCCATTTTCTTGACTGGTTTAAATTTACTTTGTATTCAGTCTCCGGCGTGCAAATCCTTAAATCAGATAGATACAAAGAAATGTGCAAAACCTGGTTTATCGGAAATTTATAATGCTGTCTGCATTTTGCAAAATCATACAGGCCTGTAAAAAATGTGTAAATGATCATCATTTCATTTGGCTATGTTTTGCCTCACAAGAAAAACTAACTCATCTACTCTTGATGTTTTGATAACCCTTCAAAAAATATAATTATGATGCAGTGTTTCTGCTATAGAAAAATATATGACGCCATGATGGGGCGACAAAGAGTCATCACAACCACATGCCAACCATGGTTCGTCCCGTGGTAGGAAAATGTTAAATCCTGAGGTCCCAAAACCCCCATTTCCTTGCATCTGAGGGATATTATGAAGTTTTTCACAGAGGTATATATGGAGGTTTTCACATTCTGAGATGTGATTGTGGGTGAACTTAGGTGAAAAATCATTCATACAGATTAGAGTACTTGCCAACAATACCAGTCCATGGATGATCCAGTTAAACAATGATGGCTTGGAAGGGGGTGGAAAAAAATATGTCCTGAAGAATATAACATCACGTCGTAGCATCGAACACTATTAATTTCTATCTGTGTTGCCACAGTTGATCAGGGATCTGCGGGCCTTACTTGCCAGCATTGTTATCAGTTTTCATGCAGGACGAACTTGACAAAAAGATGGAAATGAAATGAAATGAAATGAAATTTATTCAACAAAATACCAAATTTACAAGTTAGATTTGTACAGAGAGTTTTACGTATATAGAATACACTGGTAAATTGTTGGGAGACAACATAGCCACATTGGCTGTCTTCCTGTTGCCCCCAGGAAGAGAGAAAGACTATACAGAAATGACTACACAGAAATGGAGTAGGCTGGATATTTTTGTTCATAAGTACCACTGCCTATGGCTCAACTATTGAATGAATGATGAGAGGAAGGAAGACCTCGAAACTATATGCTAGCCCCTTCCCAGTGTACACGAAAGACTGCACCCGATATACGCGAGTGCAATTTGACGGTAGACTACAAATTTGGATATATAAGATTAGACGTGAGATGGTGGGGCAAGGTATGATTTGGAGATTAATTTGAGGTCGTGTGGGATGAGATAACTGGAGAAGTCACCGACATGGGCTGACAATGGCGTTCTACGATTAAGAAAGCTTTTTATATTGACAGGAAAGACTCGAACAGTCGGCGCCTTGAGCAGAAGTATTTAGAATAAGACTCGTTTGTAACTAGGAGGGAATGTTATTGACAAATAGAACGATTTCCTGTTTCCATTGACGTCATACTTCAGGTATGGACGTCAATGGAGACTAAAGATATACCATAGTGCTAGAGTGTCCTATGTCCCACTGGCACATAAAGCATTCAAGCACCCAGGCGACGACATCTTTCCCTCTCTCTCTCATATAATGGGTCCCACGGGCGAGTGACGAGACATGCAAGTATCAATGAGCATTAGGCCTACAATCTGGACACATTTGATACGAACAGGTAACATGTGAGGAATAGTTTGTTAAGCATTCATTGGTAAGCTGTTTCTTGAAAACATATCTGGAAGGTATGTCCCGTAAGTCAGAAGCAATTCCATTCCAAATCATTGGGAAGCTATGTTTTGGCAGTTTGGCAGAGAATTGGGTTCTAGCTTTCTGTGACTGTATCATGCCATCTTGTCTTGTTTGAAGTCCAGTTGATGAGTGTACACTAAAAAAAGTTCTGAATGAGTCGGGCAACCTATCGTTTTTCCAGTCGTACATGAATAGTGAGACATTCACTTTGTATAGATCGTTAAATTTTAAAATGTTATTATCCTTAAATAAGGGATCAGTATGGCTATTATATTTTTTACAACTAACTACTCGCATCGCGCGTTTCTGTAGAGAGTATATTTTACTGCTGGATGGCCCATGCCCCCTAATATGGATTGCATACAGTAGGTGACTATGAACTAATGTATAATACAGTAATATCAGTGATTTCTTGGGGAGAACATTTTTCACTTTGTTTAGACAGTTTAGATTGCACTTGACATCTTAGAACATACTGTGGATATGTGGTACTTAAAATTGAGGTTTTCGTCAAGGTATACGCCTAAGAACTTAGCGACTTTTTCTTGTTGGGAGTTACCTATAGGTGAAAGCTTAGTATTGTTAAGAACAATATTTAGTAAGTCGAATTTGTTCGGACTGTTCGGTGGGTGTAGCATAATATATTTACATTTATTGGCATTCACTTTGAGTTTGTTGCAACAGCACCAGTCGAATATTTTATTCAGCTCAGTATTAACTGTAGTCTCCAGAGTATTCAGGTCATGTCCAGCTGTAAAAGGGGTTGTGTCGTCGGCAAATGATAAGAGGTTAAGAACAGAGGAGTATCTCATATCATTCACGTAGATTAAAAAGAGGATAGGCCCCAACACAGACCCCTTGGGGACCCCGCAAGTGACATGTCGGTTTGGGGACCGATTCGTGGTGTATTCCACATACTGTTCTCTACCTGTTAAATAGCTTTGGAACCAAAGTTTACTTATCCCTCTTATTCCGTAGAATTCCATTTTGCTAAGTAGAATTTCGTGACTAATGGTGTCAAATGCCTTAGACAAATCGAGGAAGACGGCTAGAGTAGAGTCTTTTGTAGGCATGTCGTTGCATTCAGCGACATACTGCAAAAGGTGCATGATGAGGTGAAAAGTAGAATGGTTTTTGCGAAAACCGTACTGATGTTCGTACAGAATATTAAAATCATTGAGAAAATTAGAGAATCTCCAGTTCATTATTTTCTCCAGAAGTTTCGAAAAAGCCGGTAATAAACTAATTGGCCTGTAGTTACCTAGCTCACGAGAATTACCCCCTTTGAAAATTGGTATCACCTTTGCTATTTTCATTTTATCGGGCACTTTCCCTTGTATAAATGACTGATTGAATAAATAGACCAGGGGTTTCGCGATCTCACAAATTGTCTCTTTCATTATTTTAGTAGATAAATTGAAAGTGTCGGTACTCGCTTTCCCTTTCAATTGTCTGGCTGACAATATGATTTCTTGCTCGTTTGTTGGGGTAATAAAAAAACAGTCCGGGTAATTTCCATACATGAAGTCACCGAAGTTGTTATCGGAGGTGGGGACGTTATCGTTAATAGTCTGACCAATTTCTGAGAAGTAATCATTAAAACTGGTGGCGATTTTATCGGGGTCAGATATTTCAACATTATTATGAGATATGCTAGAGGGAAGTGTCGCTGCTGATTTTGATTTGTTGATTAAGGTACGAAGTATTTGCCATGTTTTTTTAGAGTCGTGTCTTTGTTTCTATAACGTCATTGTAGTATGTAGCCTTTTTCTCTTTAATTGATTAAAAATCGAGGAGTACGTTTTATATTGATTGATGTTAATTTCCGTGGGTTTTTTTCAGTTTAACTAGGTAAAGTTTATTTTTAGTTTGTGAGGACTGCAACAGACCCGATGTCATCCAGGGCTTACTTTTTATGAGCTTTTTGGGTACGTTCAAGCTTCTCAGGGGAAATGTCGATTCGAATGTGTCAAGGTAGATATTCAAAAATGTTTCGTATGCTGCATGGGCACACGTACAGCTATACACTGAGTCAAAATTAATATTATGAAGCAAGTTTTTGAATAGATCAATATTTTCTCTCTTGAATGACCTTCTAAGTTGGGGTGATGGCTCTTCAGGCTCGTTATCACCTTCCTGTATGTAAAATGTGGCGAAGTGATCAGAAATATCAGTAACTAATATTCCCACACTGTAGTTAGCGGATATATTATTGGAATAAATATGGTCAATTAAAGTCGCTGAATGCTCGGTTATTCTAGATGGTTTAGTTATTACTGGCATGAATCCGTCACTAAACATGTTATCTATGAATACGTTAGTTTTGCTGTGATTATTAAAATTCAGCAAATCTATGTTAAAATCGCCTAGTAAGAAAGCCCGGCTGTGCTCTGAGTTGATTTTGGTGAGAATGTCGCTTATGGAAGAGACAAACACGTCAATATCAGCTAGAGGTGCAATGTTTGGCCTATATATGCATCCAACAATGTACAAGTTTTTGCACCCTGGATTGATTTCTGTGAAAATAGTTTCAATGACATTTGGAATGAAAATCGTCAGATCGGGTCTTAGTCTGTAAGAAACATTCTCAGAAATAAAAAGACCCACTCCTCCTCTGTTGTCATTTGGACTAGGGCGGGTCTTGTAGACAATTGGGTGGTAGCCATCAATTTTGTAATTGAGATGCTCGTGGAGTTTGAAGATTTCTGTTAGACCAATTACGTTGAACATATTCTCACCTTGCTGGATGTCACAAAGGAAGTTGGTGAATGAGTCCCAGTTGGCACTAAGGCTTCTGCAGTTTAGACTAAGAAGGGTTACAGTTTTGTTTTGTCTGTGGAAATTTTGTCGGAAGTTGGAAGGCGAAAAATAATTGCATGAGTGACCATGAATGGTAAAAGGGGACTCTGAATCATCGTCCTTCAAAAGACTTATCGAGTGATTATACTTGGACGCAAGATTATATCGGTCATCACTCTGTATCTCATCCAACGTTATATTTTCATTCGCCATGAGTGCGCGTCAGGTAAAGTAGAAAAATGTGGACCATAAGCAGTGGTAGAATAACAGCTGTAATAAATGTATAGTTAAAATTTGAATAAAGCATATTTGGTGTAAACCTTTTCAGCCCATGACAGCTGAACATAGGTTAATATATAAATTATAACTCTTTACACGTGCGTCGTGGTGGAGAACTATATTACAAAGGTGTCTCAAATTTACATAGAGTCCACGGGGTTAATAATGGGGTGTATGAGCTTTTCAGCTGAACCTATTTCAAAGGAGTAATAAAGTTATTGTGTCCAGAGAACGCAAGGATGACCCAGATAACCGATAACATTCGATTGTCCGGGAACACAACCAGAGAATGGTCATGGGCAGAGCCCGAGACCATTGTCTAGCCAGGTTGCCGATATCGAGTGTAGATAGGACTTGGAACCATTGTTATCTGTCTCGCCTCAGCGAACAAACAAGTCCACGTTCTAAACGTAAAGAATTACACAATTTTTTCATTAGTCTTATGGAGAACTACTAAAGGGTTGGTCAAAAAAGAAAAAAGTCAACACATGACCAGTGTTGGTAAACATTTTTTCTTATTCGAGGCGAGATGAGGATTGTGTTCACATCAAATGTATTTAACTTGTCACTGTCAATACATTCAGGGAATAATCAGGTCGAAATGAGTTTCTGAAGCAAAAGATACTGGATGGTGATTAATTTCGAGACCAGTGAATTAAACGTTGTCAAGCTCCGTTGGGTAATTAAGTTATTGTGTCAAGAGAACCCGAGGATGACCCAGACAGGTTGCATCATGGGGTCACGAGTCAGTTGTCTGGTGTTTACAAGTTAAGGAGACACAACTGGCACTTCACGCTTTCCTGGCAGAAACATTCACTGATAGTGGAGGCATTGAGGAAATCAACATCAGCAAAAAGCCGGTTTTCCGTGCTATCCCATCTGAGTTGGGAAATATTTTTAGGCTACAGATGACACATAAAGATGAGTTAGTGCAGGCGAAAAATTAAGAGCAATTGATACAAGACACTGTAAAATCTCGACTTGGATGCTTCTTCTTTTTGAATTATTGGATCATAATTCAGTTATTGGTCACCATTCATGGAGCAATTCAATCTGAATTCAGAGGGTTATACGTGTCCTGTTCGGACAAAGTGTGTTCCAGGAATTTGTTGTATCTGGACAAGAAGAAACAGTTCTATTGAAAAATTTAATTTTCTCCTCTCCAAACCGCGGAGTGCGGCCCCCCTTTGGAACTGGCTTGGTGAGCCCGCCCCAATAAGGAGCCACAATCCATGGCTAGGAAGGAAAAAAAACGAATTATGAGGGTAAATTACAAAGCCATGTGGTATATTACGGTGCCGGTTATGGCTTTTACCTTATGAAAAAGCGTTAATTGGTGGTGATTAATCCCACACTCATAAAGGGGACAAAAATGTTCCCCTGATTTAGTGAAAGTAATTTTAAGTCTGCTTCTCTGTTATGGAGATACTCTGGTGAAAATCTTGGGTGTTGCTTCTGGTGGGTGCCTACTGTTGGAATCTTTCACTTCGTAGCCAGTATCCGAATACACAGTTACAGAGAGAGAAAGGGGTGGAGGGGGGGGGGGGGGCAGACCCTTATATTTCTTGTCTATCACTGCCATATAAATTCATGTAGCAGAATATTCCCCCATTTTAGAGGTATTGAGAGTGCGTTCGTTCAATCAAGCTGTTTTCAAGACATTTAATGACTGGAAACAATCTGAATGAATGCACCCTGTGATTTCAGATGTCACAGGCCACTTCAAATTAAGCAAACAAAAAAGGATTGAAATTCAATGAATGCAGATCTCTAAATCCATTGAAATTTTAACCTTTTCTAGTTTTATAACAATTAAATTTATTTTATTTTTATTAATATCTCACATGGGACCATGCTGTGATATTATAAACTGATGGAAATTTTCAATATTTTATCCCCCCTCCCCCCTTAACTACAAAATGAATTGGAATATTAAAAAGAATTATTTTGCAGTTTTTTCAAAGCACCAGTTATTGCTTTGAAGAAATAATTGCAAATTAATATGAAAAGAGGAGGTCTTATCAGTCCACTATAAAGTATTACATAATTCCCACTCTTGCCTGCCAATTGACAACACAATGACGATACTGAACAGTGACAGATTGGCCTGGTCACTCACAGGACTATCGATGAGACTGTCAGCGACTTTGATAGATGTTCTCCGACCACAGTACTGGGGTTCGATACCCACAGAAGTTCGAGTGGAATGAAGAGAAACCATCGATGTCTAAAAAGGTTACTGTATGAAGGTAGTCCAGGGGCAGGACATAGCACCAAGAAGATTTCTGTTACATTCTGACAGTGGACCAAAGAGTTAAAATCTATCATTTGTTAGCTTAACTTGACATAGTCAAGATAAGCTATTGCCATCACACATGCAGAAGTCTGTTAATCTGTCAGTCTGTAAATCTGCCAGTCTGTTTACATTTTCTTTAGCACAGGCGACACCTCGTAGTTCTTGTACGATTATCACAAAATTTCTTACGCAGGTTCGAATTCATGTCTAGATGAGAACGTCGCCATTTGGTCACGATCGGTCAACCATGAAGGCTACGTGAGCCCGGAAACCTTTAGCACAGTCTATAGGTCATATTTATGAAGGAATTTTATTGTACCTTGGTAGGATGACTCCATATAACGTCTAGATGACAATGTCCGCTTTTGGTTGTGATCCGTCAACTGTAATGGCTGTGAGAGCCCAAAACCCCGAAAACCTTTAGCACAGTCTGCAGGTCGTATTTATGAAGGGATTTCATTGTAACTTGGTAGGATGACTCCGTATAAGGTCTACATGAGAATGTCCCTTTTTGGTTGCAATCGGTCAACCATGATGGCTGCACAGGCCCGAAACCCCAAAACCTTCAGAACAGTCTACATGTCGTATTTATGAAGGGATTTTATTGTAACTTCGTAGGATGCATAATGTCTAGATGAGAACGTTGTATTCTGGTCAGGTTCAGTCAACCATGAAGGCCACAGGGGCACGTTACCTTGACTCTTTTAGCACAATCTACAGCTTGTATTTTTGAAGGGATTTCAGTGTAACTTGGTAGAATGACTCCATATAATGTCTAGAAGAGAACGTCCCCTTTTGGTTGCGATCCGTCAACCATGATGGGAATGCTAGTCCAAAACCTTTAGCACAGTCTACAGGTAGTACTTATGAAGGGATTTCAATGTACCTTAGTAGGATGTATAAGGACAAGACCATGACAGCTACTTGAGCCCGAAACCTCAAATGGGATTTCATTGTAACATGGAAGAATGAATCCGTATAATGTCAAGATGAGAACTTTCTCTTTTGGTCGCGATCAGTCAACCGTGACTGGTACGCAAGCTCAAAAGCTCGAAAACTTTTAACACAGTCTACAGGTCATAATTTATCATCTCCTGAAGACAGCTTTACTTTCAGTTTTGACATGACATGCTTGTGTGCACAACTCCTTCAATGTTTTGTTTGAACTGGCAAGACATCTGCAGTCCCCATAAAGTGTTCATATCCACTTGAGAAACTTTGAATATCATGAAAATTTATATTATCAAATTCAAAACCTGTACCACCTAAAACTATTTATTATACCCCACGCAACGAAGTTGCTGGGGTATAATGTTTTTGACTGGTCCGTCCGTCAGTCCGTCAGTCTGTCAGTCCGTCCTACTTGTTTTCCGGACTTTTTTTCTACATGCTTCCAGATTTGGAGCTGATTTTTGGTATGTGAGTCTAGCATGGTGGCCTACAGATCAAGTTTGCATTTTGTTCCGCTCCACTGATTTTTACCCAAATTACGGCCCTTGGACTCTGAAAAATTCATCAAAATTACAGTTTTCCGGACTTTTTTTCTACACGCTTCCAGATATTGAGCTGATTTTTGGTATGTTAGTCTGACATGGTGACCTACAGATTAAGTTTGCATTTTGTTCCACTGCACTGATTTTTACCGAAATTACGGCCCTTGAACTTTGAAAAGTTCATCAAAATTACAGTTTTGCGGACATTTTTCCTACACACTTCCAGATATTGAGCTGATTTTTGGTATGTTAGTCTAACATGGTGGCCTACAGAACAAGTTTGCATTTTGTTCCGCTCCACTGATTTTTACCGAAATTACGGCCCTTGGACTTTGAAAAATGCATCAAAATTACAGTTTCCCAGACTTTTTTTCTACACGCTTCCAGATATTGAGCTGATTTTTGGTATGTTAGTCTGACATGGTGGCCTACAGATCAAGTTTGCATTTTGTTCTACTCCACTGATTTTTACCGAAATCACGGCCCTTCGACTTTGAAAAGTTCATCAAAATTACAGTTTTCCGGACTTTTTTTCTACACGCTTTCAGATATTATCAAAATTACGGCCATTTTAGTATGTGAGTTTACCACAATGACTTACAGATCAAGTTTGTGTTTCGTTCTGCTCGGCTGATTTTTGTGGAAATAACGGGCCCTGGACTCTGAAAAATACAAGTAACAGATTTCCGGGTCATTTTCCTAAAAATTACAGATTTCTGAGCCTGAAATATCGAGGCGCGTGGGGTATGTGAGCGTGCTCACTAAAGTTCTATATTTGTGATCATTCAGAATTACAGAAAACTGTCTTTGGTTCTTCAGAAGCTATAATGCCAATACTTGACATTGATTCAAAGAAATGTTCTAACATGCACTCACCAGTAATCTGTGACAAAACCAGTGATGTACAAATTCTGATAACCTACTCAATCTAACACTCTACCAGTTGATATAGGAAATCTCATACTGTTTGAATGAAATAATTTATTCATCAATACACATTCATACAAAATACATGTGTAGACAAGTTTTTTTTAGAAACATTTTACATGGGTATTATTTGGAAATTGCAGGGCTAGATTTTCATTTGTGTTTTAGTTTTCAATCAGAAAAAGTGTATTTTTATACTGTACCAATGATCCAGACTTAGCTGGTGCAAACTGTATTAAATTCAGGGCCAAACACAAATTTTGCCCCCCAATCCCCAAAATTTGCATCAAAAACCGAAAATTTGATGTCCTGGTAGGTCCTCCATAATTTTACTGTACTGCGCATGCGCAGTGTCAAGGAGGTCTCGAAATTGGCGTCAAAATGTCATTCTTTGTTTGGCCCTGAAAACAGTGTCCCCTCACTGATATTTGTGCTGTAAATCTCAGTTTTAATGATACCAGACACATAATTATGAGAGAAATGGTGGATATGAAGTGGATATAGGATGAGGAGAGGAAACAGCAGTGGTTTCTGATGTTCAGGGCTGTAACTTAAAATTATTTTACGAAATTATTTCATGTTGCCTATTTTTGAGCCATGGCCCTGTTGTTGTCATTCTTGCTATGAATGTTCCATTGTTTGATCGGTGTTTCCTCTCTCCCTTTCCTTCATTCCTCCTTAGCTATTCTCCCATGCTTTTGGCTTATTTTTTGTAATTTCTTGGGAGTTTTGGCATGGAAACATAATTATTTTCTGTTCTTTCCCCATGTTTACGTCCTCACCCTCGGGTGTTTAGGCGTTTTGGTCTGCATCTACCATCTGATGCTCTACAGTTTCTTCTGGGGAAGGTTCTGTTTAGCATCAGATAGTGTTTAAATTAGACACTGATTTCAGGGCCATGTTTACCAGTGCCTGGAGTCATGTTTCTGGTTTGTTTACACTTTTTGTTTACGTTGACAATGGTTACTTCTGATAAGTGATTTCTTGTCTTCTACCTAGATTAATTCATAATAAGATACTAGTGTTGTACGGTTAACCGGTTTTGTAAGTCGGTTTCGGTTTTGCTTGAAAACCGAAACCGAAACCGTGTAACTGGTAAATGAGTACGGTTTCGGTTTTTTCCTAAAATGTCGGGAAGAGATGTTTTCTTTATTCACTTTGCACTAACAATGTCTGAAATGTCAAGCTTTGTCAGGAAATAACAGTGTTGTCAATGCACGCCACATTCTGGGTGTAAAGGGGTCACTCCAGCATGTCCAGATCACCCGAGAATGATGTATGACAAGTTGTCAATCACACATCGTTAACGTAAAAAAGGGTTGTGTTTTCTGTGAGAATGACAAAACAGACAGCCAACACGCTTACATTTCACTGTTTACAGGAAATACCTTGTGCAATTGGCTTTGTTTTTGAACAGGTTTGTCTGACATAGTCAATCAGTTTAATTAAAATTACTTATCTACAATCTGTTGGACAGTGAATAATATCATATCAGAAAAAGGTCTTGGCATTTCATTGTCGTATTCGAAAATAACATTTGTCACGGGTTTCCCCACCACGTGTTTCATATGTAGTCTGTTGCCTCCCTTGATGTGCTTATCCGGGAAGAGGTTTCCTTGCGGTTCAAACTTGGGACGTTCAGACCTGAGACGATTTGTCCTGAAGGTTTCGGCCAACTAAAAACACAAAACCGCAAGTTCTTATTCTATTTAGTTCAATATAGGCCAAAACGTCTTGAACCGAAACGTCCCGAGGCCGAAACGTCCCAAGACCGAAATCGTCCATATCCACGGGAAAAAGCTGCGTTCCAAAATATCGCTGTCAACGTGCCACGGTTGCATTCTCACACAACTAACTTTAAGGGGGGCAACCAATGGAACAAATCAGCGGTAGAAATAGAAAGTGGAATGGCAAGAGGCAAACGCAAAAAAGTTGCAATATATAACAGTACACCAGTGAATTTGTGAAATCAATTCCATTGAGCTAATACCATTGCATGGGGGGGGGGGGGGGGGGGGGGGGGGTACATAGGCAATAGGTATTTGGTAAAGTGGTTCGTTCTGAAGCCCAGCCAGCTACAAACAATATGACTTTCCCATTCCAGGCTGACATGAAATGATGGAAAATGTATGGAAAAGAGTCCATACATCAGTTCATTGTCAGGTATGTTAGGATGGGTGTCTAGGTGACCCTCTTGGCAACGCTTGTTATTATTTGCAATGCCTGGTAGGGTCACTTTGTTACGCTGCCCAGGGCCCCACCCAGGAGTGAGCACTGAACAGAGCCCTGGGAAATTGTGAATTAACTGGTTTCACACCCATGTGTTAATATCAATTCATCATAGACTCGCTTATGCCTGAACTTAAAGACCAGAGGTGGGGTGGGGGGGGGGGGGGGCGGAGGGCATGTGCCTAGAATTGGTGAGTGGTGATATTCTACAAACACTGTTACATTTTATTTTCTTTTATATTATTTTGTTTTGATAATGCCTGCCATTTATACACTTAGCACAAATGCTAGTCACTGCCAATTAAATCATCATTGAAAAGATGACAGTATGGACATTATATCGACACTATATACTTTCTGTTGGAAACTGCTGATGTCTTACATTAAAAAAACTAAAACCGACCTATAAACCGAGTTTTTTTAAAAAAAACGAACCGAAACCGAACCGAAACAAGAAAAATAAAACTGCACAACACTATAAGATACATTAATATTGTCCGTAAGTGTTACATTTTTTTTTCAGAATGATTTAAAATTTTTGTCCACTGTTAGGCTTTTTTGGGATCCATTTGGGCTCAGGGTTCCCTTTGGGAACTTGGGCTCTTCTGAAAAATGTTTTTCAAAATTTTGTCTTTTTTGAATTATTATACCCCCACTTTCGAAGAAAATGGGGGTATACTGGATTACATGCATCTGTGCGTCCGTCCGTCTGTCCATCCGTCCCTCTGTCCGTCTGCCCGTCCATCCGTCCATCTGTGCGTCCGTGTGTGAGTCCGTCCGAAAATATTCATAACTTAAGTAAATTATTATTTTTTATAATATTTGTTGGTCATAGGTATGTCCGCACTAGTTATTGTTTTTTTTTATTATTTTTTTTTTTATTACTTGTTCACTTAGAAATTGTGTCCATCCGAGCCAAATTTTGTCTGTTCAGCCTGTATCTCGGGTATCGAATGTTCTATTGCAATGAAATTTGCTATGAACACTGCTTATGGTATAGGCTTTAAAAAAAAGATTCAACGATATTTCTCACATTCTCCTTTTTAGAGTTATCCCCCTTTTTTGACTTAGAAATTGTAGGAAATAGACATTATTTGTCTGTTCAGCCTGTATCTCAGGTATGGGTTATTGGATTTTGATGAAATATGGCATGCAGTTTGCCTATGACAAAGGCTTCTGCCTTATTGCATAAAACTTCCAAACACCAAACAATTTACCATACCTTTTGACTTAGAAATTGTTGAAAACTTTCGAAGAAAATGAGGGGGGGGGGGGGGATACTGGATTGGGGTTATCGAATTTCAGTGAAATATGGCATGCAGTTTGCCTATGACAAATGCTTCTGCCTCATTGCATAAAACTTCCAAACACCAACAATTTACCATACCTTTTGACTTAAAAATGTTGAAAATTGTTGAAAACTCTCAAAGAAAATGGAAGGGGGGGGGGGGGGGTATACTGGATTGCGTCTGTTCATCTGTGCATCCGTCCATCAGTCCATACGAGAATACTCATAAATGATATTTGTTGGTCATAGGTATGCCCACACTAGGTGGTACACCACGTGGGGGTATTCACCGGACGGAAGTCCAGCTCTTGTTTTTTCATATTATTATAATGGATTATTATATTATGTATCTTTGTTTGCAAGGCTTATTGCGGGTAGTATGATTGATTATCTTCACAATGAAAGAATATTGTTCAAATTGTAATGGAAGGAAATCTTCCTCTGATTCTCATGATTTCTGTATTAATTGTAGTCAATGTACTCCTTGTTCTGTGTGTATCAATTGGGATGACACATTGGACACGTGTGTCACGGTATGTTGTTAGCGGGGAGAGGGCCATGTCGGTCCTCTTGCCGCAGGGTCACTCAAGTTTTTCACTCTCTTTTTCAGAGGAACAAGAATTGGGTGATGTTTCCGTGATGCCGTCTACCAGTGCGCGTCCGTCGTCACAATCGAGAGAAGAGCTAGCAGCAAAAGTGCTCATGGATATACGGCAATTGCCTAAGAGGCCCCAAGTAGGGTCGATGGCGTTGCCGTCTATGTCCGCTAGCTCGCCCAGTGTCACGTCCATTCACCGAATGGGTCAGCACCCGGGTGCGATCCAGGAAGGAAATAAGGGTGTTACGAGCACTATAAATATACCACAGGCACACACCTTAGTTTAGGACGGAAGAAGCCTTTGTGTTCGGTCCGTAGCTCGTCCAGCTCCACATGGGCTGCGAGCGAGAGAGGTCCCTCTCTCGTACAACAACATCGCGGTCCGGATGTTGTTGTACATAACGTTCCTCAGTCGGAGCTTACGTCCACCCCTCGGGACACTACGGTGCATAGACAGTCCGGAGAGACTGTATCTATGGCTTCTTCATCCTCACGACAGCGCACTCGACCGCACATTGGCTATGTGACCGCCGATATCCAGCCAGCATCACCGTCCAGAGATTCCTCGACAGCCAGGTCACGCCATCCGGTAGCCAAGGATTCGAGGCCGCCTCCTTCCGGACATTTGCATAAAAGAGGTATGCAGGAGACAACGTCCACAGAGCTTCCTGTAGCAAAATCTCACAAGACCGCAGATCCGCAGGCCTCGTTGATGGACGAGCTATCGCAGATAGCACAGATCATAGCAGCATCCCAGCAGCCGGCACAAGTTCTGTCCGAGCAGGAAGTATCTGATGATGCCTGGTCAGTGCGTTCCGCAGCTGGATCGGGAGCGAACGACCGAGTTACCCAAAAGGTCCGTCAGGATGGAGAAAGGGATGTTTAAGAGTTGGAATTCTCCCTTTCGGAACAACATAAAATAGCCGTCGAGTTAATCCGGCATTTCCTACCTGAAGTTGTTCCAGCGGACCAGGATGCTGCTCAGCCGGATAGGAGGCTAACAGCGCCACTGGACACTGATTTTTTCAATCAGTTTAGGGACTCCATCCCTAATTTCCGTCTCAGTCCAGGAATGTCTCACGGACATTCGAGCATTTGAACGACGCTATCAGAAAGCTTGCATTTAAAACGGGCAAGTCAGCCTTCCTTTCGGCTAATGCACTCAATCTGTCTTTCATTAATGCTGGAAACGGCAGGACAGGGCGTTCAGAGAGTTCCTCTGCATCTAGACGACCAGGCTGAAGACCTTGTATTATCCATGCCGTCATCTATGTCTATTCAAAGCTCTACCTTGGAAACTACAACATCTTCTAATAGAGCAAATTTAGATGCACTCTCGTACGCAGATCACCTTACCAGAGCGTTGTCATTATGCCTTGAAGGGCAAGAATTTCAAGACGTACAAACGTCTTTGAGAGTTCTGTCAAGGGCTATTGCCTTTTCTACGTATAACTCCACCCTTTCAGTGGCTAATCTGGAATTGGTTAGACGTGATGGAGCCCTAGCTACGTCCACGAGAGTGGATAGTAGGGTGAAAAACTCTCTTAGAGTCGCTCCGGTCTCCGGATAACTTCTCTTTGATGGCAAGCTTTCTACCATTTATGATCAGTTAACTAAGAAAGCTTCTGACTCTCTGCTATTTAAGACTGCTTCTAAAAAGTCGGAACCAGCGGAGAAAAGTAGGCCTGGATTTTCTGGGATGGGTACGTCCAGGGGAAGCTCCTTTAGAGGTGCGTATGCGCCTTCTAGGCCTTATTCTTGAGACTTTCAAGGCAGCGACTCTAGTAGGGGCTGTAACGCTGGCCGTAATAACAGGTTAGATGCCCCTAGGTCGACGACACGAGGTGCGGGTCGTGGAGGACGTAGTTTCTCCTTCCGCAAACCTCGCAGGTCCAGGAGGTGATAGTGTAGACCTCTGTCGCGTTCCAGTGGGCGGAAGGTTATCGAGTTACTTACGAAATTGGGAATTGATTACGGAGGACCCTTGGGATCGAAGGGTGATAGCGGAAGGAGTGAAACTGTCCTTCAAAGAAAACCTCCGTTAACTCCAAGTCCAAGATGGACTCAACTTCCGTCAAATATTCTAAAAAGAGACGCACTTCTTTCAGAAATTAGGTCTCTCTTACTGAAGAATGCGATAGAGGTCGTAGAAAACCAGGAATCTCGAGGTTTCTACAACCATCTTTTTCTGGTTCCGAAACCAGACGGCTCGTTCCATCCAGTAATAGACTTAAGCTGGATAAACAAGCTGATTGTGGCTCCAAAATTTTATATGGAGACCATCCGATCGGTCAAAACGAGCATTCGAGTGAACGACTATGCCGCAAGCATAGATCTCAAGGATGCGTACTTTCACATCATGGTACATCCGGCGTTCAGAAAGTATCTTCGTTTCACTGTCCTAGGTGTCGTATATCAGTTCCGTGCGATGTGCTTCAGTCTGAATCTAGCGCCCTGGGCTTTCACTTGGATAATGAACACGGTCATGACTTACTTCCGAGCTCATTCGTCTGTGGTAACATCGGCCTACCTGGACAATATTCTTCAGAGGTACGGCAACGAGTTAACGCTTCAGAACGATGTGCAGAATCTGCTTCTATTGCTCCGACGTCTCGGTTTTATAGTAAACGAGCAGAAGTCGGATCTGGTGCCGTCCAAGTCATTCACCCACCTGGGGATGAGCTTCGATATGCTTTGAGTTAGCTTCGAGATGCACAGCAATCTCGTTTGTCTGCCGTTAACCAGAGTGAAGTTACCGTAGTCAGTTGTCAGAGAAGGTAACAGCGAGAGAATTCAAGAGACTGATAGGTCTGTGCGGAGCTGCCGTGGATCTTATTCCAGTGGGGCGGCTACGCACTCGTCCTCTCCAAATCTTTCTGACTCAGAATTGGAAGGCGAAGACTCATTCGCTCGATACGGATATCCTCTTGTCAAGCCAAGTGAAACAAGAGATTCAGACTTGGGCAGACATTCAGTGGTTAACTCAGGGAGTTCCACTGCATTTGCCGGATCCGAGTTTTACTATAATGACGGATGGCAGTCAAACAGGTTGGGGCGCGACACTATGCCCGTCGGATTCGAGGTGCCAGGGTCTTTGGGATCCGAAGTTTTTAGGCAAGCACATAAATATCAAAGAAATGATGTCAATTTGGCTTGCGTTGTGTCATTGGATGGACGATACTCAGAATGCACACGGCCAAATTTTGTCCGACAATACGACGGTAGTAGCGTATATTCGGAATCAGGGAGGCACTCATTCCATTCCTTTGTTCAAGCTAATGGAAAGAATCCTTCTGTTTGTATAGGAACATCAGGTTCTACTATCGTTCCGTCATATTCCGGGTCGTCTGAATGTGTTAGCAGACTCCCTTTCACGGAGGGGTCACCTGTTGCAGCCGGAATGGACTCTCAACAAACAGGTTTTCAATCAGATTTGCTACCAATGGGAGCAACGAATGATAGATTTGTTTGCGACGTATCTCAATAATCAGTTGCAGACGTACGTGTCCGGATCCTCGAGCATTTGCAGTAGACGCTCTGTCGATCTCGTGGGACAGGATTTGTGTTTGGCCCTGAATTTAAAAGAGTTTGCACCCGCTAAGTCTGGGTCATTGGTAAGTATAAAAAATATATAAATTACTATAAATTTTTCAACTTTTTGTATAATGCTTGTTTGACACGCTATACGTCTGCATACTACATAGGCAGAATTTAGTTGGAAGTTAGTGTCAAGCAGTTCATTAACCCTACACCTAGTGTCATATTAAAAACTTTCTAGCGCTATTCACAAAACTGGCTAAATTTTATTTTTCTCCTTATTTGTCTTTTAAACATAACTTATCGTCCCTCATTGGAATGAGCTTCTTGAGAACATTTCAGTAAGGAGTCATAAGCTATTTTTTTAATACAAATAATGAAAAATTTATGTTATTTCAGATATTTGGGGCAAATGTCATCTGCTGTTCATGTTGGTTAAAGGGTTAAACAAGTGACAGTGGTGAAGAGAAGGTGAAATATCAGCCTGCTGTATTGGTGTTATGGTTTAATGGAGATAAGATATTTATGAATTCAATATCAACAAAGATAAATGACTAGAAACTCATGCTTGGTAGTGGAAGTGGGGATAGCCACCCTCAGCAATTTTTTATCACACTTGACAGTTTATATGGTTTATATAATAACTGCCTCCCTTGAAATAAATAATTTTCTCATATGTTTATACAGATACTTGCATTGTATATAGACATAATTTTATTATGTCTCAAAGTTAGTTTGTCCAATCAAAATGCTGGAATACCTTCTAAAGATTCCACCGTATCGGGTTACTCACCTGATATTAATTAATATCAGGTGAGTAGCCGCCATTACTATTTTGATGCAATTCCCCTCACTTCGAATTTTCAAAATCTGAATTAAAACAAAATAAGAGAATTTAGGTTCCGAAAATATTTTCAAGATACCGTATTTTGTGATTTAAAACATTAAATATGTAAAAAGATGGGCAGAAGATAATATTTGTAGTCTGAAAAGTTCTTTTCTTTTCTTTTCAAACGAACATTTGTCCAGCTCATCAATGCCAAAGGGTGCTCCTATTTTCAGAAATTGCAAAATCGGCAACATCAACATCACTATAAATAATAAATGAACAAACTTGTTTTTGAAACATTCCGATCAAACAGAATTAACAGAAAGTCGGTGTGCGTTTCAGATTCAACTTCAAAGTTCAAGTTGCGTTATTGTTATTGTTTGCTCTACAGTAAAAAAGTGATTTTTAATGTTCAAAACTGCTTTATTAGTCCTTTTTAGGTAGTAACAACAGTAAATGTACGCAAGGGGCCTCCAGATTATGCCGAGTTGGCAAGCAGCACTGATCTCAGTGGCAAGCAGCGATTCGTTTCATTTGTAAACAAGTACGGCAATCGCCCTTCGCAAAGTGATGATTTGTTTACAATTACCATGGTTACACGTACCGGTGCCTGTTACTGTTCATGATTCTGCGCGGTGCTATCAATAGTGGTTCCTGAAAAATAAATTCCGGGCCGTTGTTTGTTTATGGAGAAAATTATTAATCGCTTGATTTACATGAACTTTCGACATAATAAATATGTTACATGGCGTGTAGCTGGCTGATACATTTCCATACAAGGCTCTGAGTGTTCATATCAGGTGAGGCGAAGCCGAACCTGATATGAACACTCATCGCCTTGTATGGAAATGTATCAGCCAGCTACACGCCATGTAACTTATAATATCTCTCCTTACTTGCCGGTCAGTGGAATGTTGGGGTTGACTACATATGTGTTATATTGCTAAGATGATGCATGATACAGTTGAGCCCAGTTAATTGGATATCTTTTAGTTGAATATCCCTGTTAATTGCATATAATTTCCAAACAAAACCATTTACCATACCTTCAATACAAATTTACCCTGTTACATATCGGTTATAGAGTAAACTTCTGTTAATTGAATAAAAAAATCTTGCAATATGTCAAACCTTTATTTTAATGGCACGCGATCACTCTCACGCGCCATTGCTCACGCAATTACAATTTGCAGCGAACGATCAATCGCGCACATGGAAAAAAAGCAGTTACTTTTTTTAGCTCAACTTTGGCAAAGCCAAATTTGAGCTTATGCCATGGCCAGTTGTTCATCGTCCGTCTGTCCGTCTGTCGGTCAACACGGCTCGGGCTAGAGGCCGTACTTATGAACCGATGTTTACGAAACTTCTTGGGTACCTTTGGTATCACCGTGAGACGAGAACGAGTGTTTTTGAGTCCGGTCCAAAATTCAAGATGGCCGATGGCAGCCATTTTGTACAAAATTAGGTGCAATCAGATTTTTGTACAGAACTTCCATATTAAAACGCTGATTTGAATAATTTTTTGTATGAATGTTTAGTACCATGGGATACATCACATATAATACAGGTTTTTTTCTTGTGCAAAAATTATGCAAATTAAATAAGTTTGATTTTTTCAGTGCTACTTACACACAGTAAGTACACATGTCAATACGGCTCGGGCTAGAGTCTGTATTTATGAACCGATCCTCACGAAACGTCTTGGGTACCTTTGTTATCACCTTGGGATGAGAATGAATGTTTCTGGGTGCGGTCCAAAATTCAAGATGGCTGCCAGTGGCCATTTTGTAACGAAATTAGGTCTAATCAGTTTTTTGTACACAACTTCTATACAGCTCAGGCTAGAGGCTGTATTTATGAACCAATCTTTACGAAACTTCTTGGCTACCTTTGTTATGACCGTGGGACGAGAACGAGTGTTTTTGGGTCCGATCCGAAATTCGGGTTGGCCACTGGCAGCCATTTTGTACAAAATTAGGTGCGATCAGATTTTGCGCAAAACTTCCATATGAATGTGCTGATTTGAATAATTTTTTGTATGAATGTTTAGTACCATGGGATACATCATAAAAAATACGGGCTTTTTTCTCATTCGTTTATTATGCAAATTAGACTAACTTTGATGTATTTAATGTTACTTTCTGCACTATAAGTGCAAATGCCAATACGGCTCGGGCTAGAGGCCGTATTTATGAACCGATCTTTACGAAACTTCTTGGGTACCTTTGGTATCACCGTGGGACGAGAACAAGTGTTTTTGAGTCCGGTTCGAGATTCAAGATGGCCGATGGCAGCCATTTTGTACAAAATTAGGTGCAATCAGATTTTTGCACAGAACTTCTATATTAAAATGCTGATTTGAATAATTTTTTGTATGAATGTTTAGTACCATGGGATACATCACATATAATACCGTTTTTTTTTCTCGTTCAATAATTATGCAAATTAGATGAACTTTGATTTTTCATGCTACTTACCCACAGTAAGTACACATGTCAATACAGCTCGGGCTAGAGTCTGTATTTATGAACCGATCTTCACGAAACGTCTTGCGTACCTTTGTTATCACCTTGGGATGAGTCTTTTGTACAGAACTTCTGTATGAAAGTTCTGGTTTGAATAATTTTTTGTATGAATGTTTAGTAACATGGAATACATCACATATAGTACAGGTTTTTTTCTCGTGCAGAAATTATGCAAATTAGATGAACGTTGATTTATTCAGTGCTACTTATACACTGTAAGTGCACATTCAATACGGCTCGTGCTAGAGGCTGTATTTAAGAACCGATCTTCACAAAACTTCTTGGGTACCTTTGTTATCACCTTGGGATGAGAATGAGTGTTTCTGGGTGCGGTCCAAAATTCAAGATGGCTGCCAGTGGCCATTTTGTACCGAAATTAGGTCCAATCAGTTTTTTGTCACAACTTCTATACAGCTCGTATTTATGAACTGATCTTCACAAAACTTCTTAAGTACCTTTGTTTTCACCTTGGGACAGGAACAAGTGAGTTTTGGGGTGCCTTTGTTATCACTGGTTATGAGAACAAATATTTTGGGGTTCAGTCAGGTCCACTCTGGGACTCAAAGATTTCTTTTCTAGTTTAGCATCTGACTGTCACCAACCTTTACAATACTTTACCTATACATTTGTTACAGCGTACGGTCAGTATTTATGTACAGACTGTTACAATACTTTATATGTACTTTGTTATCAGGTCATTACCTAGATGTTTGTCATTGCTGTGTCACATACTATACATGTACATGTCTTGACAAGTTGAGCTACAGTGTCATTGACACTTTCATTTAGTTTACATCAACAATGTCAGAGTTTCAGAAACTGTATCTGTAAACACTTGACTGTCTCGCCTCTTCGATTAATCGAATAACCAGTGTAAGGTGCTGTAGTCTACTATTATTTTTCATAGTCAACTATTTTTTTAGCCGTATACATCATGCCACTGAATGATAATATTGGTCTGCGAGGGGCACGTAACGCTTCTCGGTACCTATTATCCTTCATATTCATTGTTTATATCACGAAAATGGGCAGTAATTTTTACTTTACCCTCGCATATTATTTCATGAAATGGACGTTGTCATACCTAAACTCCGCTCTGGATCAAGCTATTGTGAGCAAATTGTTGATAATCCAAGTTAATTTTTGCCATTTTAATTTTTAAATCCGATAAATTTAATGGCGATGTATAATTTAATGACACTAAATTTCTGAAAAAATGTACACACTTTGGAGTGTTAGTATCACGTGACAGTGACTGTCACAATGTTGATTACATCAATGAGGAATTCCTGGTAAACCCACATTTTTAGATGACCCGATTGGCTGGAATAAACACCGTGTGCTATATTCCTGGCAATTTTCATCAAGCAACAGTTTCTAGATCCCCAAAATGACCCAAATGAAAACTTCAGAGTTCAGACGGTGCTTTGATTTTCACTTGTGTTGTCAGGATTTTGAACTGCATTTACATGTATCTTGCTAAATATTCCATGTATATTATGCTTGAAAATTAGAAATTTAGTGGTAAGAAATTGTAATTTTTGTATCATTAAATTTAAACCAATTTGGACTTTATTTCAGTGTATTATTTTGTAAATTACGTAATTGCATCTCCTTTTTCATTTTTGTGCCCCAAGACTGGTTTTCCCAAATTGGCGCACCACCAGAGAAACTGCGCGCATTGGAATCATCTTGGGCGCGCGATGTATAGTGCGCCAGGATTTTTTTTAAATGAAGGTCTGATATGTTGTGAAATTACTCGGACAGTCACTGAATTGACCTTGTATATTATAATAATAATAATTTATTTATATAGTGCTTTTCCCAGCGAAACGCTTGCCCAAGTGGGCCTCAATACATCCAGTACAGGCATTTAATCTATTATATTTTGTTTGACAGAGCTCCTTGAGTTCTTGCCAAACAAGATATAACAGAATAAATGGTCTGTTTATGTCTAGATTACAGAAAAGTGATCAAATCCCTGTTAACTGAATATTCCTGTTAATTGAATAATTCTCACTGGCAAACTGGCTATTCAATTAACAGGGCTGTACTGTATACCCATTTTTTACCCTTGCTGAAAAAAATTGGCACAATGTTTTTTTATCCCATTAATGAAACAGACTGTTATGTAAAACACTGATAAATTTTTTGGACTTGGCACTAAACGATTGCCATTTTAAAGCTGATTTATTGACAAATATTCATAACAGAAAATAATTACTGATCATTTTTAGCTTTTCCTTTGCAGGCTCTTGTTGGTTTGTCTAGATCAGAAACAGTCAAGCAGATTATAAGCAAACTACCTCTTTTTAATAATGGTCAACTTCAGTGTAAGTTTTTTTTTCATTATTTGGCATTTTATGCATTTTTCTTATCTCTTAAATTCTCTTCAAGTAAGTGCTGACTTGGAAGCTTTCATATTCTGATGTTGAATTAACCCTTAAAGTTTTATAACCATTGCAAAAAAATTTCTTGAATACCTAAAGATTTTAATTTTTGGTTCAAAAACATAACTTATGACTCGTCATTCAAGGCACTCAACAATCTCGTCCCTATGAAGCAATGTTTTGGAGATAAGATTTGAAAAAAATAATAAAATTTAACTGCTGATATTTTTATACTGTACCCATGACCCAGACTTAGCTGGTGCTAACTCTTAAATATTTACGGCCAAATGCAAATTTTACCCCCAAATCCCCAAAATTTGCATCAAAAATCAAAAATTACATGTCTTATATGGTCCTCCATACTTTTACTCCACTGCTCATGCGCAGTGTCAAGGAGGTCTCGAAATTGGCGCCAAAAATCATTCTTTGTTTGGCCCTCAATTCAGTATCACCTCACTGATATTTGTGCTTGTAAATCTCAGTTTTAATGATGCCAGACGCATAATTATGAGAGAAATGGTGGATATAAGGAGGAAATAGAAGGAGGAGAGGAAAAACAGTGGAAAGAAATGTTCAGGGCTGTAACTTATAATTATTTTACGAAATTATTTCATGTTGCCTATTTTTGAGGCATGACCCTGTTGTTGTCATTCTTGCTATGAATGTTCCATTGTTTGATCAGTGTTTCCTCTCTCCCTTTCCTTTATTCCCCACCCCCCCCCCCCCCTCCCCCCCCCCCCCCCCCCTAGCATTTTCCTCATGCTTTTGGCTTATTTTTTGTAATGTTTATTACTAAAAAATTTTGGGGAGTTTTGTCTTGGTAACAGAATTATTTTCTGTTTTTTCCCTATATTTACGTCCTCACCCTTGGGTGTTTAGGCGTTTTGGTCTGCATCTACCATCTGATGTTCTACAGTTTCTTCTTGGGAAGTCTCTGTTTTGTATCAGATAGTGTTTAAATTGGATACTGATTTCAGGCCATGCTTACCTGTGCATGGAGTCATGTTTCAGGTTTGTTTACACTTTTTGTTTAGGTTGACAACAGTTACTTCTGATGGTGATTACTTGTCTTCTGCTTAGTTTAGTTCATAGCAAGATACATTATATTGTCCGTATGTGTTACATTAATTTTTCCAAATGATTTAAAATTTTTGTCCACACTTAGGCTTTTTTGGGATCCATTTGGGCTCAGGGTTCCCATTGGGAACTTGGGCTCTTCTGAAAATATTTTTTCAAAATTTTTTTTCTTTTTGAATAATTTTTTCGCAATGTTATAATGGATTATTTTATTATGTATCTTTGTTTTCAAGGTTTAGTGCGAGTATTATGACTGTTTACTTTTTTCACTATGAAAGATTATTGTTCAAATTGTAATGGGAGGAAATCTTCCTCTGATTCTCTTGATTTCTGTATTAATTGTAGTCAATGTACTCGCACTAATCCTTGTTCGATGTGCATCAATTGGGATGACAGACGTTGGACACGTGTGTCACGGTATGTTGTTAGCGGGGAGCCGGTCCTCTCTCCGCAGGGTCACTCTAGTTTTTCACTCTCTTTTTCAGAGGAACAAGAACAGGCTGATGTTTCCATGATGTCGTCCAAGAGTGTGCTTCCGTGGTCACAATCAAATGAAGAGCTAGCGGCAAAAGTGCTCATGCAGATATGCCAATTGCCTAAGAGGCCGCAAGTAGGGTCGATGGCGTTGACGTCTGCTAGCTTGCCCGGTGTCGCGACCATTCACCAAATGGCTCAGCACCCGTATTCATCCGTTGTGGTACAGGAAGGAGATTCGGGTGTTGCGAGCACTATAAACATACCATGTGCACACCCAGTGACGACGGAACAGAGGATAGTACAGAGGAAGCCTGTTAGTCCGGTTCCTAGCTCGTCCAGGTCATTCCGGACCGCGAGCGAGATAGGCCCCCTCTCTCTTACATCAACATCTGCGATGCGATGTTGTTGTATGTTCGTTTGATAGTCGGAGCATACGTCCACTCCTCCTGCTCAGGACGCTCCGTTGCATAGACAGTCCGACGCGGATGTTCTATTAGCTTCCTCATCCTCACGTCAGCACACACAACCGCACCTTGGCTATGTGACCACAGATTTCCGGGGGACGTTTGCATATTTTATAAATGCAGGAAGGACCGTCTCGGGAGCTCCAGCTTCACCGACCAGGGATTCCATGTCGACCAGGTCACTCCATCCGCTTGTCAAGTACACGAGGCCTTTCCAGTTGGGACGTTCGCATATTATATAAATGCAGGAATGAACATCCCTGGAGTTTCCAGCGGCTATTTCCGTAAGACCGCGGCTCCACAGGCCTCATTGACGATCAAGAACAGATTAATGTTTCCGTGATGTCTTCGAAAAGTGTGCTTCCGGCGTCACAGTCAATTGAAGAGCTAGCGACAAGAGTGCTCAAGTAGATACGTCAATTGCCTAAGAGGTCCCAAGTAGGATCGACGGCTTTGGCGTCCGCTAGCTCGCCCGGTGTAGCGACCATTCAACGAATGGCTCGGCACCTGTGTTCGTTCGTTGCGGTCCAGGAGGAGATTTGGGTGATACGAGCACTATAAAATACAACGTGCACGCCCAGTGACGATGGATACGAGGATGGTACGGTGGAAGCCTATTAGTCCGGTTCCTAGCTCGTCCAGCTCCACAGGGCTGCGAGCGAGAGAGGTTCCTCTATCGTACAACAACATCTGGGTACAGATGTTGTGGTACAGAACGTTCCCCCGTCGGGGCATACGTCCACCGCTCGGGACGCTCCGTGATATAGATAGTCCGGAGAGACTGCTTTATTGGCTTCCTCATCCTAACGGCAGCACACATGACCGCACTTTGGCTACATGACCAGTGATATCCAGCCAATCTCGCCGACCAGGAATTCACGGCGACCAGGTCACGCCATCCGGTAGCCAAGGATACAAGGCCTTCATACTCCGGACGTTAGCATTAAGAAGTATGCAAGAGTCAGCGTCTTAGGAGCATCCAGCGGCTAAATATTGTAAGACCGCAGCTCCACAGGCCTTTCCTACAGACGTGCTATCACAGATAGCACAAATTATCGCAGCATCCCAGCAACCGACAGAAACTCAATCGGATCAGGAATTATCCGTAGAAGCTGGGTCTGTATGTTCCACTGCAGGTGCAGACACGGATGACCAAGAATTACAATTGTCTGATTGGATGGCAAAAGGGATACAGAGTAGTTGAAATTTTCCCTTTCGGAACAACATAATTGCCGTAGAGTTCATCTGGCTCTATTTCTGATGTTGTTCCTCTGGACCAAATGCTGCGTTGCCGAATAAGAGACTGATAGCACCACTGGACACAGATTTCTTTAATTGGTTTAGGGACATCGTCCCTCAGTTTCCTTCAAAGTCCTGAAATGTCTCAGAGACATTTGAACTATTATTTGATTGACGCTATATATAAACTTGCTACCAATCGGACAAGTCCGGTTTCTTATCTGCAGGTACTCTACATCTGCCTTTCATCATTTCATGGAATAATTCAAAACGGCAGGACAGGGCATTCCGAGAGTTCCTCTGCATCTAGACGATCAGGCCGACATCCTAGAATTGACTATACCGTCGTCAATGTCAATTCCAACCATGACGTTGGAAACGACAATATCGTCTAATTCGGCTAGGTTAGACGCATTATCGTATGCAGTTCACCTTAGCAGAGCATTATCATTACGTATTAAAGGAAAGAATTCTAGGGTGAATGATTCTTCTTAAGAGTTCTTTCGATGGCCATAGCATTCTCCACGTATAACTCCGCCCTTTCAGTGGCAATCTGGAGTTGGTTACACATGATGCGGCCCTGGCTACATCCACGCACGTGGATAGTAAGGTGAATAACTCTCTCAGAGTCGCTCTAGTCTCCGGAGAGCTTCTCTTCGACGGCAAGCTTTCCGCAATCTATGATCAGATAACTAAGAAAGCTTTAGACTCTTTGCTATTCAAATCCGCTTCTATCTATAAGTCGAAGTCAGCGGAGAAGAGTAGGACAGGCACTTCTGGGGCGAATACGTCCAAGGGAAGTTCCTATAGAGGTTCCTATGCGTCCTCTAGGTTTTACTCTAGAGACTGTCAAGGTAGTGACCCAGGTAGGGGCCATAATTCTGGCCGAAACAACCGGTCAGATGCCCCTAGGTCAACAGAGCGAGGTGCGGGCTGTGGAGGACGTAGTTTCTCCTTCCGCTAGCCTCACAGTTCCAAGAGGTGATGGTTTAAACCTCTGTCGCATTCCAGTGGGCGGAAGACTGTCGAGTTTCTCAATCAATTTGGAATTAATTACGGAAGACCCTTTGGTTCGAGGGATTATATCAGAAGGACTGAACTGTCCTTCAAAGGAGAACCTCTGTTAACTCGAAGTCCAAGATGGACTCAGCTTCCATCAAATCAGCAGAAAGGAGCCTCGCTTCTATCAGAAGTCCAGTCTCTTTTAGTGAAGAACGCGATAGAGGTCGTAGAAAACCAGGAATCTCCAGGTTTTCTACAGCCATCTTTTTTCTGGTTCCGAAACCAGAGGGCTCGTTCCGTCCAGTCATAGATCTGAGCTGGATAAACAAGCTGATCGTGGCTCCAAAATTCTTTATGGAGTCCATTTGATCGGTCAGAGCGAGCATTCGAGTGAATGACTATGCTGCGGGCATAGATCTCAAGGATGCGTACTTTCACTTCAGGGTACATCCGGTGTTCAGAAAGTATCTTCGCTTCACCGTCCTAGGAGTCGTATATCAGTTCCGAGCGATATGCTTCAGTCTGAATCTAGCACCCTGGGCTTTCACTCGAATAATGAACTTGGTATTGACTCATTTCCGAGCTCATTTGTCTGCGGTAACGTCGGCCTACCTGGACTGTATTCTTCAGAGGTACGGCAACGAGTTAATGCTTCTGAACAATGTGCAGAATCTGCTTCTTTTGCTCCGACGTCTCGGTTTCATAGTAAACGAAGGGAAGTCGGATCTGATGCCGTCCAAGTCGTTCACCCACCTGGGGATGAGCTTCGAGACGCACATTCTCGTTCGTCTACCGTTAACCAGAGCGAAGTTAGTTGTTATGCTAGCTATTGTCTTCTCTTAGACAGGGTTTCAGTGAGAAAATTCATGTGACGGATAGGTTTGTGCGGTGCCGCCGCGGATCTCATTCCAATGGGGTGGCTACGCACTCGTCCTCTTCAAATATTTCTGACTCAGAATTGGAGGGTGAAGATTCTTTCGCTCGATACGGTCATCCTCTTGTCAAATCAAGTGAAACAAGAGATTCAGACTTGGGCAGACATTCAGTGGTTAACTCAGGGAGTTCCACTGCAATTGCCGGATCTGAATTTTACAATTATGACGGATGCCAGTCAATAGGTTGGGACGCAACATTGAGCCCAACAAATTTGAAGTGCCAGGGTCTTTGGGATCCGCAGTTCCTAATCAAGCACATAAACATCAAAGTAATGATGTCAATTTGACTTGCGCTATGTCATTGGATGGACGTTTTTCAGAATGCACATATTCAAATTCTATCCGACAATACGATGGTGGTAGCATATATTCGGAATCAGGGAAGCACTCATTCCATTCCGTTATTCAAGCTAATGGAAAGAATCCTTCTGTTTGTACTAGAACATCAGGTTCTTCTATCGGTCCGTCATATTCCGGGTCGTCTGAATGTGTTAGCAGACTCCCTTTCACGGAGGGGTCACCTGTTGCAGCCGGAATGGACTCTCAACAAACGAGTATTCAATCAGATTTGCTACCAATGGGAGCAGCCAATGATAGACTTATTTGCGACGCATCTCAACAATTAGTTGTAGACGTATGTGTCACCATGTCCGGATACTCGAGCGTTTGCAGTAGACGCTCTATCGATCTTGTGGGACGGAATGAGAGGATATGTGTATCCTTCTGCGCCGTTGATTCAGCAGACATTGCTCAAGATAAAACAATCTCAATGCAATTCTGTGGTAGCATCTCTGTCCCCACAGAGACCGTGGATTATTCTAATCAGGTGTCTGTTGTGGGACATGCTGTGGAAGCTTACGCCCACATTTTGGTCCGTTCTATTGCTAGATGGATTCAATTAACTATCAGTACTGCTGATCTAAAATTATCTGCAACTCAGCAGTCTGTGTTTAGATTTCAGCTCATGAAGTAAGGGCTCTATCTACTTCTTGGGTTTTCGCTAATAGTGTTGCTGTTACTGATCTAATGAAGGCTGCATATTGGTCTCAGCCTTCCACATTCACAAATTTTTATCTTAGAAATATTGAGTCCATTTCTGGTGATCTGCATTGTTTAGGTCCGTTATCTGTTGCTCAGTATGTCATCCACTAAACAGTTGCAACTATGGTTATGCAGGTTTTCTGTTCCGGCAGGGACTCTGTCCTGCTGCCCTCTTTGCTCTGGGGTATTTGACCCAGGGCAAGGGGAAGTGGGGGGGGGGGGGGGGGCAGGTGTTCTCTTAGGTCACCTGCTTTATAGTGTGAAGCAAGGGAATACCTCCTCTGGAGTCAGTAATTCTGAGTCGGCACCGGGATGGTTTTAAAGTGTAAAGCTAATGTTTACTCATCCATATAATATTTTTAAAGTGTAGCTCGGTGTGAAACATTTGTGTATGTCACGTTTCATACGGGCGTTAATATACAATCTTCGGACCCTGTTAATGAGTATAAGAGTCTCATTTCTCTGGACTTCCTTTATTTATTGGCTTTCCTTTAAAAATAATTAGCGTAACGAGTTATACTGGATATTAATAGAGATCATTGAGGTTATTGTGCTCAATTACAGAATGGTGTTGTGTCTTTCTTTTTGATGCAAATAAGAAAGATACATGTAAAGCCTATTTCTCATTTTCTCCTCGAGGGGATAATTCGGTTATATGTAGTTGAGCCTATTGGATTTTCCTTTATGTCCTAGGCCCTCCAACCTTTTCACTAGTCAGCTAAGTCTGGGTCATTGGTACAGTATAAAAATGTTAAAAAATTTATAGTAATTTATATATTTTCTATACTTACCAATGACCCAGACGGAGATGGCCCTCCCATGAGTTGTAAACTCATACCTCCCTGTTGAGTACATAATGCCTACCAGGCACTGGTCGTAAGAATGATTTTGGGTGCCAATTTCGAGACCTCCTTGAAACTGCGCATGCGCAGTGGAGTAAAAGTATGGAGGACCATATAGGACATGTAATTTTTGGTTTTTAATGCAAATTTTGGGGATTTGGGGGTAAAATTTGCATTTGGCCCTAAATATTTAAGAGTTAGCACCACCTAAGTCTGGGTCATTGGTAAGTATAAAAAATATATAAATTACTATAAATTTTTTAACTTTCATGAATTGTTCTGGTTGGTAATTGCCTTTATATTAGTTAAAGGGTTAACTGTAGGAGTGTTATATTATTATTGGTAGACAGATTTTTTCAACTATTGTTCTATTAAGCCTTTACCTAAAACGAAAGGAAGCAGAAACTTGCAAACAAAATTGTTGAATGACCAAATTCTTTTTTCATTTTTGCATCAGAAATATAGCTCATGACTTCCTCATTGGAATGAGCTTAATAAGCTTGTTCCAACAAGGGGTCATAAGCCATGTTTTTGAGACAAAAATGAAAAACGATGAAAATTGAATGGTGTTTTTTCTCAATAATGCTGGCTTTGCATTGTGTAAAGGGTTAAGGTTTATTGGAGAGTGCCAGCATGAGCTTTAGATATCTTTTAAAGTATAGCATGGAGAGAAGTTTGTAAAATGTAGACTTCTTTCATTGGTAAATCTGAGAATCCCTGTTGCATTAAGCTATCAGGCTGGATCACAAAGATATTTTCCTTGAATGGCTTATCATGATGCTTTGTCACTCTCCATATTATAAGTCTTCACCTTTTCATCTTCTGCTCTGGAACTGCTGAGCAGATGTGAACCAAACTTGGCAGGAATGGTCTATGGAAGGTCCTCTACAAATGATTCTCATTTTGTTCCTCTCTGATGAAAAACATGGCTGCCAGAGGCATTCATTGATTCTAATTGATTGATTTTTAGAAATCTTCTCCTCTGAAACTGCAAGTCTAAATGTTTTCAAACTTCACATGATTGATAACTGGGACACCCTCTACCAACGATCCTCATTTAATGATGATCGGGTTGCAAACATGGCTGCAATTGCATCTCATAGTTACCATGGAAACCCTATGGGAAATCAAATTTTCATCTTCTTTTCTGGAACTACTGAGCCGATGTGAACCTAAGTTGGCAGGAATGGTCTATGGGAGGTCCTCTACAAATGGTCCTCATTTTGTTCCTGTTGTTTGAAAAACATGTTTGCCAGAGACTACAAGACCAAATGATTTGAAACTTTGCATGCTTGATGACTAGGACACCCTCTACCAACAAGCTTCATTTAGTGTTGATCGAGTTGAAAACTTGGCCATAATTACAGCTTATATTTACCATGGAAACCCTATGTGAAATCACATATTTTTATACTGTACCAATGACCCAGACTTAGCTGGTGCTAACTCTTAAATATTTAGGGCCAAACACAAATTTTGCCCCCCAAATCCCCCAAATTTGCATCAAAAACCGAAAATAACATGTCCTAAATGGTCCTCCATACTTTTACTCCACTGCGCATGCGCAGTGTCAAGGAGGTCTCGAAATTGGCGTCAGTTGTGATTATTTGTTTGGCCCTCAATTCAGTTACATCTCACTGATATTTGTGCTTGTAAATCTCAGTTTTAATGATGCCAGACACATAATTATGAGAGAAATGGTGGATCTAAGGAGGAAATAGAAGGATGAGAGGAAGAAACAGTGGCAGGAAATGTTCAGGGCTGTAACTTATAATTCTTTTACAAAATTATTTCATGTTGCCTTTTTTCGAAGCATGGCCCTGATGTTGTCATTCTTGCTATGAATTTACCAATGTTTGTTCACTGTTTCCTCTCTCCCTTTCCTTTTTTCCCCCTAGCTATTCTCCCATGCTTTTGGCATATTTTTTGTTATGTTTATTACTAAAATTTCTTGGGAGTTTTGGCTTGGTAACAGAATAAATATTCTGTTTTTCTCCATGCTTACGTTCTCACCCTTGGGTGTTTAGGCGTTTTGGTCTGCATCTACAATCTGATGTTCTGCAGTTTCTTCTCTGGAAGTCTCTGTTTTGCATCAGATAGTATTTAAATTGGTAACTGATTTCGGGCCATGTTATCAGTGCCTGGAGTCTGTTTCTGGTTTTTGAACACTTTTTGTTTACGTTGACAACGGTTACTTCTGATAGTGATTACTTGTCTTCTGACTTGTTCAGTTCGTAGCAAGATACATTAATATTGTCCGTAAGTGTTACATTCATGTTTTGAAATGATTTAAAAAAATTTGTCCACACTTAGGCTTTTTTGGGATCCAGTTGGGCTCATCATTCCCGTTGGGAACTTGGGCTCTTCTGAAAATTTTTTCGAAATTTTTTTTCTTTTGGAATTATTTTTTCGAAATGTTATAATGGATTATTTTATTATGTATCTTTATTTTCAAGGGTTGGTGTGAGTACTATGGCTGTTTGTAATTTTTCACAATGAAAGAATATTGTTCAAATTGTAATCAGAGAAAGTCTTCCTCTGATTCTCATAGTTACTGTATTAATTTGTAGTCAGTGTTCTCACACAAACCCTTGTTCAGTGTGTTAATTGGGATGACAAACGTTGGAGGCGTGTGTCACAGTATGTTGTTAGCGGGGAGAGGTCCATGCCCGTCCTCTCTCCGCAGGGTCACTCTAGTTTTTCACTCTCTTTTTCAGAGGAACAAGAACAGGGTGATGTTTCCGTGATGTCTTCGCAAAGTGTGCTTCCGTCGTCACAGTCAAATAAAGAGCTAGCGGCAAAAGTGCTCATGCAGATACGTCAATTGCCCAAGAGGTCCCAAGTAGGATCGACGGCTTTGGCATCCGCTAGCTCACCCGGTGTAGCGACCATTCAACGAATGGCTCGGCAGCCGGGTTCGTTCGTTGCGGTCAAGGAAGGAGATTTGGGTGATGCAAGCACTATAAAAATACAAAGTGCACACCCAGTGATGACGGATATGAGAATGGTTCGGAGGAAGCCTATTAGTCTGGTTCCTAGTCGTCCAGCTCTGCATGGGCTGCGAGCAAGAGAGGTCCCTCTCTCGTACAACAACATCTGGGCCCAGATGTTGTGGTACATAACGTTCCTCAGTCAAAGCATACGTCCACCGCTCGGAAGGCTCCATTATATAGACAGTCCGGTGAGACTGCTCTGTTGGCTTCCACATCCTCACGACAGCACACACGACCACACCTTGACTATGTGACTAGTGATATCCAGCCAGCTTCGCCGACCAGGGATTCCACGGCGACCAGGTCACGCCATCCGGTGGCCAGGGAAACAAGGCCTTCATACTCCGGACGTTCGCATAAAAGAAGTATGCAGGAGTCAACGTCCAAGGAGCTTCCAGCGGCTAAATCCCATAAGACCGCAGCTCCACAGGCCGCTGTTACGTACATGCTATTGCAGATAGCACAAATTATCGCAGCATCCCAGCAACCGACAGAAACTTTGTCGGAGCAGGAATTATCCGAGGAAGCTGGGTCAGTACGTTCCGCTGAAGGCTCAGGCACGGACGACCAAGATTTACAAGTGGTCCGACAGGATGGCGAAAGGGATACGGAGGAGTTGGAATTTTCCCTTTCGGAAGAACATAAAATGCCGTAGAGTTCATCCGGCATTATCTTCCTGACGTTGTTCCTCCGGACCAAAATGCTGCGCCGCCGGATAAGAGACTGATAGCGCCACTGGATACTGAATTCTTTAATCGGTTTAGGGACACCGTCCCTGAATTTCCGACACAGTCCAGAAATGTCTCAGACATTTGAACTATCGAATGACGCTATATATAAACTTGCTACCAAAATGGGCAGGTCTGGTTTCTTATCGGCAAATGCTCTACATCTGCCGTTCATCAATTCAAGGAATAAATTCGAAACAGCAGGACAGGGCATTCCGAGAGTTTCTCTGCGTCTAGACAACCAGGCTGAAGATCTAGAATTGTCTAGACCATCGTCTATGTGACTTCCAACCATGACGCTAGAAACGAAAATATCCGCTAACGGCTAGCTTAGATGCATTATTGTATGCAGATCACCTTACCAGAGCGTTGTCATTACGTCTCAAAGGAAAAAACAATTCCAGGATGTACAAACCTCCTTAAAAATTCTTTCGAGGGCCGCAACATTTTCCACGTATAACTCCACTCTTTCAGTGGCAAACCTGGAGTTGGTTAGACATGACACGGCCCTGGCTACATCCACGCGCATGGATAGTAAGGTGAAAAACTCTTTCAGAGTCTCTCCGGTCTCCGGAGAGCTTCTCTTTGACGGCAAGCTTTCCTCAATCTATGATCAGATGACTAAGAAATCTTCAGACTCTCTGCTATATAAATCCGCTTCCAAAAAGTCGGATTCAGCGGAGAAGAATAGGACAGGCACTTCTGGGGCGAATACGTCCAAGGGAAGTTCCTATAGAGGTTCCTTTGCGTCCTCTAGGTCTTACTCCAGAGACCGTCAAGGCAGCGACTCAGGTAGGGGCCGTAATACTGGCCGAGACAACCGGTCAGATGCCCCTAGGTCGACGGGTGAGGTGCGGGCTGTGGAGGATGTGGTTTCTCCTTCCGCAGGCCTCGCAGGTCCAGGAGGTGATGGTGTAAACCTCTATTGTGTTCAAGTGGGCGGAAGACTGTCAAGTTTCTCAACCAACTGGGAGTCAATTACGGACAACCCTTGGGTTCGAGGGGTGATTTCGGGAGGGCTAAAACTGCCCTTCAAAGGAAAACCTCCATTGACTCGAAGTCCAAGATGGACTCAGCTTCCGTCAAGTCCGCAGAAGAGAGGCTCGCTTATATCAGAAGTCCAGTCTCTTCTGGAGAAGAATGCGATAGAGGTCGTAGAAAACCAGGACTCTCCAGGTTTCTACAGCCATCTTTTTCTGGTTCCAAAACCAGACGGCTCGTTCCGTCCAGTCATAGATCTGAGCTGGATAAACAAGCTGATCGTGGCTCCAAAGCATAGATCTCAAGGATGCGTTCTTTCACGTTGTGATACATCCGGCGTTCAGAAAGTATCTTCGCTTCACCGTCCTAGGAGTCGTGTGTCAGTTTAGAGCAATGTGCTTCGGCCTGAATCTTGCGCCCTGGGCGTTCACTCGAATAATGAACTCGGTAATGACTCATTTCTGAGCTCATTCGTCTGCGGTAACGTCGGCCTACCTGTATGACATTCTTCAGAGGTACAGCAACGAGTTAACGCTTCAGAACGATGTGCAGAATCTGCTTCTATTGCTCCGATGTCTCAGTTTCATAGTAAAGGAGGAGAAGTCAGATCTGGTGCCGTCCAAGTCATTCACCCACCTGGGAATGAGCTTCGAGACACACCACAATCTCATTTGTCTGCCGTTAACCTGAGCGAAATTAATCAGTTGTTACGCTCACTATTGTCTTCACTCAGACAAAGTTACAGTGAGAGAATTCATGAGACGGATAGGTTTGTGCGGAGCTGCCGCGGATCTTATTCCGAAGGGGCGGCTATGCACTCGTCCTCTTCAAATCTTCTGGCTCAGAATTGGAGGGTGAAGATTCATTCGCTCGATACGGACATCCTCTTGTCAAATCAGGTGAAACAAGAGATTCAGACTTGGGCAAGTATTCAGTGGTTAACTCAGGGAGTTCCACTGCAATTGCCGGATCCGAGTTTTACAATTATGACGGATGCCAGTGGAACAGGATGGGGTGCAACATTGAGCCCAACGGATTCGAAGTGCCAGGGTCTTTGGGATCCGCAGTTCCTAAACAAGCACATAAACATCAAGGAAATGATGTCAATTTGGCTTGTGCTACGTCACTGGATAGACATTCTTCAGAATGCACACGTGCAAATTCTGTCCGACAATACGACGGTAGTAGCGTATATTCGGAACCAGGGAGGCACTCATTCCATTCTGTTATTCAATTAAATGGAAATAATCCTTCTGTTTGTACTAGAACATCAAATTCTCCTATTGGTCCGTCATATTCCGGGTCGTATGAACGTATTAGCAGACCCCCTTTCACGGAGGGGTCGCTTGTTGACATCAGAATGGACTCTCAACAAACAAGTATTCAATCAGATTTGCTACCAATGGGAACGGCCAATGATAGACTTATTTGCGACGTATCTCAATAATTCGTTGCAGACGTATGTGTCACCATGTCCGGATCTGCGAGCGTTTGCAGTAGACGCTCTATCGATCTTGTGCGACGGAATGATAGGATATGCGTATCCTCCAGCGCCGTTGATTCAGCAGATATTGCTCAAGATAAAACAATCTCAGTGCAAAATTCTGTTGGTAGCATCTCTGTCTCCACAGAGACCATGATGCTACCAACATTGTCTGTTGTGGTACATGCCACGGAAGCTTCCTCCACAGGAGGATCTCCTTTTGCAGGGGAAATCGCGCAGACTGCATCACAACCCACAAGGTCTCAACCTTCATGTATTTCCGTTGTGCGGTCCTTCTTGCACGGCAAGCATTTTACAGGACGAGCAGTGGACGCAATTTCTAACTGTAGGAGGACCGCCTCTTCGCTAAACTATGCTTCTAAGTGGAAGGTCTTTTGTCGGTGGAGTAGGGATCATTCTGTAGATATTTATGATCCCTCCATTCCAGACATTGCTAATTTTCAAGTCTACTTGTTTGATGAGATCAAACTGCAGCCTGTTACCATTAAATGTTATAGGTCTATGCTATCAGATATCTATGCACATCATGATAGTTTACAAATTGGATCTAATGTCTCTTTATCTAAATTAGTAAGAAATTTTTCAGTAAATAGACCTAGAACCCTTAGATTAATTCCTAAGTGGAAGTTAGCTTGGGTTCTTCTTAAGCTAAAAGAAGCACCATTTGAGCCTCTTGACACAGTGGACTTCAATTTGTTATCTTATAAGACAGCTTTTCTCTTAGCCTTCTCTTCGGCTAGAAGAGTCAGTGAGCTTCATGCACTATGTGTGGACGATTCTCACTACCGTAGTGTGGGAAATACTATTACATTCACTACTAATGTTGGATTTTTGGCTAAGAATCAGGCTCCTAATAAGTATCCGGGACCTATTGTTATTAAGGCTCTTCTGTCTTCAGACAGGCATAGGCCTTGACTCTGTCCTGTCAGAGCTATACGTATTTACAAACGTAGGTCTGAGTTTATCAGAAAGAGTCGTAAGCGTTTCTTTCTGTCTCTGATGCCTAATAGAAGGGACAATTCAGTCCTTTCTATTGCTAGGTGGATTCAATTAATTATCCATACTGCTTATAATAAATTATCTTCAGCTCAGCAGTCTGTGCTTAAGATTTCAGCTCATGAAGTAAGAGCTCTGTCTACATCTTGGACTTACGCTAATAGTGTTGCTATTACAGATCTAATGAAGGCTGCATATTGGTCTCACCCTTCCACTTTCACAAATTTTTATCTTAGAAATATTGAGTCCATTTCTGGAGATCTACATTGTTTAGGTCCATTATTCGTTGCACAGAATGTCGTCCACTAAACAGTTGCAACTATAGTTATGCAGGCTTTCTGTTCCGGCAGTGACTCTGTCCTGCTGCCCTCTTCGCTATGGGGTATTTGAGCCAGGGAAATGGAAGGGGGGGGGGTGGGGAGGTTGTTCCCTTAGGTCACCTGCTTTATAGTGAAAAGCAGGGGAATTCCTCCTCTGGAGTCAGTAATTCTGAGTCGGCGCTGGGATGGTTTTAAAGTGTAAAGCGAATGTTTACTCATCCATGTAATATTTTTAAAGTGTAGCTTGGTGTGAAGCATTTGTATATGTCACGTGTCATACAGGCGTTAATATACAGTCCTTGGACACTTTTAATGAGTATAAGGGGCCCCATTTCTCTGAACTTCCTTTATTTATTGGCTTTCCTTTAAAAATAATTAGTATAATGGGTTATACTGGATGTTAATAGAGATCATTGATGTTATTGTGCTCAATTACAGAATGGTGTTGTGTCTTTCTTTTTTGATGCAAATAAGAAAGATACATGTAAAGCCTATTCTCCTTTTCTCCTCGAGCGGATAATTCTGTTATATGTAGTTGTGCCTATTGGATTTTCCTTTATGTCCTAGGCCTTCCAACCTTTTTACTATTCAGCTAAGTCAGGGTCTTTGGTACAGTATACAAATGTTAAACACTTTATAGTAATTTATATATTTTTTATTCTTACCAATGAACCAGATGGGGATGGCCCTCCCATGAGTTGGAAACTCATACCTTTCCACTGAGTACATAACGCTTACCAGGCACTGGTTGGAAGAATGACAATTGGCGACAATTTCGAGATCTCCTTGACACTGTGCATGCGCAGTGGAGTAAAAGTATGGAGGACCATTTAGGACATGTTATTTTCGGTTTTTGATGCAAATTTTGGGGATTTGGGGGGCAAAATTTGTGTTTGGCCCTAAATATTTAAGAGTTAGCACCAGCTAAGTCTGGGTCATTGGTAAGTATAAAAAATGTATAAATTACTATAAATTTTTCAACTTTTAGCTCATTCTTTGACGTAGTTAAAGTTTGAAGTTTTGTCGTGGCCCACCTGTCTGTCCGTCAACAATTCAATACGGCTCGGTCTTTACGAAACTTCTTGGGTACCTTTGTTATAACCGTGGGACGAGAACTAGTGTTTTTGGGTGCTGTTAGAAATTCAGGATGATCACCAGCAGCCATTTTGTTCCAAAATTAGTGCAATAAATTTTTTGTACAGAACTTCTATATGAAGGTTCTGACTTGAATAAATTTTTGAATGAATGTTTAGTAACATGGGATACATCACATGTAATACAGGGTTTTTTCTCGTTCAGAAATTATGCAAATTAGATGAACTTTGGTTTATTCAGTTCTACTTATACACAGTAAGTACACATGTCAATACGGCTTGGGTAGAGGCTGTATTTATGAACCAATCTTCACGAAACTTCTTGGGTACCTTTGTTATCACCTTTCGGACGAGAACAAGTGTTTTTGGGCGCGGTCCAAATTTCAAGATGGCGGCCAGTGGCCATTTTATACCGAAATTAGGTGCAATCAGTTTTTTGTACAGAACTTCTATATGAAGGTTTTGATTTGAATAAATTTTTGTATGAATATTTAGTAACATGGAATACATCACATATAATACAGCGTTTTTTTTTCTCGTGCATACATTATGCAAATTAGATGAGCTTTGATTTATTCAGTGCTACTTACACACAATTAGTACACATGTCAATACGACTCTGGCTAGAGGCTGTATTTATGAACCGATCTTCATGAAACTTCATGGGTACCTTTGTTATCACCTTGGGATAAGAACGAGTGTTTTGGACTGTGGTCCGAAATTTCAAGATGGCCGGTGGCGGGCAGTTAGACAAACTTTGATTTATTCAGTTCTACTTATACACAGTTAGTGCACATTTCAATATGGCTCTGGCTAGAGGCATCAAACTGTCACCCACCTTTACAATACTTTACCTGTACATTTGTTACAGGCTACGGTCAGTATTTATGTACAGACCTTCACAATACTTTTCATGTACCTTTGTTATCATGTCATTACCTAGATGTGTGTCATTGCTGTGTCACATACTATACATGTATATGTCTTACACAAATTGAGCTGCAGTGTCGTTGACACTTTCATTATCTTCTTCTCTGGAACTACGGAGCTGATGTGAACCAGATTTGGCAGGAATGGTCTATGGGAGGTCCTCTACAAACGATCTTCATTTTGTTCCTGTCAGTTGAAAAACATGCTGTCAGAGGCATTCTTTTATTCTGATTGGTCGATTTTCAAAATCTCCTCTGAGACTACTAGGCCAAGTGATTTGAAAATTCACATGAGTGATGACAGGGATACCTTCTACCAACGATCCTCATTTAATGTTGATCGGGTTGCAAACATAGCTGCAATTGTGGCTCATAGTTACTATGGAAACCCTATGGGAAATCGCATTTTCATCTTATTGGAAACTACTTGAATAATTGAAGGATATATAGTTCTTCCAGATGAGCAATTATAGGCTCTTTAGAGCCTCTTGTTTTTGTTTATTTTGTTTTTGCTTCATCAACTAAACACCCAAAAAAGTAATCGCTGAAAAAGATTAATTTCACTTTTCAAATATAATGTTAATTCTAATAAAGAAAAATTAGTTATTAACTTTATTTCCATGAATTGAATAAAAATATTTTAACTACACTTCTAAAGGGTTTAAGTAGTAGAATATTAATTTCCTTTTGTTCGTTAATATTGGTTCACTTTTATTTGTATTGTTATAGTTTATGGGAGAGGGTCTCTAGGCACTCTCCAATCAACTGGAAAAAGACAAATCCTCACAGATGAAATAATTTCACTTCAAAGATTATATAAAGCTCAACAACTGAATATGAAGCCTTTAAGCTCTTGTTCCTGCACTTCAGAATAAAGCCAAATATGGGCTTCTAGTACTCATCAGTTAAGTGTCCCATTTCTAAAGGAAAATTGTTATAAAATAACAATTCCCATTTCTAGTTTTCTGTTTTCCTTATAAATTTCTATAGCAACAGGGAGCCACAAATATTTTGTAATTTTGGAAAAGAATGTGATCTTATATGATTTGATTACAGTAAAACCTGTCTTGGGCGACCACCATTACGTGTACAGTACCCATATGAGACAGGTCAATTAATACCCCAGTTATTGATGCTAAATTTAGATTAGTGCTGTCTATTTATAGAGGAACTATTTATGAGTGGGCGTGTACAATTAATTACTTATCTTTATTAACAGAGCAACAATAACAAGAACATTGGCTTTGATATATTTTATTTCATTCAAGTGTTTCCACTTTTAACAAGCGATAAACTATCGAAACAAAACATTGCACACAGATATTAACATAAATAAGTTTGTTTTTTGCACATAGATATTTACATAAATGAGTTGTCTTTTTTAATCTTTTAACTTCATTTGGTTTCTTATAACTAACATGACAGTGCGTTCAACGTGGATTGAAACAAAAAACGCCGCCGTGGTGTGTTTTCCACCGTGGAGTTCCAGTGTTTGATCAGTGGAAGACAGTTTTCAAAGCACCGTGACCCGCCGTGGTCACGAGCGTTAAGGATTAGCTTAATTGCTTTTAATGTCAGTTTCTCTGCTGATTAATAAATACTGTATTGTGACATCAACTGGCAAAACAACTGCGTTTGTTACTGGTAGTAGATAATTTATTTTAAATTAAAATTGGAATTTGGAGGAGGCAGACGGCGACTATTGCTGTGGTTTGAAATTGTAAATTGGGAATAGAACAGTCAGTTCCATTTGGTTAAGCAGAAAGTCCTCGTCACGTTTGAAACTAAACTATTGTGTTTGCGCGATCGATTTGATGGAGGAAATAAATAAACCAGACTTGGGAAAAACAACTAATCTTCGCGAAGTTCCCAATTTCACATTTTGTTTACAGCTGTAGGCCAACGCGCGTGATGAACCGTGTTTTTTCTTGGGTGGGAAGTGGGGGCGAAAAAGCCTCCTGCGTCACGAAAGTGCCCACGGCGAACGGCTAATGATCGAAGTGATACCAGTTAACGCCATTGAGTCAACTCGACCAGTCCATCCTCTTTCACGTCTTGCCCTTGTCGGGCTACGCAATTAAAGATTCTCATAAAAAGGATATAGTAAAAAGAAAATATAGTGTTTTTGAATGGATACCAAAAAGTATCTCACTCGTGACAAACTAATGATCCTAATTCATCCAATTCTGTAGAGGTTTGTACATACTTTTTATACTCTTTGCATTTTCAGATTTTTCAGCGTTCCTCTACATTGTTGTTATCTGTATTATCATTAACAATTGAAATAGCCAAGCCTGTGTGTATGTAAAAATACGTGGGTGAATATAAGGGAGATACCGCATTAAAATATCTGCGAATGTGCCATTCTAAGAGAGTACACTTCAGTGGGAAAGAGATAGAGAGAGACAGATATACGTGATGGGGGGGGGGGGGGGGGTAAGAAAAAGTGAAAGTAAATTAGTACACGAAAGTATACGCAAGTGCATGTGGGCGTATGTCTGCATATTACTCTGCCTGTGTGTGTGTGTGTGTGGGGGGGGGGGGGTCCGCAAGGTTGTGTGCATGTGTTGGTGTGCGTGCACGTGTTTTTCGGGTTTGGGTTTTTTTGTTTGGGGGGGGGGGGGGGGGGGGGTTATCTCTGATGAAAATGTGTCTCATAAGCCTTCATAGGCTGGATTTCATATAAATATTTTGTAAATACTCTATGGTATATTATGTATGTGTATTGAAATGTGCCACTTAAATAAAATATTCTACTACTAATACTACATTAAAGTAGTCGGGATTGAAGTGATTAATTAAATATAGTAGATTAAACTATCACCTGCACAAGGTGTGAAAAAACATCTGAGTGGCGCGACAAAGCACAGAGCTGTCCTTCAAACCAACATCTGTTTTAACACCTCTGCACATGACAAGCTTGAGAAAAAATAAGAGACAAATCAACATTTTCAATTACTTTTTATTAATTCAGCAAACATAATTATAACCATATGTAAATAAAATCAATAGAAAATAATATCTTTTTTATTTTTCAATAATGACATGCCGATCGACAAGCCAGACCACCACACATCATAACCCT